>CM038676.1:306264805-306864805 GCA_021605205.1 Aegilops longissima | reverse complement strand
TATACCTTTAAATTTAGTGAGAGATCATCTTATAATGCTACCGCCGTACTAAGAAAAAGAAGATCCATAAAAGATAAACATCACATGCAATCAAAATAAGTGATATGATATGGCCATCATCATCTTGTGCCTTTGATCTCCCTCTCCAAAGCACCGTCATGATCACCATCGTCACCGGCTTGACACCTTGATCACCATCGTAGCATCGTTGTCGTGTCGCCAACTATTGCTTCTACGACTATCGCTACAACTTAGTGATAAAGTAAAGCAATTACATGGCGATTGCATTTCATACAATAAAGCGACAACCATATGGCTCCTGCCAGTTGCCGATAACTGTTACAAAACATGATCATCTCATACAACAATTTATATATCATCACATCTTGACCATATCACATCACAGCAAGCCCTGCAAAAACAAGTTAGACGTCCTCTACTTGAGGGCGAGGGAGAGTTCCGTCAGCACGATGGCGTGGCGACAGTGATGATGAAGTTACCGGTGCAAGGCTTCGCCTAAGCACTATGACGATATGGCCGAGGTGTGTAACTGTGGAGGGGGCACCGCACACGGTTAAGAGAAACTTGTGTGTTCTAGGGTGCCCCCCTGCCCCCGTATATAAAGGAGGGGAGGCAGAGCCCGGCCGGCCCTGTAGGGCGCGCCAGGAGGAGGGAGTCCCACTAGGACTCCAAGTCCTAGTAGGATTCCACCTCGAGGAAAGGGGGGAGAAGGAAGGGAGAGAGGGAAGGGAAGGAAAGGGGGGCGCCGCCCCCTTCCCCTTGTCCAATTCGGACCCAAGGGGGGGGGGGGCGCCAGCCCCTTGTGGCCCTTCCTCTCTCCCCACTAAGGCCCATCAAGGCCCATTAGTTCCCCCGGGGGTTCCGATAACCTCCCAAGACTCGATAATTATCCGGTACCTCCCGGAACTCATCCGGTGTCCGAATAACATCGTCCAATATATCAATCTTTATGTCTCGACCATTTTGAGACTCCTAGTCATGTCCTTGATCTTATTCGGGACTCCGAACAATCTTCGGTCATCAAAATCACATAACTCATAATACAAATCGTCCTCAAACGTTAAGCGTGCGGACCCTACGGGTTCGAGAACTATGTAGACATGATCGAGACACATCTCCGATCAACAACTAATAGCGGAACCGGTATGCTCATATTGGCTCCTACATATTCTATGAAGATCTTTATCGGTCAAATCGCATAACATCATACGTTTTTCCCTTTGTCATCGGTATGTTACTTGCCCGAGATTCGATCGTCGGTATCATCATACTGAAGGAAATATGCCCTAGAGGCAATAATAAAGTTATTATTTATTTCCTTATATCATGATAAATTTTTATTATTAATGCTAGAATTGTATTAATCGGAAACATGATACATGTGTGAATACATAGACAAACAGAGTGTCACTAGTATGCCTCTACTTGACTAGCTCGTTAATCAAAGATGGTTATGTTTCCTAGCCATAGAAATGAGTTGTCATTTGATTAACGGGATCACATCATTAGGAGAATGATGTGATTGACTTGACCCATTCCGTTATCTTAGCACTTGATCGTTTAGTATGTTGCTATTGCTTTCTTCATGACTTATACATGTTCCTATGACTATGAGATTATGCAACTCCCGTTTACCGGAGGAACACTTTGTGTGCTACCAAACATCACAACGTAACTGGGCGATTATAAAGGTGCTCTACAGGTGTCTCCGAAGGTACTTGTTGGGTTAGCATATTTCGAGATTAGGATTTGTCACTCCGATTGTCGGAGAGGTATCTTTGGGCCCACTCGGTAATGCACATCACTATAAGCCTTGCAAGCATTGTAACTAATGAGTTAGTTGTGGGATGATGTATTACTGAACGAGTAAAGAGACTTGCCGGTAATGAGATTGAACTAGGTATTGAGATACCGACGATCGAATCTCGGGCAAGTAACATACCAATGACAAAGGGAACAACGTATGTTGTTATGCGGTTTGACCGATAAAGATCTTCATAGAATATGTAGGAGCCAATATGAGCATCCAGGTTCCGCTATTGGTTATTGACCAGAGACATGTCTCAGTCATGTCTACATTGTTCTCGAACCCTGATACGTCTCTGTCGTATCTACTTTTCCAAACACTTTTACCCTTCTTTTTGACTCTAACTTGCATGATTTTAATGGAACTAACCCGGACTGACGCTGTTTTCAGCAGACTTTCCATGGTGTTATTTATGTGCAGAAACAAACGTTCTCGCAATGACCTGAAACTCCACGGAACTTATTTTTGGAAAATATAAAAAATACTGGAAGAAGAAACCACGTCAGGGGGGCCTCGACCTGTCCACGAGGGTGGAGGGCGCGCCCCCTGACGCTCCACCGACCTCAACTCCAACTCCATATATTCGTTTTCGGGGAGAAAAAAATCAGAGAGAAGGGTTCATCGCGTTTTACGATACGGAGCCGCCGCCAAGCCCTAAAACCTCTCGGGAGGGTTGATCTGGATTCCGTTCGGGGCTCCGGAGAGGGGGATTCGTCGCCATCGTCATCATCAACCATCCTCCATCACCAATTTCATGACGCTCACCGCCGTGCGTGAGTAATTCCATCGTAGGCTTGCTGGACGGTGATGGGTTGGATGAGATCTATCATGTAATCGAGTGAGTTTTGTTAGGGTTTGATCCCTAATATCCACTATGTTCTGAGATTGATGTTGCTATGACTTTGCTATGCTTAATGCTTGTCACTAGGGCCCGAGTGCCATGATTTCAGATCTGAACCTATTATGTTTTCATGAATATATGTGAGTTCTTGATCCTATCTTGCAAGTCTATAGTCATCTACTATGTGTTATGATCCGCAACCCAAGTGACAATAATCGGGACCACTCCGGTGATGACCATAGTTTGAGGAGTTCATGTATTCACTATGTGCTAATGCTTTGTTCGGTACTCTATTAAAAGGAGGCCTTAATATCCCTTAGTTTCCATTAGGACCCGCTGCCACGGAGGGTAGGACAAAAGATGTCATGCAAGTTCTTTTTCCATAAGCACGTATGACTATATTCGAATACATGCCTACATTACATTGATGAATTGGAGCTAGTTCTGTGTCATCCTGTAGGACCTTGAAGTATGTCTAGAAGGGGGGGGGGGTGATTAGACTACTTGACCAATAAAAACTTAACCTTTTCCCAATTTTAGACTTTGGCAGATTTTAGCTATTTTAGAACAAGTCAAGAAATCTTCACACAATTCAAGCAAGCATGCAAAGAGTATATAGGCAGCGGAAAATAAAGCATGCAACTTGCAAGAATATAAAGGGAAGGGTTTGGAAAATTCAAACGCAATTGGAGACACGGATGTTTTTGTCGTGGTTCCGATAGGTGGTGCTATCGTACATCCACGTTGATGGAGACTTCAACCCACGTAGGGTATTGGTTGCGCGAGTCCACGGAGGGCTCCACCCATGAAGGGTCCACGAAGAAGCAACCTTGTCTATCCCACCATGGCCGTCGCCCACGAAGGACTTGCCTCACTAGCGGTAGATCTTCACGAAGTAGGCGATCTCCTTGCCCTTACAAACTCCTTGGTTCAACTCCACAATCTTGTCGGAGGCTCCCAAGTGACACCTAGCCAATCTAGGAGACACCACTCTCCAAGAAGTAACAAATGGTGTGTTGATGATGAACTCCTTGCTCTTGTGCTTCAAATGATAGTCTCCCCAACACTCAACTCTCGCTCATAGGATTGGATTTGGTGGAAAGAAGATTTGAGTGGAAAGAAACTTGGGGAAGGCTAGAGATCAAGATTCATATGGTTGGAAAGGAATATCTTGGCCTCAACACATGAGTAGGTGGTTCTCTCTCAGAACTGGTAAGTTGGAAGTGTAGGTTTGTTCTGATGGCTCTCTCCACGAATGAAGAGGAGGTGGAGGGGTATATATAGCCTCCGCACAAAAACTAACCGTTACACACAATTTACCAAACTCGGTGGGACCGAATCATAAAACTCGGTCGGACCGATTTGGTAAACCTAGTGACCGTTGGTGGGACTGACATGCATCTCGGTAGGACCGATTTGGTTAGGGTTAGGGCATAACGTAATCTCGGTGAGACCGATTACACAAACTCGGTGAGACCGAAGTTGGTAATTAGCTAACCAGAGAGTTGGTCAGGTAAACTCGGTGGGACCGATTTGCTCTTTCGGTGAGACCGAAAAGTTACAAAAGGGAAACATAGATTCGCTCTTTCAGTGAGACCGAAAAGTTACGAAGGGGAAACAGAGAGATTACAATCCCATCTCGGTGAGACCGAGATCCCTATCGGTGAAACCGATTTGCCTAGGGTTTGTGGCAGTGGCTATGACATCTGAACTCGGTGGCGCCGGATAGAAAGAATCGGTAGGGCCGAGTTTGACTTTGGGTTTAGGTCATATGTGGATGTGAGAAAGTAGTAGAGGGTTTTGGAGCATATCACTAAGCACATGAAGCAAAAGGCTCATTAAGCAACACCTCATCCCTTCTTGATAGTATTGGCTTTTCCTATAGACTCAATGTGATCTTGGATCACTAAAATGTAAAATGTAGAGTCTTGAGCTTTTGAGCTTGAGCCAATCCTTTGTCCTTAATATTTTGAGGGATCCACTTTCATCATCCATGCCAAGCCATTCATTGAGCTTTTTGGAAATATTTATCTTGGAATAGTATTAGCTCAATGAGCTATATGTTATGAATTACCAAAACCACCTAGGGATAGTTGCACTTTCAATCTCCCCCTTTTTGGTAATTGATGACAACATATAGATCAAAGCTTCGACAAATGATAATAGAATTGAAAAACATCGTTGCTTTGAGAAGTATGTCATAAGCAAGAGCTCCCCCTAAATTTGTGCATAGATTAAGGTTTGCTTTGGACTGCAAATGCACAAGAAATTAGGCTCATGGGTTACTCTTCCATGTCACATACATCTTGGTGGAGCGCTCAAAATAATAACGATTGAATACATGCACTCATCACCAAGCACAATGAATGATCATATAAGGATAGATAAGATAATATCATAAAAGGCATAAGTGTAGCTTATGATCAAACACATGATCATCAATGTCTCACAGGTAATGCATAGTATCTCAAGCAATCAAACGCAAAAAATTCAACCAAGAAGACAAGAGAGAACAAAAGCAAATCTCTCTCTCTCTCTCTCGAAGCCTATGATCTATACATTTTTCTCCCCATTTGGCAACAAGTTACCAAAAAGTTCCTAGAAAATGCATAGTACTATGTTGTCTTTCAGGCTTGGTCTTCTGGTGGTGGTGTAGACAGGACTCCAAGGATGAACGCATCAGTAGACGTGGTAGGAGCTGAAGAAGTTGGAGCTGGAGCTGGTTGAGCTGGAGCTGAAGTAGTGGCTCTGGTGTCTAGAGTTGGTACTGCAGCTGACCTCTGAGCTCTAGGCACTCTGGCAAATGCATCAGTTGTCGTCTTTCCCTTCCTCTCCTGCATATCATCTTGTAATTGCTCCACAGCTGACTGAATCTCAGTCACTTTGACATCAAGATCATATAATTTTTGTTCCATGATTCTCTCCAGGCTCTCCTGGTTTTGAGTTAGGGTGGCCAACCCCTTCTAAATCCGCAGAGTTGATGCTATTAAGTAACCAAGCTGCTCCTGCTTGCTCTTCAGAAAGTAGTCAGATGCCTCTGCTTGAGTTGGCATCTTTGCAGCTTTCTCTTGCCTTGCCTTCTCCTTTCTCTCCTGAGCTTGCACTGATGATGGTTCATTCTCTGTCATGACAAATCGATTGTCCTCAAAATCAGGATAGAGAACCATGTGTTCCTTATCCAATAGATACTTTCCTATGCCCATCTTCGAGTTTATCAACTCCTGAATCTGTGGGGCATAACCACAGCTCCTCTTCTGATCTGCTGATGTCCTCTTAATTGTCTCGACTATGAGGCTCATGACCTTGAATTTCTGAGGCACATCAAAAACATGAAGCAAATTGATTGCATGCCCTCTAATCATGTTATGGTCACCTGACTTGGGCAATAGAGTATGCCTTAAAGATCCAGTTGATCGTAGGCAGCCCTGACAGCAGAAAATGGACCGATCCAAACTTGAAGGTCTCAATTGCATCATCTGGGATCTCCTTGTACATGTGTGCCATTGAGTTATGATCCATTTTCTTCTTACCATAAATGTCCAGGTCATCCTCACTTTCCTTTGGGACATTGATCAAACTTGCCCATTCTTCTATGGTAGACTGATATCTGGTTCCTTCTGACATCCACACTATCCTGCCATCTAGATAGAAATGTGCTGTGGAGTAGAATTGCATGATAAGTTCATCGTTCCAGTTGGTGAACTTCTGCCCAACAAAATCAACAACTCCACAAGCACTGAAGCTGTCATATACTCCAGGGTAGTGTTATGCGTTCTCCTTCATGTAGGTCCAGTTGACCCATCTCATATCGCAAACTATGGGCTTCTTATCCAGCAAGATAGTCTCATAAAAGTCCTGTTGCTCCTTGGTGTGGAAGCTGTAATCCACAGCAGTCCTTCTCCTCGTGGCATATGGAGCTGTCTCTCTCCATAGCCTCAACCCATTATCTCTCCTGATCCTCATGTATTCAGCCACAGGATGAGCATCGTTGTGGTCTGGGATCTTGGGTTTGAGCTTCCTTAGGACCTGCCCTTCTTCATCTTCTTCAGCTTCAACCTCAAGCATTGGGGCCTTGTTCTTTTCAGCTACTGGTATGCTCCTGGTATTCCTCTTAGGTGCATTCTTGGGCTTGGAGGCAGCTTTGGGCTTGGAAGTTGCAGCCCCTAACTTGATTGCATCACCCATCCGTTTTTGTGCCTTGGGTGCTCGCTCTGCAACCTCTTCTTCTTCTTCCTCTTCCATCATGGAAGGCTTCCCAATCACTCTTGCCATGGTCTTCTTGACCCTATCTTTCCTTTTCTTTCCCTCTGCAGCAACATGCTCTTTGAGGTGAGATTCCAAAGGAGCTTGAGTAGACACTCTGGCTTTGGACATTGGTTGTCTGCCTGCTGGCCTTTTGATTTTCAAACCAGGCTTCACTGCAGATGAACTGATCTCCCTCTTGAGCACTTTCTTCTTGCAGCTTGCCTCATCCTCAACTACCACGTAATCCTCATCCTCAGACTCTGAGGTCTTCTTCTTTCTTGACCTTGTGGCAGCCTTGGGCAAATTGCTCGGAGTGCTTCTGCTCCCCTCATCTGAGCTGCTTGAGGGACTAGTGCCCTCGCTCAACTGGATCTGCTCTTGATTTGTTCGCTATCACTCAGTCCGACATGCTTTTCAACCGATCGCTGACCACGTGAATAGGTATAGATGAGGTAGAGTGGATGAGCATCACAAAATGCAGAGATTTTTGCAAAAGAATGATTCAAAAACTTAGTTTTAGTTTCCCATCGAAAGCATTTTGGATCTACCGATTTTCAAACTCGGTGATACCAAGCAGTTTTGGAACCTAAACTAGTGAACTCGGTCAGACCGAGTCACAGTTCGGTGGCACCGAGACTGCTAGGGTTTCACAAAGTCCTAAAATCGGTCACACCGATTAGCAATTCTCGGTCAGACCGAGACTTACAAGTGCAATGGCATCAGCCAAATCGTTGGACCGAGTTTTTCAACTCGGTGGGTCCAAGATGGTTTCGGCGGAAACCTAACCCTAAATTTTTGAATCGCAACTATTCTAAGGATTGATTTGACTGGATAGGAGTGTTTCAATTGTGGCAAGATGCACAATGAACACAATGTGCTGAGAATCGGACGAGGAAAGCACCGTGATCGAGTCCATACCCTAGTTCAGCGGGAACTCGCCACTGCGGCAACGGCGGAGGAGAATTCTGCTGATTGTGCGGCGGAGACCAGCGATCGGAGGCGGCGGCATTTAAGTCAACGATCCGTAGACCAAGTTGGTAGAACGAGCTATGCGCGGGCGCGAGGATTCGGAGAAAGTTTTCCAAATTTTGCCCGTGCGATATATATAGCCCGACCCTGTCGGTGTGACCGAGTGGTACAACTCGATGGCACCGAGATGCAAACTATGAAAAATTATGGCAACTCGGTGTGACCGAAAAGTACAAATCGGTTGCACCGAGATGAAAACCCTAGATCGACTTAGTAATCTCGGTATGACTGAAATGGAGGAATCGGTCAGACCGAAAATCACAAAGAAGTTTTGGAAGTTTAAGTCTATGACAAATCGGGGACTCCGAGTGCTCCTCACACAGAGTGGTTCGAATCTGACTTGATCAAATTTTGTGATGTAGCATGAATAGAGTTTGAGACGAGAAAAGCATAGATAGCTATAGAAGGTTCTTAGGCATTCTTGTCCATCCACTTGGCCAAAGAAAGAAAAGCCAAACAATCAAAACAACAAGTGGATGTCCTCGAATGAGTAAAGTATGCAACCAACATGCTCACACAATAAAATGACAAATGAAATATGTGACAAAGCATGCACAATCAATTCTAGCATCTATCAAACAATTGGCGATGACTAGGTCATCTATATATGAGTATATTGACTTAGGAGTCAAGTGAGAACATTTGATCATAGGTCATACTCATCGTTTAAGCTCAAGTGGGGTTACCACTTTTACATAAAGCATTTATGTGTTCACATCATTAGAGTTGCTTTGACTCAATTCTTAGAGTTAAGCTCCCCCTAGATGTGAGATCCCCCCTTTGAGGGATAAAATAACCTTGGGTTTTGTCGATGATGACTTCATGTAGGTGTTGAAGATGTGGATGCTCAATGTTGATGTAGATCGTTTGGAGCAATCCTTTGGAGTGAGTTGCACTTTCAATACCTACATGGGTTAGTCCCACAAGGAACAAACAAGAATATCCATAGACATAGAGTGATGCACACACAAAATGATGTCCATGAAAACATTAGGTTACCTTGTCCCTTGCCTTACCAACATGAGGGTTTGTGACTCCTTGAACTAGTGCAAGATATGGAAGTTGATTGCACTTGTCCTCGCCATAATGATATGAGTGAAGAATGTTGGCGGAGTCACCCTCGAGAACTCTCTAGTTCTTCTTCTTCAGGATCCACATCAACTTGATGGGAATCCTTGGTGTAGTAGTTGTACTTGATGAAGCAGAACTTGACGTAGTCTTGGGAACCCACTTGACCAAGGCCTTAGGTGCTTCTTCAAATGCATCAATCTCCTCTTGATGCTTGTCCTTGCCTTTGTTCTTGTGGTCTTGTGGTGGAAGATCATCTTGTGCTTGTGTTCCCTTGAAGGAAGTAGGATCATACTTCTCTTGTTGAGGAACAAACTTCGTCTTGGGGTATTGATCTTCTTCCCACTCAACTCCATTGGCATTGAACTTTCGTTAAAAACCTACACCTTGATTCTTCCGGTGCCTTCCTTGCTTGCGTACAATTTCCTCAAATTGCTTACTCCCGGCAAGACTTTTGTATACACCTTTCTCTATAATTCCCTTCAATAAGCTGTTTTCTTGCTCAAGTGTAACTTGCTAAGAGAATCATTAGTGTAATCAAGAAAACTACTAGAAGCAACAATATTGGATTTAGCATTGTTATTGTTACTACTAGAAGAAGAATCTTTCTTGTTCTTGTTACTATACTTGACTTGAGGCATGTAAGTAGATAAGAGTAAACGCTTGGCAATGTAAGAAGAACTTTTCTTACGAAGATCATCATTGATCGCTTTTAAGAACTCATGCTCTTGCTCGAGATTGAGCTTTTCAAAGCGTAATTTCTCATGAACCCTTAAAAATTCTCGATGATCTTCAAAGATAGTTTCATGAGCTAACTTAAGAGTGCTTAGTTCTTTAGTTAGACGCTCAATTTTCTCATTATCATTGTCATTCGTTTCAATTTGATTAGCATGATTAATTCACGTTTCATCATAGTATTCATCACTAGAGTTGTCAACAAGTAAATCATCATCACCTAGCAAGTCATCTTCATCAACATCAAAATCAACATACTCGGGGTGTGTTACCTTAGGACCTTTGGCCATGAAGCATCTACCAATTCCTTTATTTGGTGATTCAAATATGTCGTAGGAGTTGGTTGACACAAGTGCTAGACCGGCAACACCTTCATCTTGAGTGTATTCGGAGTCGGAGTGATAGCTTCTCTCGGAGTGATGGTCGGAGTCGGAGCCGGATACCCATTCACCAACATGAGCTTGATTTCTTCGTTTTGTGTAGCTCTTTGATGACTTGTCCTTCCTTTCCGAATCCTTGCTTCTTCGTGAGGGTCTTCGTTCATAACGATCATCTCTACTCCTTCTCTCTCTTGGTGGTGATTCTTCTCTTCTACTTCTTCTCTTGGGAGAATCTTCTCTTCTTTTGTAGGGTGTCGTACACTCATTGGAATAGTGTCCGGGTGTCCCACAATTGTAGCAATTGCGCTCTCGACTAGAAGATCTTTTGTCATTGTAGGACCTTGACTTAGAGCTTCTTTCTTTGCTTCTACTCTTGTAGAATTTGTTCAAGTTCTTCACCATTAAGCTCAATTCTTCATTGAAGGGTTGTTTCTCACTTGATGATGTGGGGGCTTCACTTGAGGCTTTGTAAGCACCACTCGACCTGTTGTGAAGTTCCTCCTTGTCCTTGAGTGACATCTCATGAGCAACAATTCTTCCAATGACTTCCGTAGGCTTGAGATCTTTGTAATTGGGCATCATTTGGATCAATGTGCACACGGTATCATATTTCCATCCAATGCTCTTAGGATCTTCTTGATGATGAATCTATCGGTCATCTCTTCACTTCCTAAGCCGGCAATCTCATTTGTGATAAGAGCAAGCCTAGAGTACATTTCAGCGACACCTTCACCATCCTTCATTTTGAACTTGTCAAGCTGACTTTGGAGTATATCCAACTTGGATTCCTTGACGGAGTCGGTACCTTCGTGCATATCAATCAAAGTGTCCCAAATTTCCTTTGCATTCTCAAGACGGCTGATTTTGTTGAATTATTTGGGGCACAATCCATTGAAGAGGATATCACAAGCTTGAGCGTTGTATTACAACATCTTCAACTCATCCGCACTAGCTTCACGGTTCGGTTCTCTCCCATCAAAGAATTCACCTTGCAAGCCAATACACACAATAGCCCAAACGGCGGGGTTATGTCCGAGAATATGCATTTTCATCTTATGCTTCCAACTAGCAAAATTAGTGCCATCAAAGTAAGGACCTCTACGGTGATAATTACCCTCGCTAGACGCCATACTCTCCTAGGTTGTGAAACCAAGGCTATGACCACCAAAAGCTATGGAAATCAAAGCAAATGGAGATCAAAGCTCGATACCACTTGTAGGACCTTGAAGTATGTCTAGAGGGGGGGATTAGACTACTTGACCAATAAAACTTAACCTTTTCCCAATTTTAGACTTTGGCAGATTTTAGCTATTTTAGAACAAGTCAAGCAATCTTCACACAATTCAAGCAAGCATGCAAAGAGTATATAGGCAGCGAAAAATAAAGCATGCAACTTGCAAGAATATAAAGGGAAGGGTTTGGAGGATTCAAACGCAATTGGAGACACAGATGTTTTTGTCGTGGTTCCGATAGGTGGTGCTATCGTACATCCACGTTGATGGAGACTTCAACCCACGTAGGGTAACGGTTGCGCGAGTCCACGGAGGGCTCCACCCACGAATGGTGCACGAAGAAGCAACCTTGTCTATCCCACCATGGTCGTCGCCCACGAAGGACTTGCCTCACTAGCGGTAGATCTTCACGAAGTAGGCGATCTCCTTGCCCTTACAAACTCCTTGGTTCAACTCCACAATCTTGTCGGAGGCTCCCAAGTGACACCTAGCCAATCTAGGAGACACCACTCTCCAAGAAGTAACAAATGGTGTGTTGATGATGAACTCCGTGCTCTTGTGCTTCAAATGATAGTCTCCCCGACACTCAACTCTCTCTCATAGGATTGGATTTGGTGGAAAGAAGATTTGAGTGGAAAGCAACTTGGGGAAGGCTAGAGATCAAGATTCATATGGTTGGAATGGAATATCTTGGCCTCAACACATGAGTAGGTAGTTCTCTCTCAGAACTGGTAAGTTGGAAGTGTAGGTTTGTTCTGATGGCTCTATCCACGAATGAAGAGGAGGTGGAGGGGTATATATAGCCTCCACACAAAAACTAACCATTACACACAATTTACCAAACTCGGTGGGACCGAATCATAAAACTCGGTCGGACCGATTTAGTAAACCTAGTGATCGTTAGGATTTTCGGTGGGACTGACATGCATCTCGGTAGGACCGATTTGGTTAGGGTTAGGGCATAACGTAATCTCGGTGAGACCAATTACACAAACTCGGTGAGACCGAAGTTGGTAATTAGCTAACCAGAGAGTTGGCCAGGTAAACTCGGTGGTACCGATTTGCTCTTTCGGTGAGACCGAAAAGTTACAGAAGGGAAACAGAGTTTACATTGTAATATCGGTGGGGCCGATTCGCTCTTTCGGTGAGACCGAAAAGTTACGAAGGGGAAACAGAGAGATTACAATCCCATCTCGGTGAGACCGAGATCCCTATCGGTGAAACCGATTTGCCTAGGGTTTGTGGCAGTAGCTATGACATCTGAACTCGGTGGCGCCGGATAGAAAGAATCGATAGGGCCGAGTTTGACTTTGGGTTTAGGTCATATGTGGATGTGAGAAAGCAGTAGAGGGTTTTGGAGCATATCACTAAGCACATGAAGCAAAAGGTTCATTAAGCAACACCTCATCCCTTCTTGATAGTATTGGCTTTTCCTATAGACTCAATGTGATCTTGGATCACTAAAATGTAAAATGTAGAGTCTTGAGCTTTTGAGCTTGAGCCAATCCTTTGTCCTTAATATTTTGAGGGATCCACTTTCATCATCCATGCCATGCCATTCATTGAGCTTTCCTGAAATATTTATCTTGGAATAGTATTAGCTCAATGAGCTATATGTTGTTATGAATTACCACAACCACCTAGGTATAGTTGCACTTTCACATCCTATGTTATGATTGTTACATGATGAACCGCATCCGGTATAATTCTCCACCACCGATCCAATGCCTACGAGCTTTTCACATATTGTTCTTCGCTTATTTACTTTTCCGTTGCTACTGTTACAATCACTACAAAACACCAAAAATATTACTTTTTCTACCGTTACTTTTGTTACCGTTACCACTACTATCATATTACTTTGCTACTAAATACTTTACTGCAGATACTAAGTTATCCAGGTGTGGTTGAATTGACAACTCAACTGCTAATACTTGAGAATATTCTTTGGATCCCCTTGTGTCGAATCAATAAATTTGGGTTGAATACTCTACCCTCGAAAACTGTTGCGATCCCCTATACTTGTGGGTTATCAAGACTATCTTCTGGTGCCGTTGCCGGGGAGCATAGCTTTATTCTTTGAGTCACTTGGGATTTATATCTGCTGGTCATTATGAAGAACTTGAAAGACGCTAAGACAACAATTTATCCCTCAACTACGAGGGGAGGTAAGGAACTGCCATCTAGCTCTGCACTTGATTCACCTTCTGATTTGAGTAAGCTAGCGACACCTAAGCCTGCTTCTGCTATTCATTCTGATATGTCGCATGTTATTGATGATGCCACTTCTGCTATGCATGATACTTATGATGAAACTACTTCTATGCTTGATACTACTGTGCCACTTGGTGAATTTCTTGATGAACAAATTGCTAGGGCTAGAGAGAAAGAAATTATTGAAACTGATTATATTGATGAAAGTGATGATGAAGACTTGCCTGTTATTCCTGAGGGTTATATTTTTGATAAATAAGCTTCTGCAGCTACTTTAGCTTGCAATGATAGATATGAACTCAAGAGATTATTAGCTAAATGGAATCAGCAATATCTTATGGACAGAATGAAACCTGACCTGCTTTTGCTACTTCACCTATCTGTGTTACCGATAAGGATTATGAATTCTCTGTTGATCCTGATATAATTACTTTGGTTGAATCTGATCCTTTTCATGGCTATGAATCTGAAACTGTTGTGGCACATCTTACTAAATTAAATGATATAGCCACCCTGTTCACTAATGATGAGAGATCTCGCTACTTCTATATCCTTAAAATATTTCCGATCTCATTAAAGGGTGATGCTAAGATACGGTTTAATTCTCTTGATCCTGGTTGTGTGCGTAGTCCCCAGGATATGATTTATTACTTCTCTGCTAAATATTTCCCTGCTCATAAGAAACAAGCTGCTTTAAGGGATATATATAATTTTGTGCAAATTGAAGAAGAGAGTCTCCCACAAGCTTGGGTTAGGCTTCTCAAGTTACTTAATGCTTTGCCTGATCATCCTCTCAAGAAAAATGAAATACTTGATATCTTTTATAATGGACTAACCGATGCTTCCAGAGATTACGGATAGTTGTGCGGGTTACATTTTGTGGAAAGAACACAGATGAAGCTGAAATTCTATTGAATAATATGTTGACAAATGAAAATAATTGGACACTTCCTGAGCCAGTTCCTGAGCCTATTCCTAAACCGACTCCGAAGAAGATGTAACATCCCAAAATTCTAAATTTTGGAATGTTATATAAATAGATAGATTTGATTGATTGCTTGATTGATTGACTGAAATTGAGTGAAATTCGAAACCTTTTGAAAGTTAAATGAGAGGGAATAAAAGGACTTTCCCAAACTTTCATTTTCGTTTTGATCTCCGTGATTCAAATTCTTTTCAAATACAAAACCCTAGAGAGAAGATGACATGAATTCTTCCATTTAATTAAATGAAGAGGGTATTTGAAAATATTTGAATTTTAATTGGAAATAATTTCAGATTCAGAAACTTCAAGTGACTCAATGATTTTCACGAGCTAAGATAACATGACTTCTTCAAAACATATGAAATATGAGTTGGGAGTTTCAAAGAATTAAATTCAAAGTCCTTTTGAAATTATTTTCAATTTGAAGATATTTGAGTTTTATTCAAATTATTTTTCTCTAAAAATAAAATATATGGAAAATAGGGTAACATGACTCCTACATCGAAAATTGAGAGAAATAACTTTGAATTAATTTTGGTATTTTTAAAATGATTTTTATTGGATTTCAGTAGGGCAGTAGCACTCTTTGAATTATTAGCATTTTTCTCGATTTTATTTGACTTGACAAAAATGTCCATCTTGTAGAAAACCTTTTTCTGAAAATTTTGATATAGTATATGCCTATATTATATTTTAGTTTATTTGCTTTTATTTTATTTTCTGCCAAATTGTTTAAAAAAACTGTTCCACCTACTGGGCCGGCCCAAGTCGCCAGCCCAGCCCGCGCCGCCACCGTCTTCCCTGCCGTCTCGGATCGGGACTTCCCTGAAGTCCGGCGCCGCCACGACACCATCGCCCCTCTCCCTAACCGCGCCGCCGCCCCTTTAATAGCGCCGCCCGGACCCCCTCCTCTCCTCCTCTCGCTTCGCCGCCGCTGCCCTCGCAGATCTCGCCGTCCCCGCGCCACAAACCGCCGCCGCCGCAATTGCTCGCCGCCGGTGCCTGCCGCTCTCGCCTCGCCGCTGCACTGCGCATTGCGCCGCCTTGCCTTGCGCCACATCGCCGCTGCCCGCGTAGCCTCCGTCCACCGACGCCGCCGCCGCCTCCGCCTCGCCGGAGCCTCGCGCCATCTCGCCGGAGTTAACCACCATCGTCGTCGAGAACCGCTGCCGAACCGGTAATAAAACTGATCCGGTTTTCTTCGGTTTTCTCTTGGTTTACTTTTTTTTCTCTAGTTAGTTTAGTTATTTAATGATCGTTCTCTGTTTAGGTAAATCTAGCGAACGATTTCATTTGTTAGCATTCTATAACGAACGTTCGCTATTTAGATTTTTTTATTTTTCTGTTTATTTTACACCAGGGACCTATTCGTAATTAGTTTTCTTACCGTTTAGTCCCTGCTCTTCAATCGATCATTACTTTTCGCTCATTTGACCAAATCCAACGAAACCAATGCCCACTTCTTTATTATGATCTCATCTATCCAGTAAAACAACTTAAACATGTTTTTGAAAGTTTTAAAATGTGAATTCAAACAGATTTGTGTATGAACTTCGTTTGATCATAACTTGAGTTTTATAACTCCGATTTAGTTGATTCTTTTTGCAAATCGAAGCTCTTGACCTAAACTTTCTGATAAGGCCAAATTCACATAATTTTGGTACTGTTAGAAATTGTTTTATATTGCAAGAGTTATTTGCTTGGTTTTGATGTTTCCCGACTTGTCTTCTTCGTTCTTTCCGATCTTTCGAGTGATTGCTTATGTGTGGTTACTATTGCTTGCTTACGATAGATTGATCGGAGTGTGACGAGTAGAACTATCAAGAGTTATGAGTGCGAATCATCTTCATCAACAGTACAGGCAAGTTCACACTTTGATCATACCCCTTTCATACCCAGTTTTATGCATTAGTTTCACCCTCAAACATTGCATGAGTAGGATTGACAACATGTGGGTATTGGGAAGTAGTTGATGAGGTAGGAACCTATTGCCCTGCATTCAAACCTTGGGAGTTACTTTTACGTTGCTTACTGATATGCTAGGCTCGTAGACGTGGATTGGTTTGTGAGATTCATGGAAGATGTGAGAGTTATTTATAACTAAGGGTTAACTTAAGGTGGCTACTTTAATACACATCTGGGTGGAATGGTAGGGGCACCCTGGAGCACCCAGGGGTTTGCCCGGGCACCTGGAGAACCCAGTGCTTGCCCAAGGGATCCCAGAGGACCCGTGTGATCACCCTATGGAATGCCACCCAGGCTCAAAGGGATCATAAGGTTATTCATGCTAGAAACTTCCGTGTGCAGCCACATGCTATTATGGGCTCTAGCATAGTTGAGTAAGTTGCATGAGCTCTTGAAGAGGTGGATCAGCAGGTAGAGGGATGTAGGTTGGTATGGTCTACTCGGAGTAAAGAGTTAATGTTTCTGAAAGACTTTGTCTCGGTCATCCGTTTCTCAAACACCATGTAGTGCGATAAATCCAACGGAGGCGATCGAGTCGTGTGGGGAAAAGTGCGTAGTCCTCTGTAGAGTGTACAAACTAATCATGATTAGCCGTGTCCCCGGTTATGGACATCTTGAGTATCTGGTTCTTGGATTATCATATTGATCTCATCACGTTACTTAAATAATTTGTTGGGTTATTGATGTTAATTTGGGATTGAGTTGGAGGAACCTTCTCCATAAATTTTCAACCAACTTTGTAGTTAAATAAAATATATTCCTTTGCTGTAGGGAAAAATTGGCTTTTCGCAAAAACATTATAACCATAGAGCCTCCACCAGCCATATATGCATGTAGTGATAGCCATTATTCAACATTGCTCTCTGATGTGAATTTGCCAAGACATTCAATGTCTTGACCCTTTGTGGTATAACGTCTCATGTTGCGTGATTTCTTCTGACGAGTAAGTGATACGTTAGGGTTATGATTTCTACACTCAACTTTGCCGTTGGTGTTGATGGGAATCCACAACCTTTGTTACTTCCGCTATTTGGATTGAGGTAATAGTATTTACGTTACTTTATACATGTGATTTACCTCTGTTATAAATCCTCAAGCATGTGTGTGTGTCAAAGATACCGATCCAAGGATGACACTTAAGCACGAGAGACTTGACCATCTGAGGTCGGGTCGCTACAAGATGGTATCAGAGCACATGTTGACTGTAGGACGTGACCCTAGAAACTGGCAAGCCCATAGGAAAGATTTTCTCTACAACTTGATTTTTCAAAAATATCTTTTACCTCTTCTCTTCTGAGCTTATTCAAATATTCCCTTTTAGTGAGACTATACCCCTTTCCCCTTTTGACCACACGAAGACTCGACTGAAGATACCACTCCAAGAAGGACAAGATATCGGACAACTAAGACCACTACGGAATGAAGAAGATTTTACCGTGCATCTGAATAATGGGAACTACAACGGTTGAAGACTCCGAAGACTAGGAGAATTTGAAGGCCCTGAAGAATTTCCAGATTTGGTATGACCTAGGAAGGCTACCCTGGTGGAACTCGTCGGACTATTAAAGCTGTCGATACCCGAGATCAAGGTGTATCGGAGAAAGACTGGAACATGGAGCATTAGAACTCAAAGTTTTGTCAAGAAAACCCCAAGGCATGAGATGTCAATTATGGAATGATAGCTCATGGTAATGACAAGAACAGAAACACGGATATCCATGATGTTATCGCCTGCTTATGCTATTGTCACCGTGCTGAGTTAAGCATGTTTTTCTTCAGAAGGATTGGATGGTAGAAGGCTAATGGAGCACCTATTAGCAAGACGAAGTTTTAACCTTAGCTGGTGTATCGCCAGGATTTGGAGTGTTACATCAAGAATTTTTAGATGGACCTTCAGGAAGCTGTATTTGACAAGGAAGCATTTCATGAAGGACTCATGACCTAGAAGCTGAAAGTAGCCAAACTGGAGAAACAAAACCTCGAGATACCGGAGATTCATCAAGAACTGAAGGACAGTAAGACCATGGTTCATGCCAAGGATGTTGAAACCTAGAAGTTTGGAACGCAACTCCAGAAATATTGAAGGACGCCACGAGAGACTTCGCGTTAATAGAGATGATTTGACAAAAGAACTTGAGAAGGACAAGCACGATCGGAAGAAGCCATCAGAGTCAGGAACAAGACTTGAAGAGTTTGGCGATGTTGAAGATTTATTGACCTTTAGAAGACCAAACCCCTGTTATATACCTACGTTAGATGTGATGATTGTGAGCTGTCATTTGTTTGATGTTTTCCGACAGCCGCAAAATAAAATCTATCTTTTCAAAACTTTTGTTTGTATTGTGTGTATCCCTCCCTCTCTATCTCTATTATCTCCCCCCAAAACCCATGGACCCAATAGAGGATGAATGGAGATGAGCTTATATTTTCTGGACAGATGAGTCAATTGGAGACAGTCCGATGGATTCAGAACATGGAGGATCATATGGAGAATAAACACTATAGCCAGGAAGGATATGACCCAGCATGCTCTTCAGTGTTTTGAAGGAGGTGCTGCTACTAGGTAGAGGATGTACCAAACCATAAATGGATGGCAAGGAGTAACCACTTGGAAAGAATTTAAGTTGACTTTGCCAAAGTCTCGGTTTGTGTACCAGAAATTGAAGCCTTATGGAAAGGATATGAAGAAACCTTGTGCATGCAAGATTTGTGGGGAAATAGGACACACCCATAAAAGAACACAAGGATGATGCTAATTGTGAAGGAAGTCACCCAGCTGAAGACTGCCCAACTAGGCAGATCACTTGTTTCTTGTGTGAAGGGACTACCCACCACTACAAAAAAAAGACACATCCGTGACATTTTGGGCCGAACGAAATTTTTTTCTGTCATACATATGACACTTCTATGATGATAATTGAAAAAACCCGGTATCATCATAGATGTGGTGGGATCCTACTTCTATGACAAAAAATGGGCTTTTCGTCCTGGGCGAGCCGGAGACGCAGCTGCATGACATTCTTTGGGCCGTCCATGACGGAAAAAATCGTGGTAGAAGCGAGGGGGAGGAAAATTTCGGGGAGTTGCCGGTTACGGTGGGAGGTCGGGGGCCGAGCGATGCACGTTCTCTCGTGACGTCTGCAGCGTGTGTGCGGTAGGCGCTCTCTAATCAAGCCGAAGCGAGGCGTTGGGCTCTAATCGAACCCGGCGATTGACTGCGAGCTCGCGTTATTGAACCCGGCGATCGATCGATGGCTGTTAATCAACCCGATGGGCGATTCTTCGCTCATCGCTGCTAAGCGAAGCCGATCGATGCTGCCTGAGGATGATAAATGAGCGTTGGGGGAGGGGTTGGATGATAAAGTGGCGGTGGCGTTGCCTCGAATGAACAGAACCCGTGGTGTGGAGGGCTGGATGAACAATAGACGGTGGAGGGTGGCCGTGGAGGGTGGTTGAACGGGACCCGTGGTGTGGAGGGCTGGATGAGCAGTGAGACGGTGGAGGGTGCCCGTGGAGGGTGGTTGAGCAAGAGCGGTGGAGTAGCGCGGTGGAGGCCGGAGGAGGTCGACGGTAGCCCGTGGAGGCCGGAGGAGGTCGATGGTGGAGATGAACAGATCCGTGGAGTCCCATTTTGCGGTACGCCACACCCCCGTTTCGACCGAAGCGCCCAACACAAGTCCGTTTTGGTCCGTTTTGCGGTACGCCACACCCTCCCGATCAACGGGACCCCGTTTCGACCGTAGGAGGTCCGTTTTCTCCATTTTGCGATACGCTAGGCCCCTCCGATCAACAGGACCCGTTTCACCGTAGGAGGTCCGTTTCCTCCGCTTTGCGGCACGCGGACCTCCCGATGAACAGGATCCCGTTTGAACGTGGCGGTCGAACACAAGGCCGCTTCTCCGCCAGCGGTACGTCAGGCCTCGTTTCCATCGCCTGTTCCGTCCAAGCCCTCCCAATGAACATGACCACGCATTCCGTTCCGACCAGCTGGTTGGCTCCCACGCGTTCCGTTGCCTCCCGATGAACACGACGCATTCCGTTGCCTCCCCGTGAACACGACGACGACGCTGTTTCTCCGTTCCGACCCAGCCATGTACGTATGTGCGAGTAGGCGTTCGAGACCCTGCACGTATGTACGTACGTGGCCGTATTTTCTTTCTTGCACCCTCGCCACTGTATGTACGTGTACGTGCGCGCCTCTACTACGACCATTATGTACGTACACGTTCGCGACCAGAATGACAACGCTACGTACGCTTCGACCAGGTGGGTCTCGACTGTTAGGCACTTCCTTGCCTATGAAGATGTAGCTGGTGGGTCCCAGCAGTCAGGGGGGCGAATCGTTTTGTTTTTTTTGCCCGGACGCACTTCCTTGCGTGCGAAGATGTAGCTGGTGGGTCCCAGCAGTCAGGGGGGGCGAATCGTTTTCTTTTGCCTGGACGCACTTCCTTGCGTGCGAAGATGTAGCTGGTGGGTTCCAGCAGTCAGGGGGAAATGTTTTTTTCGCGAAATACGGCGGCCCGTCCGGTGGTTCCCCACTGTCAGGTGGAGGAATAATTATTTTGCGCGTAATAAGGAGGCACTTCCTTGCGGCCGCCGTGGACCCAGCTGTCAGCCTCTCCACGCACAGTAGTCTTCCGATGGAAGTCGGTCGTTGACCACATTGATCACGCCGCGCCGAGAGCACCACGGCGGTGGACGACGACGAGGCCTAGGAAGGGGACGACGTGGAGCCGGGGAAGACGCAGCAGTGGATGCCCACGCGAAGACGAGCACGAGGTGAGGCGGCGCCGCCGCAGAATAACGAGGGGTGTGGGTGAGTAGAGGATGGCACGCCAGCGGTGGGAGTAGTAGAGGCGGTGAGGCCTCCGGCATCACACCCGCCACGGGAGGCAGGAGCACGCTGCACGACCGGGCGCTGCTTTGGTAATTTGGAGCACGAAGACCAGAGGTTCAAGAAGCACTATGGCTGTTGGATGGACATCGACGGTCCTTTGGAGCTAGAGTCGTTCATATTGACTAAGTTGACAAAGCCCTCCGTCCCCGTAAACTTAGTAGGCCCACAATTCAGCCTCCCACCAAGGTGAGTCCCAGCTAGCGGGGAGTATTCATTTTTCTGTGCGTAATAAGGAGGCATTTCCGGTGGGTCCGAGTGACAATGGGGAACTTTTTTTTCGTGAAATACAGAGACCCTTCCGGTGGGTCCCAGCTATCGCTTGGAGGAATCATTATTTTGTGCGTAATAAGGAGGCATTTTCTGTGTGGGCCCCTCACCGTCACCTCTTCCAATGGCTGTTGTTTGTTGACCATGTTGACCTCGCTTGCGCCGAGAGCACAAACGCTGTGGACGAGGGCGGGGCCAGAAGAGAACCACCCGGAGCCGGCGAAGCCACCGCAGCGGATGCCCATGCTGAGGGGAGAACAAGCGCTGACTGGTTGGCTGCAGGGTGAGGCTGATGTCGCTAGAAAATAACAGGATGTGCGGGTGGTTAGAGGGATGGCCTGGCGGCAGCACAACCAGCCACGGGAGGAGGGAGCAGGCAGTCCCACCGGCGCTGGTTTGGGCGGCTGGAGCAGGAAGATCAGAGATTGAAGAAGCACGGCGGCCGTTGGATGGACATCCAACAGTCACTGCTGTGTGTTGACTAAGTTGACAAAGCCTTGCGTACGGGTAAAAAAAAAAAATTTAGGACAGCGTCATCGTCAACTTAGTAGGCCCAGAAGTCAGCCTCCAAATCTGTGGAAAACAGCATACAACCCATTAGCCATTATTTTCAATAATTTACAGCCCATTTGCTAATTCTTAAGGATATTTGAAGCTCATATTCTTTTTATTAGCATTACGGACCATATATTCAGGCATCGCTAAAAATTCAACGAAATTTTGCATATTTGGTGGGGTCCGAACTCTTTTAATCACGAAATTTCGAGTCACATTAAAATAGTTTTCAAAAATTATATCAAAATAAAATTCAAAAATAATTCTCTTCAAAAAAATGAATGAAATTTAGAATCTTAACTAGCAAGATGCCCGTTAGTTTACGGAACATGAAGATGCATTTGTATGAGTAGTTTATCTTGTGGGTGAAAAGATGATATTTTAATGTAATTGCTAGTTGGCTTTGGTTTTATAAGAGTAGAGAGTAGAAATCCTGAAAAAAATGATATTTTAATGCAATTTCCGGTTGGCTTTGGTTTAAAAATTTACAGCCCATTTCTTACAACTTATAGCCCGTTTTCTAGGAAGCCCATTTCTTATCCCTCCTCGTCTTGAAAGATTTGCAGCCAACAGGCTGAGAAAAGCAAGTAGGCCTCGCTTTTGGTATTCTCCAAAAAAGAACTGGGCTAGCCAATTTCGTAAAGAAAAAATATCAACTGGGCTCGTCATGTGCTTAATAAAAGCGTAAGCGTGGGCTAGACAGGCCACAACCCCAAGACATTGTGCAGATTGAGCTCCGTCTCGAACTGAAAAACAAGCGGGCGAGCTGTTGGGTCCCTCGTGTTATCCGCTCGTTGTGTAATTTTCTCGTTTATTGACTACATTGACAATGGCGTGGAACCTAGTTGTCAAACAATTAGGAGGAAGTATTGTTTTGGCTTGTAATAACGAGGCACTGCTTGTGAAATGCAATGACCTGGTGGGTCCCTCTTGTCGAGACTCTCCACGCACAAATCATCTCCTGATTCCTCTTGGTTGTTGACCATGTTGACAACACCAGACGGCGGCGAGCATAGCGAGCTAACGAAGGCGGAGAACGACGGCAAGGCCTCGGACGGGAACGAACAACAGCCATGAAAGATGCGGCAGTGTAGTGGCAGGTCGAGGGGAGTACGAGGACAACAACATGCAAGTCAAGCATACAAATGGTACAAAAAGCCAAGGATTAATTGTTCATCAAATTTTTAGACAAAACCCAGATTGAACATGACAGTAACATCTAACCCAACCACTCTTTTTTGCAGTCACAAACAAATGGATCGGTCTGATCCATAAAATCAACATCCTGTGCAAAAAAAATTTATTTTAGGATGTCTACAACTTGTAGTAAATAGAAGCCGAGCACATTTAGAAGCCCATTTGTCCACCTGAAACTTCTTTTCTTGCTGTTCAACATGTTCGTCCATGAGAAATCTCTTGCTGTAAAAATTAAGCCTCATGGACAATAGTAACCTCGCATTCAACAGGAAGAATGTGACAAAGCGTCTGTTTGCCTGGTTGGATGCATATCGTCCCATCGTTATTGTCCTCAAACAAATGTCATGAGAACTGAGAAAATCCTTGTGCTTATTACGCCAACGATTGGTTATATGTTTTTGTCCATGTGGTTCTGCCTAAGTAGACATGAAGATTGAAAACAGTTAAGCTCTGGAAAAAGAGTATGTCGAAAGAACGACAGCTGAACAGTTAATTCTAGTACAATATATACGGGCTTTCAATGTGCATGAAATCATCACCTCTATGTATAAATTCTCCAGAGATCGAAAGCATCGCAGGAAGCCAATAATTATGTCCAGACCAAAACTATACATTCTGATATATATGATCTTGACAGAATCCAGCAGCATTGATAGGCTATCAATGGACGAACTCTTCATTGAGCATATAACATAATATTAGTACCCAAAGTGTACTCCAAGATGATATAAAACTTATGCACATAAATGAAAAATGCAGCATATGATTACAAATGTGTAGATGATAATATACGGTACCTGAAAAGGTGAGGAGCCAAACACCAACTTCTTGTGATTATTAAACGGGTCACGAATTACACCCAAGGTCTCCAGTTTGGGCGCAGAGACGACAATTATTTCTGAAGGTGTATAACAATTATGAAGGAGCAACCTTTCAAGTGAAGGGGCATCTTCGATGATGTCCTTCAAAACAAATTCCAATGCTTTTAAGGTGAGGCGACTTTATTTGGAGACAACTGATACCGATTTGTATTCCCAAAACAATCAGCAAGCGCTCCAAGGCAGGGCAACTAGAGTGGATGATGCTGTGCAATGAGGCCTCCGACAGATAAACCACCACAAGCGAAAGTTTTTTTTAGCAGTGGGAGTCGAAGTATTTGTACCAGATCGTCTGGTAGATGGCACCGGGCGAAGGTGGCGGTGTGGAGAGAGGAGGAAAACCGTGAGATGGACAACGGTGGTGTGGGCACGAATTCTTGGTATGTTTGTGGTATGAAACTTTCATGGTAATGGTAGAACTCAAACTGCTGGAGTTTTCCGAATTCAGGGGATGTCAGCCAAGCGTCCACCTTGCCGGGTATGGACAGCAGGTAGCTTGTCGGGATGCAGAGGCATTGAACGGGGCCCTACTGGTGAGAAGAGACGATGGCTCTGATGATATCTGACGACAGTCGAGATTGAGGGGCGCGGTGCGCCATAGAGGGCGCCACCGAGTTGAGAGGACTTGTGTGCGGCAACAATCCTTGGTGGGGAGAAGCGAGATGATCTCCTCAAGGATGACGTCCGGGAGATCGCTGATGCGGTCCACCGGAGATTCTACCGGTTCCTCAGATCCGGGTGGGGAGCTCGCCGCTTCTCCCCGCGCTACCGGATGTGGGATCTACAACCGGCGTCGCCGCTGGTGGGAGCCTCATCTTCTTGGCGCTGGGGCCAGCCGACTCCATTTTCCTTGTGGGCGTCGCGCCGAGCTCACGGGTTTGAGCAGAGTAGCCAGAGACGAGCCTAGTGGCAGTGCGAGTGGGGAAGAAGGAGGGCTGGGGATTTCTGTAGGAGTGGAAGAAGAGGAGCAAAGGCGTTTTACATGCAGTGAGTGAGGAAGAAGGTGGCGGGGTTTTACGGGACGAGTGAGGAAGGCTGGGAGCGGGGGGTGGGTGGGGAGGCAGAAGGGAGAGCGAGTTGTTCGTGTTTATAAGGCACGCTGCACTAACTACTCGCTTTTCCCAAGAACCGCTCTCTTCTTTTGCGTTGTTGCATGATGGCCATGCATGCAGGATGCATGTGCCCGCCGCCATTGCATGCGCTGGTTTGTTACTAGGCCTATTTAATAGGGTGGTTATGGAGTAAATTAAGGAGATTTATTTTTCTGTGTGCATCCACCAAATTAGAGGATGCTTGATCTTGGATGCGACACTCACATTAAACTAACATTCAGAAGAACAAAAGTTCAGCATGTCTATGCATCTCAATGATTCACCATACTATAACCAATATACAAAACTGTGAGAAGGTGTGGAAACAAAGAAAATCGGTCGATGCTTCTCTGAGCAAAGGGCCTCCCTGCGCACGCATTAATTTCCTGGGCATGCTTGCTTCTTCTCAATGTTGCGAGCACTTTGAGCATGTTGGCAACTCCACAGCTATCTAGCTGCCTCATATTGCAATTGATGCTCACACATTTGCAGCAAACACATGAGGCAATAGAGATGACTCAACATGGGTCCATATTGTGCAGTTCCCCTGATATCCTATTCATTGTCCTGAATCTGAAAAGATAGGAAAACAGTAGCTATACTTAAACGGTGTTGCAAAATAATAGCACATATCAATAGCCCGGCATGACAAAACACGATCATACGGACGAAGGGATCTTGACCTGCCCGAGGAAGATTACATATAATTTCATAAGTCCTTGGTTGATTTCCACCTTCGGCTGCACTGCTTGTTTGCTCCTCCAGACATGACAGGATCGTTCCGCACTGCATTCAGCAAGTCAACGTACGGATAAGCTAATTTCATCTTGCAGTGGTCATTGTACCTAGTTACGAATGTAGGAATACCTGGAGCACCATGAGGTTAGTTGACAGCAGGTAGATGCAGCCATATAAATTTTGTGCGGTGCTACCAAAATTGAGGTTTGTATCCCTTCTCGTTATGAGAATTCTTCTTGAAGTTGGTAGAATGTGACGGCTTGTTCTTTGCATCAAACTTGCCTTTCCCCTGAGATTTGTTCTTGTTGTTTTGGGGCTGGTTGGGCTGGAAGTTCTTCTCGTGTACCATGTGGGCACTAGAAGCTCCCTCGGCGACCCGAGCACGTGTGTCTTTTTCTCTCGCCTTCTCCTCAAAATCAAGAGTGCTAATGAGATCCAAAACAGAAAACTCATGTCTCTTGTTTTTCAGAGAAGTAGCAAAATAGTTCCACGAAGGTGGAAGCTTGGCAATGATGGTCCCATCAACAAATTTTTCCGACAACACACACTTAAAGTACTCAAGTTCCTTAGAGAGTGATGTATCTCATGAGTCTATTTGAACAATGAGCGCTCATCGGTCATCTTGTAGTCACAGAATTGCTCCATGACGTACAACTCGTTGCGGCGCTTTGAGGGCCCAAGCGTGGCTTCGGCGCAGCCCACATGTCTTGCTGCTGTCAAACAACATATCTGAATCCACAATGGAATCGTCAAGAACACTCAGCAGGCGGCTTTGAAGAGGGTATCCATGTTCGAAAAGCTTCTCTGTGTAGGATGAAGATCGCCTCGGGCTTACCCTTAGTGGCGTCATAGCAGCACATGATCTGAAACCAATATACTGCTCTTGTGCGCCACCTTTTATATTGCACCCCTTAAAAGTAGGCGGCTTCAAAAGCGCAGCAAAACAACTCGGAGTAAATTGCCCGTGATCAGGTTTTGGATTGGATTGTTGAATATATGAGCAATTTAGTATGAGATTTAATCCGAATCAGCGATAAATAGATCATGACGACAATTGCAAACATCAAAGTAATGATGCGGACTAAACCAGGAGGACAGAATCACATCTTGTCTGACAGGGAGCAGAACCGATGTGGTTGATGTTGTCACTCATGTCGTTGATGAAGAGGTTACGAGGTCGGGAAGAAGGCTGTCGTTGAGGAAGTCGTCACGGCAGCGATCAGGAGTGTGCTCCCAAAAACCTGATCGCCCCTCTCCGTAAAGGATCACGAAGGCGGGGTTCGAGGATCGCTGTCCCTTCTCGCGGTGCATGCGGAAGGAGGGCTGGAGAAGAATTGCGTGGCAGCGCTAAGATCTGGAGCAGTGCGAAACCATATGATACTGGCGGCTAGGGTAGAGCATGTCGGTCGGAGTATAATAGTAGGCCTTTGGCCCCCAAACCCCACGTCCAAATCAATAATAGCTCAAAGAAGTCAATAATAGCCCCACCAAGGTTTGTCTCAAAAAATGGAGTAATTAAGGCGTCCGTTAGTCCCTTTAGTATAAATACAATATCATTAATAATGGCCCCACCTTTTGTCTCGCAAAGTAGAGTATGTTGGAGTACAACCGGCTACACGTTTACAATGCACTTCTCTTCTCTCTCCTCTTCTCTCTCCTTCAACTAAGCACAAATACTATATTTAAATCCTTATATCCTTCTTATGTCATCTAATTATAGTAGTACTTGCTCTAAAAGTTACTATCCACTGTAGTCTGAAATGCAGGCGTGCGTGGCGGTGCCCTCGGTCGGCGCCGCTCAGCGGCGGAAGCGAGTGAGAGGCAGACGCCTGATTTGCCATCAATGTGGAGCGGCGGGCTCAGCTGGCGCCGAGTGGGAAGTGCGCGCAGGAGGGGGGGGAGGGGTTTTTGTTGGGCCAAGAAGGTGAGAAGCCAACTTGGGATCGGTCCGGACGGGGAAATATCATGTGCTCCCATACTCTGCATATGACACTAGTGTATGTTAGTACTCCCTCCTTTCCGGTTTATAGAGATGTTTAGAGTAACATAGTAATATGTTACAATACAAGTTACTCCACTATGACCAGCCTTGGCCTCTCCCAGTGCTCCACCATGTATAGCTGCTAAGCCTGCAACGTAGGCATAAAATATGACGTGGCACCAATAAACTAAGCACATATGCATTGAACACTTGAGTTACTAAGCCATTTAATGCACTTAGCACCTCATCTAAAGAGCATTAATAGTATAGCCAGCTGCTGGCTATAAGCCTACAACCCATCTTATTGTCAACATGTACTACAAAGTGCCTAGGAGCACGTGCTAGAGCTGGCTCTTCACGAAGAGCCCGCTTACTGTAACGCCCCCGATGCGGCTATATCTCCCACGTGTCGAGGCACGACTTAGAGGCATAACCGCATTGAAAGCAATGTCGCAAGTGAGGTAATCTTCACACAACCCATGTAATAATTAAGGGAAAGATACATAGTTGGCTTACAGTCGCCACTTCACGCAGTACATAATTAAACATTCATCATACAGAGTACACTCAAGGTCCGACTACGGAACCAAAATAAAAGAAGATACCCCAAATGCTAACACAGATCCCCGAATCGTCCCAACTGGGCACCACTACTGATCATCTGGAAACGACACATAGTAACGACCACGTTCCTCGTCGAACTCCCACTTGAGCTCGGTGGAATCATCTGCACTGGCCTCATCGGAACCTGCAACTGTGGTTGGAAGTAACTGTGAGTCACGGGGACTCAGCAATCTCACACCCGCGAGATCAAGACTATTTAAGCTAATAGGAAGGACAAGGTATTAAAGTGGAGCTGCAGCAAGCGGCTAGCATTTATGGTGGCTACTTCGCAAAAGAGAGCGAGGAGAGAAGCAAAGCGCGGTCGTGAAACTAATAGCGATCAAGAAGTGATCCTGAACTACTTACGTCAGACATAACTCCAACACCGTGTTCACTTCCCGGACTCCGCCGAGAAGAGACCATCACGGTTACACACGCAGTTGATGTGTATTTTAATTGAGGTCAACTTTGGGTTTTCTACAACCGGACATTAACAAATTCCCATCTGCCTCATAACCGCGGGCACGGCTTTCGAAAGATATTACCCTGCAGGGGTGTCCCAACTTAGCCCATTATAAGCTCTCACGGTCAACGAAGGATTATTCCTTCTACCGGGAAGACCCGATCAATCTCGGAATCCCGGACTACAAGACATTTCGACAGCAATAAAACAAGACCAGCAAAGCCGCCCGATTGTGCCGACAAATCCCGATAGGAGCTGCACATATCTCGTTCTCAGGGCACATCCGGATGAGACTAGCTACGAGTAAAACCAAGCCTCGAGTTTCCCCGTGGTGGCCCGCAGTAGCTCAGTTCGGGCCAGCACTCGAAGGAGCACTGGTCGGGGGTTTAAAATAAAGATGACCCTCGGGCTCGCGAAAACCGGGGAAAAAGGCTTAGGTGGCAAATGGTAAAACCAAAGTTGGGCTTCTTTGGACGAGTCTTATTCAAAGCGAACTGTCAAGGGGGTCCCATAAATCACCCAACCGTGTAAGGAACGCAAAATCAAGGAACATAACACCGGTATGACGGAAACTAGGGTGGCAAGAGTGGAACAAAACACCAGGCATAAGGCCGAGCCTTCCACCCTTTACCAAGTATATAGATGTGTTAAACATAGCAGATATATTTATATATTGTGATATCCCCAACAAGTAACCATGTTCCAACAAGGAACAACAATTCCATGTTCCAACAAGGAACGAACTTCAGCTTCACCTGCAACTAGCAACGCTATAAGAGGGCTGAGCAAAGCGGTAACATAGCCAATCAACGGTTTGCTAGGAAAGGATGGTTAGGGGCTGACATGGCAATATGGGTGGCATGATATAGCAAGTGGTAGGCATCGCAGCATAGGCATAGCAAAAGAGCGAGCAACTAGCATAGCAAAGATAGAAGTGATTTCGAGGGTATGGTCATCTTGCGCAATGTTCTCGAGTTGTCGAAAGCTTGATCCTCGAAAACGTTCTCAACAGGCTCCTCGTTCACGTACTCGTCTCCGACTCTACCCAAAGCAACAACACAAACAAAGGAACCACAATAAATCACGGTGCAATGCACAATCCACATGATGCAAAACATGACATGATATGCGAGATGCGATATGCAATGCTTATATGCGCCCGGAAGGTAAATGATGAACCAGGCATCAACTTGGCAAACCAAGCATGCCACTGGAAAGATGAGATGATTTCGGTTGAAATCGATATAAAGATCACGGAATCGGATGCACGGTTTGGAAATGGCAAGCAAAACAAGATTGGCGCAAATCTGCCATTAACAGCATGATGCCACTTTGCAAGCAACAAATAAATAAGCTACTGCACCCAAACGTATCAACAAAGCACATGGCAGTGATCTACACATGATGCTCGACAAAAGATGAGCACTGAGCTACGGCTAGTTCACATCATAACAGGTTCAAACAAGCATGGCAAAAGTGCTCAAAGTAACAGGCTGGACATGGCAAAAACAGTAACAGGTTGCAATGTTCAGAGCATCAAAACTACATGCTACAGGAACTTAAAATAGCAAAACATGGCATGGCATGAATCTACTCAAAGCATATTTCAAAAGTCCCTTACTGACCATAAGCCAACAAGGACTAGAAAATATAGTAACACCCATGTCAATATTGAAAGTCTTGTTAACAGATTCAGCAACTTGACATGTCAAAACTGATAACGAGATGGCATGTTAACAAGCTCAATGCACTCACTACAGAGCCTCAAATGATAAACTAAGCATACATACATCAAGAAGACATGATATAGAAGACATCCATGGCAAGAACACTAACATAGCATATATGGATCAACCACAACAATCTAGGCAAAATTGAATAACACGTATACAATCTGCCAGGAATCATTTGATAGCAAAAGTAGAGCTCGATTGACTCAAGCTATGGCATCCCATAATTGCAAACAAAAGCATGGATGGATAGAGCAAGTCATGCTTTACAAAACACCCTTACTGAAGTGTCTCAAAATATGCATAGATCTCTTGGTATCATCAAGCAAACATGGCACCAAAATCAGCTAAAACAGGGCTGAAATCAGCAACAACAGGACACCTACTTTGCATGCTTGTGCTAGTCACCACATAGATCACAAAATACATGGCATATACCACTGGAAAGATGACATGGCATTTTACAAAACTCATGTAGGACTCAAATACATAGGATGCACATATTAATCATAGCAAAAATAACAAAAGTGCAACTCCTGATAAAAATCAGAAACTATCAGCACCTTGCACTCTTCCAACAGCATTTCGGGCATCAAGATGAGCTCAAATGAAAATGATGCAATGGAATGAAATGATCTACTCTTCGAGACGAACATTTTGACATATTATACGCGAAAAATGGATCTACGGATGCGAAGATATAGCATGATGAAAAATGCACGAAATAACGAAGAACTAGGGACTTAGAGAAAAAGAGAGGGAGAAGAGGTCAACGCGCGCGGAGCCCGAGGTTGGATCGGGCCGATCGACCGGATCGGGGCGTCGGGCGGCGGCCGGCCGGCGCGGCCACCGGACGGAAGGCGGCGGCGGCGGCGGTCCTGGAAGGCGGAGGCGCCGAGAGTTTGGCATGGGGCGCTGGCTCGGCGAGCGAAGCTCACGGGCCGAGGCAGGGCCGAGGCGGAGGCTCGGGCGGCGCCGAGTTGGAGGCGGCGGGCGGCGGCGATGGCTGGCGGGAGGCGGCGGGGCGGAGGCGGCTGGGGCGGCGACTGACCCTTCATGGGCGGATCTCGGGCCAGCGGGCGGGGGCTGGGCGGGCGGCGATGTGGGCGCGCGAGTGGTGACGTGGCGCCCACGATTGGCCGGGCGGCGGCGGCGGAGACGCGTCCGCTCGCCCGGACGTGTCCGGCGGCGCGGAGGGGCGAAACTGCTAGGGTTAGGGGTGGAATGATCCGGATTTCGGGGGAGGTTTGCTTAAATAGGCATAGAGGGAGCTAGGAGAGTCCAAATGAGGTGTAGTTTTCGCCCACACGATCGTGATCGAACGACGGAGGGCATGGAGGTGACTTAGATGGGTTATTGGGCTGTTTTGGAGGGGTGTTGGGCTGCAACTTAAAAGAGGCCTTTGCGAAGGTGCGGTTAACCGTTGGAGTACCAAACGAGCTCCAAATGACCCGAAACTTGACCGGTGGTCTCCGGGTGTTATACCAAGGCCACTAGACAAACCTCGGTCCATTTCGAGAAGGTTTAATACCCGCACACGGGAAAACGTAAGAGGGACCGCCGGGGGAGATAGGAGTGTCGGATTGCAAAACGGACAACGGGAAAAATGCTCGGAATCATGAGACGAACACGTATGCAAATGCGATGCACATGATGACATAATAAAAAAAAATGCAAGACACGGACAAACGCAAAAAGGAGAAACCCAACCACGGAGGGAATATCATATATCAATGCCGAAAATGGCAAGAGTCGGAGTTACAAATATGGAAAGTTACTTCCGGGTGTTACAACACTCCACCACTACAAGAGGATCTCGTCCCGAGATCTAGGACTGAAAGAACTCCGGATACTCGAGCGGAGGTGATCCTCGCGCCCCGGTAGCTTCTCGGTCGGAATGGTGTGACCACTTCACTTTCAGGAATTTGATTGACTTGTTGCGAGTCTTGCGCTCGGTTTCTTCAAGAATGGCAACGGGTGCTCATGATAAGAGATCTTCTTGAAGGTCAATCTCTTGAAGTTGATAGTGCGTTCAGAGTCTTGAAGCACTTGCGAAGCTGTGACACGTGAAACACATCGCACGTTTGCAAAGTTGGATGGAAGCTCAAGTTGATAGGCGAGATCGCCTCTTTTCCCAATGATCTTGAAAGGACCCACGTATCTAGGGGCAAGCTTCCCTTTGATACCGGGCGGCGAGTACCTTTCATTGGAGAGACGCGAGGTAGACATGGTCTCCGATTTCAAAAGTCGCATCACGGTGCTTATCATCATAATAGCTCTTCCGGCGCGATTGCGGCTTTGAGATTCTCACGAATGACTTGGCACATTTCTTACGCTTCGTGATCAAGTCATTGCCAAGAAGTTGGCGTTCACTGTCTCGAGACCAATTGAGAGGAGTCGGCACTTTCGCCATAGAGAATTTCGAATGGGGCCTTGCCGAACTCGCTTGGAAGCTGTTGTTGTAAGAGAACTCGGCATATGGAAGACAATCTTCCCACTTCATACCGAAGGAAATGACACAAGCCCTGAGCATATCTTCAAGAATTTGATTAACTCGCTCGACTTGGCCACTTGTTTGAGGATGGAAAGCTGTGCTGAACCGAATGTTGGTGCCCATGGCCTTCTGAAAAGACTCCCAAAACTTGGAGGTAAAGATGCTGCCACGGTCTGAAGAGATCACTTGTGGAATGCCGTGCAAAGAGACAATCCTGGAGGTGTATAGCTCTGCCAACTGAGCTGCAGTGATGGATTCTTTGATAGGAAGAAAATGAGCCACTTTAGTAAGCTTGTCAATGACAACGAAGATAGCATCATTTCCACGCTTGGACTTTGGAAAGCCGATCCACGAAGTCCATTTCAATATGATCAAACTTCCATTCAGGAATAGCAAGAGGTTGGAGGAGACCAGCTGGTCTTTGGTGTTCTCGCTTTCACTCTTCTGCAGACATCACACTCATTCACGAATTGAGCAATTTCTCGCTTCATTCGAGTCCACCAATATGACTGCTTGAGGTCATGGTACATCTTCGCATACTTCGGGATGAATGGATAGAAGCGAATTGTGAGCCTCGTTCATAATGACTTTTCTCAGATCACCCTTAGGAACCACAATCCGGTCCTCAAAGAACAGAGTGTCTTTGTCATCGACATGGAAGCACTTGTACTTGGAAATGCCCTTGTCAATACCACGTTTCACTTTCTTCACCATGGTATCCGAAGTTGAGCCTCACGAATCTGATCTTCCAAAGTAGGAGATACTATGAGGTTGGCAAGAAAGCCTTGAGGAACAACTTGAAGATTCAGCTTGCGGAAAGATTCACAGAGATCCGGTGAAAGGGCTTGAGGATTAGGCATTGCGAGAAGCTTTCCTGCTCAAAGCGTCTGCAATGACATTGGCTTTGCCGGAGTATACTCAATACTTGGGTTGTACTCTTGAATCATTTCGACCCATCGAGTCTGCTCGAGGTTGAGGTTAGGCTGAGTGAAGATGTACTTGAGACTCTTGTGATCGGTGAAAATGTCCACTTTCCTTCCCAACAAGAGATGTCTCCAAGTAATCAAAGCATGGACAACGCCGCCAACTCAAGATCGTGAGTGGGGTAGTTCTTCTCGTTGGGCTTCAATCTGGCGAGAGGTATAAGCCACAACTCTTTTCTCTTGCATTAACACAGCACCGAGACCTTGAAGAGAAGCATCACGAGAAAACTTCATAAGGCTTGGATTCATCAGAGGAGTCGAACAGAGCTGTGACGAGTTTCTCTTTGAGAGTCTTGAAAGCAACGTCACACTCGGGAGACCAGACATACTTCACTTGCTTCTGGAGAAGGTTGGAAAGAGGCTTTGCAATCTTGGAGAAGTTCTCAACAAACCTTCGGCAATAACTTGCAAGACCAAGAAAGCTGCGGAGCTGCTTCACATTCTGAGGAGGTTCCCAATTGACAATTGCGGACACCTTCTCGGGATCAACAGCGATGCCCTTGGCAGAGATGATATGACCAAGATAAAGCACTTCATCAAGCCAGAATTCACATTTGGAGAACTTGGCATAGAACTGGTACTCTCTGAGCTTGTCTAGTACCAATCGCAAATGTTTGGCATGATCCTTCTTATTCTTGGAGAAAACCAAGATATCATCAAGATAGACCAAGACGAATTCATTGGTGTAAGGATTGAATATGAAGTTCATCATGCGAGAGAAGGTTGGAGGAGCATTGACGAGGCCGAAAGACATGACAGTATATTCATAAGAACCAAAGCTTGTTCGAATCTGTCTTGGGAATATCTTGTTCACGAATCTGAATCTGATGATACCCCATACGAAGGTCAAGCTTAGAGAACACCGTAGCACCTTTGAGTTGCTCGAAAAGCTCATTGATGTTGGGAAGTGGATACTTGTTCTTGATTGTCTTCTTATTCAATGGACGGTAATCGACACAAAGTCGGTCCGAGCCATCCTTCTTCCGGACAAAAGAACACCACAACCCCAAGGAGATGAACTCGTGCGATCAAACCCAGACGCTCTTGTTCATCGAGCTGCTTCTTCAATTCCCTCAGCTCATCAGGTCCAAGCTTGTATGGGCGCTTGCAAGCGGGTTCGATGCGGGCTCAAGATCGATAACGAACTCAAGCGGCCGATGAGGAGGCATACCCGAAGCTCTTCGGAAAGACATCTTGGTACTCACAAACGATGGAATCGAGAGATGGCATTCAATTCGCCCTTCTCATTGAGAGAAAACAACCGAATGGTTTCATCACGAGAGGCATAAATGATCACATCATTAGAAGAATGAGTCAATTGAATTTCCACGGCAGCACAATCAAGTGAGCTTTGTCTTTGAGAAAGCCATCCATTCGAGAATAAGATCAATATCCGAGTCACCGAGAACAATTGGTTTAGAAAGAAATCTATAATCACCCATCTTGATAGAAACATTAGGAGCAACCAAACTAGAATTCATAAGCCTTCCGGGAGAAACAACTTGCATAACTTTGGAGAGAATCTACGTGTCAACATTGTGCTTGATGCAAAAGGATATGACATGAAAGAATGCGATGCACCAGTATCAAATAAGACTTTAGCAGAATATCATTAAGCGAGATTACCCATGATCACATCGGAAGAATCCTCTGCTGAGCTGCATTCATCATATTGACCTTGGCATACTTTGGATTATGCTTGACCCTTTGCATTCTTTGGAAGATTTCACGGGAGGAGGAGGCGGAAGACGCCTCTGGTTGAAGCACTTGTTAGCATAGTGACCCTTCTGCGACACTTGTTGCAAGTGACCTCGAGAGAGCGGACGGTGGTAAGGAGCACTTGACCTTGGAGCTTGAGAATTAGACTTGTTACGATAGCTTGGGTTGGGTGGGTGGGAATATCCACGGCCACCTGAGTTCTTCTCTGCTGGTAAGGTGGCGGAGCGGAGGAGGGTCGAGATAAAACTTCGCTGCTTGGCTGCCACTTGAGAGGACGAGGAGGACTGAACTGCAGGCCCTGATTCTCTTCTTAGAAGCCTCGCATTTGAGCTGTGCCGCTTCTTGCTTGAGTGCCATGTTGTAGAAATCATCATACTTATCTGGCTCAAACAGCACAAGAGGTAATTGCAGATCTTCTCTCGGACCCCTCCGAGGCGATAGATCATACTCCTTTCATCGTGTACATCTTGCTTAGCAAAGCAAGCGAGCTTCGAAGGCTGGATATTGTATTGATAGACAGACAAGGTGCCTTGCTTGAGATTGCGGAACTCCTCACGCTTGCTCTCAACAACACTCTTGAATGTGATGAGCTCGAAATCACGGCGGAACTCATCCCTGTAATGACACGGCCTCCTCTGGAATCTTTGTATTCTTTGGAACCACTCAGCAGCTTGATCCTTGAGTTGAAGCGATGCAAACTTGACAAAGTCCTCGTGTCGACATTGCTACTGTCAAAGTGCTTGCAGATGTCCACTAACCAATCATCGGCGTCTGTTGCCTCAACACGTAAACCGAAAGACTTGGCTGATTAGCGAGGAACCGATCGAGAGTAGCAAAGTGTGGCTGATGGTTGCCTTGACCTTGATTGCCTTGATTGCCTTGATTGCCTTGCCCCGAGTACGTTCTTGCAAGAGCTGCAAAATCATCGAGCATTGGCATTGGTGGCTGCCATGATAGCTTGCCACGCTTACGGAGGCGGAGGTGGAGGTGGAGGTGGAGGATTCGGTGATCCCCATCATTGCGATCCGGATTCGACGCGTTGGCGGAGCCATCTGAAGAGGGTGACATCCGTTAGTCCTTTGATAGACAAATGATAAGTAGAATCAACGGATAGAAATTGCAACATATAGTCTTCACAATAAACATTGAACAAGAATGAGCGAATGAATTCCAAAGTTAATCATCACACATCCATTAAGGTGAGAAGCCACTTAGATAAAGGATATGGAAACAACATCGACTTAGAAACAAATCGAACATCACAATTGAAAACAAAAGGTTGGCTTCTAGAATGAGCGGAACAAACACATGATAGAGATTTCGCTCAAAGTGTTCGTGGTGGGGCTCACACGGCACGACGTATAGCGGACGTCACGAATGACTAACAAGGCGCCCCGAATCAGCATAGCCAAGGATTCTTTAAGGCGTCTCGCGACCATCGTAGAATCGACCGTGAAAGAGCGGACCACTAGACGTTGAACCCCAATCTCAAATCATACATCCGCCGGAAAGAATATCTTGTAAGCTACTAGAATTCCCACCTATAAACTCCCGAAACTTTCGGTTATGCAATCTGGTGTTGGGGATACGGGGACACAAAATATATCACCCAAACTAACAATACCTAGATCCATTGTATCCATCCGTCAACACATAACCAAGAAATCCTCGAAATCGTGTACCTCGACCTTGAAAAACATCCGTTATGCAAGTTATGGCAATACTCCCTTTTCGCCACAAGATCTTTCGGGCTATCGGGGTTATCTCACCAACAACTGCACAAAAGAGATTTCGATGTCGGCAAAACTCAGTATTCCGAAGCTGCAACGATAAAATTGTGACGACAACACCTCGGAGCTCAACTCCCCGGGACACTGCCACAACCCCTAAATGTCAGGAGGCACCAAGAACAATGTTCTCGTCACAAAACCATCGGAACGATTCCAAGATACCCACGTGATCCTAAAAAAATTTTTAGTGAAATTTGAGAAGAGAAGAGTCAAAACTCTACGTCAGGAGACCTCACCAGAAGGTCGAAGGGACTGGGAAGCAAAAAGAATTCCTATCTCTCCGATATATATAATCCTAAGACTCAAAACATTTTCCATTCTAGACTCAACAACGTCAGCAAACAATCAAGTAGGGGGCTCCTAAGTCGGGGAAGGCTCTGATTACCAACTTATGCGCCCGATGCGGCTATATCTCCCACGTGTCGAGGCACGACTTAGAGGCATAACCGCATTGAAAGCAATGTCGCAAGTGAGGTAATCTTCACACAACCCATGTAATAATTAAGGAAAGATACATAGTTGGCTTACGATCGCCACTTCACGATACATAATTAAACATTCATCATACGTGAGTACACTCAAGGTCCGACTACGGAACCAAAATAAAAGAAGATACCCCAAATGCTAACACAGATCCCGAATCGTCCCAACTGGGCACCACTCTGATCATCCGAAGCGACACATAGTAACGACCACGTTCCTCGTCGAACTCCCACTTGAGCTCGGTGGAATCATCTGCCTTGGCCTCATCGGAACGCAGCTGCTGTGGTTGGAAGTATCGTGAGTCACGGGACTCAGCAATCTCACACCCGCGAGATCAAGACTATTTAAGCTAATAGGAAGGACAAGGTATTAAAGTGGAGCTGCAGCAAGCGGCTAGCATTTATGGTGGCTACTTCGCAAAAAGAGAGCGAGGAGAGAAGCAAAGCGCGGTCGTGAAACTAATAGCGATCAAGAAGTGATCCTGAACTACTTACGTCGGACATAACTCCAACACCGTGTTCACTTCCGGACTCCGAGAAGAGACCATCACGGTTACACACGCAGATTGATGTGTATTTTAATTGAGGTCAACTTTGGGTTTTCTACAACCGGACATTAACAAATTCCCATCTGCCTCATAACCGCAGGCACGGCTTTGAAAGATATTACCTGCGCAGGGTGTCCCAACAGCCCATTATAAGCTCTCACGGTCAACGAAGGATTATTCCTTCTACCGGAAGACCCGATCAATCTCGAATCCCGGACTACAAGACATTTCGACAGCAATAAAACAAGACCAGCAAAGCCGCCCGATTGTGCCGACAAATCCCGATAGGAGCTGCACATATCTCGTTCTCGTGGCACATCCGGATGAGACTAGCTACGAGTAAAACCAAGCCTCGAGTTTCCCGTGGTGGCCCCGCAGTAGCTCAGTTGGGCCAGCACTCAAGGAGCACTGGTCCGGGGGTTTAAAATAAAGATGACCCTCGGGCTCATGAAAACCCGGGGAAAAAGGCTTAGGTGGCAAATGGTAAAACCAAAGTTGGGCTTCTTGGACGAGTCTTATTCAAAGCGAACTGTCAAGGGGTCCCATAAATCACCCAACCGTGTAAGGAGCATAAAATCAAGGAACATAACACGGTATGACGGAAACTAGGGTGGCAAGAGTGGAACAAAACACGGGCATAAGGCGAGCCTTCCACCCTTTACCAAGTATATAGATGTGTTAAACATAGCAGATATATTTATATATTGTGATATCCCCAACAAGTAACCATGTTCCAACAAGGAACAACAATTCCATGTTCAACAAGGAACAAACTTCACTTCACCGCAACTAGCAGCGCTATAAGAGAAATTTGAGCAAAGCGGTAACATAGCCAATCAGCGGTTTGCTAGGAAAGGATGGTTAGGGCTGACATGGCAATATGGGTGGCATGATATAGCAAGTGGTAGGCATCGCAGCATAGGCATAGCAAAAGAGCGAGCAACTAGCATAGCAAAGATAGAAGTGATTTCGAGGGTATGGTCATCTTGCTCGCAATGTTCTCGAGTTGTCGAAAGCTTGATCCTCGAAAACGTTCTCAACAGGCTCCTCGTTCACGTACTCGTCTCCGACTCTACCCAAAGCAACAACACAAACAAAGGAACCACAATAAATCACGGTGCAATGCACAATCCACATGATGCAAAACATGACATGATATGCGAGATGCGATATGCAATGCTTATATGCGCCCGGAAGGTAAATGATGAACCAGGCATCAACTTGGCAAACCAAGCATGCCACTGGAAAGATGAGATGATTTCGTTGAAATCGATATAAAGATCACGGAATCGGATGCACGGTTTGGAAATGGCAAGCAAAACAAGATTGGCGCAAATCTGCCATTAACAGCATGATGCCACTTTGCAAGCAACAAATAAATAAGCTACTGCACCCAAACGTATCAACAAAGCACATGGCAGTGATCTACACATGATGCTCGACAAAAGATGAGCACTGAGCTACGGCTAGTTCACATCATAACAGGTTCAAACAAGCATGGCAAAAGTGCTCAAAGTAACAGGCTGGACATGGCAAAAACAGTAACAGGTTGCAATGTTCAGAGCATCAAAACTACATGCTACAGGAACTTAAAATAGCAAAACATGGCATGGCATGAATCTACTCAAAGCATATTTCAAAAGTCCCTTACTGACCATAAGCCAACAAGGACTAGAAAATATAGTAACACCCATGTCAATATTGAAAGTCTTGTTAACAGATTCAGCAACTTGACATGTCAAAAACTGATAACGAGATGGCATGTTAACAAGCTCAATGCACTCACTACAGAGCCTCAAATGATAAACTAAGCATACATACATCAAGAAGACATGATATAGAAGACATCCATGGCAAGAACACTAACATAGCATATATGGATCAACCACAACAATCTAGGCAAAATTGAATAACACGTATACAATCTGCCAGGAATCATTTGATAGCAAAAGTAGAGCTCGATTGACTCAAGCTATGGCATCCCATAATTGCAAACAAAAGCATGGATGGATAGAGCAAGTCATGCTTTACAAAACACCCTTACTGAAGTGTCTCAAAATATGCATAGATCTCTTGGTATCATCAAGCAAACATGGCACCAAAATCAGCTAAAACAGGGCTGAAATCAGCAACAACAGGACACCTACTTTGCATGCTTGTGCTAGTCACCACATAGATCACAAAAATACATGGCATATACCACTGGAAAGATGACATGGCATTTTACAAAACTCATGTAGGACTCAAATACATAGGATGAACATATTAATCATAGCAAAAATAACAAAAGTGCAACTCCTGATAAAAATCAGAAACTATCAGCACCTTGCACTCTTCCAACAGCATTTCGGGCATCAAGATGAGCTCAAATGAAAATGATGCAATGGAATGAAATGATCTACTCTTCGAGACGAACATTTTGACATATTATACGCGAAAAATGGATCTACGGATGCGAAGATATAGCATGATGAAAATGCACGAAATAACGAAGAACTAGGGACTTAGAGAAAAGAGAGGAGAAGAGGTCAACGCGCTGAGCCCGAGGTTGGATCGGGACGTCGACGGATCGGGCGTCGGGCGGCGGCGGCCGGCGGCGCGGCCACCGGACGGAAGGCGGCGGCGGGCGGCGGTCCCGAGCCGGAGGCGCCGGAGAGCTCGGCGGCGGCGCTAGCGAACTCGGCGAGCTCGCGGGCCGAGGCGGGCCGGAGGCGGCTCGGCGGCGCCGAGTTGAGGCGGCAATGGCGGCGGCGATGGCCGGGCGGGGAGGCGGCGGCGGCCGGGAGGCGGCGCGGGCGGCGACTGGACCCCTATGAGGGCGGATCTGGGCAGCGGGGGCAGCGGCGGCGCGGCGGGGTAGGGCGAGTGGTGACGTGGCGCCCACGATTTCGGGCGGCGGCGGGCGGACGCGTCCGCTCGCCGGACGTGTCCGGGCGCGAGGGCTAAACTGCTAGGGTTAGGGTGGAATGATCCGGATTTGGGGAGGTTTGCTTAAATAGGCATAGAGGAGCTAGGAGAGTCCAAATGAGGTGTAGTTTACGCCCACGATCGTGATCGAGCGACGGAGGGCATGGAGGTGACTTAGATGGGTTATTGGGCTGTTTTGGAGGGTGTTGGGCTGCAACTTAAAAGAGGCCTTTGCGAAGGTGCGGTTAACCGTTGGAGTACCAAACGAGCTCCAAATGACCGAAACTTGACCGGTGGTCTCCGGTGTTATACCAAGGCCACTAGACAAACCTCGGTCCATTTCGAGAAGGTTTAATACCCGCACACGGAAAGCGTAAGAGGACCGCCGGGGAGATAGGAGTGTCGGATTGCAAAACGGACAACGGGAAAAATGCTCGGAATCATGAGACGAACACGTATGCAAATGCGATGCACATGATGACATAATAAAAAAAATGCAAGACACGGACAAACGCAAAAAGGAGAAACCCAACCACGGAGGGAATATCATATATCAATGCCGAAAATGGCAAGAGTCGGAGTTACAAATATGGAAAGTTACTTCCGGGTGTTACACTTACCTTCTCTCTCCTCTTCTCTTTCCTCCAACTAAGCAGAAATATACTACTGTTTATTCCTTATAGCCCGCTGACTCAGCTTTATTGTACTTGCTCTAAGCACATCTAAGCACTTGCTAGAACCCCCTTGACCGTGGACCTTGACGGTGTACGTCACCTTGTGTCTCATAATTTTCCTCGTCATCATCTGAGTCCTAGAAGATCTCACCCACATCATCATTAGCATGCAGCCGCCTTGATAGACAACATGTGCAGAAGGAGTAGAGGCGACTGGGGACGCACCACCACCACGTCGTGGGCACTCCGTATGTGCTCGTGTGCGTGCAGCGTGCGTGTTTTTCCATCGGTGCTAGCTCTAAGGCCGAGGCTGCGGTCGTCTTCGTCTCCGACTAGTAGTTGAGCAACGACGGCAAAGAGGTGCTGCAAGAGATGCGTATGCGCCGTTCGCGTCGGCGAAGCCAGCGAGAGCACGACGAACCGGACGTCGCCAGCGGATGGCGCGACGCCTCCATGCAGCCGAGTGTGTGCGCATGCATGTGTTATTCACGTGCATTCTGCGGCCGGCGTGTGTGCATGCACGTCTTGTGTACGTCGTTGTGTGCTCCATGCTGTCTTGGCGTATGTGCATGAGTTGGATCGGATGGAATTAGTGCGTTAAACTTGTGTACATATTTTAGAGTGTAGATTCACTCATTTTGTTTTCGTATGTAGTCCCTTATTGAAATATCTAAAAGACTTATATTTGGGAGCGGAGGAGTATAAAACATCTTCAACTTAGCATCTGATGTACCGTTTCTAGTGGTTAGCAAAAGTTCATGTTCTTTTAGTTGTTTATAGGTGGGCGGTGGCAAAAAACAGGGAAAGCGTGCAAGGTTCCTTGCGGGCGCTCCACCATGAGGTTCCTTGCTCCTCCTCGGTCGTCGGGAATCTGTGCTCTTCAACTCTTTTCTTTTCCATGAGCTTTGTTCATCCTTTTCCCAACACGCGAGACATCTAGCATCAAGGTGCACGTGTCATGCAAGAAAATGGAGATAATCGGATAAGCGGTGCGTAAGTGAGTCGTCTGGGGGAAGCGGGGAAACCCTTTTCCGTAAGTGAGTCGTGCGCCGATGGCACCTCGCAATATTTTTCTCCTCGATGGCACGTGAATGGCACGTGAATAGTGCACGTACTCAACGACGAGCACGGGATGGTAGCAATGACATGGTCAGCCCTTTTTGGAGAGAGTATGTACTACTAGTAAATAACTTTGATGTGTCCCGTCAACTCGCAGAACGACGAGAAGCTTGATTCGCCTTCTCCCTCGCCAGCAGCTTGCGGTGGCTCGCAGACGAGGAGAAACTTTTGCCTGGCGGTGGGCGTGCAACAGTTCATTTGGTGTCGATTGCGGAAGCACTCTTGTAGAACCATCGACTTCGGAAGAGGCGAAGAGCCAAGCGCAAGGTCACCTACTAACCTTAGGCTAGGCGTAGTGGGAGTAACATAAGTAGAGCTACCTCCTTTTTTATTCTAGAAACAACCACACGCGAATATCAAGGTGCTGGTTCGTAGAACAAATTTCCTGCAGTCCGTGCTCAAGACTCCTCTATCTCTCTTCTCAGCCAGCCAATGGACGCCTTGGAGCCCATCGTCTGTTTGCTCACATGCGCCCCACATGTCGGTGAAAACACAAGAGGACCCATTGAACCTGCACATCTTTCACCTCGGCGTCTTGGTGATGAAAAACAAATCAAGAAAGATCTTTGGTGGCCGCTTTTGGAGTTACTCAAGAGTAGTAAGATTCTATTTACGATTTAACCCAAGATGCACATCTCGTGGCTTCAACTTATCAACTACCACTCTATTTTCTTTCATGACACGACCTGGATCTTTGGATGTCCCACGTGTCGGCAAAAGGAGGAAGAACCCGACCAAATCTTGGTTGTGCTCTCGGATTAGACTAGTTGTGCTAACTTAAAAATTTTCTTGTGTACTCCTCCGTTCCAAAATACTTGACTTCCATTTGTCCAAAATGGATGTGCCTATATACTAAAACATGTCTAGATACATATATATTTTGACAAATACTACCTCCGTCCGGGTTTATTGGTCCCCATTATATTTCGTGCCAAATTTTGACCATAGATTAAACTAACAAAATGTTTACACATGTCACCAAACATTATATTTTTGACAACTATGCTCAAATACGAATCCAATGAGATAATTTTTCTTGACATGCATTAACATTTTGTTAGTTAAATCTTTAGTCAAAATTTGACACAAACTACAAACGGGACCTATAAACCAGGATGGAGGTAGTAGAACGGAGGGATTAGAATGGATGCAAGTTTTGTATTGGGAAGAAGAGTACATCCATATATTGATAAAGCGTTGGAGTTGGCCTTACAAGTGGGATCGCAGTTGAGGAAACCGACTATCGGCAAACCCCCACCTCGCCGCTTGCCGCGATGGCTGAGTTAGAGAAACGATGAGGTTGAAGAGATTGCTCTAGCACGGACTCCAAGAAATATGGTGTCGATGGAAGTCGTCTTTGGTGGCGCAGCGTACTCACGGGCGTGAATGCTTGTTCCGCCCATGCCACCCTACTACTCCTACTACTTACTATATAGTACTACTAGTATCGAGGATTCGAGGTGCTGGTTATGTAGTACAATATGGCTCTGATAAAAAACACCTGCACGACCTTGAAGCATGTGAAGCTAGTACAAATAGTGTACTACTATTGTTGATGATTGGCCTCATCCGATAACCTATTGCAATGCACGTACAATTATGTATTCGGAAAATATTTTTTTGCCTCGTCGTACCACTCACTCACAGAAGCAACTCGAAAGCCATTCATAAATTTAGTAAGTTTATCACAGGCATATCATTTTATTACATACAACAGGTCATCAACCCACATCGACAACGAGGATACATTATAAATACTAAAGTTTTCACCACACAACAAATAAGAAGCAATGAAATGAACTTCAACTCAACCATTCCTTGGCGTTGAAACGCTTGCTTTGAACCACAAGTGATTCTCGGGACGGGCATCTATTGTCGATCTCGAGACCAACGCAGGACTGATCATCCAGTGAAGCGGCCTACTATATCGATGCCGTGGTAGGGAACCACGCTAATGTCCGAGGTATAGACACGTTGCTTCTCATAAATGGTGCTAGTAATGTTGTTCAACAGCAGTTGGATCGCCTTTCACCATCATCGGATAGTTTTGTCCAAGGAAGAGCGAGTTTCTCCAAGACTATCAATTCTGTACCAGGGAGAAGGTGTTGGCGCTAGCACACTAGTATCCATCCCGAATACCATGCAACGGGTGTTGGAATAGGTCCGGAGAGTGCGACCATGGGAGACTACACCTGCTTCCTTAGCAATAACATCATCGATGGGCTGTATACACACGAGAAGAGGTGATCCATCGGAATTAGTTGTCAGGCGCCAACGAGTATATGGGCGCTGCTCGTCCTCATGCTCGTGATCATCACCATCGTCATCTCCCCCTTGGTTATAAAATTTTTCAAGTATAGGTGGTGGAATTTTCACAGGACCTTGGAAACACAAGAAGAAGGTTAATTAGTAAAGGGAAACTTGCTAACCCGCATGCATGTGGATGAAACAATTATAATTACGGTGGAAGACAAACGTACCGAAATCATAACGATTCCATGCAAAAACAGTGCCACGAGTGGTGGCAGCAAACACAAGGCTCTCTTATTCAATTGCATCACAGTACTCATCCGTGTACAGAAATTGATTTTTGAGCAATGTCCATCGAGTCAAACCAGCAACGACGGCAACAAGCTTGTCGAAGATAGCAACAACTTTATAGTTTTTGTAATTCCAAGAGCGGGTGAGAACTCGAGAAATTGCTATCTTCCATAGAAGACAGTCACCATGATTGTATTTGAACGTGCGTACAATACCGGTGTGCTCAACCTCTGGGCAGTCTGCTGAGATTTTTGGAAGTGGAACCCGGTCACGAGTGTACACATTCACAAGTTCCCACTCACAATTGGACCCAATGTAAACAACCCAATCTGCATTTGCGCCTACCCAGGCCTTGCCCTCAAGCGATGGCATCTTAACATCATACGTATCATTATCAAGCGGCATCAACTTGCACAGGGCGAGGCCTCCGTCGTGACGGCGCCGGTCAGCAGGGTCATGGCGAAGAAGATAGGGGAGATCAAACCGTTCCTTGACTCTTGGGTTCCTTGTAATGATGTTATTAGTTGAGTCAAGAATGGGCTTGAACAAACCTTCCATGCTAGCCGAGGTGATGACGTCGCACCGATCAATGAGTTCCTCCACCACGTCATCTTTCAGATCGGGGCAAGAATAACGGGGTCGTTTCCGTCATGTTCCCTCCATGGAGAAGACGATCGAACAATGGCAGAAGAAAGCGTGAATGGCTGAAGGAAAATGGAGGAGGAGAGGAAGAGCGTCGACAGCAGTTCAAATCGAGAGGGAAGGCGAAGCATCGGTGGGCGGTTGCCGGTTGCCACGGTTCACGGGGCGCGCGCCCCGCCCTACGTCGGTTCGAAATACTCCTACTACTCGCCGTCGTCTCACCGATATGTTGGAGCAGGACCACATGTCAGCGAAACATGGTGTGTAATTTCTCGTGCAAAATGCGATCGGCGCGTTGGCCCGAAGTGCCGGATTAGTTTTTTTTGAAAGTTTGCCGCATTAGTTATCGACCTTTATTTTTTTAACATGCAATCTGAATGGATAGCTCTGTGGTCATCATCACACGTGGCGGATATAGTGATGGTTGATTCGCCGAGCAACTTTCTTTGTGGGAATATGGGAGTACCGGGATTCAAGGAACAGAGAAATGATGGTTGCTTCGTCCGAGCAACTTATCGTGGCGAAGGTGGGGCTCTATGATTTGTTGCTCACTAGTCATTACTATCTGCGGCATAGCGACCGGGTGAATCTTTCCACGAAGTTGTGTTGTGCACTCAATATTGCTGCATGGCAGGTGGAGCGGATGAAGGATGTCCAACATGTCGGTGAAACGAAGTTGAATTGTTTCGGCATTGCTATCAATCCTTGAGATTTGTTTATATGTACGCATAATTTTGATGAAATTGTCTTGTGATGCTATGAAGGTTTCAACTCTGGTTCCCTTGAGGAAAAAAGGTTTCAACTTAGGATTCATGTGTCTTGCCTCGAGATTATCTCGTTACAACATTCCATCAAATACAAATGAAACTACCATGGCTAATGCATCTCAATGGTTCGCAGATCAGCGCCAATATTCACATCACAACTGAAGACAAAGTTGTGAGAAGGTGCACAAATAAAGAAAAAAATATAATTGATCGATGCTGTTCGTAGGCATGGCTCCATTTCCTTGTCACAGTGTTCATTGCTTGGCAGCTAGTTTCACCCAGCTCTGTAGCCAAAAAAGAGGTGTATGAAGGACACCACAATCCGATCATTTTGTGCAGCTCCACTAAAATCGGGCGGACCATCCCTGTTTGCAAAGATATCCAGTCAGTGTGATTACAATAATAGTGGAACTAGATGATGAAACATGACACACATAAATAGAAGTCGATCACCTCTACGATCTCTCTTTAGGACTAACTTCTTGTCGGAGAAGATTAGGCACGGAGTTGGATGAGGAGGATAGCAAAACCAATCTCCCTTTCCGCAGTCCCACAGAAATGTAAAAACGTTGCCCGTGTGACATTTTGGCGGAACTGCACAAAACACACTTCAGAAAAGTGATTTGTGCAGTTCACCAAAAGGTCGCAATAGCAACAAGGTGAAAATGGATAGCCCTGTTTGCAAAAGGAGGTCGAAAGGAAACAATTACTGCCCAATAACACGAGTTAAAGACACATACGCCGACAAAAAAGAAGCATGTTCCATGTAAAAAGGGAAAGATAACACATGGTGGTTTATCAAAAATGGTTTGAGGACGAGATTGCAAGATGGAAAGTACACCGGCCGAGATACGATTTAAGCAAACAACTAAAGAAGATCCACATGCAGCAACGTGGGAAGATGGGCAGTGGAGCAATGCCGGAGGAAGCTGTAACTGAGGGTCGTCGGGATGTTACTAGGAGGGCGCCGGCGGCCGGGATCTGCCAATACTGCGGCAGCGAGCAAGTGGCGAAGGCCCTACCGCGCCGGAGCTTGGTCAGAGAGAATGGAGGGTACCGCAGATCGGGACGAGCTGCCTCAACGCCGTCGAACGGAGAGATGATGCACATCCTCCCTTTCCGCCGGCGGACGGGATGTGGCCGGATCACTTACCAATGCTGAGAGAGAGAGAGGCCACGACGGCCTTGTGTGAGATTGTGTGACGAGACTCACGAGAGACAAACCCATTTTTCCATTTTCCCCACGGCAATCGTTTTATATTCTAGGCGTGGTACCCAACCCTCCTTCGAGTAAACAACTACTACACGCGTCAAATTATCACGTGGGCTGCCTTTTCGTACATAAATGAACTCCACCGTGTACCCACGCGGGTGTGGCCGGGAACGAGACGTGAGTACGTGCGTCCTACGTGCACTTCTTCTTTAGGTGCAGGTACATACATGGGTGGGTGTGAGAGAGATGGTTTGTGCGAAACAGAGGCAATGTGTTGATGATATCTCAATCAGAAAAACGTAAAATATGCAATGTGTGTGAAACGGAGTCATGGACGTGAGATATCGATAGAATTGAAAACAGGGATGAAGTGTGTGGCTGCGCGATCGATAAAGAGTGCCATCAATTTGTGTTTGCCCGTCAAAGATACAGGCGGCTGGCCTCTGGAATTTGAGAGGGCAGAGGTGCAGTTCTTCTCCGTGGCATGGATACCTACCTACAAGGTTCGACTATCGGTGTGTGTGTGTGTGGGGGGTAGAGACCGGTCGACTAGTATATGTGCTGGGGAAGGAGAGACCTAGCTATGTATTGAGGGAGATCGATCGACATCCATGGATATGTGTAGCAGAGGAATAAGGTTGGGAAAAATACAAAGGTAGGCGTCGGAGGGTTGGTGGTGGAGTGGCGTCTCACAAATGGTGGGAGAGGCCTGCTAGACAAAGCGGAGGGTATGAGTGCAATATCAATAAGAGAGGGCGGGGATGTATATGCATCTATATGCGTGCGTGTGAGAGGCGGGTCGGGAGGTATTCAAGGATGATGAGGGAGAAGATATGGTTGTGGTAAGCATGCGTAACTACATAGGAAGATCAACCGTCGTGTGTCAGAAAGGAGAGACATAACTAGCGAGGTAAGTGTATTGGTGCTTGGTGAAAGCGAATTATAGTCGACCTGGCTATATGTAGGAGATCAGTCCATATACACTTTGCATGTGTTAGAAGCAAATAAGGTCGGAGAAGCAGGCAGGGGGAGAGAGTGTGGCTAGGAGGTGGTGCGAGAGGCCTACCATGTCGAGGGGGAGGAGTGTGCGAGCATGTGACTAATGAAAAGAGGGGCTGGAGTGTGCACCTGCGTGGAATCGTATTGGACATATGGGGCATGGACGGTGAGAAGAGAAGAGGGAAGTATATATGTGTTTGTTGTAGGCACACTTGGCTAGAGAGGTATATCGACCGGTGTGTGCGAGAAAGAAGGAGCAGGGGCCTACACACACACTGGTGGGCGACCTAAAGAGAAATAATGAGCGTGCACGATGGAGGGACGCTAAGGGTGTGTGAGGGGGGGCGTGTGCATGCACAATAGAAAGTTAGCGCTAGCTAGCTACAAATAGAAGAGGATCATGAAGGTGTAAAAGACGAACAAAGATCATAATTCATTATAAAAAGGTGGATACGGATACTTGAAGAAGATATCATAATGTACAACATTGATTATAATTTGGGCTAATGTGTGGCTTTTGCAACTCAGGTCTAAATACTTGTCATAATGTAGGGGGCGGGGCACTATACTTTGTGTGATAAACACGGTGTACGTATGGAACATGGTTCAGATTATGAATATATAGTTAGTACATCAAATGTACTATTATTTGGAATCAACATCAAGTGTATTCAAAAAATAGAATTCGAGTTCATGTAGTACACATAGTTCATATCTATCTCTATAGTAATGATGTAGTGTGTTATTAAGGTAATACACGAATGATGGTTGAAGTTGGCAACAATCATGATTGTAGATTCTTATTGAAATAGAGAAACGAATTCAAATTTAGTTCGAATTGCAGCGGTAGTATAGACATTTGGAATGCACTAAAATGTTGGTATAAGTAGGTTACATGCATTATACAGCAAAGCGAAAAAAATTAATCGGACATAACATGGATTCATACTCCCTCCTTCCATCTATATAGGGTGTAATGAGATTTTTAAGACCGCCTTTGACTATTGACAAGATTAATAGTACATGACATGCACAATGTGAAAATTATATCGTTGAAAGAACCTTTCACAAACGAAGTTAACGGTGTGCTTTGTGTAGGTTGTATGTCATATATCACTGCTCTAATATTTGGTCAAAGTTAGCATCAAAAAACGCATTAGGCCCTATATAGATGGAAGGAGGGAGTAGCTTTGAATAGCATTTGTATAGTAAAACGGGGCAAGACTCTCTCTTTGTGTGGTGTGAATAGTTTTATTTTTTTCGTTTTCTTTTTGGTTGAGGAAGTGCGAATTGATTTGAGTGCGTTACAAGTACAATATTACTACACATTAGGCTTGTCCCTAAAATTCAACCCGTGTCTTGTTATATCCCGAAAATTCAGATATCGTGCTGCCAAAACTGGCGCCTTCACAACTCGCGCCTTGCTATCCTGAAATTACAACGCGCGCGAGAACTCCCTCCACTGCCAAATCGATCTGAAATCCCCTTCTAACCCACGAGCGAAAGGGCTTCAAATCGGTGGGGGGTAATTTTGTAACACACCCTACATTTTGGACAAGCGCATCCCTAAGTCATGCTTCACCCCCTCCCATCGCCCCCTTTTCGCCATTCGAAATCCCAGGCCGCCATAAACTCTCCGCTCCAGCCGCGAAACCCCACCCTCCTCCGTCCGCCACGTCACCGCTGCCCAGCCGGAGCCTCTTACTCGACTACATCGTCCACTGCAACAGCTCGACGTCCCTCGTCCACCTCCCCGGATGAGGATCCGTCATCCATGTCGCCGTCCCGCCGGTTCAGCCGCCCCGTCCTCCACCTCCAAGGAGCTGCTCCGACGATCGCCTCGTCTATCGCGGCTGCTCCATCCCCACAGCGCCGCCTTAACCTGCTCCACCGGAACCGCGGCATCCTCACCGACTCCTCGGATGAAGCCGAGGCCTACTCGGCGCCACCAAAGAGGTTGTACACTCATCGCATCACACCTTCTCCTCAACTCGACCTCCCGGCGCCGACGGTGCTCCATCCCGCACCCCCATGGAGCGGCTACCTTGAAGCCGGCGCCGCGGGCGACATCTCCACTGCGGCTCTCCCCCAGTGCGAGGCCCCTTCGGCGGCGGCGTCCATACCAGCCGGATCTGCTGCTGCTGCTCCAGCTCTCGCTCGCTCGCTCACGCTGCTGCTGCTCCGGCTCTCACTCGATCGCTCGCTCGCCCAGCTGCTGCTGCTGCTCTCCCCCTCACTCGTGCTACTGCTCTGCTCCAATTAAGCCACACTTCAGTCGACTGAATCGACTTTTGGGCCAGTCGATTTTCAAGGGTTGGGGGCTTGCGGAGTTAAGGAAGAACCACCCGCAGCGGGGACGAGGGCTCGCCGGAGAGGTACCCCACTATCTATCTTAGGGTTCAGGGTGGGGGGCCTAGAGGGCTGGCCGGGGTGGCGGTGGCGAGTTGTCTCGGGGCGGCGAGGCGGCGCTGGGGCCGGCGGCGAGGCTGGTGGTGGCAGGCGGCTCAGGGGTGTGCAGGTTGAAGATGAATTGCATGCCCTCCCTAAACTACATGTCAAGTGTCTCTCTGCTACCATTGCATCCAGTTTCGACAGTAGCATTCAGATTCCACAGTTAATTTCAGTTTCGACAGTTAAGTTCAGAATCAACAGTTTTTACCTCATCTGTTGTAGTCAAGTGGTTTTTAGTGATGTTAATTTTACATCCATTTTCATCATCTATTGGAGATGCTATTAGAATCCCACTTGAGATTGACGATGTCATCTTGTCTTTGCTTCAGCCTTGACGTCTTCTGGCTCACGGAGCTGCTCCAACGACGAACGATCCATCACAACAGAGCAGTGCCTCGGGCGCCGTCTCTGATTCCTCAGATCTTCCTCCACACCTCGACAGCCACCTCTGCCTCAAGCGCTTCAGCGACCAACCCAATGATGCCGAGAATTCGACACGGCTACTGCAAAGAGGTTGTACACTTGTTCGTCACTTATTACTATACATTCACGTCGATCCGTTAGGGCTATTTTGGTTCAACGGAAAAACATAGCAATAGGGAATTTTCCAATGTCACTCTACTATTCAATTATTCATGCATTTTATTGAAAGGAATGAAGGAAAACATCCACTGGACCTACTTTTCAAAATCCTATGCATGAAAACAAGACCAAGTGCATTAGTGCGAATAACATTCTAAGCATACACGCTTTCATATGGTTTCTCTTTATTTTGGCCATGTTTCTTTGCATTCCTCTGCTCTTCCAATTCTGTAAACCAAACACCCAAGTTGATAGAAATCCTGTGTTTACAAATGCTCATTTACCATGTGCATTTTCCTATCCTATTCGGTGTTTTTCCTATCCTGCGTTTTAGGAATCATGCAAGCCAAATGAGCCCTTACTGAATTACTTGATTCTGTGTGCGTGTCGATGGGAACTTTGTGTGGTTTGTCCTGCTCGTGCCGCGACGTCGTCCACCTCACCTGAGCTGCTCCATCGATAGAAGCATCCACCAAACCAGACATCACAACTCCTGACCGTCTTTCGCCACCTCAGATCTCCTTCCCTGCCGCCGGCACACACCCCAACGGCATCACCATCATCGACTCAGCAGATGAACCTGAGGAGTACACGGGTCCACAAGAGAGGTTGCACTCTTTTGTATCTGCTTATGTTATGCATTGCTTAAACCTACCTGCTACTTTATCGTCCTGTTCAGCTCTTGGACTCTCAACTCAGGTCCAAATTCATGTTCAAACTTGAGTTCTAAATTAGTTGTGGGGCACATATCGAGGCAGCAATGAATAGTATGTCTGTCTAATATCTGGTTCACCTAGGGTATGCCTATGTTGTTCATCTTGGGTGGGAAACAAATAGTAAAGCAATCATCATCTGTCTTTTTATTAATTTAAAGCAATCATCAACTGCTATCATCATTTTGGATCCATCCTTTGGTTGTTACCATCACTCTAAATTTCTGCATGCTCTCCTTACATAATCTCACCATATTTTTTCGTATGCATGTCGGATATTGTACACAAATCGTGCTGAACATGTAGAAAAAGAGAAGAGTTTTTTGCTGGCAATACAATGTCATGCGACATCGCTCCATGGTGGGTTCAATGGCAAACCCTCCCCACCCTCTCAGTTGTAATCCAGAGGAAGATATCTGTTACGAGGCAGATTAGGGCACGCTTGACCACTCCTATTTACCCCCAAGGTGTTTGCTCTACCTTGGCATGATGATGTTAGTCATATCATGCATATGTTGCCTTCAAATGCCTACTTTTGACATCATATATGTCATCCGCTTAGTTTAGACATGTTACGTAATGCCACTGTTTAGTTTCTATATCATATATGGGAATTATGCAGTCCCATGTCTTTTAGCCAGCCATAATATATGTGAAATGTGCAATGCCATCCTGTTTAACCAGACATCATATATTTGAATGATATCTTGCCCATCCTTTTCTTCATTACATTTCCATTTGTCGACAATGCTTGTACATTAAACTACTCTTCCTGTGAATCAGCCATTTGGGTGGGAGATGGAAAAATCTGGAGTGAAAACAAGGCCTTCAAAGCAGACAGTGCTACCTGTCGAAGCAGATCTCTTGTTGGGTCCTGATAGCTCCTTAGAGATGGATTCAGAGACAGATGACCAATCCTATTCCCCTACTGAGGTGTATGCTCTAACTTGGCACGGTTATACTGCTCATATCATGCATACGGTGTCTTGCATTGCATAGTTTAGACATCATATACACAATATTCAACACCATGTTCTTAGTTCGGACATCATATCAATTCCCTCTGTTTAGCATATAAATCACATATGTGAATTAAATGTGCGATCCTGATTACTTAGATAACATGTAGGTGAATTATGTCATGCGATCCTGTTTTGTTATTCATCATATCTTTGAATTATGTTATGCTATGCTATCCAGTTTAGATAGACATCATATATGTGAAATTATGTCATGCTATCCGCTTTAGTTAAACAATATACATGTCAACTATTTCATGCCCTCTTTTTCCACACTATCTATTGCATCTATCTCTCATACAATGTCTGTACATTCAACTATGTTTCTGTTTATCAGCCATTTGAATTGGAGCGGTGATGCCAGATTCAGCGGAATAAAAACACGCTCTTCAAATAAAACAGTGCTACCTATTGGTGGAGATAGGACCCGGTTGTACATGCACAAGAACCAGCCCTACCACACATAACCCAAACTCTCGCAGATTGTACCCCTCATGCGATGGACGAGAGAACCAGCTTCACCCAATCTAACCCCAACCCCACCGATAGTAACCCAGTCCTGTTGACACAGCACCATCTCCACCACAGAGCTCCCAAACAAGAGCAGTTAGTAAGGCAGCTCCAAAGTGCCCAAAGGTCCAAGACTATCATGGCGAACCCCAGCTCCACCAGTTAGTACGCCTATTCCCATGGAGGAAGCACAACCAGCCAGTTGTAGTTTAGCATCTATCGCATTTGATGTTGTTAAATCGTATGCGTATCTTCCCATCTTGGAAATATTATATCAAGATGAAGGAAAATGCCGATTCAGGTGTTTGTCCAGAGTTATGTGTAAGTAATGTTATTCATGGCAATTACTTTTCTTCGTCCCATACATCCTACCTCCATGATGGTTATAATACAGCAAATTTTCCCATTTTCTCTATAGAGAAAGACCGATTTGAAACTCAGGATGAGGTAACTTGTGCTAATACCTCTTCTATCTTCAAGAATGCTTGGTGGCGATGATCGAATTACAAGAAAACGTACTTCACCGCAAAGAAACTCATCAAATTCCCTTACGTTCTCCTAAGACACATTTATCGGACGATGACGGGAATGCCTTGTTTTATCTTGGTCCCGAACCAAGAATGTGGTAAGGTCTATGAGCTCATTTTCTATTTTAAGTATTATATTCTTGCGTCTTCTTGTACTGCTCATGTAGAACAAGTGCCTAAACCTCAAGAACAACTGTTCTAATTTAAGATTCCATTGCTATCATAGTTCAAAAAGCGCTAGGCGTTAATTGTGCGTTTGCCACCGCTTTGCACTTTATCGACCAAAGCGCATGCTTATGCGTGATTATGCACTGATTAAGCGTAGTTATGCATAATGCGTTTTGCCAACGCCTAGAGCCTAAGCGAGCTTAAGCGCCGCTTAGGGCGCCTTTTTAACTATGATTGCTTTTCTCTTGTATCATTGTATTTACTCATACAAACTTATTTTTAAATTGAAGGATCCAATCGAAACTCCAATGGCACGGTAGGTATGTTCGCGCATGTTTCTTTAACAGGTTTGCTCTTATCAATAGCTCTTTTGATTTCAATTTCAATTGTGTATACAGATTGACTTTCATATCATACACATTACTAGCATCTGTGAGCCAATAGTGTTGTTGTACATGTAGACCCGTGGTACCCATCTGAAATCTTGTTGTGCCGTGTAGTTTCCCACGCTTTGTATTCTTTCACGCTGCTTTGTCTTGAACTAATATGATTTGAACCGTGTCTCTATTTTGATTTGGCAAGACAATGCGGTGACCATAGGACATAGATATATGTTTGTTTGATGCTTTTATTATGTACTAGTACTTGGCAATAGAAGACTTGGTAGTTTAATCCTGTCCACCTTACTAATGAACTTGTTCACCGAAATGAGTTTCATATACTAGTACATGCTAAACTTGTTATGTGTCTGCTTGTTTCTTCTTTTAGAATCTTGATGAATATTGGGGAAGAGTGCCTTACTAAGCAATGGTAAAGGAAGTAATGCAGATAAGGTTCAGGATAGTGACACATCCTTGTTGGTCTCCAACAAAGCTGATAAAACAGCTAAGGAAGACTATCTTGAAGACAATGAGACGACCCCAAAGTCTGTCTTGGTTTAGTGTTCGAGGTATCGCCACTACCGCTTGCACAAGCTATTCAAACTCACCGTCGAATCAGTTCGGTTTCTTGAGTCTCAACTACAAGCTGAAAGACATCGATCGGTTGTGCTCGACAAGAAGCGGAAGGATGCGGAAGTCCCTGGAGCATTCGGATGCATACTTTACGTGCAATGACAAGCGTTGGAGGATTTTAGCGCCAAACAGGACAAAGCTAATCATCTTGCTAAGCTTATTGCCGCATGGTGGATACCGTGATAACGTTTCTTAAGCTCTTCGAAGTTGTTTGATTATGCTCTTGTTTTGCTGCCGCGTTTATTTACCTTTGGTGGCCAATTTTGACGGCCAAGTGTATGTAATATGCTGGTTTGTTCCCTATATTTGCACCGGTGGCGAACTTTGATGCCCAAAGTGGATGTAATATGTAATAGCGGTAATAGGCTAGCCTTAATTGCTTGCTTATTTATTTCCTTATTGTCTTGTTTAGTTGTTTGCTTGTAGTCTTTGAAGTTCTTTTTACGTGTTTTCTAGTGGCCACAATAGCCTATTTTTGTTAACTAGGCCAAAATAATCATGGCAACACACAATTCGTTGTAACCATGGGCCTCCTGCAGTCGTATGATCCATGGGCCTTCGTTCGGCCGTAGGAGCATTGGCCTTCTATACGGGCCGTAGGATCCATCGGCCTTCTATACGGGCCTTAGGGATCAATGGGCCTTCTACGGGCCGTAGGGTCCATGGGCCTTCTATGGGCCGTACTATCCATGGGCCTCATATGGGCCGTAGGATCCATGGGCCTTCTACGGGACGTATCATCATTTCGCCAATCATGGGTCGTACTATTCGTGGACCATAACGAGACGTTAATAGGCCGTATTCGATAACTCTATGAAAACAGCCCAACGAGTTTTTTTTGACATGAAAACGGCCCAATGTATTGACGGTCCGCAAATGGGCCGACTGAACGACGGGCTGAATTTGGCCCACAAGCAGAAAATGACAGTAACGGGCCGTATGTAACCGAATGCTGCAAATGAGCCCAAGAATCAATCGGCCCTGAGAATGCCGAAAGATAACTTGGGCTGGAAACGACCCAATGGAATAACGGGCCGTTAATGGGTATAAAGTGATACACTGTTCATTACGGGCCAGTTTCACCACGGGCCGTTAATGGGCCAAGAGTTACGAAGGTACTCATATGGGCCGAAAGAAGTCATGGGCCACACACGGGCCGGAAGTTAAAATGGGCTAAATCATATTGGACGGCCCAGATGACGCTAATGGGCCTAATTCGGATAGGGTGTAACGGGCCCTGGGTTAGCGGGCTGTAAATGGGCTATATGCGAACATGCCGTTAACAGGCTTTCCGTGGGCCGGCCCGCCACCTTTTGACCAAGTCAAACAGGCCGGCCTTTTCACAGGAATGGGCCTTTGTTGGGCCGTGCCACGTGTCGCCGTATCATAGGCGCCTTCGGTCCAATGAGCGGATGACATCTGTCCCAACGGTGAGCCGACACGTGTTTCCTCCAGCCAATGATGATTTTACACGTGGAAAATCCCCATTGGTCGGGGCTGTTAACGGGTTATCGGATCCAAAACCTGACCCGATAGCTTAACAATGTTCCGTTACGGTGGATGCCACGTGTCGGTCACCCTTGACGAAAGCAGTTCTGTGACACGCGATTTATCGTCATGGAAGTGGACACTTCCGTGATGATAATTTTTGTAATGTCATGGAACACTTCTACGACAGCACATGTATGACTATCTTGATTCTATCATAAATTTGTCATGGATGTACATGCATGACAAAAAACGCGACCTACTGTGACAAACACGTATCATCACGGAAGTGTATTTTTTTTGTAGTGCACTACCCTGCTCAGTGTCATATTTACCCCATGGTTCAAAGAACCATCCAACGGAAGAAAGAAGAAATGAAAGGAGCCCCATGGAAATTTTAGAAGAATCTATGATGAAGAAAGAGGTGGTGGACACACCCAAAGAAGACCCAATTAAACTCTGCACCAAGTCATGCTATTCATGTGGAGAAGAAGGACACATCTCCCAGAATTGTCTGAATGGGGATCTAGTAGAATTCCCGACGGAGGAAGTAGAGTATGACCCACAGGAAATAGAAGCCCTAATTGGAACGGAAAAGTCCAGAAAGAAAAGTAGATTGGATTCCAGGAAGGATCTGAGTCATATCACCTGATATAGGTGCAAGGAGTCAGGGCACTACCTCAGCAGTTGCCCAAAAAGGAAGCCGAAAAAGGAAGCCGAGGACCCAAAGAGGCTATGTAGTCATAAGGAAACCACGAGACTTGTCGGAAGTAAAAAATTTCTGTTAAAATGAAGTAGGGCACTTTGCTAGAGATTGTCTCAAAGAGAAAGAGGCTTGTGCTAAATAGTTGAGATTGCAACAACAGTATAGTAGTAGTAGTGAGAACACTTCCTTTATATTGAGACGATGAGTTAAGGCATGTAATGGAAATGCAAGAGAATTGTAATCGTTGGAGAATCAATAAAGTTAGCATCGTTGGTATTGAATGGATTTTATGAGTTGTTACCCTATGAAGAAAGAGTTTGACCATTTTCGAGGATATGAGAAGTATGGTCTATGGATGACTTTGTATATTTTTAAGGGTGGTAGTACCCTGTGAGGACACTTGACCCATGGAAAGGAGAATGATATACCACGAACTGGATTTTGGACAAAATAAGAAGGAGTCTTGTCACGATATGTGGGGTATCCCCAAGAGGATGAAAAGATGAAGTACTATTGGATAAAGAAGGTATGATGCTGGAAATATGGAGCAATCGCAACCCCATGATGAGTTTGAGTAATCACGTCTTAGTCTTGTACAAATAGAAGGAAGGGTGACAATACAATTGGATGGATTTTAAGTATGCTAGGAAGCTGGAAGTTGGATGTTGGAATAACAATCAGTTGCTCAGAGATGAGTTCAAGGTTTACAAGTGACGAGATGGGCCATAACCCACAGGCCCCAGGACCTGCCAAGAAGCAAGCACACTCTTGCTGAAGGAAAAACCCTGGAAGAGATTACGACCTTACCCACAGATGATTTTATAGGAGTTTACGCAAAACCTGAGAGTTGTGAAGGAACGATAGATGTTTGTTTGGCTTGTAGAATCAATGGATTTATCCGAACTTAGTTCGTTGACAAGAGAAATTCTGCAATGCTTGTGAGGATGACCGAGTGTTAGAATGCGAGATTCGCTAAACCGTATATAAAGTAATGATTTGGGTGCAGGATGGATTGATCACCATACCGACTTACTCTTATTATTCGCCTTGCTATGTGGGATGGTAAATCTGAGTGACTTACCTATAGTAGAGAGACGACGATCAAAACCTTGTTTAAGCCTTAGAATGGTATGAAAAATTTTCCCCCTTGTGCAAGGCAGCTTTTGCCAACCGTAGGATATACGGTGAGGAGCAACCCAGACCCATTTCCTGCAGGAGGAACCATAAATTGATGACCACCATGAGATTCGACAGTTGTTTAGTTTTGGCGCCAAACCCGTCAGCTAAGAAGACCCAGTCATGAAAGAACCGTATCAAGATGAAAGGACAGAAGAATTGTGGTTAAGGTTATGCCACTACCGGAAGAGCTCAGAGAAGGAATTTTCCTGAGAATTTGAGAAGACCGGCCCCGTCAAGAATAAGGATGGAGTATATGAGTATGGGACCGTAACAATGTTTCTAAGGGTGGTAGCACCCCAGACCCCGGTGATGATCGATGGATTCTGAGAAGACCCCCGAACCTAACCTATTTCTTTCTAACCTCTCCGAATCTCGAGGACGAGATTCATTTTAAGGGTGGTAGGTTTGTAACATCCCAAAATTCTAAATTTTGGAATGTTATATAAATAGATAGATTTGATTGATTGCTTGATTGATTGACTGAAATTGAGTGAATTTCAAAACCTTTTGAAAGTTAAATGAGAGGGAATAAAAGGACTTTCCCAAACTTTCATTTTCATTTTGATCTCCGTGATTCAAATTCTTTTCAAATACAAAACCCTAGAGAGAAGATGACATGACTTCTTCCATATAATTAAATGAAAAGGGTATTTGAAAATATTTGAATTTTAATCGAAAATAATTTCAGATTCAGAAACTTCAAGCGACTCATTGATTTTCACGAGCGAAGATAACATGACTTCTTCAAAACATATGAAATATGATGTCGGGGTAGCTGATCTGACCCACGAACACCTATGGGACCGGCGGACCGATGTAACATCCCCAAATTCCAAATTTTGGAATGTTATAATAAATAGATAGTTTTGATTGATTGTTTGATTGATTGACTGAAAGTGAGTGAATTCGAAACTTTTTGAAAGTTAAATGAGAGGGAATAAAAGGACTTTCCCAAACTTTCATTTTGCTTTTATGCTCTCCGGGAATTCAAATTCTTTTCATCACAAAACCCTCGAGAGAAGATGACATGACTTCTTCCATTTATTTAAATGACAAGGGGTGTTGAAAATATTTGAATTTCATTTGGAAAATATTTCCAATTCTGAAACTTTATGCAACTCAATGATTTTCACGAGCGAAGATAAAATGACTTCTTCAAAACATATGAAATATGAGTAGGGAGTTTCAAAGAAATAAATTCCAAGTTCTTTTGAATCTATTTTCAATTTGGAGTTATTTGAGTTTTATTCAAATTATTTTTCTCCAAAAATAAAATACATGGAAAATAGGGTAACATGATTCCCTACAACAGAAAATTGGAGAGGAATAAATTTGAATTCATTTTGGTATTTTTAATATGATTTTATTGGATTTTATTAGAGCAGGAGCACTATTTGAATTATTTAAATTTGTGTGAATTTTATTTAATGCTATGATAATGTCCATGTTGTAGAAAATATTTTTCAGCAAATTTTGGTATATTATATGCCTATATAAAAGTTTTAGTCATTTTGTTTTTTTTATTTTAGTTCTCTGAAAATTTTGTTAAAAAAAATCCATGGCGCCTTGGGCCAAAGGCCCAAGCCGCCACTGCCACCCGAGCCAAGGCCATCACGCGCCGCACCAAGGAGCCAGGAGCCGCTCCTTTTCCTTTTCCTAATACTAGTAGGACTCTTTTCCTACTTCCGTTTATTCCGTTTTGTTTCTAGATCTTTTCCTCTTGTTTCCTAATCCTAGTCTATTTCTTGTCCCCTACCCCAAGCAAAACCCTCCCTCCCCAATATAAATACCCAAGCACCCCCCTCCAACACATCAAACCAACACCTCTCCTCTCCTCTCCTCTCCATGAGCAGCAGCAGCCACACCACCCGCGCCGCCGCCCTCACCAGCGCCACCGCCGCCGCTTGCCACCGCCGCCGCCAAGTGCCGCCGCCGCCACCGCCGCCGCCCGCTTGAGCCCCTCGCCTCTTTGAGGTACTAGCCCAAGGCGTCACCTTTTCTTTGCCGTTCCGATTTCCGTTCCGGATTTTTCTAGATCGGGTTTTCGTTTCGGTTTTCTTTCCGAAACCCTAGATCGGTTTTCTTCACCGGTTAGTCCCTGATTTTCAAACGGCTATAACTTTACTCGTTAGTCCAAATCCAACGAAACCAACGTCCACTTCTTCGTTACGATCCCCTCTATCCAGTAATACAACTCAAACATGTTTTTGATAATTTAAAATTTGAATTAGATCCGATTTGAATTTGAACTTTGGTTGATCATAACTTGAGTTTCCTAACTCCGATTTAATTGAATCTTTTTGCAAATCGAAGCTCTTGACCTGAACTTTCTGATAAGGCCAAATTCACATAATTTTGGTACTGTTAGAAATTGTTTTATGTTGCAAGAGTTATTTGATTGGTTTTGATGTTTTCCGAATTGTTTTCTTTGTTCTTTCCGATCTTTTGAGTGATTGGTTATGTGTGGTTACCATTGCTTGATTACGATAGATTGACCGGAGTGTGACGAGTAGAGCTATCAAGAGTTTGAGAGCGAATCATCTTCATCAACTTTGCAGGCAAGTAACACTTTGATCATACCCTTCTCATACCCAGTTTTTATGCATTAGATCTATTCCTCAAACACTTGCATGATTAGGATCTAATTAAATTGTGGGATGGGAAGTAGTTTGAGGTAGTACCTATTACCTGTTTTATTATCAAACCCTTGGGAGTTACTTCTACGTTTGCTTATTATGCCATGCTATGCTAGTAGACGTGGATTGGGTGAGTGATATCCATGACAGATGTGAGATTGTTAAATTAATGGTTTATCTAAGGTGGCAACTTAAACACACATCTGGGTGGATTGAGGCACCTGTTTTCAAGTAGGACTTGCCTGTTTTTTTTCGGACCGCCACCCAGGCTCAAAGGGATCATAAGATAATTCATACTAGTAACTTACGTGTGCAGCCACAAGCCATTATGGGCTCTGGCATAGTTGACTAAGTCGTGCGAACTCTTATAGTGGTGGACTAGCAGATGTAGGGGATGTAGGTGTAGCGGTCCACCCATCGTAAGGTGCTAGCGCTTCTGAAAGACTATGTCTCGGTCATCCGTCTCTCAAACAACATGTAGTGCGAGAAACCAAACGGAGGCGATCGAGTCTTGTGGGGAAAAGTGCGCAAACCGCTGCAGAGTGTATAAACTAATCATGATTAGCCGTGTCCCCGGTTATGGACATCTTGAGTATCTAGTTCTTGGATATCCTGTTGATCTCATCACGTTACTTAATATAATTTGTTTGGGTTTTAATGAGTACTTTTAATTGGGATTGAGGATGCTGTCAACCATTCTCAATGTTTAACAACCACCATGATAGTTAATTAAATTTATTCCTTTGCAGTAGGGAAAAATTGGCTTTTCGCAAAACCTTATAACCATAGAGCTTTTCCACCAGCCATATATGCATGTAGTACAGGCTTATCGTTCATTACTCTCTATGTGTTACATTGCGGCATATTCCATGTCTTGACCGTTTCGGGCTGCAACTTTTCATGTTGCGAGACTTTTCAGACGACGAGTAAGTGATACGTTAGGGTTACGATTTCCTATACTCAACTTTGCCATTGGTGTTGATGGGAATCCACAACCTTGTTGCTTCCGCTATATATTTGGATTGAGGTAATAGTATTTACGTTACATTATACATGTGATTTACCTCTGTTATAAATCCTCGAGTACTGTGTGTGTCAGCATACCGATCCAGGGATGACACGAAAGCACAGAGACTTGACCCATTCGGGTCGGGTCGCTACAAGATGGTATCAGAGCACTTGTTGACTGTAGGACGTGACCCTAGAAACTGACAAGCCCATAGGAAAGATTTTTCTCTACAACTTCATTTTCAAAAGGATCTTTTTGCCTCTCTTCTCCTCTGAGCTTATTCAAATATTTTCCCTTTTAGTGAGACCATACCCTTTTTCCCCTTTTGACCACTCGAAGTTTCGACTGATGAGACCACTCCAAGAAGTATAAGATATCGGACAACTAAGACCATTTGGAATGAAGAAGATTTTACTGTGTAAATGGAAACTACAACGGTGAAGACTCCGAAGACTAGGAGATTTTGAAGGCTCTGAAGAATTCCCAGATCTTATGACCTAGGAAGGTTACGCTTATGGAATTGAGAGATTATGGAAGGAATCAATACCCGAGATTAAGGTGTATTGGAGTAAGACCAGGATCTGGAGTATTACATCAAGGAGTTTAAGATGGATCTGCAGGAAGCCGTATTTGACAAGGAGGCAATTCATGAAGAATTCAGGAACCTGAAAGCTGAAGTAACCAACCCGGAGGAACAAAACCTCGAGATACCGGAGATTCGTCAGGACTGAAAGACAGTAGGATCATGGTTCATGTCAAGGAAGTTGAAGTCAGAAGTTTGGAATGCCACTCCAGAAATATTAAAGGACGTCGCGAGAGACTTCGTGTCAACAGTGATGAGCTGGCAAAAAGGACTTGAGCAGGACAAGCACGATTGGAAGAAGCCATCGGAGACATGAACAAGACTTGAAGAGTGTGATGACTTTGAGATCTATTGACCTTTAGAAGACCAAACCCCTGTTACATACCTTCGTTAGATGCGACGATTGTGAGCTGTCATTTGTTTGATGTTTTTCCGATAGCCACAATAAAATCTGTCTTTTCAAAACTTTTGTTTGTATTGTGTGCATCCCTCTCTATCTATCTTATCTCACCCCAAAACCCATGGACCCAATAGAAGATGAATGGAGAAGAGCTTATATTTTCTGGACCGATGAGTCAATTAAAAGACGGACCGATGGATTCGAACATGGAGGATCACATGGAGAATAACCCTATACCCAGAAAGGATATGGCCCAGCATGCTCTTCAATGCTTTGAAAGAGGTGTCGCTACTTGGTGGAGGATGTACCAAACCATCAATGGATGGCAAGGAGTAACCACTTGGAAGGAATTTAAGTTGACTTTGCCAAAGTCTCGGTTTGTGTCGTAAATTGGAGCCTTATGTAAATATTATGAAGAACCCTTGTGCATGCAAGCTCTGTGGAGAAATAGGACACACCCATAAAGAACACAAGGATGAATGCCCTAATTGTGAAGGAAGCCAAGGACCCAAGGAGGCTATATAATCACAAGGAAACCTCGAAACCTGTCAGAAGTAATATGTTTCCGTTGTAATGTAGCAGGGCACTTTGCCAGAGATTGTCCGAAGGAGAAGGAGACTGGTGGTATATAGTTGAATTTGTAACAGAAGAAATGGAGTAGTAGAAGTGAGAGCTTCTCTTTTATATTGAGGTGTTAAGTTGAGACATGTAATGGAAAAGCGAGAGATTGTAATAATTTAAGAATCAATAAAGTTAGCAGTGTTGGTACTGCTTTGGATTTTATGAGTTACCCTATGAGGAAAGATGTTGACCAATTTCGAGGATATGAGAAATATGATCTATGGAATATTGGAACATTTTAAGGGTGGTAGTACCTGTAAGAACCATTGACCCTGGAAAGATAAGGATACCCACTGAATGGATTTCAGACAAAAGGAATAGGAGTTTTGTCTTGATATGTTTGATACCCCAAGAGAATGTGGGATGACGTTGGAGACCGTCAGTTGTTTGGACCAAATGTGATCAAGGATTTGGAAGAGAATGTTAAGTTGATTCGAGATAGACTGAAGGTAGCTCAGTCCAGGCAGAATAGTTATGCATACTCAAAAACGAAAGGAGGAAGTCCGAAATTGGAGACGGAGCATGTCTTCATGTGTCCCCTCTGCGAGGATTTAAACGATTTGGAGTTAAAGAAAAAGTGAGCCCTGATATTTGTGGGACCATACTGAGTTTGGAGCGTATGGGAGAAGTTACCAACAAGTTGGAGTCACCCGAAGGACTGTCAGGAGTTCATGATGTGTTTCATGTTTCCCAGTTGAAGAAGTGCCATGCAGAGATGGCCAATATTCCCCTGTAAGGACGCTTGACCCTGGAAAGGATAATGATGTTCCACGAAGTGGAGTATGGACTTCGTAAGTATAAGTTTTTATCTCGGTATGTGGGATATCCCACGAGGATGAAGAGATGAATTATTATTGGATATAAAGGGGGTATGATGTTGGAAATATGGATCAATGGAAACTCCATGAAGAGTCTGAGTAATCATGTCCCCGTTTGGTGCAAATATAAGGAAAAGAGACAGTACATTTGGATTGATTTTAAGTATGCCAGGAAATTAGATGTTGGGATAATGATCAGTTGCCCAGATGATGTGTTCAAGGATTTTAAGTGATGAGATGGGCCATAACCCACAGGCCCCAGGACCTGCCAAGAAGCAAGCACACTCTTGCTGAAGGAGAAACCCTGGAAGGAGTTATGAATTTTTGGCCGACGATTCTATAGGAGTTTACGCAAAATCTGAGGGTTGTGAAGAAACGATAGATGTTGTTTGGCTTGCAGAATCAATGGATTTATCCGAACTTGGTTCGTCGACAAGAGAAATTCTACAATGCTTGTGAGGATGACCGCGTGTTAGAATGCGAGATTTGCTAAACCATGTACAAGGTAATGATTTGGGTGCGGGATGGATTGATCACCATACCGACTTACTCTTATTATTCGCTTTGCTATATGGGATGGTAAATCTGAGTGACTTACCTATAATAGAGAGACGACGATCAAAACCTTGTTTAAACCTTAGAATGGTATATGTATTTTTTTTTCTTTTCCCCTTGTATAAGGCAGTCGTTGCCAACCGTAGGTTATACGGTGAGGTTCAACCCAGACCCGTTTTCTGCAGGAGAAACCATAAATTGTTGACCACCATGAGATATCGATAGTTGTTTAGAATTGGCGCCGGACCGACAGCTATGAAGACCCAGTCTGGAATAACCTTACCAAGATGAAAGGACGAAAGAATTGAGGAAAAGGTTATGCCACTACCGGAAGAGCCCGAGAAGGAATTATCCTTACAATCGAGAAGAGCAGAATCGCATCAGCGATGGATGGAGTACATGAGTTTTGATGGAACCTTAACAATCCTTTTAAGGGTGGTAGCACCGAGACCCGGAGACGATCAATGGATTTTGAGAAGACCCCAAACCCTAACCTATTTCTTTCTAGCCTCTCGAATCTCGAGGGCGAGATTCCTTTTAAAGTGGTAGGTTTGTAACATCCCAAAATTCTAAATTTTGGAATGTTATAATAAATAGATAGTTTTGATTGATTGTTTGATTGATTGGTGAAAGTGAGTGAATTGAAACTTTTGAAAGTTAAATGAGAGGAATAAAAGGACTTTCCCAAACTTTCATTTTGCTTTTATGCTCTCCGGGAATTCAAATTCTTTTCATCACAAAACCCTCGAGAGAAGATGACATGACTTCTTCCATTTATTTAAATGACAAGGGGTGTTGAAAATATTTGAATTTCATTTGGAAAATATTTCCAATTCTGAAACTTTATGCAACTCAATGATTTTCACGAGCGAAGATAAAATGACTTCTTCAAAACATATGAAATATGAGTAGGGAGTTTCAAAGAAATAAATTCAAAGTTCTTTTGAATCTATTTTCAATTTGGAGTTATTTGAGTTTTATTCAAATTATATTTCTCCAAAAATAAAATACATGGAAAATAGGGTAACATGATTCCCTACAACAGAAAATTGAGAGGAATAAATTTGAATTCATTTTGGTATTTTAAAATGATTTTTATTGGATTTTATTAGAGCAGGAGCACTATTTGAATTATTTAAATTTGTGTGCATTTTATTTAATGCTATAATAATGTCCATGTTGTAGAAAATATTTTTCTGCAAATTTTGGTATATTATATGACTATATAAAAGTTTTAGTCATTTTGTTTTTTTTATTTTAGTTCTCTGAAAATTTTGTTAAAAAAATCCATGAGCCTTGGGCCAAAGGCCCAAGCCGCCACTTGCCACCGGCCGGCCAAGGCCATCACGCGCGCCGCACCAAGGGAGCCAGGGAGCCGCTCCTTTTCCTTTTCCTAATACTAGTAGGACTCTTTTCCTACTTCCGTTTATTCCATTTTGTTTCTAGATATTTTCCCTCTTGTTTCCTAATCCTAGTCTATTTCTTGTCCCCTACCCCAAGCAAAACCCTCCCCTCCCCAATATAAATACCCAAGCACCCCCCCCCCTCCAACACATCAAACCAACACCTCTGCTCTCCTCTCCTCTCCATGCAGCAGCCCCACACCAGCCGCCGCTGCCTCACCCGCCACCGCCGCCCCTCACCAGCGCCACCTTGCCGCTTGCCACCGCCGGCCGCCAAGTCATTGCCACACGCTTGCCACCGCCGCAGCCAAGTGCCGCCGCCGCCACCCAACGCCGTCGCCGAGCCCCTCGCCTCTTGAGGTACTAGCCCAGCCAGCGTCACCTTTTCTTTGCCGTTCGATTTCCGTTCCGGATTTTTCTAGATCGGGTTTTGTTTCGGTTTTCTTTCGAAACCCTAGATCGATTTTCTTCACGGTTAGTCCCTGATTTTCAAGCGGCTATAACTTTACTCGTTAGTCCAAATCCATGAAACCAACGTCCACTTCTTCGTTCTGATCCCTCTATCCAGTAATACAACTCAAACATGTTTTTGATAATTTAAAATTTGAATTAGATCCGATTTGAATTTGAACTTTGGTTGATCATAACTTGAGTTTCCTAACTCCGATTTAATTGAATCTTTTTGCAAATCGAAGCTCTTGACCTGAACTTTCTGATAAGGCCAAATTCACATAATTTTGGTACTGTTAGAAATTGTTTTATGTTGCAAGAGTTATTTGATTGGTTTTGATGTTTTACCAATTGTTTTCTTTGTTCTTTCCGATCTTTTGGTGATTGGTTATGTGTGGTTACCATTGCTTGATTACGATAGATTGACCGGAGTGTGACGAGTAGAGCTATCAAGAGTTTGAGAGCGAATCATCTTCATCAACTTTGCAGGCAAGTAACACTTTGATCATACCCTTCTCATACCCAGTTTTTATGCATTAGATCTATTCCTCAAACACTTGCATGATTAGGATCTAATTAAATTGTGGGATGGGAAGTAGTTTGAGGTAGTACCTATTACCTGTTTTATTATCAAACCCTTGGGAGTTACTTCTACGTTTGCTTATTATGCCATGCTATGCTAGTAGACGTGGATTGGGTGAGTGATATCCATGACAGATGTGAGATTGTTAAATTAATGGTTTATCTAAGGTGGCAACTTAAACACACATCGGGTGGATTGAGGCACTGTTTTCAAGCAGGACTTGCCTGTTTTTTTCGGACCACCACCCAGGCTCAAAGGGATCATAAGATAATTCATACTAGTAACTTACGTGTGCAGCCACAAGCCATTATGGGCTCTGGCATAGTTGACTAAGTCGTGCGAACTCTTATAGTGGTGGACTAGCAGATGTAGGGGATGTAGGTGTACCGGTCCACCCATCGTAAGGTGCTAGCGCTTCTGAAAGACTATGTCTCGGTCATCCGTCTCTCAAACAACATGTAGTGCGAGAAACCAAACGGAGGCGATCGAGTCTTGTGGGGAAAAGTGCGCAAACCTCTGCAGAGTGTATAAACTAATCATGATTAGCCGTGTCCCCGGTTATGGACATCTTGAGTATCTAGTTCTTGGATATCCTGTTGATCTCATCACGTTACTTAATATAATTTGTTTGGGTTTTAATGAGTACTTTTAATTGGGATTGAGGATGCTGTCAACCATTCTCAATGTTTAACAACCACCATGATAGTTAATTAAATTTATTCCTTTGCAGTAGGGAAAAATTGGCTTTTCGCAAAACCTTATAACCATAGAGCTTTTCCACCAGCCATATATGCATGTAGTACAGGCTTATCATTCATTACTCTCTATGTGTTACATTGCCAGCATGTTCCATGTGCTGACCCGTTTTTGGGCTGCAACTTTTCATGTTGCAGACTTTTCAGACGACGAGTAAGTGATACGTTAGGGTTACGATTTCCTATACTCAACTTTGCCGTTGGTGTTGATGGGAATCCACAACCTTGTTGCTTCCGCTATATATTTGGATTGAGGTAATAGTATTTATGTTACATTATACATGTGATTTACCTCTGTTATAAATCCTCGAGTACTGTGTGTGTCAGCATACCGATCCAGGGATGACACGAAAGCATAGAGACTTGACCCATTCGGGTCGGGTCGCTACAACCGAGCCCCTTTCGGTTCGGCGGGGGGGGCGGAGATCGCACGAAGAGCAGATCGAGGCGAAGCACACGAGCAGTTTACCCAGCTACGGAGCTCTCCGGAGAGATAACACTCCTACTGCTGCATATCTGAGTATATTGTGTTCTTGCTAGGGAGCGCTGAGTGCTACAGTACACACCAGCTGCTAACGAGACCTAGCGTGAGTGTTTTCTGGTTTCGAACCCTTCGAACCCCCCTCTACGTTGCGCATGGGCCTCCTTTTATATGCTCAAGGGGTCTCCGACAGGTGGCAACGTAGACAAGGGCAAAAATGGAAAAGGAATGCGGTTGGTACAGCTACCTGTACAGTGTATCATACCTAACCCTGACGGCAGGGGACAAAGGCATTAAATGGCCGTCTACGTCGCCCAAACAGTGCAAGCGAGGGACCGTCGGGCGCCACCGCTGCCACGATGGCAATCTTGTCGGCGTCGCTTGCCACCAGCTCTCCGTGGCCGCTGACCTCTTGCCACAGCGCTGGAAAGGTCCCGGGGCGACACGTTAGTGGATGTCTTTGGAGCGCAGTACTGATTAGTAGTTTGCGCGGCAAGCGCCTTGCCATGATTGTTGCCTCGTTGCATCCGAAGCTTGTCGCTCACCGGGCCTTGCCGGGACGCATGGCGCGTCGCGACAAGTTCCTTGAAATGCCTTGGTTGGCCTTCCCGGCAAGCTCCTCTTGCCGGGGTCTTGTCTCCTAGATGCCTTGGGTGGCCTTCCCGGCAAGCTCCTCTTGTCGGGGCCTTGTCTCCTAGATGCCTTGGGTGGCCTTCCCGGCAAGCTCCTCTTGCCGGGGCCTTGTCTCCTTGGCTTGAATACTTTGTTCTTGAATGGCTCCAAAGGAACCACGGAGGACCTTGGCGGTCACCGGCAAGCCTTGCCGCTGGGCTGCTGTGAACTGCCCGTGCACGAAGTTCGGGATACTAGGGTACCCCTACTCTAGTACACCGGCAGAGCCCCGGCCTGGGCCACACACAGTGCCGGCGCTGTTGGGCCAGGCCCAAAACAGGCACGCAGACACGCACGCGGCCTGGGTTACGCCGTAACTCACTCCGGACCCACCACGCCCCCCACGAACGGCACGCGTCGAATGCGGCGTCGTGGGAGAGATCGTGGGTGGTTTATTTATTCGGAAAAGCGGAACGTCCGCCCCCTCCCTATTTATAAGCAGAGGAAACAGGGGCAGTTCGCCCATCTCGCTGGTTGCTTGTCCAATCTCGAAAAACCTCCGCTGCTCCCCCCTTCTTCCCAAGGCTGAAAAGAGAGCAGCGCTCCGCCCCCCCTCGCCACCAGCATGACCGACGCCGTCGATCTCCCCCACCACCTTCGCCATGGCTCCGAAAGCCGACAAGGGGAAGGCCGTGAAGTCGGCCGAGGTGCAGCGGCTTGCGGCACTGCGGAAGGAGCGGGCAATCTTCCCCCCTCACCTCGCCGCGAAGGATCTGAGGGAGTACTACTACCTCTTCTGGTCGACGGAGACGCGAGCGCATCCGCGCACAAAGGTACTCCCAGCTGCCGCTTCGGAACTGGCTCCGAACGGGTATCCCTTCTTCGCGCTCTTCTTCTACTGCAGGCTCTGCCCGCCCTTCTCTGAATTTTTCTGTGATATCATGAACACCTACGGGTTCCGCCTCCTTGACTTCACCCCCAATGCTGTCCTGACCATGGCAGTTTTTGCACATCTCTGCGAAAACTTTGTCGGAGTCCATCCCAACGTAGCTCTTTTCCGCCACTTCTTTATGCCCCGAGTTGAGAGAGGGGAGCCTCTTGCCGGCGGAATCGCTTGGATCTCGAGGATTGGCAAGAAGGAAGCTTATCTGGAGGGAGAGCTCCGCAGCAAGTGGGAGGAATGGAGGGCAGATTGGTGCTGGATTGTCGAGGAGAACCGCAGCCATTTACCGCTGGCGCTAAACCCCAATAGTCTTGGCACAGCGATTGGAGTAGCGTAGCCCGGAAGACGCTAGGCTGAAGATTGCCGTCACCGGATCTCGCCTTAGACTTGCGGGCTCACTTGAGGCGCTTGTTGGCGCAGATTTCCTTCGCCGCCGCGCCGCCCCTGCGGAGAGGAGGAGACCACTGGGAGTTCGAATCGGCGGATATCATGAGGCTGCGCCGGGCCTCAACTTCAACTTCACTGTCTTGGAACTGGACGCGATGCTCTTGGAACTGTTCAAGCACGATTCTGATCATCCCGAATGGTTCATGTTGCCGAGGGGTGTCGTTCCGCTATGCAACAATTCTTCGCTCGACCGCATCCGTGCATGATGCCGCTGTGCGACTCGCATGGGATTGTCCCAACCTGGCAAGAGCCTGCAGATGACGTCGTGCGGGCGTTCTTTGACGGCCTGGTAGAAGTGCCGGTCCACCCTGATGAACAGAGGAGGCTCACCCATGACACCACTGACGATGAGATGCAGCGCATCGCCACCAGGCTGGAAGAGGCGGCAGCAGCTGCTGCCACGGGCGAGTTTGGATTCACCGTGGAGGAGGCAGAGGCAGCAGAGGCGGCAAGCCTTGTCGAGCGAGGGGAGCTTGCCGGCGAGGAAGAGCTTGCCGAGCCTGAAGCTGAGTCGAGCGAGCCCGCCGAGGGCGCCTCCTCCCCACCTTCAGACAGCTTGCAGTGAGTGAGCCCCCAGCTCAACGAGCGTCTCCATAAGTCCGGGAAATGGCAGGGCGGCAGACGGGTTAACAGCCGCCAAGGCGCCAAGCGCCTGCTCCACAGCAGCAACTTTGTTGCAGCAGGGAGCACCTCACGCCGCCGCGGCAACCGGAGTGGGGTCTTCCCGGTCTACCGCTACTGCCCCCGCCAAGCGGCCAAGGGAACCTACTCCTCCGCCTCGTCGCACCGGAGGCGAGCCGGAATTTGATCTCTCCGCGCTCAGCTCCGACGAGGAAGAAGAAGAGTAAGACTCCTTGCTGTACTTGTAGTTCTTCAATTTATTGCTTTGTCTTGTATCTGATTTGCTTCACTCTGAACCCATTCCTTTTCAGGACACCGCCCGAAGGCGTCGAAGAGCCAAGGCCCCGGTGATTGTCATCGAGGACGAACCCACCGCGACAGCAGGAGGCGTGCCTGAGACCATCTTGCAGGACGCAGCAACCCTTCCTCAAAGCAGCCCCCAGCGCAGCCCCCAGCGAAAGTATATGGTTTACTTCCTGCTGTTAGACGTGCGTGGGTGCTCTTTCTTTGCTGATATCTGACTGTTGATTTGTGTAGGAACAGAGCAGCCCCACCAGGAGTGCCCTGAAGCCGTTCCTGACATGCCATCTGCTTCGACTACACCGCCAAGGGAGGATCCCCCGGCAAGGGAGCGTTCTCCGGCAAGGGAGACGTCTCCGGCAAGGGATAGTTCTCCGGCAAGGGATAGCACCAGCGACCCTCCGGTGGTTGAGACCACGGCTGCAGATCCTAGCACAGGTAATCCTCTTGCTTGAAAACTTCCCTTGTGTTCTTCTTCTTCTGATCTTCTTTTTGAATATTTGCTTAACTTTCCTTTCTTTTCCGGTCGTCAGATCCATCTGCCACAGATGCAATGGAGACCGAGGTCGCCTGCGAAGAGGACGCACGCGGCAATACTGACGATGCCGCTGCCATGGAAGGAGCTGGCGGCTGACGAGCACGCGGCGAAGGGCCGTAAAGCTGCCCTTGAAGCTGGCGAGGGTCCGCGATCGACCGACCGACCCGAGGCTGCAGGAGCGCCAGCGCCACGCCGACCGCCGATCCCTCCGCCCGCGCTGCAGCGTCGAGCTCAAGAGCCCCAGCCCGGCGCCTATTTGAAGGCCGGCGATGGAGTCTTCATCAAGCTCCCCTGGGCGTCGAGCTCCAGGGCGCCGGTCGAGGAGAGACCTTTAATGAAGAACTGCTCGCCTCCGCTGGGCTGACGCTTGTCGACGCGCCAAGCAGCAGCAGCGGTGAATCTGAGGAGGAGCATCTGCTGCGGAAGCTTTTGTCGCTCTACCGAACCCGACAAGCCAAGCTGGTGTCCCGAGAAGCGCTTGTCGCAAAGGCGGGAGTAGACATAGAGAAGCGCGCGGAGGAGCTCCGGGGCCTCAACCAAGAAGCTCTCCGATACCTGGCAGTGGAGCGGGAGCAACTCGCCGAGGAGCGCAAGGCCTTCATCCTCGAGAAGGCTGAAGTTGAAGAGCAACAGCGGCTTGCTGCCGAGAAGCTGTCTGCGCAGGAAGGTGAGTTGGCGCAGCGGAAGATTAATCTTGACAGCCACGAGGAGGATCTTGCCACGCGCGAGCAAACATTTGGCGGGGCTCTCAAGGAAGCAAAGGATGCTGCCGCAGCTGCCGAGGCCGCCAAGAAGGAGCTGGAGACGAAGGTGATGCAGCTGGAGGCCAATCTCAAGAAGAGCGGCGAGGAGCTTGCTGCACTCAAGCATGAGCGCGAGAAGGACACCTACACTCTTGGCGAGCTGCAGGGTCGTCTCGCCGAGAGGAGCAAGGAGCTCAGCGCCGCCAAGGACTCCAACGCAAATCTTGAGTTGAAGCTGACCACCTTGACTCAGACGCTGGACGGCGCAAGGGAGTAGGAGGTGGCCTTGAAGGAGAAGATCAAGGCCGACGAGGCGCTGCTGGCGAGTGCCGCTGCCGCCTAGAATACTTTCAGGGAGAATGTGGAGCACTGGACCGAGGGTCCCGTGGATGCTGCCGCAGCCATCGACAGGGAGCTGGTGCAGTTGGGGATGGATGATCTCGGGTATTCCTCCGATGAGCACCTCCAACCCAGCGCCAAGCTCAGCTTGTTCTTCAAAGGCGTGGCGACGGCTCCCCAGCGACTCCGGGAAGAGATCCCAAAACAGCTGGCCGGCAGTCGCGCGGATCTGTGAGGAGCTCTTTGAAGGTGCTGATGAAGGTGGCCTTCCGCAATCCAGGTCTCAACCTCACCAACGTCCTCAAGTCCTTGCCGCCGGATGCTGATGTGGAGGCGCTCAAGACCCTTGTCGCACCCATCGTGGACAGGGTGAGCGGGATCAAGAGGGTTGATGGCGATCGTGTAGATTAGGCCGCCCGTTTTCTCTTTTCCTTGTCGCTGCTGGTCATGTCATGAGAACCATCTATTAGAGCTGCGACAAGCTATCTTGTAATATAACTTTATTTCGGGTAGTAATTGAAGGAAATATGCCCTAGAGGCAATAATAAAGTTATTATTTATTTCCTTATTTCATGATAAATGTTTATTATTCATACTAGAATTGTATTAACCGGAAACATAATACATGTGTGAATACATAGACAAACAGAGTGTCACTAGTATGCCTCTACTAGACTAGCTTGTTAATCAAAGATGGTTAAGTTTCCTAACCATAGACAAAGGAGTTGTCATTTGATTAACAAGGTCACATCATTAGTTGAATGATCTGATTGACATGACCCATTCCATTAGCTTAGCACCCGATCGTTTAGTATGTTGCTATTGCTTTTATCCATGACTTATACATGTTCCTATAACTATGAGATTATGCAACTCCGTTTACGGAGGAACACTTTAGGTACTACCAAAGCGTCTGGCGTATGCGGGTGATTATAAAGGAGTACTACAGGTGTCTCCAAAGGCAGATGTTGGGTTGGCGTATTTGAGATTATGATTTGTCCTCCGATTGTCGGAGAGGTATCTCTGGGCCCTCTCGGTAATGCACATCACTAAGCCTTGCAAGCATTACAACTAATGAGTTAGCTGTGAGATGATGTATTACGGAGCGAGTAAAGAGACTTGCGATGCTGAGATTGAACTAGGTATTGGATACCGACGATCGAATCTCGGGCAAGTAACATACCGATGATAAAGGGAACAACGTATGTTGTTATGCGGTCTGACCGATAAAGATCTTCGTAGAATATGTAGGAGCCAATATGGGCATCCAGGTCCGCTATTGGTTATTGACCGGAGGCGTGTCTCGGTCATGTCTACATTGTTCTCGAACCGTAGGGTCCATGCAGCTTAAGGTTTCGATGGCGGTTATATTATGAGTTTGTGTATTTTGATGTACGAAGGAGTTGAGTCCCGGATGTGATCACGGACATGATGAGGAGTCTCGAAATGGTCGAGACATAAAGATTGATATATTGACGGCTATATTCGGACACGGAAGGTTCGGAAGTTTCGGAGAAAACGGAGTGCGGAGGGTTACGGAACCCCGGGAAGTATTGGGCCTTATTGGGCCAAGAGGGAGAGAGGGCCGCACCAGGAGGTGGCGCCCCCCATGGGGAGTCCGAATAGGACAAGGAGGCGCGCCCCCTTCCCTCTCCCTCTCCTCTCTTTCCTTCCCCTTCCTCCTTCCTAGTTGGACTAGGAAAGGGAGTCCTACTCCCACTAGGAGGAGGACTCCCCCTCCTGGCGCGCCTCCTAGGGCCGGCCGGCCCTCCCCCTTGCTCCTTTATATACGGGGGCAGGGGGGCACCCTAGAACACACAAGTTGATCCTTGAGATCGTTCCTTAGCCGTGTGCGGTGCCCCCCTCCACCATATTCCACCTCGGTCATATCGTGGCGGTGCTTAGGCGAAGCCTGCGTCGATAGAACATCAAGATCGTCACCACGCCGTCGTCTTGATGGAACTCTCTCTCCCGGAGCTTTGCTGGATCGAACTGAGGAGCATCACCGAGCTGTCGTGTGTCAAGAACTTCGGGCGCCGAATGTGGCGTTGGGATCGGTTGGATCGCGAGGAGAACGCGTCGACTACTTCCTCTACGTTGTGATAGCTTCCGCTTTGGTCTCGAGTGCGTAGACAACACTCTCCCCTCGTTGCTATGCATCACCATGATCTTGCGTGTGCGTAGGAAATTTTTGAAATTACTACGTTCCCCAACAGTAATTGCTATGTTATTTCCTTTACTTGATTCCTTCCTTTGTATGTTTTGCCCTCGCTTTTTAGGGAACTTGTCGGTGTAGAGCACCTTAGCCATGGCGCTGAGAGTGCGGACGTCGACAGCCTCTTTGGCGGTGCCGCTTCCGACAAACAACCTTATCGCAACTAATCGCAGCTCACTTAAGTTGTGGAGCGGACTCGAAACAAAGTAAGGCGCAACTAGCTACTGAGTTGGTTCCTTCGCGCAGGTTTTCCATACAAAATACGGTCGTTCGAGGAAGATAACTTAAAATTTTAAAACTGATTGCTCAAACTTTAGCAACAGCTTTTCTGCCGTTTGCTTCGGTAAGGCGAAACTTCCTTGAACGGCCTTTGGTCCACACCATTATCTTCTCCTTTCCCCGGCAAACTTGTGGGCGAGGAGCCTTCCTTTCTTTGAGAAGAGAAAGAAGAAAATAAAGATATGGAGCCTTGCGGCTCGTTATTGCTTACCGGGGTAGGTGCTGCACAAAGTGTCGGATAAGGCATGCAAAAGAAGTAGAAAGCATGAAATTGACAAGATGTGCGGAGCACATGAGCTTACTTATGCACGGGTCTGCGCCCGGCTTTGTACAAAGTTACATGCAACATCGACAAGACTTGTACAAAAGGTGGTTGCGGAACAGGTTCCGGCAACAGCGCCTCTGAGTAAAATTTACGAAGATGCTCAATGTTCGGGAGTTGCTCACGAATGCCATCTTCGGTCTCAAAGGCGGACAGCGCCGGGCCTAGTGACTCGTCTCACCCGGTAAGGGCCTTCCCGCCGGTGTCAACTTGTTGGAATTCTTGGCGGACTAAACGTGCCGAAGAACAAGGTCGCCTTCCTCAAGACTTCGGCACTAACTGCGGCTATGGTAGTGGCGCAAAGCTTGCCGGGTATCGAGCAGCTCGTACAACGACTGAAGGCGATCCTCCTCAAGAAGCGGTCGTCATCTTGTCGCAACCGCTCTTGCTCGAGCTCATCATAGCGAGCACTCGAGGTGACCGTATCTGAGTTCCGTGGGGAGAACTGCCTCTGCTCCATAGACTAGAGCGAAAGGTGTCGGCCGGTGGCTCGATTTGGCGTCGTTACGATCGACCAAAGAACCACCGACAGCTCCTCAATCCAGTTTCTTCCGCACTTGCGCAGCCCGCCGAAAGTCCTGGTCTTGAGCCCGCGCAGCACTTCAGCATTGCCCTCTCCGCTTGATTTGTTACTTCTCGGATGAGCAACGAAGCGAAGCAGACCTTGGCGCCAAGATCTTGGGCGTCTTGCATGAAGGTGCGGCTCGTGAATTGCGTCTTTGTTGTTGGTGATGATCCTGTTAGGAATCCGAAGCGGCAAACAATCGACCTGAAGAACTTGATGCTGTTGTCTGTCACCTTCCTCCTTGCTTCCACTTCCGGCCACTTTGTGAACTTGTCGATTACTACGTACAAGTACTCAAAGCCCCGACAACTCGGGGAAAGGGCCGAGGATGTCGAGCCCCGGACGAAAATGGCAGGATAAAGGGATTATGCGGAGAGCTTGAGCTGGCTGGTGTATCTGCTTGGAATGGGCCTTGCACGCTTCACACTTGGTTACTTGTGCAGTTGCATCTGGAGGCTGTCGGCCAAAGAAACCTTGCGGAATGCTTTGCGGCAAGTGCTCTTCGCCAATGTGGTGACCACATATGCCTCCATGTATCTCTGCCAACAGCTTTTGTCCATCTTCGGTGAATACACTTCAATTTCACACCGTTGAGTCTTCTTACGTATAGTGTGTTGTCGACAAACTGGTACATACTTGACTGCCGGGCTACTCTTTCCGCTTCTTCTTGCTCTTGGGAAGTTCTCTGTTTGAAGGAAATGGACAATCTGTTGTGCCCATCTTTGGAGCTTGCGGCTCGACAACAAGGACTAAAGGCACATCTGCTGCTGCGGGAACATCCGCTTCTACGGCGAGAACTTGCGGCTCAGCCGGAGCTTGACGTTCCCCGGCAAGCTTGCCGGAGCAAAACTTGTCGGGAGCGTTTGCTTCAACGGAACAAACCCTAGGGCTTGTCGGAGCAGACTGCTCCTCAGCACTCTTGGTTTTGATCTTGGGGGCCTTCTTGGCGGCGGCTTCGGGGAGCTCTGCCGGAAAATAGTCACCAGAAATCAACTTCCTCTTCTTGTTCTGTCCAGTTGATGTCGTTACAGACGGTTGAGTCAGCTTGAGCACAAAGATCCCTGGTTCCACGGGTAACTTAAGTCGGCGCACTTTGACGAGCCATCAGCAATGTCGTTCTGAGCTCTTGGAACATGTTCCATCTGTAGGTCGTCAAAGTGCTCTTCTAGCTTTCTCACTTCATCAACGTAAGCTTCCATCAACGGACTTTGATAATTCTTGTTTACTTGGCGGATGACAAGCTGTGAGTCACCCCTGACAATGAGCTTCTTGATCCCAAGGTCTCTGCGATCTGAGACCGGCAAGCAAGCGTTCATACTCATTTGTATTGTTTGTTGCTTGCTCCTTGGGAAAGTGCATCGGACTACGTGCTTGAGGTGCTCTCCGGTGGGTGCAACAAGTAGCACGCCAAGACCGGGCGCTTGCAGCGAGAAGGCACCATCAAAGTACATCAGCCACTCTTTGCTTGCTTCCTTGACGGGATGCTCGTTTCTGGAATTTCTTCGTCTTGTGTTGGCGTCCATTCTGCTATGAACTCTGCCAATGCTCTGCTTTGGATAGTTGAAGTGCTCTCAAACTTGAGGCCAAAGCTTGACAGTTCAGCGCCCACTCGACTATCCACACTGTTGCTACGGATTTTGCAGTATCCTCTTGACGGAAAAGCAGTGGCGATTGTGATCTCATGTGCTTGGAAGTAATGGCGCAGCTTTCTCGAGGCCATGAGAAGGCCGAAAAGCAACTTCTGCACACAAGAGTACCTTGACCTAGCCCCCTGCAGAAGGGAACTGACAAAGTAAACTAGGCGCTGCACCATTCTTTTCTGTATTTTCTCATGCACCCACGCAGATCCATCTTTGTCGGGACCAGAGCTTGCCGGTGAAGCCCCTTGCTTGTCGCTCGATGCGTCTGCCGTGGTTGCCGGCTCATCATCCGCCTCCCTTTCCGCTACTAACGCAGCACTAACCACTTGATTGGTTGCCTCTATGTATAGCAGCAACTTCTCTTGTGGCTTAGGTGCGACAAGTATTGGAGTGGAGGACAGGTATCTCTTCAAGTCCTGCAGCGCAGCCTCCGCTTCCGGAGTCCATTTCATTGGACCTGCCTTTTCAATATTTTGAAAAATGGCGGTAGCCTTCACAGAACCTAGAGATAAACCTCTTTGAGAGCAGCTACATAACCGCAAGTCTTCGTACATCCTTGGCGCGCTTTGGTGCTTCAATCTGCTCAATGGCCTTGATCTTGTCGGGATTGGCTTCAATTCCCCGCTGAGACACGAAGAACCCGAGAAGCTTGCCGGCCGTGGATTGAGCTTGAGGTTGATCTTGCGCAGATTTGCAAAGGTTTCATCTAAATCTTGAATCAGAGTCGCTTTGTCCTTGCTCTTGACCACTATGTCATCCATGTAGGCTTCCACATTTCTGTGCATTTGTGGCTCAAAAGCGTCATGGACCACTCTTGCAAATGTTGAACCAGCATTCTTTAAACCAAAAGGCATCCGTACAAAACAGTATGTGTCACATGGGGTGATGAATGCGGTCTTTTCCTCATCCTCTTCTGCCATGAAGATCTCATGATATCCTGAGTATGCATCAAGAAATGAAAGCAAATCACATCCGGCCGTGGAGTCAACAATCTGGTCGATACGCGGCAAGGGAAATGGGTCTTTGGGACAAGCTTTATTAACATCGGTAAAGTCTATACAAAGCCTCCATTTCCCGTTTGCCTTCTTATGACTACAGGATTGGCCAACCACGTGGGATGGAGCACTCCTCGACAAGACCTGCTGCTTCCAACTTCTTGATTTCTTACGCAATGAATTCTTGGCGCCCACTTGCACGCTTCGACTTTCGCTTGGCGGGCTGCGCGATGAGGACAGGCGGCAAGATGGTGCTCAATTACTTTCACAGGAACACGGGGATGTCGGGCGGTTGCCATGCAAACACGTCGGCGTTCGCCGCAGGAAAGCAGCGGCGCCTTCCTATTTAGGGTCGAGGCGGCGCGATGGTGAAGGTACCACCGGTGCCATCCTCCTTGGCGGACACCTTCTTGGTCTCGGTGGAGCTGCCATCGTATTCTTGCACTTGTCGGTGGAGCTCGATGGTGCGTCCTCGGCGGTAGCGCAGCACCGAAGAGGTGCGCTTGCGGAGTGGGCATCGAGAACTCTTGCGGACTTGGTCTTCTTCTTCGCCCGGGAGCTTCAGCGGCAAGTGACTTGCGATCTGTTGTGGCTGCTGCTTCCGGTAGATCTTGTCGGCGCAGATAAGGCGTCCTTCTTGTGGCGAGGACGGAGATGACACTTATCGGGCTGGCATCTTCAGCATGTTGTATGCATAGTGAGAGGCCGCCATGAATTTGGCGAGTCTTTGGGCGACCAAGTATCCCATTGTAGGGCAATGGAAAGTCGACAACGTCAAAAGTGACCCTCTCGATCCTGAAGTTCAACTTCGCTGCCAAATGTTACCGGCAGCGTGATCTTTCCCTTGACTTGCTCCTTCTCGGATTGATTCCTTGGAATGTGCGGTCTCTTGAGCTCGCCATCGGGGATCTGGAGTTTACGGAGTACCGGCGAGGAGATCAGGTTCAAGCCAGCCCGCCGTCAACTAGCATCTTAGTGACCTTGAGGTTGCGGATAGTTGGTGAAACCAACATCGGCAAGCACCGACCGCAGATTCTGCGATCGGGGTGGTCCTCAATATCAAATATGATAGGCGTCTTGGACCATTTCAGAGGCTTGCGTGACTCGACGGATGGTTACGCCACATTGACTTCCGCATCCTTTGCTTGAGCGGCGGTGTGAAGTATCGCGAGAAGCACCGCCGTCAACGCACAAGACCTCGTGGCTTTCGGAACTCCTGCTCATCGGCCTCGTCGTCGTCATCTTCATCCTTATCGCGGCCGCGGGAGGTCTGTCTCCTTGCCGCTGCTTGGCCTTGCCGCGGCGTCCTCCCGGCGGGCGTTTTTCTTGGCTCCTCCGGCACCTTCTGGCCTTCTCCTTGTCGCCTCGCTTCGTATTCAGCCTTCGCTGCTTTCGACAAGCTGCTCGACTTTCTTGCAGCTCTGGAGGTCATGGCCCTTAGTGCGGTGGATCTTCTGATACTACTTGTTGGTGCCGTCACTGCTTGTCGTGACCGCCACACACAGTAGTTGGTTCCGCGGCAATCTCCTTGCGGAGCTACCAGCTTTGGCTTTCTTGGCGCCACCTCCGTTGCAGGACTGCTCAACAACTAGCACATCTTTGCCTTTCTTCTTCCTGTTGTTCCGCCGCCGGTTTTTCTTTGCCGGGGCAGTCTCCTCACTATCAGATCCTCCTACTCCTACATTCTCTCCGGGGAGTTTCCTCCCTTCCTCAGCACGTGCACACTTGTCGGCCAGGGCATACAGCTCACTGACGTCTCTGATCTTGCACATCGCCATCTCCTCCCGCATCCTGCGATTCGCGCGTTCGATGGAGCGCGCTGATTACATGGCGGGGTGGACATCGGGATGTTGTCTTTGTACATGGCTGAATCTCTGAATGTACTTGCGTTAGGGCTCTCCTTCCTTACGGGCGAGCAGATGAAGGTTGCTCTCTTGGCCATGAGGCTTGTGGCCGCTGTAAAGCGCCGACAAACCTGATGGCATAGATCTGTCGAGGAGGATATGGAGTTGTCCGGCAAGTGCATGAGCGAGATCGACATTGGGCTTGAGTACCGGCGGGAAGTAGTTGGCCAGGATCTTGTCGTCTCGCCCCGCAGCTTGCACCGCAATGGTGTAGATCTTTGAGGAACTCCGACGGATGCGTCTTGCCGTCGTACTTCTCGTACGTCGGCGAAATTCTTCTTCTTTGGGCCCTTTGGACTTGCCGCAGCTCACGCAGTGAACGCAGGGCAACCTACAGCGTCTGACAAGTCGCTGGTTCCCTGGCGCATGCATGTCGACGGAGGGCCCAGCAGCGCTGGTCGGATTGACGCCACGCTTCTCTTGATTGCTCGATCACGGTCGGCGTCTTCTTGCTGTCGTTTGTGAAGAACTTGGCGCTGATCGCGACGAGCTCGTGGATCTGATGACGCGGTGGAGTCACTGTCGAGGTGGATCCGGCGAGTTGGCGATCTTGGCCTTCGGGGTGGAGAGTGCATGGTGGTTGCACCCCCACCGGTTTCGTCGTCACCGGCTCGTGCTTGGCAGTCTTGCCGCGGCAGCGACGTACTCGGCTGCCGCGGAGTGTCGCCGTTGGCAAAGCCGATGAGACTCTGAATGGTGGCCCTCCATTCATCGACCTTGTCGGCTGTTGGAGGGTAATCCAGGAGCAGTTGAGCTCTCGCCAAAGCTTATGCTTGAGTGGTGGGTGGCAGTGGCGAACGGCGCGAGGAGCGGGATATGCTCGGACTTCTAACTATGTTAGAAGGAGAAGTATCCCGTCCAGGCGACCGTGCCTCGCTCGTGCCAGCCCGTTGGCGTGCATGCTGGTCTTGAGCATCCCGAGATCCACCAGCTCGATCTTGGTCCAACGAGCGTATGGTACTGTGAATACCATGACGCTGTCGGTTCTCCGCGCCTCCTGAGATGGGCGCGGTGCATGTACGGACGCCGAGGTCTACGCAGCCTTGTCCTTGGACTTGGCAGCACCGTGGGCTCCCTCGTCGACGCTCGTTCTTCCACCGGCGTCTACTCCACCACCCATTTGCTCCGATGGTGGTGGGACCGACGTGGACGGATCCGCTGCCGCCGAAGCCTTCTTCTTCGGTGGCATGTCGATGAAGAAGATGAAGATGTTGCTCGTGTGAACGCCGGATCAGGTTCACACAATCTCGACGCCCCTACCGGGCGCGCCAAAGATGTCGGGAAGCTGATCGACCCACGAACACCTATGGGACGGCGGACCGAGCCCCTTCGGTTGGCGGGCGGAGATCGCACGAAGAGCGATCGAGGCGGAACACACGAGCAGTTTACCCAGCCGGAGCTCTTGAGATAACACTCCTCTGCTGCATGTCCGAGTATATTGTGTTTCTTGCTAGGGGCTGAGTGCTACTGATACACACCAGCCGCTAACGAGACCTAGCGTGAGTGTTTTCTGGTTTGAGCCCTTGAACCCCCCCCTCGTTCGCATGGGCCTCCTTTTATATGCTCAAGGGGTCTCCGACAGGTGGCAGCGTGAGACAAGGGCAAAATGGAAAAGGAATGCGGTTGGTACAGCTACTACATGCGATGTATCATACCTAACCACGGCGGCGGGGACAAAGGCATTAAATGGCCGTCTCGTCGCCAAAACAGTGCAAGCGAGGGACCGTCGGGCGCCACCGCTGCCACGATGGCAATCTTGTCGGCGCCGCTTGCCACCGCTTCGCCGCCCACAGCCTCTTGCCACGCTTGGCGCTGAAAGGTCGAGGCGACACGTTAGTGGATGTCTTTGGAGCCTTGAGTACAGATTAGTAGTTTGCAGCGGCAAGCGCCTTGCCGCGATTGTTGCCTCGTTGCATCCGGAAGCTTGTCGCTCACCGGGCCTTGCCGGGACGCATGGCGCGTCGCGGCAAGTTCCTTGAAATGCCTTGGTTGGCCTTCCCGGCAAGCTCCTCTTGCCGGGGTCTTGTCTCCTAGATGCCTTGGGTGGCCTTCCCGGCAAGCTCCTCTTACCGGGGCCTTGTCTCCTAGATGCCTTGGGTGGCCTTCCCGGCAAGCACCTCTTGTCGGGGCCTTGTCTCCTTGGCTTGAATACTTTGTTCTTGAATGGCTCCAAAGGAACCACGGAGGACCTTGGCGGTCACCCGGCAAGCCTTGCCGCGGGGCTGCTGCAACTGCCCGTGCACGAGTTCGGGATACTAGGGTACCCCTACTCTAGTACACCGACATATGAGTTGGGAGTTTCAAAGAATTAAATTCAAAGTCCATTTGAAATTATTTTCAATTTGAAGATATTTGAGTTTTATTCAAATTATTTTTCTCCAAAAATAAAATATATGGAAAATAGGGTAACATGATTCCCTACATCAGAAAATTGGAGAGAAATAACTTTGAATTAATTTTGGTATTTTTAAAATGATTTTTATTGGATTTCAGTAGGGCAGTAGCACTCTTTGAATTATTAGAATTTTTCTCAATTTTATTTGACTTGACAAAAATGTCCATCTTGTAGAAAACCTTTTTCTGAAAATTTTGATATATTATGGGCCTATATTATATTTTAGTTTATTTTCTTTTATTTTATTTTCTGCCAAATTGTTAAAAAAAACTGATCCACCGACTGGGCCGGTCCAAGTCACCAGCCAAGCCCGCGCCGCCACCGTCTTCCCCGCCGTCTCGGATCGGGACTTCCCCGAAGTCCGGCGCCGCCACGGCACCATCGCCCCTCGCCCAAGCCGCGCCGCCGCCCCTTTAATAGCGCCGCCCGGACCCCCTCCTCTCCTCCTCTCGCTTCGCCGTCGCTGCCCTCGCAGATCTCGCCGTCCCGCGCCGCAAACCGGCCGGCCTTGCATGATTGCTTTCGCCCGCCGGTGTTGCCGCTCTGCCGCCGCTGCACGCGCCTCGCCGCGCCGCCGCCTTGCCGCGCCACACCGTCGCTGCCAGCGTAGCCTCCGCCCGCCGATGCCGCCGCCGCCGCCTCGCCGGAGCCCCGCGCCATCTCGTCGGAGTTAACCGCCATCGTCGTCGAGAACCGCTGCCGAACCGGTAAAAAACTGATCCGGTTTTCTTCGGTTTTCTCTTGGTTTAGTTTTTTTTCTCTAGTTAGTTTAGTTATTTAACGATCGTTCTCTGTTTGTAAATCTAGCGAACGATTTCGTTCATTAGCGTTCTGTAACAAACGTTCGCTATTTAGATTTTTTTCTGTTTATTTTACACCAGGGACCTATTCGTAATTAGTTTTCTTGCCGTTTAGTCCCTGCTCTTCAATCGATAATTACTTTTCGCTCGTTTGTCCAAATCTAACGAAACCAACGCCCACTTCTTCGTTATGATCTCATCTATCCAGTAAAACAACTTAAACATGTTTTTGAAAGTTTTAAAATTTGAATTCAAATAGATTTGTGTTTGAACTTCGTTTGATCATAACTTGAGTTTTATAACTCCGATTTAGTTGATTCTTTTTGCAAATCGAAGAAACTCATGGTCTTGATAACCCGACACGTGTAGTAAAGGTAAATTCTCTCTATAGATATAGTAAAGCTAAAATCTCTCCTACTAAGATTGCTAGCCAATGCTTGGATGAGTTTGATAACTTTATGGTTAAGCAAGAAGATTTTAATGCTTATTTTTGTAGACAGTTGAAATAAAATTCAAATATGCTTGAACACTTGGGTAATTACATGGCTAATGTTAAGGGTGAACTTAAACTTATTACTAAACATGCTTCTATGGTTACCACTCAAGTAGAACAAGTACTTAAAGTTCAAAATGATTTGCTCAATGAAATGAATAGTAAGAAAGATGATTATGCTGTTACAGTGGCTACTAGAACTGGTAGAATGACTCAGGAGCCTTTGTATCCTGAAGGCCACCCTAAGAGAATTGAACAAGATTCTCAGAGAAATAATATTGATGCACCTAGTCCTTCTAAGAAGAAGAAAAAGAAAAATGATAGGACTTTGCATGCTTCTAGTGAACCTATTGCTGAACCACCTGAGAATCCAAATGACATTTATATTTCTGATGCTGAAACACAATGTGGTAATGAACATGAACCTAATGAAAATGTTAATGATGATGCTCAACCTAGTAACGATAATGCTGTAGAAATTGAACCTGTTGTTGATCTTGGTAACCCACAATCAAAAAATCAACGTTATGATAAAAGAGACTTTGTTGCTAGGAAACATGGTAAAGAAAGAGAGCCATGGGTTCATAAACCCATGCCTTTTCCTCCCAAACCATCCAAGAAAAAGGATGATGAGGATTTTGAGCGCTTTGCTGAAATTATTAGACCTATCTTTTTGCGTATGCGATTAACTGATATGCTCAAAATGAATCCTTATGCTAAGTATATGAAAGATATTGTTACTAATAAAAGGAAGATACCGGAAGCTGAAATTTCCACCATGCTTGCTAATTATACTTTTAAGGGTGGAATACCTAAGAAACTTGGAGATCCATGAGTACCCACTATACCATCCTCCATTAAAAGAAACTATGTTAAAACTGCTTTATGTGATCTTGGAGCCGGTGTTAGTGTTATGCCTCTCTCTTTATATCGTAGACTTGACTTGAATAAGTTGACACCTACTGAAATATCTTTGCAAATGGCTAATAAATCAACTGCTATACCTGTCGGTATTTGTGAGGATGTGCTGTTGTGGTTGCAAGCGTTACTATTTTAACGGACTTTGTTATTCTTGATATTCCCGAGGACGATAGTATGTCTATTATTCTTGGAAGACCTTTTTTGAATACTGCAGCGGCTGTTATTGATTGCAACAAAGGCAATATCACTTTTCATGTTAATGGTAATGAGCATACGGTACACTTTCCGAGGAAACAACCTCAAGTTCATAGTATCAATTCTATTGGAAAAATTCCATCAATTATTATTGGAGGTTTTGAATTTCCTCTTCCTACTGTCAAGAAAAAATATGATATTCTTATTATTGGGGATGTGCATATCCCTGTTGAGGTAACATAGTGTTATTCGAAATTTCTCCTGTTTCATGTTATTCGAAATGAGTTTGTTAACAAGACTTGATCAACCTTGTTAGTAGATTCCTTTTGATGAACATGAGATGGATGAAACTAGAAGGCACAACCTTCTGTACCCTCTTTCTACTTTCTGTTATTTAGTTGAAATAAAGCAAAAATAGTATTTTTCTGTCTGTTTTCTGATTTATCCGTGCAATATAAAAATACCCCGAAAATAAAAGTTCTCCAAATGCCATGAAAATGGAATATGATTTTTTCAGGAATATTCGAGAATATCTGGCACTGAGAACACTGCAGGAGGGGCAAGCACCTGGCCACGAGGGTGGAGGGCGCGCCCCCCTGCCTCGTGGGCCCACGGTGGCCCTCCTCCACTTATTCCTGCACCCATACACTCCTTCTTCCTCCCACAAACACCAATATCCAGCTCAAGCACGAGTTCTAGCTCACTTTGCTGCGATTTTCGATCTCCTTGCTCAAAGCACCTCTCACAAAACTGCTTGGGGAGATTGTTCCTTGGTATGTGACTCCTCCATTGGTCCAATTAGTTTTTGTTCTAGTAATCAATTCATTGCAAATTTGTGTTGCCTAGGTGACCATGTTCTTGAGCTTGCATGTCAAATTTATATGGTTCCAAGTAGTTCTAATGCTTGATACAGTCTCTAGGCATTTGTAGGAGTAGTTGCTATCAATTTTATTGAGCTTGGTTCACTTTTATTTGAAGTTACTAAAAAATTTAGAAATTTGCAGAAAATGATGAAGAGATTTTTGAGGGGCTCATCGAGCTGAAGCTCGAAGGAAAAGCAGAATGAAGAAGCACAGAGGCCCAAATATAATTTGCCTCGCACCGTGGAGATTCGGCCGTGTGAATGGCCTTCCGATGATTTCTTGAGAGAAGCCGGGATTTATGATGATTTCTATTCATTGGCTGAGAATGCTGGCCTCACCGACTTCCTCCGCGACCAACGTCATCAGAATCTCTTACTCACCAATACTTTTGTGCAAAACTTCTACTATTTTCCTAAGGAATCACCTCCTTCAGTAGAGTTTCATTTATATGATGTTGTTAAGAAGATGCCACTAGCTGAATTTTGCAAGGTTTGCAAAATACCCTTCGAGGGTAGCTTAGATGAACCACATCATAAAGATGTGGATGGGTTTCTTGACACCATTACTGTGGGGGAAACTAGGAAGGTTTCCGATGCAAGAATCACTAGCATACATTTTCCTATTTTACGCTACTTTGCCATATTTGCTAGTCGTTGCTTAATTGGTCGCGGGAACTGTGGAAACCTTAGTGTTCCTGATATTATCATCTTGTTCCATGGTTTATTCCGTGATAACACTGTTAGTATGGGTGGAATTATTGCTAAACGGTTAAGTTTGAACCGTACAAAGGGCCCATCTTTGGAGGTATTTATGCTTCACGCCTTGCTGGGCATTATAACATACCTATTAGGCACTATGAAAAAGAAGAAAAATTGCTGCACAATGCTTATTTAGATTATAAGAGTATGGTAGCACATGACTTTATTGGTAAGAATAGGGAAGGGGAGCTTAAATACAAAATGTTCTTCGATAAACATCACCCTGAGACTATTACCTTGCCTGCTCCCTCCTTGTTTAATTTATCCACAGGTCCGTATCTCGTTCTGTGGGCGGCCATTTATGCCTACAGGAACCCTACACCAGCCACGGAGCCGGAACCACAATTTGAGCCTCCACGACAGTCTGATTACTTTTGGGATCCGGAGATGACTGCTAGCCAGTGGCAGTCAGAGTCTTCTTCATCTCAGTACGACCCCGACTACAACTATGGATATCCGGCAGGCCATCCGTGGCAATAAACCAACTTAGGCCAAAAGCCTAAGCTTGGGGGAGTACGTATTTCCCACCGACATTACATTTATGTTCACACACTCATTGCTAGATGTCGGTGTTCATACTCTTTCACTGTAATATCCATGCTAGTTTGTTTTATTTTTATGCTTTCTTCTTGTGTGTTTGATAAACCTGTAGAAAAACAAAAAAAATGGTTGTAGCTTTTAGTTAGTTTAATTTTCTTGCTAGTAGTAATAATAAAAATAAAACCCCAAAAAGATTTCCCGTTCTTCTTTTGCTTGTTGGGAGCTTTCCCGTGTAAATAGTTTTTCTTTCTTTTCTTTTTTTTGGGGGTCGATAGGAGAAGACCATAATTAAATTGTTGAAGTGGCTCTTATATATGGATTATTGTTGATTTAACCAAGAGCCCATATTGCCTTGTCTTCTCCTGTTTATTGAATGCTCGCATATTCCAGCTTAGTCCAATGCACGTGCACTCTTATTATTATTCACATCGTTCGGTCGTGCAAGTGAAAGGCAATTATGACGATATATGATGTACTGCCTGAGATGAGAAAAGCTGGTATGAACTCGACCTCTCTTGTTTTTGTAAATATGATGAGTTCATCGTTCCTGATTCAGCCTATTATGAATAAACATGTTTGCAATGACAATTAGAGATTATAGTTACTTATGCCATGCTTGATTAGCTATGAGTTATAATGGTTTACCTTGCATGCCAACATGCTATTAAAATGGTTGTGATGTGGTATGATGGGGTGGTATCCTCCTTTGAATGATTTAAGCGACTTGACTTGGCACATGTTCACACATGTAGTTGAAACAAATCAACATAGCCTTCACGATATTTATGTTCATGGTGGATTATATCCTACTCATGCTTGCACTGTCTATTAATTTTAATGCATGTTCATGTCTGTTGTCGCTCTCTAGTTGGTCGCTTCCCAGTCTTTTGCTAGCCTTCACTTGTACTAAGCGGGAATACTGCTTGTGCATCCAATCCATTAAACCCCAAAGTTATTCCACATGAGTCCACTATACCTTCCTATATGCGGTATCTACCTGCCGTTCCAAGTAAATTTGTATGTGCCAAACTCTAAACCTTCAAATGAAATTCTGTTTTGTATGCTCGAATAGCTCATGTATCAACTAGGGTTGTCCGTATCTTCCATGCTAGGCGGATTATTCTCAAGAGGAGTGGACTCCGCTCCTCATGCATGAGAAAATGGCTGGTCACCGGGATGCCCAGTCCCATGCTTTATGCAAACTAAATCAAAATAATTGCAAACAAAACTCCCCCTGGGACTGTTGCTTGTTGGAGGCACTCGTTGTTTCGAGCAAGCCATGGATTGATGCTTGTTAGTGGAGGGGGAGTATTAAATTTACCATTCTGTTTGGGAACCGCCTATAATGTGTGTAGCATGGAAGATATCGACATCTCTTGGTTGTTATGTTGACAATGAAAGTATGCCGCTCAAAATATTATTTATCTCTATTTCAAAACCGAGCTCTAGCACCTCTACAAATCCCTGCTTCCCTCTGCGAAGGGCCTATCTATTTACTTTTATGTTGAGTCATCACCCTCTTATTAAAGAGCACTAGCTGGAGAGCGCAGCTGTCATTTGCATTCATTACTATTAATTTATATTGGGTATGACTATGATTGGATCTCTTTTACCATGAATTACAATGTCTAGTCAGTCCTTGATCTTTAAAGGTGCTCTGCATTTATGTTTTGCGGTCTCAGAAAAGGCTAGCGAGATACCATCTTGTTATATCATATTATGATTGTTTTGAGAAAGTGTTGTCATCCGTGATTTATTATTATAGCTCGCTAGTTGATTATGCCATTGATATGAGTAAACATGAGACCTAAGAGTTATTGTGAATGTGGTTAGTCATAATCTTTGCTGAAAACTTGAATGCTGGCTTTACATATTGACAACAACCAGAGCAAACAGAGTTTGTAAAAGTTTTTCTTTATCACTTTCAGTTTGTCAACTGAATTGCTTAAGGACAAGCAAAGGTTTAAGCTTGGGGGAGTTGATACGTCTCCGTCGTATCTACTTTTCCAAACACTTTTGCCCTTGTTTTGGACTCTAACTTGCATGATTTGAATGGAACTAACCGGATGGCCTTTGTTTTCAGCAGACTTTCCATGGTGTTATTTATGTGTAGAAACAAACGTTCTCGGAATGACCTGAAACTCCACGGAACTTATTTTTGGAAAATATAAAAAATACCGGAAGAAGAATCCACGTCAGGGGGGCCTTCACCTATCCACGAGGGTGGAGGGCGCGCCTGCCCCCCTGGGCGCGCCCCCTGCCTCGTGGGCCCCCTGACGCTCCACCGACCTCAACTCCAACTCCATATATTCGTGTTCGGGGAGAAAAAATCAGAGAGAAGGATTCATCGCGTTTTACGATACGGAGCCGCCGCCAAGCCCTAAAACCTCTCGGGAGGGCTGATATGGAGTCCGTTCGAGGCTCCGGAGAGGGGGATTCATCGCCATCGTCATCATCAACCATCCTCCATCACCAATTTCATGATGCTCACCGCCGTGCATGAGTAATTCCATCGTAGGCTTGCTGGACGGTGATGGGTTGGATGAGATCTATCATGTAATCGAGTTAGTTTTGTTAGGGTTTGATCCCTAGTATCCACTATGTTCTGAGATTGATGTTGCTATGACTTTGCTATTCTTAATGCTTGTCACTAGGGCCCGAGTTCCATGATTTCAGATCTGAACCTATTATGTTTTCATGAATATATGTGAGTTCTTGATCCTATCTTGCAAGTCTATAGTCACCTACTATGTGTTATGATCCGACAACCCCGAAGTGACAATAATCGGGACCACTCCCGGTGATGACCATAGTTTGAGGAGTTCATGTATTCACTATGTGCTAATGCTTTGTTCCGGTACTCTATTAAAAGGAGGCCTTAATATCCCTTAGTTTCCATTAGGAAACCCCTGCCACGGGAGGGTAGGACAAAAGATGTCATGCAAGTTCTTTTCCATAAGCACATATGACTATATTCGGAATACATGCCTACATTATATTGATGAATTGGAGCTAGTTCTTTGTCATCACGGACATGACGAGGAGTCTCGAAATGGTCGAGACATAAAGATCGATATATTGGACGACTATGTTCGGACACCAGAATGGTTTCGGGTAGTTTCGGACATATGCCGGAGTACCGGGGGGTTACCGGAACCCCCCGGGGAGTTTAATGGGCCAAGATGGGCCTTAGTGGAGAAGAGGAGGGGCGGCTAGGGCTGGCCGCGTGCCCCCTCCCCCTCTAGTCCGAATTGGACAAGGAGGGGGGCCGCCCCCTTTCCTTCCCCCTTCCTCCTTCCCTTCCTTTCCCCCTCCTACTCCAACTAGGAAAAGAGGGAGTCCTACTCCCTGTGGGAGTAGGAATCCTCCTTGGCGCGCCCTCCCCTGGCCGTCCGCCTCCTTCCCCCTGGTCCTTTATATACAGGGGCAGGGGGCACCTCTAGACACAACAATTGATCTCTTGATCTCTTAGCCGTGTGCGGTGCACCCCTCCACCATATTCAACCTCAATCATATCGTAGCGGTGCTTAAGCGAAGACCTGCATCGGTAGCATCATCATCACCGTCACCACGCTGTCGTGCTGACGGAACTCTCCCGTGAAGCTCTGCTGGATCGGAGTTCGCGGGACGTCATTGAGCTGAACGTGTGCTGAACTCGGAGGTGCCGTACGTTCGGTACTTGGATCAGTCGGATCATGAAGACGTACGATTACATCAACCGCATTGTGCTAACGCTTCCGCTTTCGGTCTATGAGGGTACGTAGACATCACTCTCCCCTCTCGTTGCTATGCATCACCATGATCCTATGTGTGCGTAGGAATTTTTTTGAAATTACTACGTTCCCCAACACATACCTAGTTCAATCTCGTTACTAGCAAGTCTCTTTACTCGTACCGTAATGCATCTTCCCGCAACTAACTCATTAGTCACATTGCATGCATGGCTTATAGCGATGATCATTACCGAGAGGGCCCAGAGATACCTCTCCGATACATGGAGTGACAAATCCTAATCTCGATCTATGCCAACTCAACAAACACCATCGGAGACACCTGTAGAGCATCTTTATAATCACCCAGTTATGTTGTGACGTTTGATAGCACATAAGGTGTTCCTCCGGTATTCGGGAGTTGCATAATCTCATAGTTAGAGGAACATGTATAAGTCATGAAGAAAGCAATAGCAATAAAACTAAACAATCATTATGCTAAGCTAACGGATGGGTCTGGTCCATCACATCATTCTCTAATGATGTGATCCCGTTCATCAAATGAGAACACATGTCTATATGGTCAGGAAACTTAACCATCTTTGATTAACGAGCTAGTCTAGTAGAGGCATACTAGGGACACTCTGTTTGTCTATGTATTCACACATGTACTAAGTTTCCGGTTAATACAATTCTAGCATGAATAATAAACATTTATCATGATATAAGGAAATATAAATAACAACTTTATTATTGCCTCTAGGGCATATTTCCTTCAGGGAAGAGCCAGTGTGGCGGCTTGGAGTGGATGGAGCAGGATGAACCCAATCCTAAAGCAGATGATGCATACATGAGAGAAACTGAAGGTAATAGGAAACATGGAGTGGCACAAGTTAACATGGGATCACCTGTTTTACCGGATAATGCAACAACAAACAACATGGGCCAACAGCTTCTAGATTTACCTCAACCGGTGGTACCTCCGAGCCCTACCTCTAAGCAAGAACCAAAGAGAACCAAGGCCACGGTGTTGATGTTTGAACAGGGAAATCTGAAGTCTACAGTCAGCAACAACTCTTTTGATGCGCGTTTGGCAGGCTCCCTAGAGGATTCGCGCCGAGCACAATGAGTTATTTTTGTTGGAACTGTCGTGGGGCTGGCAAGCCCGCGACAGTCCGAGAGCTTCGCGATTTAGCGAGGCAACTTGCCCCCTCGATACTTTGTATTGTTGAAACTCAAATCGAGGGCTCCAGGGTGGAGAATATGGCTGTAGCTTTAGGATATAATAAAAGTTTTGCTGTTAGTAGCTCCAGGAGGAGTGGAGGTCTTGGAATTTGTTGGAATGAAGAAATAAAGCTTGAAATTTTAGGGTGTTCGAAGTATCATATTGATGTTATGGTTAGTGAGCTTGTTTATATACTAACCAGAGTCACTTTTGTCTATGGTGAAGCACAAGTTAGTGAATGCTACAAAACATGGGACACGCTTCGAGGTATCGTTGGAGCTACGAACCTGCCATGGGTGGTACTGGGTGATTTTTACAAAGTGCTCCATGGACATGAACATGACGGATTTGGGATGAGGAGTCAAGCTCAGATGGATGGATTTCGAGACGCCCTTGATACATGTGGCTTGTCAGACATAGGATACACAGGGATCGACTGGACTTTTGAGAAAAAGGTGGCCGGTGGTACATTCACCAGAGTTCGTCTGGACCGGGCAGTGGCAAACCCGGCCTGGACCATTGCCTTCCCATCGGCAACACTAGAACACAAGGTTGCTACATCATCAGATCACGTACCGATCCTTCTCACACTTCGCGACATGCATGCATGCAGGAGGGGCCCACACCCTTTTAAATATGAGCTAGCCTGGGAGAAAGAGGAATCGCTGGCGGCGGTTCTGTCATCGGGATGGGAAAAGGGCAGCTTAGATTCTGTGCAATCATTGCATGATAAGCTCCAAACAATGGCGGGAGATTTGAGCACCTGGGAACGGACTCACTTTTGTAATATATGACAAGAAATCGCCCATCTCAAAAAGCTGCTATAGGAGCTCCGCCTGGTTCCTAGCAGAGCCGGCCCTTCGTATGTTGAAACCAAAATTTGTGACCGCCTGGTTGAACTGTACCATCGGGAAGAAATTCTTTGGCGACAAAGGGCTAGACTGGAGTGGCCAATGCATGGGGACAAAAATATGTATTTTTTCACCTAAGAGCTAGTAGAAGGAGGAGGAAAAACCAGATAAAACAGCTACAAAGACCCGATGGCCAGATGATAGACAGCACAACTGAGATGGAGAATTTGACCACTTCTTTTTATAAAGACTTCTACACATCAGAGGGTGTGCTTAACATGGAGCAAGTTCTTGACACGATTCCCACCAAAGTGACGCAAGCAATGAACGATTCCCTTAACGCTCCCTATAGTGTTGATGAGGTCAAGAGAGCTCTATTCCAGATGTTCTCAGTCAAGGCACCTGGTCCCGACGGATTTCCAGGACACTTTTTTCAGCGTCATTGGGACATGTGTGGTGACGATGTGACAAAGGTGGTTCTCAAAATTGTGGAGGGGTCTGAGTCAGCTGAGTGAATTAATGAAACTCTTCTGGTCCTTATTACAAAGGTAAAAAACCCGACACTTTTGTCACAGTTTCGCCCTATAAGCCTATGCAACGTCTTATACAAGATAGCATCAAAGGTAATCTCTAACCGTCTGATGGTAGTGTTACCTGATATTATTTCTTAGGAGCAGTCTGCTTTTGTCCCTGGAAGGTTGATCACTGATAATATCATAGTTGTGTATGAGTGCTTACACTTTATGAAGAGAAACAGGGCCAAGAAGCATTAGTCATGTGCGCTGAAACTTGATATGATGAAAGCTTACGACAGGGTTGAATGGGCCTATCTTCGGGCCATTATGCTCAAACTTGGCTTTTCTGATAAATGGGTAGAGATTGTCATGGGCCTAGTAAGGACAGTTTCTTTTTCAGATCTGTTTAATGGAAAAAAGTTACAGGAGTTCAAGGCATCACGAGGAATCTGACAAGGGGACCCGATATCTCCATACTTGTTCTTGATAGCAGCAGAGGGCCTTTCGTGCCTCTTAAAATCCAAAAATGAGTCATCCAACTTGCATGGGCTACAGGTAGCACCGTCGGCGCCACAGGTAAACCATCTTCTATTCGCTGATGACAGCCTGCTGTTATTCAAGGCAAACGGTGTGGGTGCTACCGAGGTGAACCAAGTCCTAGATGATTACTGCGAGGCTTCAGTTCAACAAATCAAATATAATAAATCCTCAATCTTCTTCAGCAAAGGTGTCCCAGAGAGCATACGCTTGGAGATAAAAACATTGTTAAGTATGCCAAACAAGACTTTGAATGAAAAATACCTTGGCATGCCGTAGGACATTGGTAGTTCAAAGAATGGGGCTTTTAAGTATCTTAAAGATCGACTCTGGAGCAAGGTGCAAGGGTGGATTGAAAACTCCATCTCTACGGCTGGCAGGGAAGTTCTAGTAAAAGCAATTGCCCAATCTGTTCCTGTTTTTTCTATGTCATGTTTCAAATTGCCAAGAGGGTTATGCGAGCATCTCAACATGTTAATCCGGAAGTTTTGGTGGGGCTCAAAGGAAGTAAAACGCAAACCTCACTGGGTCTCTTGGGAGACCATGACATAGCCCAAGGGCATGGGTGGTCTTGGTTTTGAAGATTTTGAGCTTTTCAACTTGGCCATGTTGGCCAAGCAAGCGTGGCGTCTACTGCAGGATCCCAACTCTCTCAATGCCCGGATATTAAAAAGCATATATTATCCAACAAGTGACATTCTGCAAGCTACACTAGGAGGGCACCCGAGCCAAATCTGGAGATCCATAATCGAAGGCCGTTATGTTCTCAAGCAGGGTTTGATCAGGCATGTTGGAAACGGTGCAACCACCAATGTATGGACAGATAATTGGCTCCCAAGGAACGAAATGCTTCGTCCCTATGTGTGTATATCGACAAATCCACCACAGCTTGTCTCAGAATTGATAGACGCAACCTCGGCTAGCTGGAATAGACAAAGGGTGAGCGAGGTTTTTATGCCTATGGATGCTAGGCTCATATTGGGCATCCTCTTTGCACACGCAACATAGATGACTTTTGGTGTTGGTATTTTTTGAACAATGGCTCCTTCACAGTAAAATCTGCATATAGGATGCTGGTCGCAACCAAGCAACGCCGTGAGGCATGGCTTGAGGGTTTGCCAGGAACGTCAACTTTAAATGCCGAGGAGGGGATGTGGAAGAAACTTTGGAACACCAAGGTACCAGGCAAAGTTTGAATGTTTTTGTGGAGGCTATCGAAACATTCGCTTCCTATTGAGGATGTGCGGGCCCGTCGTCATATGTCAACTACTAGCACTTGTGGCTTATGCGGAATGCCGGACTCGTGGAAACACTCCCTCTTGCAGTGCACAATTTCTAGGTGCATTTGGGCGTTGGTGGATGAGGATCTTGTACATAAAATGTTGGTTCTCGAAGAACCAAAAGCGAAGCAATGGCTTTTTGCACTGATGGAGTCTCTTATACATGATCTGTTTGTCCTCCTATCAATAACTCTTTGGTCGATATGGTATGTGAGGTGTAAGGCGATCCACGATGGAATTTTCCAGAGTCCGCAAGCAGTTTAGAATTTCATCAGAAGATACTGGATGAGCTTAACATGATCAGGCCAAAGGTGGTGCGTGCGGTGGTATCTAACTCTGGCCCGGCAGTGCTGCAGTGACCTAAAGCACCTCTGATGGGCTATGTGAAGATACATGTCGATGTTGCAGTCAGGCAAGGGAGGGGAGGTTCTGCCGCAGCGATATGCCGTGACTCCAGCGACAATTATTTGGGGAGCTCTGCTCTAGTGGTTGAAGGCATTGATGACCCAACATCACTGGAAGTGATGGCTTGTAGGGAGGCAATGGCTTTGGCAGAAGATCTTCTCCTTAACAACTTTGTGATCGCCTCGGACTGCAAGCAAGTCGTCTCGGATATTACAAAAGGCAGCAGGGGGCAATATGGTGCAATAGTGACCGAGATCAATCTCCGAGCTACTCAATTTCAATGTATTTTTCCTTTGAGTGTCGTGCTGTGAATTATGAAGCACATAGTTTAGCCAAATTATCTCTTATAAGGGGTCTGGGGTGCCATTTGTGGCTCGGCCAACCCCATGACCTAGCTTGTATCCCACTCTCTATGGACTTTGAGTAATAAAACTGGCTGAATTCTCGAAAAAAAGGTGGCGCAGATGGCGCCAAATAGGGGAGGGCACTAACAAGCGGTTACCCATTCAGGGATCTGCAGCGGTCATTTTTTATGATCTCGGAGCGCGTCAAGTGATATGTCTAGCCATCGTCGCGTGTTATGTGCTGGGCACCCCCTTTGGATTTCAGTTTTTTTAACTGTTTTGTATGTGTTTTTGGGCTTTAGATGTTTTTTGTTTTTTTGGTTTATCCGTTTTACCTGATTTTTTTCTAGGTTTTGAAGAAGAAGACTTTTTTGTGAAGCATATATGTGTTTCTCGAAAATATTATGCTTCTTTTCTTTTACGAGGGAAAAAATGATGCTTCTGTGAGAAATACAAATGTGTTTCTTGTGGAAACACATATTTGTTTCGTTAGAAGCATAATCCGCGCTTTCATAAGAAGCACGGTCATGATAAACAAATTTGTACCTCTACGAGAAGCAAATTTATGCTTCCATACAACTATGCTTCTACTCTAAAAGAGAAAATCACAGTAAGTGGCACAACTTTGCTTCTGCAAGCATAGCCTACGCTTCTAAGAAAAAGTAAAAACTACATCCGTTCTTCAGGGCTCTAGTTTTTTCTTCTGGTTTTTTTGGTACTCTTTTTCTTTTCATTAATCTTTATGGCATGTGATCCATCATGGACCGCATTAATCCTAACTGATCTTAGATCAACTCAAACGCATGACCCCAAACGAACACTTGCTTTGTCCGGACTTTATCCGTTTGGGTATGACAATGGGACGACGTCCGACCCTTTTCTAAATGCGTTGGTGGCGTGCCCAACGCGCAGCTGCATCTGGTCTACCACGGCCGGCTGGATGCCCTTTGACTATGAAATTACCAAATAATTCAAACAACCAAATAAATCAAACATTACAAATAGTTTACAAAACAAATAGTTCCACGTTCAAATAAAACACAATAAATAGTTTTACAACCCAATCAAAACTGTCTTGAATAGACGGAAAAGAAAATGAACCGATACATCTACTGATTGCGAATGTAATTTCACATTTGCTCAACCAAGTCATCTTGAAGTTGCATATGAGTATGCCAATCCCGCATTTTCATGATGGAATTGTGATAGCCCACAAGTATAGGGGATCACAACAGTTTTCGAGGGTAGAGTATTCAACCCAAATTTATAGATTAGACACAAGGGGAGCCAAAGAATATTTGAAGGTATTAGCAGCTGAGTTGTCAATCCAACCACACCTGGAGATTAATTATCTGCAGCAAGTAATCAGTAGCACAATAATATGATAGTTTTGATAGTAGTGACAGCAGCAATGGTAACAGTAACAGTGATAACAGTAATTTTGTAGCAAGTGTAACAGTGATGATAGCAGTAGTAACTTAGCAAGATCAATATAAGATAAATTCGTAGGCATTGGATCGGTGACTTGTTGGATGATATTCAACATGTGACAGTTCTAACAATGTATTGCATGAGGATTTGGTGCTGGTCACACTCATCTGTGATGAAGTCGGTGAGGCCGACATTAGCAATATATTGCATGAACTCCTCATGAATTCCAACCTCTTACAGGAATGGGATGTGCGGCCATTCACACGGCCGTACCTCCGCCAACCTCCGAGGGTGGAGATCACTGTCAGAAGACTCCCCAATAACACCCTTGGACTTCAACTTAGAGCCAAACTTCCTGAAGATATTCATGTTCACGTACTATTTTCCTATGAACAAAAATTTGAATTTTTAGTTCACAAAATTTTCTCAACAGAACTTCACAAAATTGATATCAACTACTCATAGGGATACATAGAGGCCATAGCAAGCATTCAAACTACTTAGAACACTAAGAATTCAACATGCAAGCACATCTACAACAGCACCAAGAGTAGCTAATTATTCAAAGTATAAACCACTAAAACAAAAACTAATTGGACAAATGGTGGAATCACATACCAAGCAACAATCCCCCAAAACAGTTTCGGAAATGGAGCTTCGAGCGAAGAGATCGAAATCCGCTGGTTTGAGCTCAAGAACACGGGAGAGAGAGCAATGGGGATTTTTTTTCTGGAGGTAAGTGATGATGTGGGCTAAAGAGATAAGTGAGGGGGGCCATGTGGGGACCACCACCCACCAGGGCGTGCCTGGGGGCCTGGCGCGCCCAGGCGGGTTGTGCCCACCTGGTGCACCTCCCTCTGGTATTATTTGCACCAAAAATTCATAAATATTCAGAAAAAATCATGTTCAATTTTCAGGGCATTCCGAGAACTTTTATTTTTGGGTCATTTTTTATTGCACGGAAAATTCAGAAAACAGACAAAACATGGCATTTTATTTTATTTAACTCATAAAAACAGAGATTAAAAAGTAAGGACAGAAGGTAGTGCTTACTAAATTCATCAACTTCATACCGTTCAAAAATGATTCATTAATAAGGTTGATCAGGTCTTATTAACAACGACTTTTGATTAGCATGAAACCGAAGAACTTTCGTAAATCACTAAGTTACCACAATGGGGATATGAATGTCCCCAATAATAAGCATTTCATATTTCTTTTTGATAGTAGGTAGAGGTATTTGAAAACTTCCAATAGTGGTTGTCGGAGATTTTTCAATAACAGTAATACCATTCACTTGGAATTGTTTCTTCAGAAAGTGCACCGTATGCTCATTACCATTGATATGAAAAGTGACCTTGCTTTTGTTGCAATCAATAACAACCCCTGCAGTATTCAAGAAGGGTCTACCAAGGATAATCGACATGTTGTCGTCCTCGGGCATCTCAAGTATAACAAAGTCGGTTAAAATAGTAACATTAGCAACAACAACAATGGGCACATCCTCACAGATACCAATAGGTATGGCAGTTGATTTGTCAGCCATTTGCAAAGATATTTCATTAGGTGTGAGTTTATTCAAGTCAAGTCTTTTATATAAAGAGAAAGGCATAACACTAACACCAGCTCCTAAATCACACAAAGCAGTTTTCACATAATTCTTTTTAGAGCAAGGTATAGTTGGTATTCCCGGATCTCCAAGTTTTTTAGGTACTCCATCTTTAAAAGTATAATTAGCAAGCATAGTGGAGATTTCAGCTTCTGGTATTTTTCTCTTATTAGTGATGAGGTCTTTCATGTACTTTTCATAAGGAGGCATTTTCAAGATGTCAGTCAAGCGAGTACGCAAAAAGACTGGCCTCAGCATTTCAGCAAAGCGTTCAAATTCTTCATCATATTTCTTTTTAGTTGACTTGGGTGGAATAGGCATAGGTTTTTGAACCCACGTTTCTCTTTCTTTACCGTGTTTCCTAGCCACAAAGTCTCTTTTATCATAATTTTATTCTTAGGTTGTGGGTTATCAAGATCAACAGGTGGTTCTATCTCAACATCATTATCTAGTTCTTTATCATTTGGTTGAGTGTCTTCATGAACCTCATCATTATCTTTTTCATTATCACTAGGTGAGTGTTCATTACCAGATTGAGTTTCACCATCTGAGATAGAAGTTTCATTTTCATTATCAGGAGGTTTTTCTCTTTCAGGTGCACTAGAAGTGTGCAAAGTCCTATCATTTTTCTTCTTCTTTTTATTTTTAGAAGGACTAGGTGCACTATTGTTATTTCTTTGTGAATCTTGTTCAGTTCTTTTTGGGTCTCCCTCAGGATAAAGTGGTTCCTGAGTCATTTTACCTCCTCTAGTTGCAACTCTTACAACAAAGTCATGCATATTATGATTCATTTCATCAAGTAATTCTCTTTGTGATTTAGCAACTTGTTTTAACTGAGTTTGAACCATAGAAGCATGTTTTCCAACACCTCTAACATCATTTGAAATTCTAAATAACAAGTCACTCAAGCGAGCAATCATATCAGAATTATATTTCAACTGTTTCATAACATTTGCATCGAAGTGATCTTGTTTTCTAATGTAATTTTCAAACTCATAAATGCATTGACTAGGATGCATATTGTGAGGATTATCATTATCATTGAACTTCATAAGAGAATTTACCTCTACCACCTTAGGCATTGGTGGTGTATTAAGCCCATGTATTTCTTCAATAGGAGGTAAATTTTTAACATCTTCAGCTTTAATACCTTTTTCCTTCATGGATTTCTTTGCCTCTTGCATATCTTCAGGACTGAGACATAATATACCCCTCTTCTTCGGAGTGGGTTTAGACGGTGGTTCAAGAATAGTCCAATCATCATAATTTTTCAAGATATTATTCAATAATTCTTCATCTTGTCCAACAATTCATTCCCTGAAAACACAAACAACACAACTATCTAGGAAGTCCCTAGAAGCATCGGTTAGCCCATTATAGAAGATATCAAGTATTTCATTTTTCATAAGAGGATGATCAGGCAAAGCATTAAGTAACTGACAAAGCCTCCCCCAAGCTTGTGGGAGACTCTCTTCTTTAGTTTGCACAAAGTTAAATATTTCATGTCAGGCAGCTTGTTTCTTATGAGCAGGAAAATATTTTTCAGAGAAGTAATAAATCATATCCTGGGGACTACGCACACAACCAGGAGCAAGACTATTGTACCAAGCTTTAGCATCACCCTTTAATGAGAAAGGAAATAATTTGAGAATAAAGTAATAGCAAGTTTTCTCATCATGAGTAAAAAGCGTGACTATATTATTCAACTTAGTAAGACGTGCCACTGTGACGCCCGGGTAATTAAGCTACAGTAATCCGCACTAATGATGCCACGTCACCTCGGTTACCGTTGACAAATCTCGCGTTAGTTCAAATCCGATTCAAGTTCAAATTCAAAATAAAGTCAAACAATAAAAAATTTCAGATATTAAAACTAAAGTGTTCGGGTGGTTCCAATTAATTCATGAGTAATTATGGCGGAGAAACCACATTTTTATAAAAGGTTTAAATGCACTTAAGTAATTAAGGTAGTAGGTAAAACAATTACTTAAATGCTTTTAAAAATAATAAACTATTACAAACCATTTTATTTTGAAGAGCTAAATTATTGGTGGCAAAGGCACAATTTGTAACACTAAATTAGGTGCCACTTTTGTAATTTTGTAAAGCTAAAATAAAGAGGAACTAAATTAAAACAGTAAAAAGAAAAGAAAAGGAAAAGGCAAAAACAAAAAAAAAGAAGGCCCCCACTGGGCCACCCGGCCCACCAGGCAGCCTCTGGGGCGGCCGCCCACAGCCTATAGGCCACCCGCACCCAGAAAACCTAACCCCGCTCCCTCGCCCCACTCTCTCCTCCCCACGACCCCACGCCCGATCCAGATCGGGATCGAGAGAAATGAACTCGCCGTGGCGCTCAGGCCCTGTCGCCTCGTCCTCGCCACCCAGTGGCGCCGAGCACCGCCACCCCTCGCCTTCTCCTCGGCGGACCCCCCCCCCCCAGCGCCACCACCGTCGCCTCGCCTCCTCGCGCCTCCTTCGCCCGAGCCACCTCGCCCGACCCCGCGGACTCCCCTCTCGCCGCGCCGTTCGTCCCGGCAGACGCCGCCCTCCTCCCAGCTCCCCTCGTCGGACGCCGCCCGTCATCATCACCTCCCCGCGGTCCTCACGACCCACCTTGCGCCCGAGGGCCTGCGCCCGCCAGCAGCGTCCTCGCCGGCGCCCTTCCCCAGCCTGCCTCCTCATCTCCGACGCCGCCGTCCCGTCCACCACCTCGAGCACCATTGCCCGTTCCTACATGCTCGGCGTGGCGCCGCCGTCCCCGCCGCCCCTCTCTTCTGAGTCGCCCGGTCACCACCACCCCCCCGCACCGCTCCGGCCGGTGGCGCCCGCAAACCTCGCGGCGCGCCCGCTTCTACCACCGGCGCCACCACCGCCCTGCCTTGCTTCCTCCCATGGCCTTGCTCGCGCGCCACCCATGGCCTCGCCGGGAGTCTGTGCCCTTTCCCCCGTGCCGCAGAAGGCCGCCACGGCTCGTCTCGCCGGCCGGCAGCGTGCCCTGCCTCTCCCGTCATCGCTGACCACGAGGCCCCGGCCTTCGCCCTCGCCACTCATGGCCTCGGGCGCCAGACACCTAGCCGTATGCCCCTTACGCCCGCTAAGCGCCCGCTTGGTTGGCCCCTGTGCCTATGACAGAGGGCCCCACCACTGAGAATGTTTAAGAAAAGAAAAAAAAGTAGGAAAGAAAAGAAATAAAGATAAAATGATTAATAAAATTAATAATTAATTAATTAATTAACTAATGAATTAATTAAGTTAATTAATCCGGGTTAATCAAATTAATTAACTAGCTTAATTAAGCGTAATTAATTAACCTAACCTAATTAACCTAATTAGAGGATGGCGGTGGGTCCCCTGGACCCACATGTCGAGGTTGACTCAGTCAACCTGTTGACTGCTGATGTCGGCATGACATCATCTTGATGTCATAAATGCATTTTGAAATTAATTAAATAATTAATTAAATTCCGAAATTAATAAAATCTTTTAAAATCATATCTTTTAATCCGTAATCCGGATTAAAATATTTTCAACATGAAAGTTGCTCGAGCGGCGAGGCGAATCCGGATCGCGATCCGTTCGTCCACCACACACCCCTAACCTACAGAACCTGCAAACTTTCCTCTCCGGTTCATCACATCGACAGACGTCCGGAACCGGAAAACTTCCGGATGTTTTCCCCTAACCGATACCCCTCATACCACGTTAGGGCACGCCTAGCATCGCTTCTTGACATGTCATGCATCGATATGCATCTGTTTATTTGGTATTCATTGTTTCTTCCCCTCTTCTCTCCGGTAGACTCTGAGACCGCCTTTGCGGTGGCAGTTCGACTACGGTGTTGTGACCCTCTCTCTTGCGAGCAACCAGGCAAGCCCCCCCCCCCTTGATCACAGATATCGCCTACTCTTATCTACTGCTTGCATTAGAGTAGCATAGCATATTCTTGTTTTCGGATACTCCTATCTTCTTTGCATAGCTTTGTCCTTGTAACCATTGTTACCTTACGCAATCCTATATGCTTAGTATAGGATGCTAGTACTTTCATCTGTGGCCCTACTTCCTTGTCCGTCTGCCGTGCTATACTATCGGGCCGTGATCACTCGGGAGGTGATCACGGTATATCTATATACCTTACACTATACATTACCGTAGTCTTTGTTAGGAGATGAAATTTGAAAGGACGGTGGTTCCATCCCGTAGAGGTGGGCCTAGGTTCCCACGGCCCCCGATTGTTACTTTAATGGCGGAGCGGCAGGCAGGTTGAGACTACTGGGTGAGAGGTGGGCTGGCCTGTTCGGCGTTCGCGGATACTTAACACGCTTAACGAGGTCTTGGTATTTGATCGGGTTGGCTCTGAGCTTATCGCACTAACCATCTACGGGGAGTAGTTATGGGTATCCGGCGTCGTGGTATCACCGGAAATACTTGAGACGTCGGCTGACGAGCGGGCCTAGCCGGATTGGTGGAGCGCTGATGGGCTAGGTGCGCTTCGGCAGCGTCACATAACGTCTTGAGTGTGCTTTCGAGGCGATGGGCCCGGACCTGCACGGCGCTTAGGTTTAGACCGGCGTGTTGGCCTCTGTTGTGCCTAGGTGGGGCTGCGGCGTGTTGATCTTCAGCGGCGGGCATGACCCAGAAAGTGTGTCCGGCCAAATGGGATCAAGCTTGCTGCAGAAGATGGTGCACCCTGCAGTGAGTTAATCTATTCGGATAGCCGTGATCTTGATATGCATGGGGCGACTTGGAGTTGTACCTTGAGCTTATGACAACTAGAACCGGATACTTGATAAAACACACCCTTCCAAGTGCGGATACAACCGGTGGTCGCTCTCGCTCGGGGATATGGCGAGGGATTGCGGGTAGGATTATTGCTATATGATGTTACTTGGAGGACTTCCGTTTGTCCCCTCCTACTGTTGTAAGACCGGTGTCGAGCGTAGTCTTCGTTAAGACTAACTATCCCCTCTTATTACGGCTTTCTGCGATTCGGTCCAGCGATATGGCCTTTACACATATATCCATGCATATGTAGTGTAGCTCCTTGCTTGCAGTACTTTGGATGAGTACTCACGGTTGCCTTGTTCCCCTTTTCCCTATCTCTACTCGATTGCTGCAATCGACGATGGAGCCAGGGCGACGCGCGCCGCCTATGGCGACTACTACTGCGGAGGTGCCTACTACTACGTGCAGCCCGGCGGCGGCGACCGGGAGTGACCTAGGAGGATCCCAGGCAGGAGGCTGCTCCTCTTCGATCTGTATCCCGGTTTGTGCTAGCCATCTTATGGCACCTTGTTTAACTTATATACGTACTCAGATATTGTTGCTTCCGTGACTTCGTCTATGATCGAGCACTTGTATTCGAGCCCTCGAGGCCCCTGGCTTGTATTATGATGCTTGTATGACTTATTTTTATTTGTAGAGTTGTGTTGTGATATCTTCCCGTGAGTCCCTGATCTTGATCGTACACATTTGCGTGCATGATTAGTGTACGATTGAATCGGGGGCGTCACAGCCACAACAGTTTCAGTTTCATAACCATGGAAAGGATCAGATTCAACCGAAGTAATTAGCTCTGGGTCGACCGAGAATTCATAATCCTTATCATCAATAAAGATAGGTGAGGTAGCAAACTTAGGATCACATTTCATTCTAGCATTCAGAGATCTTTCTTTATACTTTTGTAGTAATTTCTCTAGATCATCTCTATGATTGCGAGCAAGAATATATCTAGTTGTTTCTTCACTCATAACATAACCTTCTGGTACCTTAGGCAATTCATATCTAGGAAGGCTAGTTCTAGCAGGAGTTTTAGGAGTTTCAGTTTCAAGCTCATCATCAGATTCTACAACATCATATTGTATAACTCTAGCAATTTTTTTATCAAGAAATTCACGAAGTGGTACATCATCATTATCAAGCAAGGTACTAGCATCATCATAAGCATTATCCATAGTAGAAGTAGCATCATCAATAACTTGCGACATATTAGAATTGATAGCATGTGGTGGTGTTGCAAGTTTACTCATAACAGAAGGTGAATCTAAAGCAGAACTGGATGGCAGTTTCTTACCTCCCCTCGTACTTGAGGGAAATATCTTAGTCTTTGGATCCTTCAGATTCTTCATAGTGATAATATGATAATAATCTCAAGTGACTCAACAAATATAGCTATGCTCCCCGGAAACGGCGCCAGAAAAAGGTCTTGATAACCCACAAGTATAGGGGATCGCAACAGTTTTCGAGGGTAGAGTATTCAACACAAATTTATAGATTCGACACAAGGGGAGCCAAAGAATATTTGAAGGTATTAGCAGCTGAGTTGTCAATTTAACCACACCTGGAGATTAATTATCTGCAGCAAGTAATCAGTAGCACAGTAATATGATAGTTTTGATAGTAGTGACAATGACAGCAGTATGATATGATGATACTTGATAATTTTGTAGCAAGTGTAACAGTGATGATAGAAGTAGTAACTTAGCAAGATCAATATAAGATAAATTCCTAGGCATTGGATCGGTCACTTGTTGGATGACATTCATCATGTGACAGGGTGATACGACACTAGCTCCAGTTCATCCATATAATGTAGGCATGTATTCTGTAAATAGTCATCGTGCTTTATTAAAAGAACTTGCATCACATCTTTCGTCCTACCCTCCCATGGCAGCGGGGTCCATATTCCAAACTAAGGGATATTAAGGCCTCCTTTTAATAGAGAACCGGAACAAAGCATTAACACATAGTGAATACATGAACTCCTCAAACTACGGTCATCACCGAGAGTGGGCCTGGTTGTTGTCACTCCGGGGTTGTCGGATCATAACACGTAGTAGGTGACTATAACTTGCAAGATCGGATCTAAAACATGGATATAATGATGAATTCATAAACGGTTCAGATCTGAGTTCATGGCACCCGGGCCCAAAGTGACAAGCATTAAGCATAGCAAAGTTATAGCAACATCAATCTAAGAACATAGTGGATACTAGGGATCAGGCCCTAACAAAACTAACTTGATTACATGATGAATCTCATCCAGCTCCTCACCGACCAGCGAGCCTACGAAGTAATTACTCACTCCCAGTGGAGAGCATCATGGAATTGGCGATGGAGATGGGTTGGTGATGACGAAGAACGAAGACCCCCCTCTCCGGAGCCCCAAACGGACTCTAGATATTCCCTCTCGAGGAAGAACAGGGCTTGGCGGCGGCTCCGCCTCGTGAATTGCGATAATTCTTTCTCCTTGATTTTTTTCTTTGAAAATAGGAATTTATAGTGTCAGGGTTGAGGTCTGCGAGGCCACCAGGTGGGTACAACCCACCTGGGCGCGCCAGGAGAGGGGGCGCGCCCTGGTGGGTTGTGCCTACCTAGGGGTCCCTCTATGGCGGGTCTTGGATCCAGTAATTCTCTTTTATTATATAAAAAATCCTCGCAAAGTTTTGTTCCATTCCGAGAAATTTTATTTCTGCACAAAAACAACACCATGGTAGTTCTGCTGAAAACGACGTTAGTTTCATTCAAATCAAGCAAATTAGAGTCCAAAACAAGAGGAAAAGCATGAGAAAAAGTAGATACGTTGGAGAAGTATCAAATTGGGTGAACTGTTCAAAGGTTGCCAATTTTTGGGTGTTCATGCTCAACATTTCCACCTTGAAAATCAAACCCTTGGTTGTAGATGTTGTCATCGCGCTCATCCTTCACGATCATCTTCTGCGTGATCATACAAGAAGTCATCACCTTCTGATGACCCACAAGTATAGGGGATCAATTGTAGCTCTTTTCGATAAGTAAGAGTGTCGAATCCAACGAGGAGCTGAAGGAAATGACAAGTAGTTTTCAGTAAGGTATTGTCTGCAAGTGCTGAAATTGTAAGTAGCGAGTAGTTTGATAGCAAGATAATTTGTAACGAGAAAGTAACGATAATAGTAACAAGTATGCAGCAAGGTAGCCCAATCCTTTTGAGGCAAAGGACAGGACAAAACGGTCTCTTATGATAAGCAAAGCGTTCTTGAGGGTACACGGGAACTTCATCTAGTCACTTTCATCATGTTGGTTCGATTTGTGTTCGCTACTTTGATAATTTGATATGTGGGCGGACCTATGATTAGGTGTTGTTCTTACTTGAACAAACCTCCTACTTATGATTAACCCTCCCGCAAGCATCCGCAACTACGAGAAAAGTATTAAGAATAAATTCTAACCATAGCATTAAACTTTGGGATCCAATCGGTCCCTTACGAAATAGCGCATAAAATGGGGTTTAAGCTTCTGTCACTCTCGCAACCCACCATCTAATTGCTACTCCACAATGCATTCCCTTAGACCCAAATATGGTGAAGTGTCATGTAGTCGACGTTCACATGACACCACTAAGGGAATCACAACATACATACTATCAAAATATCGAACACATATCAAGTTCACATGATTACTTGCAACATGATTTCTCCCGTGACCTCAAGAACAAAAGTAACTACTCACAAATGATAAACATGTTCATGATCAGAGGAGTATTAAATAGCATAATGAATCTGAACATATAATCTTCCACCAAATAAACCATATAGTAATCAACTACAAGATGTAATCAACACTAATAGTCACCCAGAAGCACCAATCTATAGTTCCAGTAACAAGATTGAATACAAGAGATGAACTAGGGTTTGAGATGAGATGGTGCTGTTAAAGATGTTGATGGAGATTGCCCTCCCCAAAATGGGAGAGTTGTTGGTGATGATGATGACGATGATTTCCCCCTCCAGGAGGGAAGTTCCCCCGGCGGAATGGCTCCACCGGAGGGCAAAAGTGCTCCTACCCAAGTTTCGCCTCGAGACGGCGGCGTTTCGTCGAAAGCCTTCTCCTTATTTTTTCTAGGTCAAAATGACTTACATACCAAAAGATGGGCACCGGAGGTGGGCCGAGGAGGCCACAACCCACCAGGGCGCGCTTGAGGGGCCTGACGCGCCCAGGTGGGTTGTGCCCACCTGGTGGCCCCCCTCTGGTGTTTATTGGCTCCAATATTTCTTAAATAATCCATAAAAAATCTCCGTGAAGCTTCAACTTATTTGGAGTTGTGCAGAATAGGTGGCCTGACGTAGCTTTTCGAGTCCGGGTTTCCATTGCTTAGAATTCTCCCTCTTGGTGTGTTCCTTGCAAATTATGAGAGAAAAGGCGTTAGAATAACTCCAAAAAGCATTATTATGGATAAAAATATTATAAATAACTGTAAGAAAACATGATGCAAAATGGATGTATCAACTCCCCCAAGCTTAGACCTCGCTTGTCCTCAACGAAAACCGAAATCGAAAAACATGTCCACATGCTTTGAGAGAGAGGTGTCGATAAAAACAAAATACGGACATAGAAGCATCATGTTGATTATTATAACAACAACAAAATTTATCATAGGACTTTTATCATAGAACTTTCATCATATACTTACTATGAATAAGTAACAATTCATCACACAATCGAACTATAAAGCAAAAACTCTATTAGAAACCAACAAACTATGTTCTCAGTCAACTTTGCAACTACAATTCATCATCTTTTTAGGAAGAGTCGCGTGTCGGAGCCTTTAGGCAAGTCCACATACTCAACCATCATATAGTCTTCTATGATTGCTAACACTCACCTCGTACCCATGAGCAAAAAGTTTCAACCGGACACATAGAAAGATTGGGGCTTATAGTTTCTCCTCCCAACATACTCACCTCAAGGGTGATGTCAACAATAATAAATCATGCTATCTATATTCAATTGGACATATGTGCCTAGATCTTTCCTCACCACATGATGCTTGCCAAAAGAGAAAATAAAAAGGAATAGAAGGAAAACTTTGACTCTTTGCATAAAAGTAAATACATAAAAGTAAAAGATACGCCCTTCACAGAGGGAAGCAGAGGTTGCCATGCACTTATTTATTTGTATGCTCAATCCCTTAGTGCAAGAGAACGTCACGTTGTATTGCCCCTTAAGATGACAACCTTTATTATGCAGTCTGTCGCTTTTATTCTTTGTCATCCAAGTACGTACAATGCTCAATTTTCTCTTACACTAAATGATCTCACACTTTTTAGAAGCAATTTTTATTGCCTTTTTGCACCGATGAAAACTTACATGAGGGATCTTGCTCAATCCCTAGGTAGGTATGGTGGACACTTGAAAAAGATTTGGGTTTAAGGGTTTTTGGATGCACAAGTAGTATCTCTACTTAGTGCAATTTTTTTGGCTAGCAAAGATAGGGACAAGCATCCCATGTTAAAGGATCTATGACAATATGACTTCTATGTGAATATAAACAAATATAAACCATTAAGTTGTCTTCCTTGTCCAATGTCAACAATTTTGGCATATAATATTTTGATGGGGGCTCACAATCACTAAAGATTTCTAGCATAGTATATTTATATGTGAATCTTCTATTCCCTTGTTAATTCTTTCATGAGTTGCATCATTGACTAATGCTATGTTTATCATTCTCTAATAAATTTTTCTACTTATACTTTTCCTTATGTTGTGCTATCACCTACCATAGGATTAGTATATAATCTTATTGATTTATTTCCTTTCTATTTTTCTTTCTTTCTTATTTCTTTTCTTTATTTGCAACATGAAAGTAAAGAAAGCAAAAACTCAAACTAAACTATATTATATAACTTGCACACGATTACAATGATAGATCACTAAGCATCTCTCAAAGAAGAAAGGATCGAACTAAACTTTATTTCATCTAAAGCAAAAGATTGAACTAAGATAAATAAAAGCAAAAAGATAGTGGGATGATACGATACCGGGGCACCTCCCCAAGCTTGGCGGAAGCCAAGGGGAGTGCCCATAACCGATACTCAATTCTCCTTGGGTGGTGAAGAAGCGATCCTATCCTTAAGGATCAAGAGGTTCTCCAACCGACGGATGACACTCCGGAGATGGATGATATGCTCTTGATGCGAATATTTTCACGAGTAAGATACTTATTCTGTATGCGAACTATTTCAATGACGCGAAAAGCTTCCATCTCAGCAGGAGTAAGGTGAGTAAGGTAGGGTTTAAGGATATCTTCCTCCTCCTTGACTAGCAATGCTTGTGCTGACACCGGGGGTGGATCTACGGTAGCTTCCTTGCCCTTGTCTCCCTTTACGGCTTCCGTGGGCTCCTCCCTCTTCGCCTCGATCTTCATCAGCCAAGCATCTTCGTCCATGTTGTTGGAGGAGCAAGAAGACATGATGCCTGGCTTGATAAATCTGACCAGAGACAACAAGAAAAGAGAACAGAGGATTTTCTTCGCGATACGATGGTTGACAGGTTCGGGAAGTATATATAGATTTTTTATCTTGGAGGACAAGTACATGGAAGAAAAATGGAGTACGGGAGGTGTCCCAGGTGGGCACAACCCACCTGGGGACGCTTCCTGGGAGTTTCTTTATTTCCAAAATTCTAAAAATTCCAAAATCGATAAAAAATATGTTTGCAGATTTTTCAGAGTCCATTTACTTACCGTATCACGTACCTCCTTATTTTCACGATTATGGAGCGTTCCAGAAGGACTCTTTTATGTGCTCTTCCGGTGTCAAAGTTTTGATAATATTACTTTCAACATTGATAGGCGTACCTGAGATATAATGCTTTATTCATTGTCCATTGACAACCTTCGGGTTAGTACCTTTGGAATTATTTGTTTTGATGGCACCAGACCGGTAAACCTCCTCGATGACATATGCGCCTTCCCATTTCGAGAGGAGCTTCCCCGCAAAAAATCTAAAACGAGAGTTGTACAAAAGAACATATTCTCCGACTTTAAACTCATGCTTTTGAATTCTTTTGTCATGCCATCTTTTAACTTTTTCTTTAAATAACTTTGAATTTTCATAAGCTTGGGTTCTCCATTCATCTAGAGAGCTAATATCAAAAACATCTTTTCACCAGCAACTTTGAAGTCATAATTGAGTTCTTTAACTGCCCAGAATGCTTTATGTTCTAACTCAAGAGGCAAATGACAAGCTTTTCCATAAACCATTTTATAAGGAGACATACCCATAGGATTTTTATATGCTGTTCTATAAGCCCAAAGTGCATCATCTAGTTTCTTAGACCAATTCTTCCTGGACTTATTAACAGTCTTTTGCAAAATAAATTTTATTTCTCTATTGCTAAGTTCAACTTGACCACTATACTGAGGATGATAGGGTGATGCAATTCTATGGTTAACATCACACTTGGCAAGAATTTTACGGAAAGCACCATGAATAAAGTGTGAACCACCATCAATCATTAAATATCTAGGGACTCCAAACCTTGGGAAAATAACTTCCTTAAGCATTTTAATAGAGGTGTTGTGATCATCACTACTGGTTGAAATATCTTCTACCCATTTAGTAACATAATCAACAGCAACCAAAATATGTGTATACCCATTAGAGGAAGGAAAAGGTCCCATGTAATCAAATCTCCAAACATCAAATGGTTCAACAGCAAGTGAATAATTCATAGGAATTTCTTGACGCTTACTGATATTACCTATTCTTTGACATTCATCACGAGATGAGACATACTTACGGGCATCCTTGAAGAGAGTAGGCCAATAAAATCCAGATTGCAATACCTTGTGAGCAGTTCTATCTCCAGCATGATGCCCTCCATAAGCCTCGGAGTGACATTTCCATAAGATTAGTCCATGTTCATGCTGAGGTACACAACGTCTAATAATACCATCTACTCCTTCTTTATAAAGATGTGGGTCACCCCAAATGTAATGTCTTAAATCATAGAAGAATTTTTTCTTTTGTTGGTATGTAAAGCTAGGTGGTAAATATTTAAAAACAATGTAATTAGCATAGTCAACATACCAAGGAGTACTATTAGCAACATTTATTGCAGCTAACTGCTCATCAGGAAAACTATCATCAATAGGTAGTGGGTCATCAAGCACATTTTCAAGCCTAGACAAGTTATCATCTACGGGTTCTCAACTCCTTTTCTATCAATGATATGTAAATCAAATTCTTGTAATAGGAGAACCCAACAAATAAGTCTAGGTTTAGCATCTTTATTTTCCATAAGATATTTAATAGCAGCATGGTCTGTGTGAACAGTTACTTTGGAATCAACAATATAAGGTCTAAATTTATCACAAGCAAACACAACTGCTAAGAATTCTTTGTCAGTAGTAGCATAATTTCTTTGAGCATTGTCTAGAGTTTTACTAGCATAATGAATGACATTCGGTTTCTTATCAACTCTTTGTCCTAGAACAGGACGAACAACATAATCACTAGCATCACACATAATTTCAAAAGGCAAGTTCCAATCAGGTGGATGAACAATAGGTGCCGAAATTAAGGCTTTCTTGAGTGTTTCAAAGGCTTCAAGACAATCATCATCAAAAACAAAAGGGATATCCCTTTGCAAGAGATTAGTAAGAGGCCTAGAAATTTTAGAAAGTCTGTGATAAATCTCCTATAGAAACTAGCATGACCTAGGAAACTACGAATACCTTTGATGTCCTTAGGACATGGCATTTTCTCAATTGCATCAGCCTTAGATTGGTCCACTTTAATACCTCTTTCAGAAATTTTATGACCCAAAACAATGCCTTCATTAACCATAAAGTGGCACTTCTCCCAATTCAAGACAAGATTTGTTTGTTCACATCTCTGCAAAACTCACTCAAGATTGCTTAAACAATCATCAAAAGACTTCCCATAAACAGAGAAGTCATCCATGAAAACCTCAACAGTCTTTTCACAAAAATCAGAGAATATAGCCATCATGCATCTTTGAAAGGTAGCAGGTGCATTACATAAACCAAAAGGCATACGTCTATAAGCATAGGTTCCAAAAGGACAAGTAAAAGTGGTCTTTTCTTGATCGGGTTGAAAGCAATTATTTTGAAAAGCCGAATATCCATCAAGGAAGTAAAAGTGTGTGCTTAGATAATCTTTCAAGCATTTGATCAATAAAAGGCAAAGGGTAATGATCTTTTCTAGTTGCTTTGTTTAATTTTCTAAAATCAATTATCATTCTATAGACTGTAACAATTCTTTGTGGAATAAGTTCATTCTTATCATTAGGAACAACAATAATACCTCCTTTCTTAGGGACACAATGAACATGACTTACCCATCTACTATTAGCTATGGGATAGATTATACCTGCTTCTAGAAGTTTTAATATTTCCGTTCTTACCACTTCTTTCATCTTCGGATTTAACCGACATTGGTGACCAACAACTGGTTTAGCATCAGGTTCCATATTAATTTTGTGCTGACAGAGAGTGGGACTAATGCCCATTAAATCATCAAGAGTATATCCAATAGCAGCCCGGTGCTTCCTTAGAACTTTCAATAATCTTTCTTCTTCATGTTCTGACAGGTTAGCACTGATAATAACATGGCATATCTTCTTTTCATCAAGATAAGCATATTTCAAAGTGTCTGGCAAATGTTTCAATTCAAACACAGGATCACCTTTAGGTGGAGGAGGACCTCCAAGAGTTTCAATTGGCAAATTGTGTTTAAGCAGAGGACGTTGTTCATAGAAAACTTTATCTAATTCATTTCTTTCATGCATATGTAAATCATTTTCCTGGTCTAGCAAATATTGTTCTAAAGGATCAATAGGTGGTATAGCAATAGAAGCAAGACCAATTAGTTCATCCTTACTAGGAAATTCTTTTTCATGATGATTTCTACTAAACTTGGAAAAATTAAAATCATGAGACTTATCACCAAAGCTAACACCCACAATTTGTTTCTTACAATCTATCTTAGCATTAACTGTGTTCAAGAAAGGTCTACCAAAGATAATGGGACAAAAGTACCTTGTGGGGAACCAAGAACAAGAAAATCAGTAGGGTATTTTATTTTCCCACACAAGACTTCAACATCTCTAATAATCCCAAAAGGTGATATAGTGTCTCTGTTAGCAAGTTTAATAGTAACATCTATGTCTTCTATCTCAGCAAGTGCTATGTCTTTCATAATTTCATGATATAAAGTGTAAGGAATAGCACTCACATTAGCACCCAAGTCACATAAACCATGATCAGCACCAAGACTCCATGGGTGTTAGAGTCATTACAATGTAATCTAGATTATTGGCTCTAGTGCAAGTGGGAGACTGAAGGAAATATGCCCCAGAGGCAATAATAAAGTTGTTATTTATATTTCCTTATATCATGATAAATGTTTATTATTCATGCTAGAATTGTATTAACTGGAAACTTAGTACATGTGTGAATACATAGACAAATAGAGTGTCACTAGTATGCCTCTACTTGACTAGCTCGTTAATCAAAGATGGTTAAGTTTCCTAGCCATGGACAAAAGTTGTCATTTGATGAACGGGATCACATCATTAGAGAATGATGTGATTGACTTGACCCATCCGTTAGCTTAGCACTATGATCATTTAGTTTATTGATATTGCTTTCTTCATAAATTATACATGTTCCTATGACTATGAGATTATGCAACTCCCGAATACCGGAGGAACACTTTAGTGTGCTATCAAACATCACAACGTAACTGGGTGATTATAAAGATGCTCTACAGGTATCTTCGATGGTGTTTGTTGAGTTGGCATAGATTGAGATTAGGATTTGTCACTCCAATTGTCGGAGAGGTATCTTTGGACCCTCTCCGTAATGCACTTCACTATAAGCCTTGCAAGCAATGTGACTAATGAGTTAGTTACGGGATGATGCATTACAAAACGAGTAAAGAGACTTTCCAGTAACGATATTGAACTAGGTATGATGATACCGATGATCGAATCTCGGGCAAGTAACATAACGATGACAAAGGGAACAACGTATGTTGTTATGCGGTTTGACCGATAAAGATCTTCGTAGAATATGTAGGAACCAATGTGAGCATCCAAGTTTCGCTATTGGTTATTGACCGGAAGTGAGTCTCGGTCATGTCTACATAGTTCTCGAACCCATAGGGTCCGCACGCTTAACACTCGATGACAATCGGTATTATGAGTTTATGTGTTTTGATGTACCGAAGGTAGTTCGAAGTCCCGGATGTGATCACGGACATGACGAGGAGTCTCGAAATGGTCGAGACATGAAGATTGATATATTGCAAGGCTATGTTTGGACACCGGAATGGTTTCGGATGGGCGGGCATTTATCGGAGTACCGGGGGGTTATCGGAACCCCCCAGGGAGTCAATGAGCCTTATTGGGCTTTAGTGGAAGAGAGGAGGAGGCGGCCAGGTGGAGGGCGCCCCCAAGCCCAATCCGAATTGAGGTGGGGAGCTGCCCCCCTTTTCTTCTCTCCCTCTCCCTCTTCCTTCTTCTCCTACTCCAACTAGGAAGGGGGGGAACCTACTCCTACTGGGAGTAGGACTCCCCCCTTGGGCGCGCCCTATGAGGGCCGGCCCTCTCCTCCTCCCATCCTTTATATACGAGGGAGGGGGGCACCCCATAGACACACAAGTTGATAGTTGTCTTAGCCGTGTGCGGTGCCCCCTCCATAGATTTCCACCTCGGTCATATTGTCACGGTGCTTAGGCGATGCCCTGCGTCGGTAACTTCATCATCACCGTCACCACACCGTCATGCTGACGAAACTCTCCCTCGAACTCAGCTGGATCTAGAGTTCTTGGGACGTCACCGAGCTGAACGTGTGCAGATTGCGGAGGTGTCGTGCATTCGGTACTTGGATCGGTTAGATCGCGAAGACGTTCGACTACATCAACCGCGTTACTAAATGCTTCCGCTTTCGGTCTACGAGGGTACATGGACACAATCTTCCCGCTCCTTGCTATGCATCTCCTAGATAGATCTTGCGTGATCGTAGGAATTTTTTTTGAAATACTGCGTTCCCCAACACACTCTGGTGCGGATCATACTCTGGTTGACCTACGAGGTTCGGTAGTAATTTGATCTGAAGTTTCATGATCATCATCATTAACTTCCTCACTAATTGGTGTAGGCATCAGTGGAACTGATTTCAGTAATGAGCTACTTTCCAATTCGAGAGAAAGTACAATTACCTCATCAAGTTCTACTTTCCTCCCACTCACTTCTTTCGAGAGAAACTCCTTCTCTAGAAAGGATCCACTCTTAGCAACAAAGATCTTGCATTTGGATCTGTGATAGAAGGTGTACCCAACAGTTTCTTTTGGGTATCCTATGAAGACGCACTTCTCCAATTTGGGTTTGAGCTTATCAGGCTAAAACTTTTTCACATAAGCATCGCAACCCCAAACTTTAAGAAACGACAGCTTAGGTTTCTTGCTAAACCACGGTTCATACGGTGTCGTCTCTACGGATTTTTAGACGGTGCCCTATTTAATGTGAATGCAACTGTCTCTAATGCATAACCCCAAAACGATAGTGGTAAATCGGTAAGAGACATCATAAATCACACCGTATGTAATAAAGTACGGTTACGATGTTCGGACACACCATTACGCTATGGTGTTCCAGGTGGCGTGAGTTGTGAAACTATTCCACATTGTTTCAAATGAAGGCCAAACTCGTAACTCAAATATTCGCCTCCGCGATCAGATCGTAGAAACTTTATTTTCTTGTTACGATGATTCTCAACTTCACTATGAAATTCTTTGAACTTTTCAAATATTTCAGACTTGTGTTTCGTTAAGTAGATATACCCATATCTGCTCAAATCATCTGTGAAGGTCAGGAAGTAACGATACCTGCCGCGAGCCTCAACACTCATCGGACCGCATACATCGGTATGTATTATTTCCAATAAGTCGGTGGCTCGCTCCATTGTTTGGAGAACGGAGTCTTAGTCATCTTGCCCATGAGGCATGGTTCATAAGCATCAAGTGATCCATAATCAAGTGATTCCAAAAGCCCACCGACATGGAGTTTCTTCATCGCTTTACATAATATGACCTAAGCGGCGATGCCACAAATAAGTTGCACTATCATTATTAACCTTGCATCTTTTGCTACAATATTATGAATATGTATCACTACAATCAAGATTCAATAAACCATTCACCTTGGGTGTATGACCACGAAACGTTTTATTCATGTAAACAGAATAACAATTATTCCTTGACTTAAATGAATAACCATATTGCAATAAATATGATCCAATCATATTATGCTCAACGCAAACACCAAATAACATTTATTTTAGGTTCAACACTAATCCCGAAGGTAAAGGGAGTGTGCGATGGTGATCTTATCAACCTTGGAATCACTTCCAACACAGTCGCCACCTTGCCCTCAACTAGTCTCTGTTCATTTTATAACTCATGTTTCAAGTTACTAATCATAGCAACTGAACCAGTATCAAATACCCATGGGCTACTATGAATACTAGATGACCCGTTGCGCCAATGGCGCAAAGGCTGAGTGTAAGCCTTGTATTGAAAGAGTATGCATTAAAATATGTAAACTGAAAATAAAATATATGAAAATAAGTCGCAAAATTAGGAGTGATAACAGGGTGTATTCTTCTATAGCTCTTTCCCCCACTGCTTCCTATTTATAAAGCATAAGTAAACATCAGACTGGACCATCCCAGATTGAGCATATCACAAGCACACATATCTTCATTAGACATGGAAGTGCCATTTTTAGTACACGGCCAGCACGACAGAGTATTAAGGATTAATATGATCAGCACTCATCAGGCATTGCTATTTAAAATGATAGGCCATACTATCTTGATGGTACATAACAAAAAAGCTCTAGCATTTCCCACCAGTTATACTACTTCTTGCTCATCAAGATTCTTGTTCTGAGAGAGATCACACCAAGCAAACACGATTCAGTTGAGCACAGACACGTAAAGATTCATGATCAAGAATAGAGTTAAATTTATCTTGCATAGAAATTCTCTCAATTGTCAGAAAGGGGAGACAATGATAAAAGCTTCTTCTATCTGTCTGTAGTCCTAATGTTTCTGCTTGTCAGAGCATCATGCATCTACAAATACAAGGAAAAAGAATATAGTTTACATTACAAGGAAAGAAATAGGAGAACTATGTTCTCTAATCCTGATCATGTATGTATTGAACAATTAAGAATGCAATTCAAGTGTGTTTGCTAAATCGTAGATGACAAAGTAAAAAATTGATGTAGTACATGTGTTTTCTGATCCACCCACAAGAATCTGGGCCCTCATCCAGGATCGGATGGCTCAGACATGTTTTTTCTATTTTTGCAACCGTGACCCTTCTTCTATTGTGGTTGCTCCTGTTCAACAGAAATAAAAAGGAACAAAGTTCCCCGCCAAAAAATAAAAAAAATCCTCAAACAACTAATAAATAAAAAGGAACAAGTTACCACACCAAGCAATTAGTGTGGATATGTTGTTAGGAGACACTTGGTATTGCTAGAACTTAAACAAGTGATCCACTAACATAATAGTACACTATTTTTAAGGAACACGACATATAATTTGTGAGAGAATTTACCCTAACATCTTAAAACTTCAAGGTTTTAACAAAAGAAAAACATATGGTCTAGGAATAAATGGACTAAAGGAGTATATGAGAGGAGTGAAGCGATCATATCAATTTAAGTGCTTTAGAATCACCGGTATAACAAAACATGGATGCCATTACTACATACTGACTCGGACAACTCCTTGCCTGTTCCTATCCGATCGACAACATCTATATTTTGATCTGCAACATCTTATACAGGGCGTGGGCAAAAGCACAAAAAAGGAGATATGCTTCTTTTGATCTTCTCTACCACTTTCAAGCCCTCATTAAAAAGAGGGTGCAATCTTGCAGACCCGGCTAGGATATTTTACGGTAGTAAAGCAGAATTGCAAGGATCCACTTAAATATTATTATTATTATTATTATTATTATTATTATTGTTGTTGTTATTATTATTACTATTATTCACAGATAAATTTTGTATAACCCTATTTCACTGACAGGCTTTACGTGATAATATATGCCAAACTAATTGCAAACACTAATTGATCACCCGGTGCGGAGTAAAAAACTTATAGCAAGCAAGTGATCACACATACAAACATTCCTAGGGAAAATGCGTAAACCCACAACTCAAACATTAAAAAGAGGGCGCAATCTTGCAGACCCGACTAGGATATTTTAATGTAGTAAAGCAGAATTGCAAGGATCCACTTTATTATTATTATTATTATTCACAAATAGTTTTTGTATAACCCTATTTCACTGACAGGCTTTACGTGATAATATATGCCAAACTAATTGCAAACACTAATTGATCACCTGGTGCGGAGTAAAAAACTTATAGCAAGCAAGTGATCACACATGCAAACATTCCCAGGGAAAATGCATAAACCCACAACTCACAAAACTACTAATAAGACCATATATGACTTCGCAGCTAATTAGGCATCTATAAAACAGAACAGTGTAGGTAATCTCCTCACGGAACCATGTTTGCCTATGCAACCAAAAAAGTATCTATAGCAGACAGCGATTCAAAACATCTATGTAGAACAGATCAAAAAAGTCAGTTTTGTCTTTGTAGTCCGCATTGGAATCTATAAAAAGACTTATATATAGGAACGGAGGGAGTACATGACAGTCATTGTCAAACAATCAGTCCAGAGAGATCATCGATACTGAAGCAGGAGCAAGAGACATTAGATAGAGCAGAAATATACATTTGTCACCTTAATGGAAAAGGCCAAACCCATGAAGAAAGCACTATGACCTTGATGCAGAGCATGGATATCTCTCCCTTGTTGGATGCCATCAAACCTGAGAAGCACCTGCCAGGCTAAACTTGCTCCTCCTATTCCCCTAGCCACCTCCATAAATTTATCTTCGTTAGGAACAAGTTTCATAGCCACCTGCAATGTCCCCACATAAGGGTAATTCATCAAAGAAGTTTTCAAAAAAATCACCAAAGAAAAACAAAAATGAAAGGCAAGCTTACACAAAATGTTGTCCTAGTTCAGTCAAGCAATCTAATGATAAGATAGCAAGCTTACCTAAATGGGGATGGCTCGTGACCTGGATCTCAGCAAGATTTTTCAACTAATTCTCTCGGCGCCCAGGATGGCCACAGCTAGGTGATGCTGACCTCCACTGCAATCGGCCGGTGGTCAAGCACTTCAGGGGGACTCGTGCTTTCATCAACACAAATCATATTATCAAAATGCAGGTGCAAACTTAATTGGGTTTGCAAGATGGTTAAAATTCACCTTAGTCTTCTTCAACTCTTCAATTAAAATTGTTCTTCATCTCTTCTTTCTCCGATCTGCACACATCATGTTTAGAAAATCCACATATTAGGAAACTAAAATGTGAATGAGAGAGAGATAGAGGAGCACCTAATTATCTTGGCCCTATTTATTCTTTCTCAGATCTGCACACGTTAAGTCAACAATCCAATTAGATATACATATACATGCAGCTATGTATATTTAGTAATCAATAATTTCCTTTCATCACATACACATGTGCTAGATAGTACATTAAACTCTGGTAATGTTGAAGTATGAACAGCAAGCGGATCTCTGAAAAAAGAAATCAAAGAAAAAAGGAGTTGGGACGTTCTTATTTAAGTTCTTGGTACCTGACATCTGTGTAGATTTCAGGAGGGTACCATTCAATCCATATGTCCATCCCTGCAAAACTGTACCAAAAAAAGTTGCAAATTAAGAAACTATATCTCATTGGCTAATCTCCAGATCTGCACCTCTCCTTGAAGAGAGGGGGAGGAGGAGCTATCATACCTGCAGATAGGCTGGTGATGGCAAGGTCGCCGGCAAGGAGACCCAGCTCTGGCCGAAGACACGGGCTCCCACGCGCTGCTGGGATGTCAGTTATATTTGAAGATATTTGGATAAAGATGATGTTCATATGCTGCAGTTTTTTCAAATGATACACATAAAGAGCCAGCAAGACAACTTATTACGTACACCATATGTAAATATTAGCAGCTAAACATATGGCATATCCTCCAGTACTTCTTAATTGAAAAACTAGAAATAAAACTTATCTCATTGGTTCATAGCCTTCTCTGTCCTTGCTCCTCACAAGAGCTGTCAGTTTCACAAATAACCGAATCATCTATTGTTCTTGCTCTCTTACTCTTGTCCTCTCCCTCCAGTGCAGTGAACATCAGCTACATACATCATAGGTAAATGTTAGCAACTAAACATATGACATATCCTCCATTACTTCTTAAATGAAAACTGAAAATAAAACTTCTCATTGGCTCAGACCCTTCTCAATCCTTGCCACTCACAGGAGTTTTCAGTTTCATAAATAAACGGATATGACATCAACCAACACAGGTACTAGCAGAACCAGCAGCACCCAACAACATCACATCTAGCAGCAACACAAGTAGTACCCATACCCCTCAAAGAAACAACACAAGCACACAGTACAGTAGTATTACTGAATTGAGGGAAGATCAAGGAGGAAGCAGAAGCTCACCAGCCTAATAGAGACGAGAGCGAGCGGAGGAGAGGTGTGGGCGACGTGTGGTGGCACTCCTGCATTCTTGAGCATGCAGCATGTTTCCGGCGACGCGGACAGAGCAGTTGGCGATGACTCCCTGCGACTACTCATCGATGCAGGGGACCTCGCCATCGTTGTTTCTCTCACTCACTGCTCGGCGGCGGCGGCAAGGCGACTGTGGCCTCCTCCTGCCAAATCCGGACCGAGGCGATGCACGGGGGAGAGAGATGGGTAAGGGAGGTCTGCACATGCCATGTTCAGGAAAATCACAAGGAGGTAGAGGCAAACCCTTACCGACCTCGAGCTGCTGCAGCTCCTCTTCCTCTGTGCAGCCCTCATCTCCAGAGCCGCCGGTGCCATGGGAGGGCTCCTCCGTCGGATCCGTCCGACCCGGATCCAGGCGCAACGAGGGTCACCGGAGGAGCGCGAGCTAAGCTCGGGACGGGCCTACATGGCGGCCTCCTGGCGGCGGGGTTCGTCTGCGGGGGAGAGAGATGGGTAAGGGAGTAAGGGAGGAGAGGATAGAGGGCGGTGGTGCAGGGGCTCACCATAGCCGCGGGTGTCCACGGCTGCCACCGCCGCCGTTGCCTCCCTTTGCCCTCGAGTGGAGCGCCGCCGCCTACGTGCACCGGCCGGCCTGCACCTGATCCAGAGGGGAGGTGGGTGCATGGTGGAGCAATAGAGGGTGGGTGGCGGCGGCTAGGGTTGAGAGGGAGGATACGGGAGAGAGAGAGAGAGAGAGAGAGAGAGAGAGAGAGAGAGAGGAGGAGGCGATGGCGGAGGCAAGGGGAAAGTGGAAAAGCTAGAGGAGGGGAGATGGGGCGCTCGGGACTTATCTCATCCCGCACTGCTACAGTAACCCATGATGAACTGGTCATGGCGCAAAAAAGGAGACGTGGCCACGGCCGCTAGTTGGGCGCACTCGCTCATCTTTTATATGTTCAACTAGTAAAGTACACATCAATAACATGTATATCATATATACTTTTGTTCACTTTGCCATCCTTCTTATCTGCCAAGTATTTGGGGAGTTCGCTTCCAAAGAACTATTTCCTTTGCGGTAGAAGCACTCGATTTCGAGCTTGGGTCTAGCTTTGGGCTTCTTCATGGGAGTGGCAACTTGCTTGTCATTATTCTTGAAGTTCCTTTCTTTCCCTTGCCCTTTTACTTGAAACTAGTGGTCTTGTCAGCCATCAACACTTGATGCTTTTCTTGATTTCTACCTTCGCCGATTTCAACATCGCGAAGAGCTCGGGGAATCATTTTCGTCATCCCTTTCATATTATAGTTCATCGCGAAGTTCCAGTAACTTGGTGATAATGACTAGAGAACTTTGTCAATCACTATCTTATCTGGAAGATTAACTCCCACTTGATTCAAGCGATTGTAGTATTCAAACATTCTAAGCACATGCCCACTGGTTGAGCTATTCTCCTCCATCTTGTAGACAAAAATACTTGTCAGAGGTCTCATACCTCTCGACTCGGGCATGAGTCTAAAGTACCAATTTCAACTCTTGGAACATCTCATATGCTCCATGGCGTTTCAAAACATTTTTGAAGTCCCAGTTCTAAGCCGTAAAGCATGGTGCACTAAACTATCCAGTAGTCATCATATCGAGCTTGTCAAACGTTCATAACGTCTGCATTTGCTCCTGCAATAGTTCTGTCACCTAGCGGTGCAGCAAGGACATAATTCTTCTGTGTAGAAATGAGGATAATCCTCAGATCACGGACCTAGTCCGCATCATTGCTACTATCAACTTTCAACTTAGTTTTCTCTAGGAACATATCATAAATAAAACGGGGAAGCTATATGCGAGCAATTGATCTACAACATAGATATGCAAATACTATCAGGACTAAGTTCATGATAAATTTAAGTTCAATAAATCATATTACTTAAGAACTCCCACTTAGATAGACATCCCTCTAGTCATCTAAATGATCACGTGATCCATATTAACTAAACCATGTCCAACCATCACGTGAGATGGAGTAGCTTTCAATGGTGAACATCACTATGTTGATCATATCTACTATATGATTCACGTTCAAACTTTCGGTCTCCGTGTTCCGAGGCCATATCTGCATATGCTAGGCTCGTCAAGTTTAACCCGAGTATTCTGCATGTGCAAAACTGGCTTGCACCCGTTGTATGTGAGCGAGAGCTTATCACACACGATCATCACGTGGTGTCTCAAAGACGAAGCTGCCGCATAGCGGTGCATACTAAGGAGAACACTTACACCTTGAAATTTTAGTAAGGGATCATCTCATAATGCTACCGTCGTACTAAGCAAAATAAGATACATAAAAGATAAACATCACATGCAATCGAAATATGTGACATGATATGGCCATCATCATCTTGTGCCTCGATCTCCATCTCCAAAGTACCGTCATGATCTCCATAAATCACCGGCATGACACCATGATCTCCATCATCTTGATCTTTATCAGCGATGTCGTCACATGGTCGTCTCACCAACTATTGCTTTTGCAACTATTGCTATCGCATAGCGATAAAGTAAAGCAATTATATGGCGCTTGCATCTTATGCAATAAAGAGACAACCATAAGGCTCCTGCCAGTTGCCGATAACTTTAACAAAACATGAGCATCTGATACAACAATTTATATCTCATCACGTCTTGACCATATCACATCACAACATGCCCTGCAAAGACAAGTTAGACGTCCTCTACTTTGTTATTGCAAGTTTTACGTGGATGCTACAGGCTTCTAGCAAGAACCGTTCTTACCTATGCATCAAAACCACAACGATTTTTGTCAAGTGTGGTATTTTAACCTTCAACAAGGGCCGGGCATAGTCAAACTCGATTCAACTAAAGTTGGAGAAACAGACACCCGCCAGCCACCAGTGTGCAAAGCACGTCGGTAGAACCAGTCTCATGAACATGGTCATGTAATGTCGGTCCGGGCCGCTTCATCCAACAATACTGCCGAATCAAAGTAAGACGTTGCTGGTAAGAAGTATGACTATTATTGCCCACAACTCTTTGTGTTCTACTCGTGCATATAACATCTACGCATAGACCTAGCTCGGATGCCACTGTTGGGGAACGCAGTATTTCAAAAAATTTACCTACGATCACGCAAGATCTATCTAGGAGATGCATAGCAACGAGCGGGGAGAGTGTGTCCACGTACCCTTGTAGACCGAAAGCGGAAGCGTTTAACATGGTTGATGTAGTCGAACGTCTTCGTGATCCAACCGATCCAAGCACCGAACGTATGGCACCTCCGCGTTCAAAACATGTTCAGCTCGATGACGTCCCTCGAGCTCTTGATCCAGTTGAGGCTGAGGGAGAGTTCCGTCCGACGGCGTGGCGATGGTGATGATGAAGTTACAGGCGCAGGGCTTCACCTAAGCACTACGACGATATGACCGAGGTGTGTAAGTGTTGAGGGGGCACTGCACACGGCTAAGAGAAGACTTGGGGCCTAATCCTATTCGGCCTCCCCCTTTCCATGTTTTCCAGAGGGAGAAGGAAAGAGGAGGGGGGAGAGAAGGAAAGGGGAGGCCAAATTTCCCCCCTTCCTTTCTCTCCTCTCCCTTTCCTCCCCCCCTTATTCGGCCATGTATGGGGCGCACCAGCCCACTAGGGGCTGGTCCGTCCCGCCCTAGGCCCAATAAGGCCCATATCTTGGCCAGGGGTGCCAGGAACCCCTTTCCGGTGACCCGATACATACCCGATACCCCCGGAACACTTCCGGTGTCCAAATACTATCGTCCTATATATGAATCTTTACCTCTCAACCATTTCGAGACTCCTCGTCATGTCCACGATCTCATCCGGGACTCCGAACAACATCCGATCATCAAATCACATAACTCATACAATATAAAATCATCATCGAACGTTAAGCATGCGGACCCTACGGGTTCGAGAACTATGTAGACATGACCAAGACACCTCTCTGGACAATAACCAATAGCGGAACCTGGATGCTCATATTGGCTCCAAGATATTCTACAAAGATCTTTATCGGTCAAACCGCATAACAACATACGTTATTCCCTTTGTCATCGGTATGTTACTTGCCCGAGTTTCGATCGTCGGTATCATCATACCTAGGTCAATCTCGTTACCGGCAAGTCTCTTTACTCGTTCTATAATGCATCATCCCGCAACTAACTCATTAGTCACATTGCTTGCAAGGCTTATAGTGATGTGCATTACCGAGAGGGCCCAGAGATACCTCTCCGATACACGGAGCGACAAATCCTAATCTCGATCTATGCCAACTCAACAAACACCATCGGAGACACCTGTAGAGCATCTTTATAATCACCCAGTTACGTTGTGACGTTTGATAGCACACTAAGTGTTCCTCCGGTATTCGGGAGTTGCATAATCTCATAGTCAGAGGAATATGTATAAGTCATGAAAAAAGCAATAGTAATAAAACTGAACGATCAATATGCTAAGCTAACGGATGGGTCTTGTCCATCACATCATTCTCCCAATGATGTGACCCTGTTCATCAAATGACAACGCATGTCTCTTGTTTAGGAAACTTAACCATGTTTTATTAACGAGCTAGTCAAGTAGAGGCATACTAGGGACATTTTGTTTTGTCTATGTATTCACACATGTACTAAGTTTCCGGCTAATACAATTCTAGCATGAATAATAAACATTTATCATGATAGAAGGAAATATAAATAACAACTTTATTATTGCCTCTAGGGCATATTTCCTTCAGAGACGTGGCCGGGAAGAGCACCTCGAGCTCTCCTCACAGGCAGCAGGCAAGGTTGGCGTTGGCGGGCGGCGCCCTGCGGCTTTGCAACACCTGTCGAAAGGTGTTGGGGTCGATGGGCATCATCGACAGCCGTAGCTTCTCTCCGACCGGCTGCAACAACAAAGAGCCACCGACGCCGACAAAAAAGTCCTTAGAAACAAGGGCGTGGGCCGGCTATGGCATGGCGCGATCATGGTTCGGCTGTCCTGGCAGGAATGTGAGCAAGGTAATTTGGGAAAATGGGTGCCGACGGGTGGCCGCAGTGATGGCAAGAGGCGGAGGGAGGAGCAGGGGAAGAGAAAAGGGACATCTGTGCCACCGACGGGTGGGCCAAGGAAGGACAAGGGCACACATCCCGCCCGTCCGTGTGCTGCCTGTCTCGATGCAAATGCGGCCTAAATTTGGGCCGAGAATGAGTCGAAACCGGACGAAAAACGGACGTTTGTCCGTTTGCTCCTGCGTGTTGAATCGTGTTTTGTGTCCGTTTAGCTCCGAACGAACGTGGCCGGATGTTCATATGCACAATGGAAGAACTATAAACGATAGTTACCACTTGGCACCGGAGTTGTTAAGTGTACCAATTAGAAGAAATCATCCTCGCTTTCGCTCTATAGAGGAGTGCAATCTGAGAGCATGGTTTTTTTCTTGAGATTATCCGAGAGCCGGTTTTTTTAGGGGTAACTGGGATTTTATTCAAAGTTCGTAATGTTTGGGATACAAGCAATATCTGGAGTAAATCCCAGCCACACATGGCGTCCGACTGACAGAGAAGAGGTCCCCTTCGCAATCGAGTGAGCTTCAAAGTTGGACTCTCTAAACTCAAAACAAAAAAAGACACGATCAAACTTAAGCCTAGTGTTATCAATTTCTCTTAAAATCGTCGCGTAAGGCGAGGAAGCTCCGTTCTTGATGTCGCTGATCACTTCATTGCAGTCCGATGCAATAGTCAGGTTTCGGAGGTTCGAATCTTGGGCGAGTGAGAGCGCCTCGCTGCACGCTAAGGCCTCCAAAGTTGTTGCTTACGTCATGCCCTCGAGAACCACAGTTGAAGCACCTAAGAAATTACCTGAACCATTCTACATATGGCTGCTACCACCCCCTTATCTCCTAACGTCGACAAGCCTCCATCAATGTTTATTTTGGCTGAACCATTAGTAGTTGGGATCCATCTCCTCTGACGATGCATAATCGCATGTGGCTTGTTTTTTACTGCACTTTTGGTTGAGGCAATCTAGAGCTCTTCAAGATAACTGTTGATGAAACCCACACTAATGCAGGATGCTGCTAACGCAACACTACGATCAGAGACCCTTCGACAAAACTGTGTGCGATGCCATAATCGCAAACGGTGGTGTAAAATAATCGTCAAAAAAGGTGCAAAATGTTTGCGATGGAGGATGCATCAAACACGGTTCAGATATTAGTTGCGTGTGCGATGCAGGGCATACAGTTTAGCTCAATTAACTGTTTGCGGTGAGGAGGAACAAAAGAAACGGGCAGCCAGATGAAGGTGTGTGCGATGTACATCATACGGTTCACTCGGATGAACTTTTTGTGATTAAGCAACACAAAAGAAATGGTCAGCCCGATCAAGGTGTGTGCGATGTACAGCATACGGTTCACTCGGATGAACTGTTTGTGATTATGCAAGAGAACAAAAACGGTTCAATATAACAAGATGTGTGTGATACGCGGCAAATAGGTCTGTAATCAGAAATGTGTGCGAAGACCGATAATAACACAGACGATTGCTTCTAATAAGACGTATGTATATGCTCTGTCTACACAACATCTATTGGCCATTGTGGGATGGGCGGTCATCCGGACACGCCATAAGGATGCGGAGAGGCGTTCCTATCAGCAAGGACTAGTTGTTTCACCAGTAGCTCATGTAAGAAAACTATCAAGTTAAGTGTGCTCAGGCTGGAGCAGCCATCAGATTGGTGACTGGATGGGAAGTTGTGTTGATGTTAAATTAACTGATAGGATGGGTCATTTCGGTCATCCCTCGGCTAATTTAACATTGAGGTCCTTGTTTTTTCTTTTTTTCTTTTTTAACACATGTTAAAGAAGGTCTACCGCATTACTTTTTGACAATGTGCGATATGTGGCATACAGTTGATCCATCTGACCTGTTTGTGATGGAATAGGACGTGTGTGTTGTGGGCAAACGCTTGCTAGTATTCAACCGTTTGGGATTGATGAATTCATCACCGACGGGTTCCCTAGTGTGGTCCGTGTTCATCTGATCATCATCTACTTCTTGTGCTAGCTCAATGTTCCTTATTCTATGCTAAGTTTCCATTAATTGATGGTGTTTTATGAACACACCACTGTTTCCCGCCATTTCCTCACCTGTTTCCCACCACCCTGCTATATTGCGCATAGGGGGGGGGGCGCGACGCCTGTAGCACATCCACCTTTTCCAAGTATGCCAACCCACCAAAGCGCCGCCTCTGCCATCAACCTCGTCGACGAGGAAAACAAGTAGGCGCCACGACCCGTCGAGGCCGAGGCGCTCCCCGGCAACGTGATGGACGACGCCGTGATGCGCGTCATCGCCAGGGTTGAGCAGACCTTTGGCACATGGCGCTTGAGCGCCACAGATCAAGATAGGCATGTCAGCGCCGACAGGCTACAGCTCGCCGCACAACATGATCGATGGCGCGCCGCAAAGCAAGCTAGGCGCGTCCGCTCCGATGGGTTGCGGCTCGCCGCACGGCGAGACCATTGGAGCACCGCAGAGCGAGAGGCGCGGTGCGCCGCACAGCAATAGCGGATCCATCGGCGCTTGCCTGCTATCGACACGGCGTCGCAGCTGGGTACACGTCCTGTCAGTACCCCCATTCCTCGCCAGGAGTCGGCAGAGGCCCTCAGCGCCGTACTTGCACCAGAGGCCGGCCACGCCGTACTTTCATCGGACGCCCGCCGCGCTGTTCGCATGGATGCCGCCGTTCGCCTTGTCCGCGGCCCGCTAGATGCCAACGCGTTGGTCCGTAGGCTCGACTGCCTCCTTGGCCTGTGTCTACAGGCGCGATGAGGAACATGGCCGTCGCATCCTCGAGCTGGTGATCTCCGATGAAATAGCCAACTTGGAGCTCGAGATCGTGCCCCAGATGTACCGCGAGCGTGTCGACCGCTTGGACGAACGCATGCAAGAGTTCAGGCAGAGCCAAGAGCTACCCTAGGCATGGGCTGCTGGTCATGGTCTCATGGACGCGTTTTATTTTGAGAAGTCGTTTCGACGTGGATAGCTATGTATTCACAGCAATCATAGTATTGCTCTGTTTCAATGTGTGTACTTTGTTTTCCATTCTTATATGTTCTGTTTCAATGTGTGTATATACGCTTTCCATTCTATATATGTGGATGATAACAGCTAGATTCAAATTAGTATTAAAAAACAGATAGAAATGGAATTCATATATATATATATATATATATATATATATATATATATATACACACACACACACAGACGGTCTATTCTGCTAATATTAGCAGAATAACTATTCTGCACACCACTTCCGCACTGCACGCTGAATGCAAGTGCACGTCATTCTTCGAACCAAGTGTGCTGCAGCACTCACACGAGTGAACTTCTCGTCGGAAAAAACTGCATGCGTTATTTTTTCGGTACAATTTTCGCTCTATTTTTTTAACCGTTTATCGGAATGAGGCGTGTAATATACCGTTGAAAAACTATGGATTAGGCGCAACTTCGACATGTTGAACACTTTTCAAGATTCCACACGGTTTAAGAGCAGTTTTGAAAATGATGCGGCCCATAACGAGTGGCAGCGAGCGTTTTTTCACGATTTCTTCTAAACCGCTCGTCGGAATGAAGCAAACGATACGCTTCTGGATAGATATCATCGAGGCGCATCTTTTTCATATATAAATTTTTCTCTAATTCCTTACGGTTTAAGAGCAGTTTCAAATTTACTTAATCGCGGAATTCTGTTTTTCAAATTTTTTCAAATTTTTGGTACTGTTTTCGCTCTAGTTTTTTAACCGTTTATCGAAACGATACGTGTAATATATTGTTGAAAATCTATGGACGAGGCGCAACTTTCATATGTTGCAATGTTTTTGAGATTCCTTACGGTTTTAAGTTAATTTTGAAAATCGTGTGGCGGACGACGAGTGGCGGCGGCCGTTTTTGGCGAAATTTTTGCAAACCGCTGGTCGGAATGATTCAAACGATACGCCGTTGGAAAGATATCAACGATACGCAACTCTTTCATGTAGAACACTCTCTCTAATTCGTTACGGTTTAAGAGCAGTTTTAAATTTACCGAAATGCGAACACTCTGTTTTTCGCGACACCCAAATCGACGTGCGTACTTCATCCGACTGAAAACCACACTGCTTTTAGACTGAAAACCGCACTGCATCAGACAGTCAAGTGAACTTCATGGTTTGTTTCGTCATTTTACAAAAAAAATTAAGTTTACTTTTGTCTTTTTTTTCTAACTAGTGGACCGTAGGGACTAAGCGAGTGAACTACATCCGATAAGAAGAAAACTTCTTTGAAATGTTTTTGGTTTCTGTTGAATTTCTTTTAGTCTCATCTGGACTACATTGTCAATGTTAGCGAGCTGCCTGAAAGGGGAAAATGGGCTGCATTAAAAATTACATTGCATCAAAAGAATGCTACCTCTCACCAACATTCTTTGAATATTTTTTAAAGAACAAGTGAACCTCACAAAAATACAAAGGACTGCACGATCCAGCCAACCAAACTCCACACACATTTTCTGTTTTGCGCCATTGTCTATGGTCGCTGATGATGCTCATGGGCAGAATACATCCATCAATTGTTTTACACAGCCACACACTAATACATACGCACAAAATCAGCACTAGCCCCTGGCAGAGCTGCAAGCAGTAGAGGATCAACAGAACTTCGTGGCCAAGCAAAACCTCAAAAAGTAATTTCAGTGAGCAACTTGCAGATCTCTCCAACACAACAAAGTGAACCATAGTTTTGACAACAAACAATTAGGCATTTTCATTAAACATAGTGAACAACAATTTTTAAAAGATCTTGTACAAACAAACTGCATCCAGAAGCCTTTGCACCGGCAGGCTACATGTCAAAACATGCATCAAAACAAAAAGTGAACTTCCAAAATCGCCTCGTTGGTGGAGCTGTCACTACTGTCGAATCCCGACGATGCTCACCCTACAGCACAGAAGTGCACTGCATGGGGAGTCGATGATGGCCATGCGCCCATGTTGTGTGGACTGCTCCAGCGGCGCCATTGCTCTGCTCATCTCGGAGAGGAGGAAACAAGGGAGTGCACTATTTCTGCCAGCTGTGTGGACGAAGTGAGCTCCAGTTGAAAAAATATCACCGTGCGGACGAAGTGAGCTGCACCGCAGCGATCACTACCGTCCACATCGACACAAAAGTGAGGCCAAACATGGAAGCGACGAAATAGCAGAGCGGGAAGGCTGGACGGGGAGTAGGGGAAAAAGAAGGCGAAATTACCAGAGCCGACCGCCGAAGAGCCCCACCACGCCACCACCACCGGAGACTGTACTACACGCATGCGCAAACTGTACTGCATCTTTTGAGCGCCTACACGGACGCACACACTTGAATATGGAGGCGCAAGCATGGAGAGGATCCGGTGAGATGAACCGCACGAGGGCGTGCATTGCACTGCTCGAGGGATCCAGATGCACTGCAATGGTGCGGCCAAGGGCCTCGCAGATGAACGGCACGGCGATTTCAAATGACCGCACACCGCCAAACTCAATTGTACGCAGCACCGCACTGCAATGCCCTGATTTTTGTACTACACGAGGGGAGAGAGGAGCGCACACGTCGGCTGAGCTGCAAGCTCATGGAGCGAACGGCACGCGAGGGGCTGCTTACCTCTCGCTAGGAGGTGCCTCTGGTGAGCACATGTCGGACCTCGAAGTCATAGTGGTCATGGTTGCCGAGGTGAGATGAGGCAGATATGTGACGGGGGGCGCGCTGGGGGTGCTCTGCAGGCAACCCAACTGCATCTTCGGAAACTGCAGCTGCGGGTCTGCACCCACCCATGAACTGAACTGATGCATGCTGGGGGTTCCGGCCCCGCGCTCGTCCACTGCAGAACACGGGCGCACTGCACGAACACATTCGCCCGCACTGCACAGAACGTGCCCACCGAAACCACTCGACGGAGGGGAAGAACAAGAACGGAAGTCAGGCGGCTTTGCTGGTGGTGTCCAAGAGGAGAGGACCAACTAGGCGCCCGGGATATGGGGGGGGGGAATACTTAGGATGCGGATTAAAAGATTGTGGCGGTGTTGGCCGGCGTCCTCCGCCATGGATCTCGCCGGTGGGACGCTGGGCTGGGGAGCAACACACCCTCCTCCCTCTATCCACCACGCGCCCGCCATATGGACGGCGGCGGTCGCGGGTCACAGCTCTCGGGCGGCGGCCATGGCGCGGATCCGGTGCTAGTTGGGTCGCCGGATGAGGAGGAAGGTGGTGGAGGTAAGTGGGGGCTCACGCGGAGGAGGCGAGGCCGGATCCAGGCCGTCGTGGCTCCGGGGCTCGGCCGCAGGAGGTAGTTGGCTGGGCGGGGGCGACGGCCCTGTGCAGCAGCGGTGGCAGGCGGGATAGAAAGGCGGGTTAGTGGAGGATGGTGGGGCGGAGGAGGGAGAGGGGCGGGAGGGTGGTGGTGGTGGGGTGCAGCGCCACGGTTGTCGGGTCCGCCCCGCAGTCACCGGCTCTCCGGAGGGGTTGTGGGCGGCGGTGCTTGGGGGTAGGTGGTGATGGTGTGGGGTGCCGATGGGGCAGGGAGGGAGGTTGTGGGGCTCGGGGGGAGTGGTGGGTCGTGGGAGGAGGGGTGGTTTTGTGTTTGCTTTTCGTTCCGGGTGTTAGCAGAATAAGCGATTTGGTGTGCATAATAAGACTCTTAAGGGTGTTATTAGAATAGACCCACCTATATATATATATATATATATATATATATATATATATATATATATATATATATATATATATATATATATCATCACATATACGTGATGATACTTAACTACTAGGTACAACGCATAAAATTTAAAACGAACAATACTAAAACTAATAACCCTCTGGCGGCCGGTATTCGGCAGCCCCTCGCAAGCAGCTCCACGGTGCACGGCGTCTTCCCAATGCGGAGGCAGTACTCGACTCCTCCGCCGCAACGCTTGACGCACCGATCGCCTCTTCTTTGGCGGGCCTTGTGACCGATCTTGCCATTTCGTTGGGCGCCCACCAGAGCTCCTCGTCGGTGGCACGCTGGAGCTTATCGGCCCACCTCCACGCAGCGACGAGGCACCCAGCGCCTATGACCTTCCTCGCGAAGTACCTGTCTTCATACACCTCCTCGGCAAGACGATGCGCCCGCCCCAAAAGCTCCGCCGCCTCCTTTCTCCAGGCGGCATCACGGGCTTCACAGGCCGCCTGGTACCTGGCTTCCTCCTCCACCATCTCCTTCTTGAACGCCGCTTGCCTGGCTTTCTCAGCCGGCGGCAGCGACTTCCACAGACAAAGATTGTACTGGCCCCAAAACCAATTCAAAGTTGGGGGGTCCGGCGCAACCTCGTCAGGTGACGCGTAGGTGTCCTCGTCGCTGCTAATCGAGTGAGCGTCCTCGGGGGGTGGCGACTCCTCGTCGGCGCATGGGCAGACCGGCGACGCCATGGCAGAGATTTGAGAGAGAGAGAGAGAGAGAGAGAGAGAGAGAGAGCGAGGAGCGGATGCAGATGAGAATGCAGGCGGGACGACGTGAGCAAGGTAGTATTTATTGGCAGCCGGAATCTAGATCGACGGGGACAGTACACACGTCGGTCATCGAAATTTACGAGTACTGTATTTTCAATTACACACGATTCCCGCAGCAAAATCCGTGTGTGAACATAATAGCTGACGATTTCCAATACAGAACCGTGTCTGATTAATGATCCCCGCCAATCACCTACCAAACCTCGAGCTGCGAGATAGAGTGTCAATCGTGTGGGGGCCGGTTGTCTTGCCAGATCTTTACATTTTCTTTTTTGAACACCAGATATTTACATCGTCTGATGATTTTTTAACTCGCACACAAGTACACAAAATATGATTTTTCAAACCGTTATGGTTAGGCGTTGCATGTAGATGTAGTCCAAATTTGAATTATGGTCATTAAATGGTTAGAAAATCACTTAAATGTCTTTAAAAGGTCAAATGACCCTTGAAATTTTCCAAATTTTCACATGATAGTTGTATTAGTGCACGTCAAATGTAGGAAAAAAATTGAAGGCCGTAAGAGGAAACTATCTCCCGTCCGTCATCAAACATGCATTGTGCCCTCTCGGAACCACGAACCTTCCAGTGAGTTTGCTCCGGTTTGTGAGGGGTGTGTGTCCAAACTTTCGTCAAACAGGCCAATTTTTTTACCACAATATCTTGGTACCATGACATTAAATCAAGCAAGGTTTCATGTTTTTCTGATCATTTTTTTTGGAATTAAAATTCCATGGCACTCCATGCATGTGTCCATGCCTTGAGACCAATATGTTTGAAAATTCCTTCAAATTTATTGCACATGGAATTAACTCGCACACAAGTACACAAAAATATGATTTTTCAAACCGTTATGGTTAGGCGTTGCATGTAGATGTAGTTCAAATTTGAATTATGGTCATTAAATGGTTAGAAAATCACTAAAATGTCTTTAAAAGGTCAAATGACCCCTGAAATTTTCCAAATTTTCACATGACAGTTGTATTAGTGCATGTTAAACGTAGGAAAAATTTGAAGGACGTAAGAGAAAGCTATCTCCCGTTCGTCATCAAACATGCATTGTTCCCTCTTGGAATCACAAACCTTCTAGCGAGTTGCTCCGGTTTGTGAGGGGTGTGTGTCCAAACATTCTTCAAACATGCCAATTTCTTTACCACATCATCTTGGTGGCATGACATTAAATCATGCAGGGTTTCATGTTTTTCTGATCATTTTTTTATTTTTTGGAATTAAAATGCCATGTCAGTCCATGCATACGTATGCATGTGCCCATGCCTTGAGACCAATATGTTTGAAAATTCCTTATAATTTACTGCACATGGAATTAACTCGCACACAAGTACACAAACATATGATTGTTCAAACCATTATGGTTAGGTGTTGCATGTAGATGTAGTTCAAATTTGAATTACGGTCATTAAATGGTTATAAAATCACTTAAATGTCTTTAAAAGGTCAAATGACCCCTGAAATTTTCCAAATTTTCACATGACAGTTGTATTAGTGCATGTTAAAAGTAGGAAAAAAATTGAAGGGCGTACGAGGAAACTATCTCCCGTTCGTCATCAAACATGCATTGTTCCCTCTCGGAACCACGAACACTACAACAAGAACCCCCCTACAGCAATGCATCAATGTGTTGTCTTATGTTCATATATATGTTGCTAAGGTCTACACCAACGGATTAGTACCCGTTGCTTTTGGTGGCGTTGGAAGGATCTACAACAACGTATATGCATTCGTTGGTAAATGGCATGTAGAAGCGTTGTTAGGTAGCAACATATAAAGCTAGAGACCAACAACACTTCATATGCGTTGGTGGCAACCCTGTACAAAATGATTTTTAAATGGACATACCGAAGCATTCCAATGACTTTAAGCTTCATTGGATAGCATGAACAATTAATGACATCTTATATATTGTCATCCACAATTATTAGGTCAATGCCGATAGTGCATAGGAGGCACAATATAAAAAACCAAAAGATCTCATATATTAAATTGACCATGTTGCATTACAAAGAAGATGATCCAAAGATCACAGATCTCATATATTAAATCGACTATGTTGCACTACAAAGAACATGATCCATTACAGGAGGTGAAACTATAATATTTGAAACATTGATCCTAAAATGGGATTCTAATTATCTTGTAGTAGCTCCATTCTTAACCTTGCAATGAACATCCGAGCCATCGTCATCTATTTATTTCAGTGATCTACAACAACAATATGAGGTGAGTAACTTACAGTGAGAGAAAATCAAAAAAGAGAAGTAAAATTTAAATGGCCACCGTACAAATGTGATTAACCATGACTTAGATTTATATATAGATGTGAGGCAATTAATAATCTAAATACAAAAACTTCTTTGACATGAATTTATTGAACAACATTGCAGATTATGCAACCTATATTAGTGTATCAATTTATTATTTTCATCTTTGATCAGCAAAAACCAAGCACCTTTGACCTATCGAATTTGCATGTACATTGTGAAAACTGTCAGCTTGTCTTTACTACTAAAAATTATCCAAACATCATATTATACCAACAACAGGAGATGAATTCAGCAAGGCTAATGACACGTAGGTAACCAATAGGACCGATTACTAGAAAATTGAACATCTCCATTTTCTAGTGGTCTCTGAACTAATTAGCTTTTCATCACATTACTCCTATACTACTCAGCTTGGGATGATTCATTAGCCATGCTTCCTATGGTGTATTAGGAGAAAATCTCAGTGCGAGCAACTTGAAAATCCTTAAATAATCTACATCATGCAAAACTTCGGAGTTACCTGAGAACTATTAATTCACAATTATAATTTCTGATCCATGAAAAGATTCTCGTAACCTGCGAAGCAATACGAAAAAAAGCATCATCGGATCTGGGACGGTGGAGTTATCAACTCATGGCCACATGTTCTCTCCAATAAAACTTGGCGAGAGGCAACCAAACTGAAAGCATGAAGAAAGAAGTAGATCATCACCCCATCTAATCTAGTGTAGAACATTATGTATACTATGTTATCTTATAGCTAAGAGATTTAATTTCAACTCTAGCCAAATTTAAGCATCGAGGATCATCTAAACTGTTTCCAAGAACCAAGGCATTGCTCAAACCAAGCCACGTGACACACTGAGTAGTCAAATAGCATGTAAGATCAAAGGTATCATTAGTTAGCCATTACTTGCGGAGATGCATTTTATTACCAAGACATGAGAGTCGCACATGGCTCCTTGGACACAACATGTAGTCATTTCAAATAAAGATTAGGCATACGATTGTTAGAATGGTCTGGAGTGCAGGCATAATGAGACATCTAATATCCAGTTTTTTGACCTTGCATCTAATATCCGGTTGTCGAAGAGGACACTCAAGTTACCAAATATGGAGTAGTTACTCACTAAACAAAAATTGTGAAAAGAAAACGAACTTGAGAAGAGGTCACTTGTGTTGGGTGCGAGAAACAATCCATGGTTAAGCATTTGTGTATTAGACAACACATCTCCAAAAACAATCACGTATATAGTCCAAGGTAGCTGAGCCAAACACACATGGCATGAATTTATTTGTTACAATGCAGAAGGTACAATATCTTCCTATTATAAATAGTAATGCAACAGGCAAGCGCACCTTTGGTCCACATGTGGTTCGGTCAGAAACAAAAGGAGCTATATGATAAATAAATTCATTAGAGGTAAGAGGAAAACAATTGAAAGAACAAAAAACTGAAATACCACAGATACCTCATTCTATATCCACTTGTAATTTGAAAGAGCCACAGAAATCAATGACAGAGGTAAAGTAATCACACAAGAAAATCAAGAAGCGAGCTGTAAGTACAAACAGTAAAGTAATGGCACTTACGATTGTTCCATTCCCAATTTAAATTTGCTAGCTCTACATGAACAAGGGTGAGCAGAGGGCAAATGGTGATGCAAATTCTGTGAGGAATCAATTGTTAGGGGCAAAAATTATAAGATTAGCTCACCAAATATAGAAAAGATGTAAGAGAATCGCTAGCTGGCCCTTACACCTTGACGAGGATAAGATGGGAGGAAGAAGGCGTTGGTGAGAGGTTTAAGGGCTGTGGGCAAGGACATGATGGTGTAATTCTTGTCGGCGGTGCTAGCTTGGGCTAGCGCTTGGGAGAGGCTAGAGGGTCTTCTCCTTGCATTACACATCCATGCATAGAAAGAAGTTATGGATTGGACAGGAACAAAACAATGTGAGTCTGCACCGCGAGGCGGAAGTGTCAAGGATGGGGCGGCCATCTTCCAACGGCAACGACCGCGACACAGTTACACAGGTTAGATTGAGATGGTTCTTGATCCTAGTTTCCTGCTACATCCGAGGTAGGGCTAAATTATCCAATTGTCCTAACCAACTAATCAGTTGTTGTGGGCATATATTTGGTTTTTTTGTTTTCCAAATTTGTGAAATCCACATAGTATTAATCAGAGCTGATTACCAATATACTTACCAAGATACTTAGTATTTCCTGAATTATATCCAATTCTCCTTTGCTCTTAGTAACTGTGTAATGCCTTTGCAGTGAAGATTTAAACTGTGAAGCACCAAGAAAATAAGCCTTCGCTTTGCCATTAAATGAGAAAATATATATACGAGCAATAATCATGGTAAACAAATAGTTGGTTATCAAGAAAAAGCAATGTGATGATGCATTAATTGGGATCTATACACATTGATTCATGACTTTTTTTATAATAAGAAGAGTACGTGTACTTCAAATCTCCGTGTTTTGTTATCTGACATCATGATATAATAATTAACCCCTGTCAAACCCTGTATATTACCGAACAGTATTCATATGAAGGGGAATAGTTGATGCAAGGGATTCAATCCTTAAAGGGATCCGAGTAACATGTGTTGACTGGTTCGAGGAATAAACTTAACTAAACAAAGCAGGATAGAGATAAAGAATTGCAGATCTGGGAGGGACACAACAAGACCTGCTGAATCTACGGACAGTTGAGGAGGACAGGTCCGTCGGTACATGCGTTGTTCCTGGCTCTGCGGACGAACAACGGCGGCATCTGCATCTCCGGTTGCGTGGAAGAACAGCAGCGGCGTCTGCATCTCCGGTCACGCGGAGGACTGTCAGGGGCGATTCCTTCCCCGATGCCTTCCCCGACGCCTACCCCGACACAGGAGGATGGGCGACTATGCATTGTGCATCCCCGATGAGCGGAGAAATTAGCGAGAAGGCGAGCTTGGAGGAGGAACGAGGCGGCGACCAAGGGCAAGGGGCAAGGGGCGGGCGGCGGTGGGAGGTGGCGAGGGAGGCGATCTTGCTGGAGGAACGGAGGTAGGCGATCTTTTTGGAGGAACGGAGGTAGGCGCCGAGGGAGAGGAGGCGGGGCGGGGCGGGGCGGCGGTGGGAGGCTTGGCTGCTCGCTCATCTCCGATTTTTCTTAATGAAGGAAGGAGATTTCCCCCTTCGGCTGTGGCGTTGACAGTATAAAAAAAGATGGAGGTGGGTAGAGATGGAGGTGGCTACGGGGAGGTTAGCGCTAAGTGGGGAAGGTGGATTCAATCAAACAACACATTGCGTTATCGTCGTTGCAAGACATGTGTTGCTGTAGGGGGGTGTTTGTTGTAGTGGAACCTTCTAGCGAGTTGCTCGGGTTTGTGAGGGGTGTGTGTCCAAACGTTCGTCAAGCATGCCAATTTCTTTACCACATCATCTTGGTGGCATGACATTAAATCAAGCAAGGTTTCATGTTTTTCTGGTCATTTTTTATATTTTTTGGAATTAAAATTCCATGTCACTCCATGCATACGTTTGCTCGTGCCCATGCCTTGAGACCAATATGTTTGAAAATTCCTTCTAATTTACTGCACATGGAATTAACTCGCACACAAGTACACAAACATATGATTTTTCAAAGCGTTATGGTTAGGCGTTGCTTGTAGATGTAGTTCAAATTTGAATTGCGGTCATTAAATGGTTAAAAAATCACTTAAATGTCTTTAAAAGGTCAAATGACCCCTGAAATTTTCCAAATTTTCACATAACAGTTGTATTAATCCATGTTAAATGTAGGAAAAAATTGAAGGATGTAAGAGGAAGATATCTCAGTTCGTCATCAAACATGCATTGTTCCCTCTCGGAACCACGAACCTTCTAGCGAGTTGCTCTAGTTTGTGAGGGGGGTGTGTCCCAACGTTCGTCAAACATGCCAATTTCTTTACCACATCATCTTGGTGGCATGACATTAAATCAAGCAAGGTTTCATGTTATTCTGATCATTTTTTTATTTTTTGGAATTAAAATGCCATGTCACTCCATGCATACGTATGCATGTGCCCATGCCTTGAGACAAGTATGTTTGAAAATTACTTCTAATTTACTGCATATGGAATTAACTCGCACACAAGTACACAAAAATATAATTTTTCAAACCGTTATGGTTAAGCGTTGCATGTAGATGTAGTTCAAATTTGAATTACGGTCATTAAATGGTTAGAAAATCACTTAAATGTCTTTAAAAGGTCAATTGACCCCTGAAATTTTCCAAATTTTCACATGACAGTTGTATTAGTGCACGTTAAACGTAGGAAAAAAATTGAAGGCCGTAAGAGAAAGCTATCTCCCGTTCGTCATCAAACATGCATTGTTCCCTCTCGGAACCACGAACCTTCTAGCGAGTTGCTCCGGTTTGTGAGGGGTGTGTCTCCAAACATTCGTCAAACATGCCAATTTCTTTACCACATCATGTTGGTGGAATGACATTAAATCAAGCAGGATTTAATGTTTTTCTGATCATTTTTTTATTTTTTGGAATTAAAATGCCATGTCACTCCATGCATACGTATGCATGTGTCCATGTCGTGAGACCAATATGTTTGAAAATTCCTTCTAATTTACTGCACATGGAATTAACCCGCACACAATAATACATATATGATTTTTCAAACCGTTTTGGTTAGGCGTTGCATGTAGATGTAGTTCAAATTTAATTATGGTCATTAAATTGTTAGAAAATCACTTAAATATCTTAAAAGGTCAAATGACCCCTGAAATTTTCCTAAATTTGACATGACAGTTTTATTAGTACTACAAAATTTCTCGTTCAATCTAAACACCATCCGTTGGCACTTTACTCCAAATTCGTCTTTCACAACTAATAAAAAATATCTACAACATCACACACAGTTTTTTATTAGCCGGCAACCCACGAATCCCGATCCCCATTCCCGCACCCCCTTCTTGCAAAGATGACACTGAGGAAACGCTTCGTGAAGGCCCATACGATGCCCCCCCCCCTCCCCGAGCGCCGCCGCCTGCGCCGAGAGCGCGGCCGCCTATGTCGAGAGTGCTGCCACATCCTCATTGAGCGCAGCCGCTTCCGCCGAGAGGGTGTGATGCCCCCGATTCGACCGTACACTAATCATACACGCAAATGTGTACGATCAAGATCAAGGACTCATGGGAAGATATCACAACACAACTCTAGACACAAAATGAAATAATACAAGCTTCGTATTACAAGCCAGGGGCCTCGAGGGCTCGAATACAAGCTCGATACACAAGAGTAAGCGGAAGCAACAATATCTGAGTATATACATAAGGTTAGACAAGAGTGCCTTAAGAAGGCTAGCACAAACATCAACGATCGAAGAGGCAAGGCCTCCTTCCTGGGACCTCCTAACTACTCCTTGTCGTCGGCGGTCTCCACGTAGTAGCATCTGTAGGCGGTGGCATCTGGCTCCAAGGATCCACCATCTGGCTTCATCAACCGGAAAGAAGAAGGAAGGGGGAAAAGGGGTAGCAAAGCAACCGTGAGTACTCATCCAAATTACTCGCAAGCATCAGATCTATACTAAGTATGCATTGGTATCAAAAGGAAGGGTTGTATCTGTGGACTGAACTGCACAATGCCAGAATAGAGGGGAAGGCCTAGCCTATCAAAGACTAGCATCTTCAAGCAGCTCCAAGCATCTTGTAGCATGTAGAAGAGTAAAGAATATCAGTTTATATTTAATAAACATGTTGTAGCATTAACGCCCAAAGATCCTTCCTCGACTCCCTACGAGAAAGCAATCCCGGAGCCACATATCCATCACATGTCTCAAGTATCCATTTCTAGTTATATAAGATCAGGGAACAAGTCTGAATGTCCATTACCATGGATACGGTATTCAAATATATATCTTCCCTGCAGGGGTGCACCACGTTACCCAACACGCTCGATCACTCTGGCCGAACACACCTTTTTGGGGTCAATGCCCTGCTTCGGAAGATCAACAAGTCGCTGCCCTACCTAGGCTCAGCAGAGAGGTCCCCGCCGGTCTACATCCTAAGTGCCCCGGGGTCTTGGGCCCATCGCCTGTTGCACTCTGGGTCGTTGTGTGCAGGGTGAATACCAGCGCCGCCTCGGATGGCCAGCACGATCCGACCGTGCCATAATGCTGAACTGGACGTCTGATAAAGCTTCGGCTGATACTGCAACGTCGAGGCTCATAACTATTCTCGCGTGGTGGTTAGTGCGTAATGGCCAGAGGCCAACTCAGAACAAATACCCAAACCTGTTAGTGTGTTGGGGGCTCGCGGAGACGAGCAGAGACTCACGATAATGTGACCCCGTCGCCCCGTCTCATGGACTTACGGCAAGGGCCCGGAATGCCCGGCCGTGCCATGTAGAAAACTCACGGGTGCTCAACGGGCCTTCCCGACTTTCACATCAACTCGCGGGTACCCCTCGGGGCCGACCCGACTTCAACAATGGTCTCAAGTAAAGTCAAGGTAACCGTATGTCCAAACAACAAGGGGGAAACCCGAGGAACCACCCTCGGAGTATTCCACTCAATGTAATCATCAAGGTGAACGTAAGAGGAACCACCCTCGAGGTTCACACTTGAGGGGATGCACGACAGAGTCATATCGGGAATGGTGAAGCAGGAACCACCCTCGTTGACCACAACCGAATAGCTACACTACAGAGATCTCATCAGGAGTGATGTATGAGGTTCCACCCTCGGCACTCGATGGTAACTCTGCAGAGTCGAGCAACAAAAGGGGCGTGATGTGATGTGAGGTGTCGGGCTCTGGTCGTCGATCACGTTGATCGAGTCATCGATGATGAAGCAGGGGCAACAAGGACAAGATGGGGGTCACTGATGGATCACTAACCAACCTATACTAAGTAGTTTAGGATAAGCAGGTAAGGTACAACAACAGGTTACAAAAGCAGGCTATGCATTAGAATAGGAGCAATCAATAACAGTAGCAGAATCTAATGCAAGCAAGAGAGAATGGAATGGGCTATATTGGGATGATCAAAGGGGGGGCTTGCATGGAAGCTCCGATGAATGGGGAGAAGGGTGAATAAGTCGACATAGTCAATCACAGTGGCATCAGCAGCGGTCTCGGGGTCTACCAGAGAGAAGAGGGGGAAGAAATAGTAAATATATAGCAAACAAGTGCAATACGGTGCATGACAAGTCAAAAGCAGTGCTAGGGGTGTTTTAACGCAGTATTACACGATACCAGGGAAGGGGGGAAACGTCCGAGAACGTTTTCCCGAAGTTTGGCATTTTCGGACAGGCGAACCGGAGGGGGGAGGTTGCATGTTCGCTATGCTAGGGACGTGTGACAGATGAAAGGACTGTGTATCAGGATTCGTCTCGTCGTTCTCAGCAAGTTTCATGTAAAAAAAATTTCATCCAAGTTATGGTTCATTTTCTACGAATTTCTAAAGTTTTAGCAATATTCTGAAATTATTATTAATTCGAAAATGAATACTAAATTGCTAGGGGCACCCAGCACAGGGTACACAGAAGTGTACCTGTGGTTGACAGGTGGGCCAGGGGGTCCCAATAGACCAGTCAACGTTTGACTGGTCAACAGGGGGTGGGCCCCCTGTCATTGACTCACCTAACAAATTACTTGATTAATTAGGCTAACTAATTGGTTAGTTTAATTAAACCATTTTAATTAAGTTAATTAATTGATTAATTAACTAATTAACTAGTTTATTATTAATATTTAAAAAAAAACATTTTTTAACAAAACAAGGGAGGGGCCCCAGTTGTCAAAGGCCCTAAGGCCTTAGCAGAAAAGGCTGGGCGGGCGCACCAGGCGCCCAAAGACCTTGAGGAGGAGACCCGGTTCCCGAGCCTTGAGCAGCAAGCGGCTTGGCGGCCGGAGGTGGCCGGGACGGAAGCAAGGTCCACAGTGGCGCTAAGCAACAGGAGGCGGGGGGAGGCGAGGCAGCGGCGGGTGCGGCGGCAACAGCGTGGGCGGAGTGAGAGCCGCCGACCGGCCAAGCAGAGCAGCGGGGAGGCAGGCGCCCGATGGCGACGGCGAGGCCACGCGCGAGCAAGCGCATGTGCGAGGGCGTGGCGGCTGCGGCAGCACGCAGCACTCGGATGGAAAGGCAGGTGCCGGGGTGGAGCGGCCAGGGAGAGCACGGTCGAGCACGGGCAGGGGGGCGGGTAGGGAACTACGCGGCAGCCAGACCTCGGGCGTGCGGGAAGCTAACTACAGCGCACAAGGGAAAGCAAGGAGGAGTCGGGGGTTGGCCGAAGGCTTACATTGGGGCGGCAGAGTAGACTAGCGGGCTCGGGGGAGCACCGAAGATGACGAGGCAACCATAGCGATCTTGGCCGCCCGAAGTAGAAGACGACGACGTAGGCGACATAGGAGCGCTCCACCGGTCGGTCGCGGGCGCGTAGAGGACGGAGATGACACCGGGGAGGCCGTAGAGAAATCCGTCGAGCCTCGGGGAGGCTGTTGGCCACGGCCACGACGACATGATGGCGGCGGCATCGCTCTATGGGGTAAGTCCAGAAGGGGGCAAAGGGGATCTGAGCGAGGGGCTAGGCGGAGGAGGAGAGAGGGGAGTGGGGTGTGGGAGAAATATCTCGAGGGGAGGCCTCGGTGGAGGCCTTATCGCCTCCCGCGTCGTCGGCGAGGTGGTGTGGTGCCGACCGCGGGCGAGAGCGCCCTGTAGCGGCCGAGTCCAAGGAACAGGAAGGAAGGGAAAGCGACCGGGGGGTTTGGGGGGGGGTGGCTGGGCCGACCTGGTGGGTCTGGTGGCCAAGCTGCCTAGGGTGAAGGGGGAGGTTTTGTCCTTTTATTATCTTCTTTAAACGGTTTTATTTAATTTTTGTGCACTAAAACACTTTACAAAAATGTTGGTTCATCACCATAATCACATATGGAAAATTTGCCACAGTTTGTACATTTTAGTTTTGACATATGAAAACTTTTATTTTTTTGACTTTATTTTAAATTTGAATTTGGACCGGATTCGAACCAACGCGAGTTTAACAACAGTAACAGCGGTAACGTGGCATCATTAGTAGAGGATTACTGTAGCTTATTTATCCGGGCATCACAAATCTCCTCCACTACAAGAAATCTCGTCCCGAGATTTAAGGGGTGGAGTAAGGGGGAAAGACTCCGGAAGGATGGAGCTCAACACAAGATAGGTACCTGCGGGGCTATCTCAGTGAAGGTGGCATAGAGGAATCTCTCGAGCTGAAATTCAAGAAGGTCATCGAGAGCAAGGTAAGGAGGTGCAATAAGAAGCTCCAACCGGGTAGGCAATCGTTCATTGCCTGAAACAGAGTGTGAAAGGGGTTGAGACCACTGGGAATAAGTATTGTGTCTGATACCTGAATAGATCACTAGGAAAGTGGCTCGTGATTTACATATGAAGCCAAGTGCGAGGAACAATTTTGGAGAACAGCGATGTACAGGGGAGTCAGGTTTCGATCCTGTGGAACTATGGGTTATGGACCCACCATGTGGGTTAACAGTAGGAAGGCGCTAATCATTTTGCACGGTCATGATAGCAAGGCAGGTCAGAGTATAGCCTGTCAATTATGTTGGCAACAACGTTGGTACCAAGGGCGAGGGATGAAGAGAACCATTTTCCTGCTCGTTAAGACGAGGCAGACTAATAGGCAAAGTTCTCGTCCATCGGTGGCTACCGGAATGTCATCAACAATGGTAACAAGGTCTTACTGACAGAGTTTGTACACCGAGATGTTTACATAAGCAGGAAATTATCACTGCTCAGATATGATAGGTTATTGGAAAGGTTAAACAAAACAATGGAAAGGAAAATGTAGACTCAAATCAATTATCGGTGTTCTTGAGTGTCTAGCAACTCAGAACCCGTGGAAAATTTGAATCAGCGACAAATAATAGTTGATGAAGAACCCAAAGAAGTTATGTAGTTCCGCAATATTCTCGAGATACTAGAGGGTAATACTCGAAGAAAAGATCTATAGATGACAAGTACTTTAACTTGTCCGAGAAATGGAATCAAAGGAGAAAATCATGGTTGGAACCATGATTGCAAAGGACCAAATATAGGTGCCAGATGAACTTATCACAAGAGGATTATTATTATAACAATAAGCTTCCATGATAAGTTCCACATCAGGTCCATGGGCACAACACAAAGGCTCAAGGTCGACTCCCACTTAATCAATGCATAACCTTCCATTCACTTCTCGTCTTCGACGACGTTGAAGAGGTCAAAATTTATCCGAAGAAACGCTAGTAGATATAACTCGCATAATCTTCGGCTTCACACAAATTAGGGAAGGCATAGGTTCAACCCACTGGGGCATCTTATGAACATATACCACAAACTTCACGAGTAAATAACTCAAGGTCGAAAGTAGAGCATGGTTGAGGAAGCAGAGGATACAATTTACCAAAGCCATTATGTATGCGAGGAAAGGCTCACAAGGTGATTGAATATGAAGGACGCGTCGGATAAAACTCAACAAAGGATTTGGTGGTCCACAAGGAATCTGATGTGAGTATCGGTACTCAACCAGAAGAAGAAAGGATGAAAAGGGATCAGGTTATAGAAACAATTGACTAATTCAAAGCTCAAATGTAACGGAATTACGCCCAAATCGGGGGATCAGAAGCAGAGGCTCTAATCAAACACAAGTAAGTTGAAAAGACATAGATCGAAAATCAATCAAGGTTTGATTTGTCGAACACCAGCTCATGTTCGGGGTGACATCTGAGCCGGAAGAACAATTCCAGGGAACAACTGATGATTGCGTGCATTCACACACATGTTAAAACAATAGGGTAAGGATGTCAATGACAAAGGATTTTAGTGAATATTGCTACAAAAATGGAAGTAACCATAATGTAAGCAGGTAAGGAGGAACAAGAGTAATAGGCTACTGAGGATTTTTGGATGATCGAATAGCATTCCAAAGAATGTTGTGAAACACATGAACAACTATGGACGAATGGATACTCGGCAAGCACGAGTAATTATCCATAGGGGTATTCATGTAGCAAGGAACTGCAGGGCAGTAAGCATAAATGATTCTCGGAACATCAAAGAGTATTTCAGGACATCTTGTAATAACAAGAGCAACTGGGATGAAGGTATGAACGACAATGTAGGTAGTTACCCATAAGTATTTATCAGTGGTAGGGATCGCAACAGCGAAAGGCACAAGGGTCTCAGGAAAACATCAGAGAGTATCTTCAGAGTCTTCTGGTGCAGCAAGCAATCATCTGGAGTGAGGGGCTCTCCGGGAGAACGTATTTACGAGAGCCTAAGGTTAGAGCTAGCAAAATCATTTAACCCGAATATAAGAGAGATCGGAGTCCTAGAGTATAGACGAGGAGTAAAAGATCCTAATACCATCCATTGGCAACGTGGGCCCGTAAGTGACACAGCCATGTTAGTAAATCAGTTTTCAAGGACTAGACTCAACTTCGGCTAAGGAGTTGGAAAGGGGGGTTCCTACAGGCAGTCGGCTCTGATACCAACTTGTGATGCCCCCGATTCGACCGTACACTAATCATACACGCAAATGTGTATGACCAAGATCAGGGACTCACCGGAAGATATCACAACACAACTGTAGACACAAAATGAAATAATACAAGCTTCATATTACAAGCCAGGGGCCTTGAGGGCTTGAATACAAGCTCGATACACAAGAGTGCCTTAAGAAGGCTAGCACAAACATCAACGATCGAAGAGGCAAGGCCTCCTGCCTGGGACCTCCTAATTACTCCTGGTCGTCGGCGGTCTCCATGTAGTAGCATCTGTCGGCGGTGGCATCTGGCTCCAAGGATCCATCATCTGGTTGCATCAACCAGAAAGAAGAAGGAAGGGGGAAAAGGGGTAGCAAAGCAACCGTGAGTACTCATCCAAAGTACTCTCAAGCATGAGATCTATACTAAGTATGAATTGGTATCAAAAGGAATGGTCAGATTCGTGGGTGAGCTCAGAATGCCAAAATAGAGGGGAAGGCCTAGCCTATCGAAGACTAGCATCTTCAAGCAGCTCCAAGCATCTTGCAGCATGTAGAAAAGTAAAGAAAATAGCAGTTTATATTTAACAAACATGTTGTAGCATTAACGCCCAGAGATCCTTCCTCGACTCCCTACGAGAAAGCAATCCCGGAGCCACATATCCATCACATGTCTCAAGTATCCATTTCTAGTTATATAAGATCAGGATAGAAGTCTGAACGTCCATTACCGTGGACATGGTATTCGAATATATATCTTCCCTGCAGGGGTGCACCACGTTACCCAACACACTCGATCACTTTGGCCGAACACACCTTTCTGGGGTCAATGCCCGGCCTCGAAAGATCAACACTTCGCACCTCGACCTAGGCTCAGTAGAGAGGTCCCCCTCGGTCTACATCCTAAGTGCCCCGGAGTCTTGGGCCCATCGCCCGTTGCACTCCGGGTCGTTGTGTGCAGGGTGAATACCAGCGCCGCCTCGGATGGCCAGCACGATCCGACCGTGCCATAATGTTGAACTGGACGTCTGACAAAGCTTCAGCTGATACTACGACGTCGAGGACCATAACTACTCTCGCGTGGTGGTTAGTGCGTAAAGGCCAGAGGCCAACTCAGAACAAATACCCAAACCTGTTAGTGCATTGGGGGCTTGCGGAGACGAGCAGAGACTCACGATAATGTGACCCCGTCGCCCCGTCTCATGGACTTACGGCAAGCGCCCAGAATGCCCGGCCATGCCACGTAGAAAACTCGCGGGTGCTCAACGGGCCCGCCCAACTTTCACATCAACTCGCGCGTACCCCTCGAGGCCGACCCGACTTCAACAATGGTCTCAAGTAAAGTCAAGGTAACCGTATGTCCAAACAACAAGGGGAAAACCCGAGGAACCACCCTCGGAGTATTCCACTCAATGTAATCATCAAGGTGAACGTAAGAGGAACCACCCTCGAGGTTCACACTTGAGGGGTTGCACGACAGAGTCGTATCGGGAATGGTGAAGCAGGAACCACCCTCGTTGACCACAGCCGAATAGCTACACTACAGAGATCTCATCAGGAGAGATGTATGAGGTTCCACCCTCGGCACTCGATGGTAACTCTGCAGAGTCGAGCAACAAAAGGGGCGTGATGTGAGGTGAGGTATTGGGCTCTGGTCGTCGATCACATTGATCGAGTCGTCGATGATGAAGCAAGGGCAACAAGGACAAGCTGGGGGTCACTGATGGATCACTAACCAACCTATACTAAGCAGTTTAGGATAAGCAGGTAAGGTACAACAGCAGGTTACAAAAGCAGGCTATGCATCAGAATAGGAGCAATCAATAACAGTAGCAAAATCTAATGCAAGCATGAGAGAATGGAATGGGCGATACCGGTATGATCAAAGGGGGGATTGCCTGGAAGCTCCGATGAATGGGGAGAATGTTCGTCGTTGACGTAGTCAATCACAGTGGCATCAGCGGCAGTCTCGGGGTCTACCAGAGAGAAGAGGGGGAAGAAACAGTAAATGCATAGCAAACAAGTGCAATACTATGCATGACAAGTCGAAAGCAGCGCTAGGGGTGTTCTAACGCAGTATTACATGATACCTGGGAAGGGGGGGAAACATCTGAGAATGTTTTCCTGAAGTTTGGCATTTTCGGATAGGTGAACCGCAGGGGGAAGGTTGCATGTTCGCTATGCTAGGGACGCGTGACAGATGAAAGGACTGCGTATCCGGATTCTTCTCGTCGTTTTGAGCAACTTTCTTGTATAAAACTTTTTCATCCGAGTTACGGTTTATTTTCTACGAATTTCTAAAGTTTTAGCAATATTCTGAAATTATTATTAATTCGAAAAGAAGTACTAAATTGCTAGGGGCGCCCAGCACAGGGTACACAGAAGTGTACTAGTGGTGGCAATGTGGGCGGGGTTCGATTGACCGGTCAACATTTGGTGGTCAGCGAAGGTGGGCCCCCTGTCATTGACTCACCTAACAAATTACTTGATTAATTAGGCTAACTAATTGGTTAGTTTAATTAAACCATTTTAATTAAGTTAATTGATTGATTAATTAAATAATTAATTAGTTTATTGTTAATATTTTTTTCAAAAAACTTTATTTAACAAATCATGGGAGGGCCCCCAGCTGTCAAAGGCCCTAAGGCCTTAGCGGGCGACGGGCGATGGGGCGGGGCGCACCCAGGCACCCAGCACGCGAGGGGGCAAGGCAGGCCAGTGCCCCGAGTGGCGCCGGCAGCGGCAGCAGCCATCGGCAGCCGGGACGCTGGCAGGGGGCCTGATGGCGCTAAGGCTGCGGAGCGGGAGGAGGCGAGGCGTGGCGGGCGCGGGGTTGCACAGGCGACGGAGGCGTGGGCGGAGCAGAGCCACCGCCTGGCTAACCAGTCAATGGGGAACGGGCGCGAGTGGCGGGCTGCCACCGCAAAGCAAGCGACGTCTTGGCGTGGCGGCTGCGGTAGCACGCAGACACTCGGCGGAAAAGCGGTGCGGGGGCGCGGCGGGGGCGCTTGGCCTTGATCGAGCAGGCGGGGGCGGATGGGAAACAATGTGGCAGCCAGAGCTCAGGCGTGCGGGAAGCTAACTACATCGCACAAGGGAAAGCAAGGAGGAGTCGGGGTTGGCCAGAGGCTTACAGTGGGGCGGCAAAGTAGACTAGCGGGCTTGGGGGAGCACCGGAGACGATGAGGCGGCCATAGCGATCTCGTTCGCCCGAAGTAGAAGACGACGGTGTAGGCGACGTAGGACAGCTCCACCGGTCGGCCGCGGGCACGTAGAGGACAGAGACGACACCGGGGAGGCCGTAGAGCAATCCGTCGAGCCCTGGGGAGGCCGTTGGCCATGGCCACGACGACACGGGGGCACGGAGGGGTTCTTTTTTTAGTTTTTATTTAAATTAAATGTCAGAAATTCTTTTTTTTAAATTTTTTTTTTTTTTAATTATTGGTACTTAAATTGTGTTTTTCGGAAACCAAACTTAGGGAAGGAACGAGGAAGCGGGAGGGAAATAAGAGAGGAAACACGGGATTAAAAGGGTCTGGAATGTACAGAAGTTACACGAATTTGAAGTTCGAGGTGCCCGGTAGGAAGATTTCGAGGTCATTGAATGCAGGAACTTTCTTTAGGGGAGAATCCGGTGAAAGAAGTTGTTATTAGAATCTGGTTGAAGTAAAAAAGAAGAAAAAATGTTAGACCGAAATAAAATAACCAAATTATGAAAAAATTATAAGAAAGAAAGTGACTAAGCAAGGATAGTTTAAATCATCACGGAAAGAGCCTAAACTCTTTTAGAAATTCAAGATCATTCAATGGAGGTACTTGGGTACAATAAAAGAAGTGAGGATTCAACTGAAGAGAAGAAACAGTAAATGCATAGCAAACAAGTGCAATACTATGCATGACAAGTCGAAAGCAGCGCTTAGGGGTGTTCTAACGCAGATTACATGATACTGGAGGGGGGAAACATCTGAGAATGTTTTCCTGAAGTTTGGCATTTTCGGATAGGTGAACCGCAGGGGGAAGGTTGCATGTTCGCTATGCTAGGGACGCGTGACTGATGAAAGGACTGCGTATCCGGATTCTTCTCGTCGCTTTGAGCAACTTTCTTGTATAAAACTTTTTCATCCGAAAGTTACGGTTTATTTTCTACTTAATTTCTAAAGTTTTAGCAATATTCTCAAATTATTATTAATTCAAAAGAAGTACTAAATTGCTAGGGCGCCAAAGACAGGGTACAAGTGTACTAGTGGTCGACTGTGGGCTGGGGTTCAGATTGACCACCAACATTTGATCGGGTCAGCAGGGTGGGCCTCGTCATTGACTCACCTAACAAATTACTTGATTAATTAGGCTAACTAATTGGTTAGTTTAATTAAACCATTTTAATTAAGTTAATTGATTGATTAATTAAATAATTAATTAGTTTATTGTTAATATTTTTTCAAAAACTTTATTTAACAAATCATGGGAGGGCCTCAGTGTCAAAGGCCCTAAGGCCTTAGCGGCGACAGGCGATGGGCGGGCGCACCTGTGCACCCAAAGACGCGAGAGGCAAGGCGTGCAGGTGCCGAGTGGCGCCGGCAGCGGCGGCAGCCATCGGCAGCCGGGACGCGGGCAGGGGCCTGAGGGCGCTTAGGCTCATGGAGCGGGAGGAGCGAGACGTGGCGGGCGCGGGGTTGCACGGGCGACGGAGGCGCATGAGCAGAGCCACCGCCTGCCAACCAAAGGCAATGGGGAACGGGCGCGAGTGGCGACGGCGCTGCCACGCCATGAAAGCAAGCGACGCGTCGGCGGCATGGTGCGGTAGCACGCAGCACTCGGGCGGAAAGGCAGGTGCCGGGGTGGAGCGGCCAGGGGGGAGCGCGAGCGCGGTCGAGCACGGGCAGGGGGCCAGATGGGAAACAATGTGGCAGCCAGAGCTCAGGCGTGCGGGAAGCTAACTACATCGCACAAGGGAAAGCAAGGAGGAGTCGGGGTTGGCCAGAGGCTTACAAAGGGGCGGCAAAGTAGACTAGCGGGCTTGGGGAGCACCGAGACGATGAGGCGGCCATAGCGATCTCGTCGCTCAAGTAGAAGACGACGGTGTAGGCGACGTAGGACAGCTCCACCGGTCGGCCGCGGGCACGTAGAGGACAGAGACGACACCGGGGAGGCCGTAGAGCAATCCGTCGAGCCCTGGGGAGGCCGTTGGCCATGGCCACGACGACATGACAGCGGCGGCATCACTTTATGGGGTGAGTCCAGAAGGGGGCAAAGGGGATCTGAGCGAGGGGCAAGGCGGAGGAGGAGAGAGGGGAGTGGGGTGTGGGAGAAATATCTCGAGGGGAGGCCTCGGTGGAGGCCTTATCGCCTCCCGCGTCATCGACGAGGTGGTGTGGTGCCGACCGCGGGCGGGAGCGCCCTGTAGCGGCCGAGTCCAAGGAACAGGAAGGAAGGGGAAAGCGATCGGGGGGCTTGGTGGGCCGGCTGGGCCGGCCTGGTGGGTCTGGTGGCCAAGCTGCCTAAGGTGAAGGGGGAGGTTTTTCCTTTTTATATCTTCTTTAAATAGTTTTATTTAATTTTTGTACACTAAAACACTTTACAAAAATGTTGGTTCACCACCATAATCACATATGGAAAATTTGCCACAGTTTGTACATTTTAGTTTTGACATATGAAAACTTTTTTTTTGACTTTATTTTGAATTTGAATTTGGACCGGATTCGAACCAACGTGAGTTTAAGAAAAGTAACCGTGGTAACGTGGCATCATTAGTAGAGGATTACTGTTGCTTAATTATCCGGGTGTCACAGAGGGCGTCTGCGGTAGCCGGCAGGGCAGCTGCAGCAGCCGAGACGGCTGCAGCTGCTGCTGCGATGGCGGCTGCAAACACCGAGAGCGCTCGAGTTGCCGTCCGTGCCGCTGATGTCGCCCTGGCCCGGGTAGAGGCCATCCACGCCAAGATCGAGGATGCACACGCCAAGATATTCCAGGCCACCTCTAACTCCAGCATGCAACCCACGTCTGAAAAGGCGGAGATGGCCATGGAGCACCTGCTTCCTCATGAGGCCACTGAGCGGGAGCTGGAGATGCAGGAGGCGGCGGAGATCGAGGAGCGCCGGGAGCAGGAGTTGCGCGTGGCCGAGGTCGAGGTAGAGAAGAGTTTGTCCGTCGAGGAATCGGAGATGGAGTACCAACGCGAGCTCTGGCGCAACCACTACTACGAGTACTACAACCTTGAGGGCGGCGCCGAGGACGAGGACGAGGATGCGGTCGACTTCAGCAAGGGGGACGCGGAGTCCACCAACGGCGGCATGTCGCCAATACAAGTCATCAACGTCTCATCTCACACCGGCGATGCATAGGCCGGCGCGGCGGCGGATTTGTTAAAATTATGCGTACTTAGGCTTTGTTTTTAATGTTGTTTTTTTGTTAGATCAATGTTTAGGTCAACTAACTATGTTTAATTACTAAAGTCGCTCGATTCAGTAAGTGTGGTATGTCTGCTGTACGCTCTTTTGTGTGCCCAAATAAGCAAGCGATGTTAAATTATGCAATGACGCATCAGGAAATTTCCACCAAAATTTGAATTATCAAACTCATCCCATGCGCCGAAGCAGCAGAATCGCTTATGATGCACACAATCGCTCAAAGTGAATGGTCCGCGGCACCGCTGCTGCTCAAAGTGAATGTGCCCATGCCTTGAGACCAAAATTTGAATTATCAAACTCATCCCATGCGCCAGAAGCGGAAGAATCGCTTATGATGCACACAATCGCTCAAAGTGAATGGTCCGCGACACACAAGAAAGTTTCCTCCACATTTCCAAAATTTTGGCCTACCGCCAAAATATCTACCCCGCCTCTTCCCCACCCCTTTTCTCCCCGACCACAAGTCACATTTCCTTGTTTCCTCCTTCCGCCTTCCTTCCTAAGCTATAGCCGCTTCCTCGCTCTCGCCGTCAAGATCCTACCACTGGGTCGCCATGGTCTTCTTCAAAGACCTCTAGCGGTTCCTCCTCCTCCGACTACTCCTTCACCACGGAATGCTCTCTCTCTCTCTCTCTCTCTCTCTCTCTCTCTCTCTCTCCGGAATCTCTCTCTCTCTCTCTCTCTCTCTCTCTCTCTCTCGGGCTATGACTTGAATGAAGGATTTTACCCATGATCGATTTGAGTCATTTCTTCCTCTTGTAGCTCCCTAGGACCATCAAGGCAACGAATGGAGCGGGTGGCTGAAGATCTATCTGCTCGTTGTCACCATCAATCTCCATGCGTGAAGCTAGTTGCGTTTGATTACGTGGACAGTGGGAGGAAGCTTCGCATGTGCGAGAAGGTTAGACCTCTTTCATTGTTACAAATCATTTGTTAGATGTGATTCAGACATCATCACGGTCCCAACCCATTCATACCACACTTTCAACCAAACGCATCCTAAGACAGTGTCACAATTTGTACCTAGTATCTTAAATTGTTGGCATCTCATCAGCGGTGCCATTAGAAAATTATTTGGCACCGCTTCAGCAGTTTGTGCAGCCAACTTTGGTCCACACATCCGAGCAGCCAAGCAGTAAAATACTAAATCTTTATGGCACGAAGGAACTAGGCATCGGAGCAACTACGTGCTCCGGAGTCCGGGTCCCTGATATTTTTTCCCTGCATCGGCTCGCCAGTGTAGGGCACCATTGCGAGATGTAGCAACAGTTGTCTTTACCCCAGTTTTGGCATACATAGTGGACGGCCTTAGTGCTATTAGTTCTATGTTACTAAATTTGTGCATGTACACACCTGTTAGTATCAATTTGTTGTCATCCAAACACTATCACTATGATGTTGCAGTTATATTTGCCTTCCTCATAAAATGTTCAATTTGTTATTTATTGTACATGAGTAAGAACTTGTAGCGTCGTTGTAGTTAATTAAAGCTTCTGATGTCCCAGAATTTGGTTGTTGTCTTAGTACCAATTATTTCATTTGCACATTGATCTTTTTGAGAAGATATGTCATAATTAACATGTTTCTTCAGTTTTTCAAAATAAGCATTGGTGATCTCCTATGTTGCTATGAACCCATTTCCCCTACAATTGTTACCGATCTAGTTTTAAATATTATAGGATGAACGGAAATGTTCTTACTTGGAGTGGGTTGATCAAGAGTGGCCACAGTCTTTGAAGATGTGCCTAGCGAAGCTCTGGAGCATGTATGAGGAAGAGAACACACATAGGCTTAGAGAAAGTATTGTCAACGCTGAAGCATATTTCAAGATGCGGGATAAAAATTTGAAGGTGGAGAATGAGCTCAGATTTTTTTAAATCAGACTATGCTAAGATGGTGTTGGCGAAGGAGGAGGCACTTTCCCAGTTGGCCCGTGCAAAACGGATTCTTACTGAACTGAAAGCAGAGGTGGATAAGACGAGCCTGGTTGATCTCGATTAGGGAAATGAATATATTGTTCTTATAAAGTTGAACTAGCTATATGTTGTACTGTACTGTTTTCATGTAGCTACCGTACTGTGATGTTATAATATATTTATGTGCCTGATATGAAATTGGCAAACAGTTGTTCGATATGAAATGTGAATTTGCGTAATACTGGAATAATTAATTGTAAACTAATAAACCTGCTAAATGTGCTATGGACCTTTGCAAACGGTTCTAACAGTAAAAGCGCTTGCGATGGATAGCCCAATGCCACACAGTTTTCTTCATCAAATCATGTGTGATATAGTTGATAAAAGCAAACAATTAACCAAGGCAGACCGTGTGTGATAGTTACACCTTTCACACACGAGCCTACACATAAAACTGTGTGGGATGTATGTATGAACGGAAACGTTTTTCCTGGATTGACTGTGTGGGATGTACATAAGAACGGAAACGTATTCCTTGGATTGACTGTGTGTGATATACATACGAACGGAAATATTTTTCTGGGATTCGTCGTGTGGGATGTACATACCTATGGAAATGATTTTCTCGGATTACCGTGTGTGGTTACATACCTACGGAAACGATTTTCTCGGATTACCGTGTGGGATGTACATATCTACGAAAATTATTGGGTTTCGATGCCTCGCCCGATCGCACACGGCCCCAGCCTGGGTCCCAGGAGGGCCTATACCGACGATTTCTGGGTCGTGTGGGAAGGACACCCTATCGCACACACTCACTTGGCGACGGTTCCAAATGCCGTCGCAGAAAGGGGTTAAAAATCGTTTGTTTAGGACCGACGCGCACCAGTGCCATAGTCGGTGTAAGAGGACTCTGAAATTGATTGTCATGAATAGCTCGACATCATGCCCACCATATCGCCCACATGGTGATCAAAACACGCGCTAGCTCCTCCTCCTTCAGGATTTCGAACAACTAGAAGACCAACATCTTCGCGTCCTCTATTTGGTTTGAAATGACATGCTCCAAAGTTTCTTCATCACCTAAACCCCAAACACATCTCGCCATCCCACAATTAATGAGGGAATGGCGCCATGAATCAACAGCATCATTGCATATAGAGCACACAAGTGAATCTGACATCTTCCTCTCATGCTTCAAAACTCCTGTTGGGATGGATGTGTGTGCCAACCTCCAGACAAAGATACGTACTTTTGACGGGATCTTGACATTCCAGAGCGACGCCCATGCCCTTTTCGATGCTTGAGTATCAGAAATGCTCGGCCTATGCTCCAGCCAATCTTCTCTTCGCTTCTTCACAGCAGCTAATATTCTGTACGTCGAACGAACAGTGAAGCTCCCCCTCTTTTCATCAGCCACGCCCAATAATCCTCCTGTACTCTTGAGCTTAGTGGTATGTTTAGAATCATTTCCACATCACGTGCTATAAAATGTTCCTCCAACACATGTCGGTCCCAAGTTCTGGTAGCAGAGTTTATCAAATCAGACACAAGTGTTGGCGGATCATCAGACCGAGCACAAATTGGCCTTTGCTTGTAATTCCTCGGTATCCAGTTTTCGGTCCAAATATGAGTGGATGCTCCTGTTCCTATTCACTTTACAAGTCCAAGCGGGAGGGTATCTCTTCCTTCCAAAAGCGAGCGCCATACCTGTGACGGGGAAGAGCCCAGGGTAGCCTCTAAAAGATGACAGTCCGGGAAATACCTAGCTTTTAAAAACACAGGCACTTAAAGACTCGGGATCTTGCATAATTGTCCATGCTTGGCGAGCTAAGAGGGCCAGATTAAACAGCTCGATGACCCTGAATCCTATCCCTCCCATAAATTTGGGCAACGTCATAGTTTTCTACAAGACCCAAGTTGTCTTGCGTTCTTCCTTCTTGCTACCCCACCAAAACTTCCGGATTACTGTGTTCACATAGGCCTAGTGGGAGTTTGAAACAAGCCATGGAGTAAGTCAGAATTGACTGCGCAACCGATTTGATTAAAACTTCATTCCCTCCTGCACACAGGCATTTTAGCATCCACCCTTGAGCATGCTTCCATATCCAATCCTTTAGGTATCTAAAACACCCCTCCTTGGCCTTTCCCACATCAGTTGGGAGCCCCAAATACTTCTTTGAGAGAGCCTCGTTCTGAACCTCCAGAACGACCTTAATTTCATCTCGAAGGGATTCTGCAACTCCCTTACTAAGAGCATCTCCAACAGGCGCCGAACACGCCGCGCGCTAAAAACTGATTTGTTGCGCGCCCATCGCCTGGTTTGGCGTATGCTAGCCAGCTGGCTCCAAAGAAAGCGCAAAAAAAAAGCACAGTAGCTCAAAGAAAGCGCTTAAAAATGCAGCGCGCGCTCATTCTACAATATTTTTTAAATTGCATAGATAAAAAACGATACAAAGGTATTCTACATCGGTGCAACTAGATAGATAGTTCGAAAGCATAGATAGATAGAACTACGGTGCAACTAGATAGAAACTACTATGACATACATAGATAGAAACTACTACAAGTCGCTACCATCATCACCATCATCATCCTCGTCGGTGTTGTCCGAGGTATCGAGCCATATGTTGTCCCAACATTCATCGTCTGACGTGAGGATCGACCTCCCACCTGCTTCAACGATATCGCACTGCGATTCGCCAATGCCTTCCGCCGACGCCGTCCGCCGCTCGCGCGGCGCTTGCCGTCCCTTCGCCAAGAGGAACGCTCGTCGGCGACGTCCTCCGGATGGCGACGGCGCCACTCCGCCATGGCTCGCTCGTCCTCCTCGGCGATGAGGAGGCGGGCGCCGCCGAAGCGTGGCTTCAGACGGTCCATGTCGGTGATGGGACGCGGCGGAGGGCGACGCGCCTGCTCCTCGCCGCGCGTGAAGATGTCCCGGAAGTTCATCTGCGACCGGGGCCTCTCCAAGCGCCACGCCGCCGCGTCGTACACGCGGGCCGCCTCGTGCGCGCTCCGGAACGACCCGAGGCCGAGCCGGACGTCGCCGGACCGGATCTCGGCGGAGTACCAGCCGTTGGGGCGCTCGCGGATGCCGCGGTAGCCCGAAGAACCCCGGCAGCGCGGCGGCATGGTGGCGCGGAAAGCGGCGAGGTTGCGGCGAGCGCGTGTGGTCAGTTTCAGGCGGCGTGGCGCAGCGCGGATTTTATAGATGCTTGTGAAGCGGCGCGCTAAATCTACATACAAGAACGCTTCCGCGCGGTAAGTTCCCGCCACCGCTGGAGCGCGCGGAACCAGCCTGCGCGCGCTAAAACCAAACTTTACCTCGCGGGTGCGCCTTTTGCCACCCTTGTTGGAGATGCTCTAAAAAAAATCTGAGAGCAAGTTTGTGTGTCAGATATTGCGCCTACATTAAACGGGCCCAAGTGGGCCGTCACGCGCCCAAACAACTCGCGGCACTGAGCCCAGTGCCCGTCTCGTCTTCCTCCGCGCGTCGCCCCTCCCCTATAAATTTCCTCTCTCCTGTAGCTTCCTTTCTCTAGCTCGATCCACCCCATCTCGCTGTGGTAGTTTGGTTCTCTTCCTGCAGACGAGTTGAATCGATTCCTTGGTGCGCGGTGATTGCCGAGGGGAGCGAGATGGTAGAGAAGCGCCAGGCCTCCGAGGACGCTCCCGGGACGTCGCGGCCACCTGCACGGATGAGGGCTGCCTCAACCGACGACGAAGACGTGTCCTCCATAGACGTCTGGATCGACGCAGGTGGGTTCCCGGGAAAATATCAGCAGCAAGCACGCTTTCCGTCTTCTTGATGTCCGCGTTTTCTTGGATTCTTGGTGTTACGAGTTTGATTTCTTGGTTCCTGCAGGCCTCGGGAGAGGCGGGGTGCGCAGGAGGACGGAGGTGGTGCCTCCGCCGCCGCCATCGCTGCAGTCTGTGCTGGTGGCAGGAATGGGCGCCAACCCGACAGCCAACACCGGGCGGCGGTCAGCGCCGAGACGGAGCGACATCGGTGGCCGTAAGTTTGCTCCAATTCCCACTTCGTTTCTTGGCTTCAATTCGTTTCTTAGATCGAAAAGGTGTCTTGCGAGTGTGGTTTCTTGGTTTCTTGGCGTCCAGTTCGTTTCTTGGCTTGCAATTCGTTTCTTGGACTGACGTCTCCCTTTCGTCTCTTCTTGGCCCGAGAGCAGAGCGCTTGGCTGCCGGCGAGGAAGCGGAAGTGACGTCCAGGTGGAGACCCGTCTCCGCTCTCGACGCAGAAGCGTCGCCGTCCGGGAATGAGGAGGAGCTCGTTGCGGCGGTGACACAGCCGCGGCCACCTCCACCCGCCGATCAGCCTTCTGCGGCGGAGGCGCAGCCACTGCCACACCCCGATGAGTCCGTTGGGTCGGCGGCTACTGCACCGGAGATGGTGGTGCCGGCCCCGGCCGACAGCCGTTGAGGACTCCGTCCCTCTCGCCCGTCCACCAATTCAGCGAAGATTATCCAAGGCGCGAGAAGCAGAGTAAGGAGTTGGTCAGTACCCCGTTCTGGAGTCGATGCTACGAAACCATCGTGGTGCAGTAGTAACTGGTCCCACTTCTGAATCTTCTGATGTGTTCTTCGAGTATAGTGTTAAGCTCATAGTTTTTCTTCTCCAGTAATGCGGCAAACGCAATGGTTTTGCTGCATAGTAGTATTAGTTACCAAGTGGTTCTTTTCTGAACTTTGGTTCAGGCAGGTTAATTGCTGCAGACCTTTGTTTTGAGAGAGAAAAATTGCTGCAGAACTTTGGTTCAGATGTGCGTGTTCTTTTGGCTGATACCATGGAGTGTTTGTGCTTATCTGTCAGAGTTCAATTCAATATATCTGTTTTAATCGAAAAAGGTTCAAATTTTAACAAAAAGAATATATCTGCTTTATTAATATTCTTGGCGTTGCCAATTGGTCTTGGAGTAGTTCTTTCTCTGCTAATATGGCAAATGCAATGGTTTGGGAATAGTAATTACCAGCGAGTCTATGTGAACTTAAGTGATGCAAACTACCATGGAGTTTAATTCAATTCCTGCTATATTTGCCTACGTCCATTGGAGTTTCATTATATTTCTGTATTGTATCAGTGTTTCTTGTATTTTGTTGTAAGAGACGATTGCCAGGTCTTAGAATAAGGCCCTTAGAGCAACTACAACGAGATTGAGCAAATACAACCTCCTCCAGCCCCTCATTTTTCCTCCAAGACAACCACGTCCCTCATATCTAAACTCTTATATTCATGCAAAGTCATGCACATCCATCATATAACATCAATTCATCACATATTCAATAATTTTGACAAAGCAGAAAAAACCACAATTCAGCACATGCAATTTTTTAACAATTCATGCATAGATAGCCATACACTAATGAATCAATCAAGTCTTTTGTTACGCTCGTTGATCTCCTTCTTCTTTATGTCGAGCCACCTTTTACTTTTCTCATCCAAATATATAGTGTCTTGCAGCATGATCCTAGAATCTTACGTGTTCATGGTAAGCCTCAATTTCTCTCTCGCTCTCGAGCTCAATTATGTGCATTGTCGCCACATTTTCAAACTCTCATTTTGCAAATTTCTCTTGTTTCTCCATGTTTATCTTCTCCTTCTCAATGCACAACTTCTCTTTCACTCTCTTGAACACCATCCTCTCCCTTTGCACATCCAAGAAGAGTGTGTGCCTCATCTCCTTCTTGGCAAAAAGAAATTTGTCCGCCCATGTGGCGGACATTTTGCTTGCTGCGCCGTCACGGGCGGCCCTCTCCTTCTCCCACTTTTTTCCTTCACCTATCGGTTCCTCTTTGGCAGGTCGCTTGTACATCCACACCTCCACTTTCCTCTTCTTCATCATCCAAATCAATTGATTGTTCAGAGCTAGAGCCATCGATTTTTCTTCAACTGCTTACCGTTTTTGAGCTTTTTAATGACAGGTTGCCACTTTGGTTCCTCATTCAATTTCAACCAACAATAAGATAAAGTGAATGGCTTGTGCTCGGTTTGGTTGTACAAAGTGACCGCACAGGGTGTTCCAAACAGAAAACCGAATGAAAAAATGAATTGAAACCAAAATTTTGGTCTTTTTATATTATGGTTATGGTTTTAGTTTCAAAACAGCAAACTATATTTGTTTCGGTTTTTTGGATTAAAACCCGAAATAATTTGGTTAAACCAAAAAAAAATCGAAAAATCCAAGACACATCCCACTTCCCAACTCCCCATGCCCACCCCAACTTACTATTTTGGGCCTTCCTTCAACCCTATAGTCACAGCGCACGGCCTCACGGGAACCCTCGCCCTCCTTTAATCCACCCTCATGCACACGCAGAGGATAGAGCAGAGCATGGAGGCGGCGCCCTTGCTAGGTTAGGTCATGCATCTTGCTTATCCGGCGCGGCAGCGCCGACACCCTCGGCGGCTCGACCCACTTCTCCCACTCCTTTTGCTACTCTCCAGCGCATCCATCGAGCAACACTCCCCACCGCAGTAGCACACCCATTGAGTTTGAGCTCTGTGCCTCCATCCTACTCCTACCCGGGAAGCGGTAGCAGAGGCCCCTGTGAGGCCACGCCCATTCCCCCTAGGCCCCCTCTGTGCCGCCGTTGGAGCCCGAGGACGACAACCACTACAATCTTGTGTTTGTGCCGAACTTTGGTTGTTCCAGAATTTGTGCCTTACTGTTAATGGCTACTGCCTTTGTGCTTGTGCTGAACTTTGGTTGTTCCAGAATTTAATTTGTGCTTGTACTCAGTGTAGGGTAACGCAGTAGAAAACAAAAATTCCCGACCCATGCACCAGCCCAGGACCACTATGAGGATGTATTCAATGTTTGAATTGATCATTATCAACTCATAGCACAACAGAAGTAGAGCTGGTGAAGATTGTTGATGCAGATCCCCGCGGCTAGGAATATACAACCTCCCAACCGCGATGATTATCTCCCTCGGACATAACCTCAGTCAGTCCATCAAACAGAAGATCGAACATATGATCTCCCTACCAGGTTGTACACATACGGTGTCACCTATCCAGCAGGGCTTTGTCATCCAGAACTAACCCCTGCCAGAGAGTAGGCAGCCTTTCGGCGCTATGAAACTCTTTCGTGAAGGGAGATAGACGGGAAGATCATTTGCGTGCCTTTGTATGAGAGAGCTCAAGTGAAAACTTGGATGAGATGGAGATCTCTCTCCACCTCTATTTATAGTGGGAGCAACGGGGGAAACAAGGAAAAAAAACCCAAAAGGGTGAAGATATGTTTCTATTTTCTTCTCTTTTATTTTTTATTTTCAGTTTCCTTTTTGCCTTCATTTTCGATGTATCCGTCACACATTTAAAAAAAATTAATCATGTATTTTTTTTAAATAGCACATGTAGAATAAATTGTTTAACACATATATTTCAAAATTATTAAATATTTATTTGCAAAATGTTAAATGGGTATAAAAATGTTCCATATGTACAAGAAAAATGTACGTGTATTTAAAAAGTAGACATAAAACGTATATTTTAGAAAAATAATAGTCATGTATTTAAAATGTTTAACATGTGTATAGAAAATTTCCTAGTCTATGAAAATAATTTAAGAGGTCTATGGAAAAAAGTAGATCTAAAATGGTAATCATGTATTTAAAAATATTAAAGGAAAAATGTTTATATGTATACCAAAATAAGTTAAATGAAAAAGAGATATATGTATACCAAAAATGTATAATATGTATGAAAAAGAAAATACCCATAAAACATATACTAAAAATGTGAATCATGTATTTAGAAAATGTTCAACATGTACATAAAACAAATCATTCAGTTGTATATGAAATATGTTAAACGTCTATAACAAACTTAAACATATATATAAACATGTTCCTGATGTATACAAAAATGTATGTTGTGTGTGAACTTTTTATTTCCATTCAAAAATATTCACCATGTATTTGAAAATAATATTGACCTTGTATTTTTAAAAGTGTTCAAAAGATGCATTTAAGGAAAAATATACATTGTGTATTTGAAAGATGTTCAATGCATCTCAACAAAATGTTTCATGTGAACACTAAAATGTATATTGTGTTCTAAAAAAGTAGACATGTGTTGAACAAAAAAGTAGCTGATGAAAACCAACAAAAGAATCAAATAAAATCTAAGAAAAACAAAGAAAATCAAGAAATAAACAAAGGAAACTAAAGTATACCCCAAGAAAGGTGGAACACAAAGAAAACCAAGGATAACAAAGAAAAACCAATGAAAACAGGGGAAAACAAATAAAACCAAAGTAAAATGATAAAAAAAAGGATGAAAACCAGTGCAAAAACAGGAAAAAAAGAGTTGACCAGTGAAAAACAAAGGAAAACAGAGAAACCAAAAAAAACCAAGGAGAAAAAAAAGAAAGCCAGAGAGAAAGAACAAAAGAAAACAAGAAAAAAAACCGAAAGAGCAGCAAACGACGACAGAAAAACCGCCAGTAAGCCGACCCAAACGGATGGGCGCTACAGGCGACACTTATGTTATCCTTGCAGTAAGCGGGGAATAGCTCCTGCGCAGACTAAGAGCACTCCTTGGGGGAGCAACTAGTTAACAAACGCTTCTTCGGGAGCCTCGCAACGATCAGCGCCACTTGGCGCGCTCTCAGCCATTCGCCTCGTGTCGCGCTCTGGGCGCTTCCTCGGATTTTTTTAAATTTTTTCGCACTCATTTTCCGCTTTTTAAACGGGTTTTTTTCGGCGTTTCAGTTTTCCACCGGTCTTCCTTAGCTTTTGGATAAAAAAATCTGAATTTTTTTGCATGAAAAAACGTGTTTTCCTTTTTTTTCTTTCACGAGAGTCACGGTTTTGCTTTCAGAGACACGGGTTTGCTTTCGCGAGAGTCACGGCCGTGCCTCTCGGAAACGGAAAAAAACGCGTTTTCTGTTTTTTTCCTTTCATGAGAGTCACGGCCGTGCCTCTCAAAAACAGAAAAAATACTTTTTTTCTTTCACGAGAGTCACGGTTTTGCTTCCGCGAGAGGCATGGTGGTGCTTTCGCTAGAGTCACGGCCGTGCCTCTCAGAAACGAAAAAAAACGCATTTTCTATTTTTTTTCTTTCACGAGAGTCACGGTTTTGCTTCCGGGAGAGGCGTGGTTGTGCTTTCGCGAGAAGCATGGCCGTGCCTCCTCGGAAACGAAAAAAAACATGTTTTCTCTTTTTTTCGTGAGAGTCACGGTTTTGCTTTCGCGAGAGGCACGGTTGTGATTTCGTGAGAGGCACGAGCGTGCATGTTTCGGAAAGGGAAAAAATGCGTGCTCCCGGTTCGGGTTTTTTAGTCCAGTTTTTCCGTGAAAAAAAGTTCATCAAAACCTATCAACATAGGATCTAGTATTGAAGATCTCGATGCGAGGAATCCAACAGTGAATGCGGTTTGAAATTTGGACGCACGGTTTAAGAGATAAAACATTTTGAATAAACAGACCTATGAAAAAAAGAAAAAACTCACATGTTGCGACAAGTGGCGTCCATGCAGCGCGCTACTTGTCGCAACCTATGGCGCCACTTATCGCAGCCTGAGAAGTTTGAAGTGATCTTTGCAATTTGCAAAGAGTATTCCGATTTCGACTCCTTGGACCTGCAAAATTATACTGCCGAGTCATTGGACCGTAAAATGGGCTGTGTGCAAACTGTCGAGCCATCTTCTCGGCCCATCTGAGCCTTTTATATAGGAGTAATTGTCTCGTCTTCTTCCGTGCGTCTTCCCTCTCCCTCGCTCCCCGCTGCTCCCCTGCAACTCTCCTCTTTCTCGTCCTCGATCCTGCCTACCTCTCGGTGAAGTTCTTACGGAGGCGCTCAGTCGATTGCTTGGAGTGAGGTTCTTTCCGCCGCACGAGAGATGGCAGGGGCCTCCGACGACGCTCCCGGGACGTCGCGGCCACCTTCAGCATGCAGGGAGGCTGAAAGCGACGATGAGGCCGTATCCCCCAGCGCCTACCTTATCAGCGGAGGTTGGTTTCTAAGCGCGCCGTCTTTGCTCCTGATGTCCGCGTTTCTCGGATTCTGGTGTGTTGAGAGTTTGGTTTCTTGCAGATTCCGGCAGTGAGGACGGGGAACAGAGCACGAGGGTGGTGGTGCCTCCGCCACCGCCTCGGGATCCGCGGGCAATGAACGTTATGGACGCCTACCGTTTATTCCTAGAGAGGCAGGAGAGAGAGTTGTCAGTCCACCTGAGGGGACAGGCGGCGAGAGACTATGCTCGCGGTAATTTGGCTTCCGTTCCCAATTCGTTTCTTGGATTCCAGTTCGTTTCTTGCCTCCCCGTTGGTTTCTTGGTTTGCAATTCGTTTATTGGACTGACAGTACATCTCCGTGTGTTTCTTCTTGGCCCGTGAGCAGGGTTGCCGGATGGTGGTTCGGCTGCCGGCGAGGAAAAGGAAGTGTCGTCTCCGTGGAGGTTCGTGAACCTCTCCGACCTGATCGTGCCCCAGCCCCCTGCCCCCCATCAGCCGACGGTGCGCGCCGGGATTTGCAAGGCTTGCCGACGCTGGATAGCGACGATCCCCCGGGTCCCCTACAGGCACGTCTGCTTCTGCGTGCCCTGCCGCTACAGCCGGTGCGCCAGGATATGTTGCTCGGTTTGCGGCGCCGGCCGCCGTTTGCGCCGCCGTTCGTCCAAGGCGCGCGCCACCGGTCTCCACAAGCAGAGTAGGGAGTTGATCAGTTCCCCGTTGTGGAGACGATGATGCTACGTAGTTGATGATGGCTGGACGGAGACGATCACCTGATGATGGTGTGCTCCGGTTAATTGGTCTCACTTCTGATGTGTTCTTGCAGTGTTTAGCTCGTTGGTTTTTCTTCTCTAGCAATGTGGCCAATGCAACTGTTGGTTGCATTGTGCTGCACATTGCTTGTCAGTCATTGCCAACTTTGTTTTTTCTGCAACTTTTTACATCTGCGCAGTGGGTTCAGTTCAGATTACATGACTGTCCAGTAGGTTAATTGCTGTTATCTTTTGCCTGCCATGGATGTTACCGTGCAGTAGACTTGTACTACTACCATTGTGGGTGTTCTGTTTTTGGTAAATGCATGCAATGTGTTAGTAGTTCACTGAAAAGCTTTAACTCGGCACTGCTCTGAATCTCTCTAATTCACGCAGCTCAATGGCCTGCCTGCTGAAATTCTAGTAATGTACTCGCTTGGTCCGGAACTAGTTGACGGCTTGACGCTCAAACGGATGCTCAAAGAATGTACTACCATTCGTTTGAGCGCCAATTAATTACGGACTGACAAAGTAATGGTATGTGATCCTTTAGATGAAATGCTGGTGGCACTCTCCTGAAATCGTTCATCGGTCTATGTAATGCCGGCATGCTATTCCTCGAACTTACCATCGGCTTCATTGGTTCGCCATGTGTTCATTGTTGGATAGGTGAGCAACTATCTTTCCTGAGGGTCAAAGGCCATTACATATACATGTGTGTCAAAGTGCAGAAAACCCCTTATACAATGGAGATATCCCGAAAAGGAACTATACACATCTAACACCCCCCCTCAAACTCATGGTGGATCAACAACACTGAGTTTGAAGAGGAAAAAGGTATGATGCGCTCGAGTCTGTGCCTTGGTGAAGAAGTCAACCAAGCTCAGAACTCCGAGGGCACATAGTGAAAGAGCGAGTCCGATCTGCGCAAAGAACACGCACAAAGTGGGCATCCACACCGATGTGCTTGGTGAGCTCATGCTTCACCGGTCACGCATAATATCGATAGCACCAAGATCGTCGACAAGAAGGGAGTCGAGGTAGTAGCCAACACACCAAAATCCTCAAGTAACTATCAGAACGGATCACCTCACCCGTCAACATAGCCATGGCTCGCAACTCAGCCCTCAGACTCGAGCGAGAAACTGCAGTCTTTCTTTGTCTTCCGTGCAATCGAGAGCCACCAAGAAAGACACAAGAGGCGCAATGGCGCCGATCAAAGGGATCACTAGCCTGTAGCATCGAGTAAGCCGGAGCTCAAGAGAACTGGAGAGAGGAAAGAAAAGGCGCGAGAGATCGTGCCACTAAGATATCGAGAACACGGAGGAGGTGACTATAGTGGACAGAGGTGGGGGCTGAAACAAACTGACTCGAATATGAACAGGATAGGAGATGTCAGACGCTGTAATGCTAAGATAGACAAGGTTGCCGACAAGGTGACGAGAAGCGAGTGGGATTAGGAAGAGGGTCACCATCGAGGCATCGGTTGAACGTTGAGCTCCATAGGAGTCACAACAAAGGCGGTCATCACCGAGAGCAGCTCGAGCAAGAAGATCCTGAATGTATTTCTCTTGAGAGATGTAGAAGCCATCGAGGTGGAGAAGATCTCAATCCCAAGAAAATAGCGAAGAGGACGAAGATCACCATAAGGAACTGCTCGTGAAGGCGGGCCTTAACAAAGGCGATGTAATCGGTGTCGCCACCAAGTGATGATCATGTCATCAACATAGAGAAGGAGAAGAGTCCGACCACGAGGAGACGTGTGAACAAACAAAGGCGGGATCATGGTCATTGGGCAAGAAACCAGCCGTGGTTACCACAGATAAGGAAGCGCCAAACCAGCGCGAGGGGCCTGTTTGAGACCATATAGAGAGCGGCGAAGCGGTTTACTGCACCAAACCATCAGAGCATAGTACCCCTGTGGTGGCTGCATATAAACCTCCTCACGCAACTCGCCATTGAGAAAGGCGTTCTGAACATCAAGTTGAGAGATAGACCACTGACGAACAGAAGCCACAACAAGAAGAGTGCGGATTGTGGTCATGTGGGCCACAGGAGCGAAAGTCTCATCATAATCTCGCCCCTGCTCCTGCTGAAATCCACGGGCCACAAGACGAGCTTTGTAGCGCTCAAGAGAACCATCGGAGCGAGTCTTAAGCTTGTAGACCCACTTACAGGTGATGGGATGGACACCGGAAGGGAGGCGAACGAGATCCCATGTGCCAGAGCGTTCAAGGGCAGCAAGCTCCTCGGCCATCGCAAGTTGCCATTCAGGCTGAGTCATGGCAGAGCGATAGGAAGTGGGCTCAGTCAAAACAGAGAGACCGTACCGATCAGGGGAGTAGCGATCAGGCGGAGGGCGAGGCCGAGCACGGAGGTTATGAACCGGAGGGGATGTGAGAGGAGGTGCACCAGAGGTGGAAGGCTCGTCAGAGGCAATATCCTCAGTATGAGAAGTGTCGAGTATAGTGGAGAGGAAACGGTGAGAGAGGGTGACGAACTGGAGAGGATGGGGGAGAGGTGGAGGAGGAGGAGGGAGAAGTCGGGGTCGTAGGTGAAGGAGAAGGAAGGAGAGGTGTAGGCTCAGGAGGAAATACATGAGGAGGCACATAGCGGGGTGTATCAGGGAGAAGAAGAAAGGAAAGATCATCTACAGAGAAGCTCGAGGTAGAAGGACGTGGGTAGTAAGAGCGAGACTCGTCAAAGGTCACATCACGCGAGATGCGCAAACGACGACCAACAGGATCCCAGCAGCGATAGCCCTTATGCTCATCATTGTAGCCAAGAAAAACACACTCAACGGACTGAGCAGTCAGTTTGATGCGTTCTCGCGGGGCAAGAAGGACATAGCACACACATCCAAACATACGAAGAGCGGAGTAGTCAGGAGAGCGACCAGTGAGACACTCCATAGGAATACCACCCTGAAGAGCAGTCGATGGCTGTATGTTGATGAGGTAGGTGGATGCAGAAACAGCCTCAGCCCAAAAGTGGGGTGGAAGAGAAGCGGCAATCATCAGAGCACGAGCCGTCTCAAGTAGATGACGATGTTACGTTCGGCAACGCCATTTTGAGCATGAGCACCGGACACGAGAACTGGGCAAGAGTACCTGTTCGCAAGAAAACTGACGCAATACCGGGAGATAAACTCACCAGTGAGTCGCACGAAAAGTGCGAATGGGCGGAAAACGGGTGTGAACCATGGCAGCAAAACGCTTGTATATAGAGAGAACCTCGCTACGAGATTTCATGAAGTAGAGCCAAGTGTAGCGAGAGAAATCATCAATAAACAAGATATAATAGCGATGACCACCTTTCGAATCAAAGGGAGCGGGACCCCAAACATCAGAATGAACTAAGTCAAAAGGACGTTGAGATACCGACTCACTGGTAGGATAAGGCAACTGAGTCTGTTTGCCAAGTCTGCAACCATTACAATATAAAGAAACATCTCCAGATAGAGACCCCAAGAGGCCCTGACGAACTAAGGAAGACAAGCGAGAGCCACAAATGTGACCAAGGGGATGATGCCACTGCTGGAAGGACGCAGACGAGGAGGCAGCAAGAGCATGGGAGCTGGCAAGAGTGGTGGCAGCGGAAGGAACAAGCTACCAACCTCCCAAAGGCCCTCGACTCACGGTGCGGGGCCAGACCAACCAAAGCCTTAGTGCGTCGATCCTGAATGGAGCAAGAGTCGGTATCAAGGATGACCCGACAACCAGAATCAGTAAGTTGGGCAGCAGAAAACAGATTCATGGTGAGACGAGGAACATGCGAGCAGTGGCGGCGCCAGGATATGAAGGCTGGGTATTCATCCAAAAAATTATTTGGCTCTAAATGTAGTATATGAACCAAACAACACAACACTAGCAATATATGAACAAAACAACACTAGTCTAACGGCAATAGCAATATTTCGATGTATGAGACCATAACAACATGAATACATAAGTACCTTTTGATTGATAAAGTGATAATATCCTTCTTACAATATAACTTTGCGGTCGCCTTTTTGGAAGAGATTGATGACATCTTCATCCTTCACTTGATCAAAAAATTATCTCTCAAACAATTGTAACCGAACAATTGTTCAAATATTCATCACCCTTTTTGTTCCTTAGCTTATTCTTAACATAGCTCATTGAAGAGAATACCCTTTCAACACTAGCAATAGCTACTGGTAGAATCATTACCAACTTAAGAAGCTTGTAAAAAATATGATATTGTTCATGCTTGTTTGTCTCAACAAGCATACTGCTCTCAACTTCAACATGAGGAGGATTTAGTGTAGATGTCGAAGTTCTTTTATTTGTCATGGAAGCTCTTTCCCACAATGCAACAATGCTAACACCCTTCTTCTTCATCTGTGATACAAGATCAGAAAAAATAGATCAACAATCTAGTAATCTACTAAGTTGGTCGTGTAGCAAACTAGTGTTCGGATCGTTCTAAACATCTAATCTGTAGCAAACTAGATCAACAATGCATTTTACATCACACGCAATTTGTTCTGACACAGAAAAGTCATTCTACACTCTACAACATCATGAACAGCAGAGGAGTTGTACCAAATTATTCAACCAGGAACACATAATATTTTCAAGACTCAAGAGCAGAGTGATGTGCATATTTGACAAGAACACAAGCAGCAGTTTGTCCCCAAAACTTTAACCCGAATACCCACCTTCGGACTAATCAAATCCACCACTAGCAGTGAAGTAGCTCATTATGCTCAAATCCAGCACTAGGAGCAATTTGTCCAATTTGATCGCACTACAAATCCACCCACAGATAATAGTTGGGTGCCGATGAGCCCACAGGAATTAGGAAGTGAGAAGTAGAACTAGCAGAGTAGAAGAGGAGAATAGAACTGGTCACCTGCCGTTGGTTGCCCATTCTGGCTCCGCTTGCCGCTGCCTGCGATTAGTCTTGGCGCGCGCCACAAGTCATGGGCGCTAGGTTAGGTTGGGGACTTGGGGAACAGCCGAGTGGGGGATGGGAATGGATCGAGTGAACCTGTGAACGGGACGAGACAACGAGTGTAGCCAGTATCCCGTGTGGGCTGTGGGCTTGTGGGCCTAAATAAGACATGTATTAATTTTCTTAGGCTAAATCTTGGGTATTCATATGAATACAGGTGAATACCCCTGGCGCCGCCGATGCATGCGAGACACTAGGAACAGAAAAGGAGGGAGTGGAAAGAAGGCCACGACTAGCAACAGAAAGAGGGGTGCCATCGGCGGTAAGAACATTAACAGGCGAATCAAGAGGCCGGAGAGAAGACAACACAGAAGAATCAGAAGACATGTGGAAGGAGGCACCAGAATCCAAAACCCACGAAGATGTACCTGACTGTGTAGATGCCTCTGGTGATGGAGAAGTGGCTGCAGTCATAGCAGCAGCAGAACCAGTCGAGGAAGAGCTTGAGGAAGCCAGGAGGCGTTTGAGCCTCACAATGTCCTGGTCAGTGAGTGACGGGGTCGAGGAAGATCCAGGAGTCCCACTGGAAGAGGAGCGCCACTGGTCGCGCTTCTTCTCACGGCAATCAGACTCGGGGTGACCGGGCCGAGAGCAGTAGCCACAGAAGGTGTCACGGCGTGATCGGCCTCTCTTAGTATAAGCGGGGCAACTCACCCCCCCCTGAAGGTGTGGGGAGGAGCGGTGGAGCGGTGATCCGAGCAGACGAAACAGGAGCTCGAGCAGCCAACACAGACGGGACCACTAACAAACCAGCAGAGCGGAGGCGGATCTCCTCAGCACGAAGCTCAGCAAGCACCTCCGAGATTGGAACACGACCTCGAGCAAGCAAGTGAGCACGTCGGGGCTCAAACTCAGAGCAAAGACGAGATAAGAACTCATGAACCCGCTGAAACTCCAGATCAGACCGAGTAGTCTGACAGCAACGACAGGTGCCACAAACCACTGTCCGTAGAGAGTCAAGCTGACGCCAGATGGCAGCGCACTGTGAATAGAACTCATCAACAGAGGAATCACCTTGCTGAAGGGCGTGCTCCTGACGCACCACAGATAGGTAGAGAGCATCACCAGAGGGCTGATAGCGCTGACAGACATAAGACCACATCGCTGGCTAAGTCCCATAAACTCGGAAGCAAACTGAGGGAGGACACTAGCAGTGAGAACAGCCGCAGCACGAGCATCATCATTGCACCACTGAGTATAAGCAGAGAGATCATCTGAAGGAAATATGCCCTAGAGGCAATAATAAAGTTATTATTTATTTCCTTATATCATGATAAATGTTTATTATTCATGCTAGAATTGTATTAACCGGAAACATAATACATGTGTGAATACATAGACAAACATAGTGTCACTAGCATGCCTCTACTTGACTAGCTCGTTGAATCAAAGATGGTTAAGTTTCCTAGCCATAGACATGAGTTGTCATTTGATTAACGGGATCACATCACTAGGAGAATGATGAGATTGACTTGACCCATTCCGTTAGCCTAGCACTTGATCGTTTAGTATGTTGCTATTGCTTTCTTCATGACTTATACATGTTCCTGTAACTATGAGATTATGCAACTCCCATTTACCGGAGGAACACTTTGGTGCTACCAAACGTCACAACGAATCGGGTGATTATAAAGGAGTACTACAGGTGTCTCCAAAGGTACATGTTGGGTTGGCGATTTCGAGATTAGGTTTTGTCACTCCGATTGTCTGAGAGGTATCTCTGGGCCCTCTCGGTAATGCACATCACTATAAGTCTTGCAAGAAATGCAGTTAATGAGTTAGTTACGGAATGATGCATTACGAACGAGTAAAGAGACTTGCTGTAACGAGATTGAACTAGGTATTGGATACCGACGATCGAATCTCGCAAGTAACATACCGATGACAAAGGGAACAACGATGTTGTTATGCGGTTTGACCGATAAAGATCTTCGAGAATATGCAGGAGCCAATATGAACATCCAGGTTCCACTATTGGTTATTGACCGAAACAGTTCTAGGTCATGTCTACATAGTTCTCGAACCCGTAGGGTCCGCACGCTTAACGTTACGATGACAGCTTATATTATGAGTTTATGAGTTTTGATGTACCGAAGGAGTTCGGAGTCCGGATGAGATCAGGGACATGACGAGGAATCTCAAATGGTCGAGACGTAAAGATCGATATATTGACGACTATATTCGGAGTTCGGAAAGGTTCCGAGTGATTCGGTATTTTTCGGAGTACGGACGATTACTGAGAATTCGCCGGGAGTATATGGGCCTTATTGGGTCATACGGGAATAGAGGAGAGATGCCAAAGGAAGGAGGCCTGCGCGCCCCCTCGGGTCCGAATTCGACAAGGGCGAGCCCCCTTCCTTCTTCTTCTCTCCCCTCTTTCCCCTTCTCCTACTCCAACAAGGGAGGTGGAATCCTACTAGGACTAGGGAGTCCTAGTAGGACTCCACACTTGCGCGCCTCCTAGGGCCGGCCTCCTCCCCTTGCTCCTTTATATATACGGGGCAGGGGCACCCCATGACACACAAGTTGATCATCGTGATCATTCCTTAGCCGCAGCGGTGCCCCTCCACCATATTCCACCTCGGTCATATCGTCACGGAGTTTAGGCGAAACCTCGCGTCGGTAGAACATCATCATCGCCACCACGCCGTTGTCTTGACGGAACTCATCCCCGACACCCTGCTGGATCGAGTCCGGGATCGCCATCGAGCTGAACGTGTGCGTAACACGGAGGTGCCGACGCTCGGTACTTGGATCGGTCGGATCGTGAAGACGCACGACTACATCAACCGCGTTGTCATAACGCCCGCTTTCGGTCACGAGGGTACGTGGACACACTCTCCCTCTCGTTGCTATGCATCACCATGATCTTGCGTGTGCGAGGGAAATTTTTGAAATTACTACGTTCCCCAACGGTGGCATCCGAGCCAGGTTTTATGCGTAGATGTCATATGCACGAGTAGAACACAAGTGAGTTGTGGGCGATATAAGTCATACCGCTTACCAAAGATGTCATACTTTGGCTCAGCGGTATTGTGAGATGAAGCGCCCGGACCGACATTACACGTGACGCTTACGCGAGACTGGTTTCACTGCTACGAGCACTCGTGCTTAAAGGTGATGGCGGGTGTCTGCTCTCTCACTTTAGCTGAATCGAGTGTGGCTACGCCCGGTCCTTGCGAAGGTTAAAACAGCATCAACTTGACAAACTATCGCTGTGGTTTTGATGCGAGGTAAGAACGGTTCTTGCTCAGCCCGTAGCAGCCACGTAAAACTTGCAATAACAAAGTAGAGGACGCCTAACTTGTTTTTGCAGGCATGTTGTGATGTGATATGGTCAAGACGTGATGCTATATTTTATTGTATGAGATGATCATGTTTTGTAACCGAAGTTATCGGCAATCGGCAGGAGCCATATGGTTGTCGCTTTGTATGAAATGCAACGCCTCAGTAATTGCTTTACTTTATCACTAAGCGGTAGCGATAGTCGAGAAGCAATAGTTGGCGAGACGACAACGATGCTACGATGGAGATCAAGGTGTCGCTACGGTGACGATGGTGATCATGACGGTGCTCGAGATGGAGATCACAAGCACAAGATGATGATGGCCATATCATATCACTTATATTGATTGCATGTGATGTTTATCCTTTATGCATCTTATCTTGCTTTGATTGACGGTAGCATTTTAAGATGATCTCTCACTAATTATCAAGAAGTGTTCTCCTCGAGTACGCACTGCTGCCAAAGTTCGTCGTGCCTGGACACCACGTGATGATCGTGTGATAAGCTCACGTCCATCTACAACGGGTGCAAGCCAGTTTTGCACACGCGAATACTCAAAGTTAAACTTGACGAGCCTAGCATATGCAGATATGGCCTCGGAACACGGAGACCGAAAGGTCGAGCGTGAATCATATAGTAGATATGTAACATCCCAAAATTCTAAATTTTGGAATGTTATATTAAATAAATAACTATGCTTGTTGTCTGATTGTTGGTTTGATTGATTGAGTGAAACTGAGTGAAATTTGAAACTTTTGAAAGTTGAATGAGAGGGAATGAAATGACTTTCCCAAAACTTTATCCTTTGCCTTTTGGATCTCAATGAATTCAAATTCATTCCAACCCCAAAAACCTAGAGTGAAGATGACATGACTTCTTCCATTTGGAATGAAAAGAGTTTTGAAAAGATTTGAATTTCATTTGGGAATATTTCAAATTCAAAGCTTTATGCAACTCAATGATTTTCATGAGGGAAGATAAAATGAATTCTTCAATTATATGAAATATGAGTTGAAGTTAAAAGTATCAAGTTGAAAGTCATTTGAAAGTGCTTTGAAACCCTCTTTCAAATTTTGAGTTTTGAATTCAAATTTTGGCAAGTGGGAATCATTTCAAAACTATGCCCGATAAATACTTGATCAAAAGTATGAGAGGAGCAAACATGACACTCCTAAAATATCGAGGAAACAATGCCAAAAGTTTTGGATTCAAATCTGAATTTTATTTGAATTTGAAAAAATGGATTTTTATAAAGTTTGGATTTTGCCTTTGAAAATGTTCAAATGATAGGGAATATTACCCTGATCATTTTGGTATATATATGTCCTATATAAAATATTTATAGATTTTGTTTTATCTCTGTTTTTGTTTTATTAAAAAAATAAATTCAAAAAAATAGAAACCCCCAGCGCCACCAGCCCCTGCCCAGCCAATACCAAGCCCCCACCACCGCCCACCAGCGGCCCAGAGGCTGCCCATGAGAGCCGACCGACCGCCTCCTCACCCTCGCCTGAAACCCCTTGGGCTCGGTCGCCGGCACGCACCCCTCTCTCTCTCTCTCGCGGTGGCCCCCCTTCTTCAACCTCGCCCCACGCCACTGTCGCGCCGCCGCCGATCGCGGATCCGCAAGATCCGGATCCCGATCCCCCCGATCGCCTCCCTTATCTGACGAGGCCCCGCCTATATAAACCGGACCCCCCCGCACCCCCTTACCCCCCGGCCCCCTCTCTCTCTCTCACGCGTCGCCGGAGCCCGAGCCATCCGCCGCCGCCATTGTCGCCGCCGTCGCCGCCCTAGCCACCCCGACCCCACCGACCCCACCAGACGCTCCCGAGCTCTCAAGACCGCCCGCCACTCCGTCGACCTCCCCGACGACCGAGCCACCTGGCAAGACTTCATCGCCGCCGCCGCGCCGAACGCCGGTGAGTCACCGAGACCCCTTCCCGTCCGATGCACGATGAACGGCTAAGATTAGACCTCAAGGGGTACGCGTTTATAAAAAACCGCCCTGGTTCGCCGGTTCATTCGGTTTATTTTAGGTTAGGTTTATTTTATTAGCCCGCCCGACTAGTTTAACCCTAGGGCCCGTTTAGGTTATTTTACGCTCTATGTAGTTTAGCCCATTAGGCCCTTTTTCTTTTATTTTCATTTTCTGTTTTAACATAATAGTTTCTGTTTTGAAAAATTCATATCTTTTATTCTGTTTAATATTTTTAGTTAATTTTTTTTGTTGGTTTGCAAATTTTCTATAGTTTTGTAGAATATATATTTAGCTATGTTAAAATTAATTAAAATTGCTTTAATTTAGTTTTAGTCAGAATAGTAAATCTGCTATAACTTGAGTTAGGAAAATTATTTTTGGATGATTCTTTTGTCCCAACTTTATTTTGACATTGCCAAACCGTAGAAATTAATTTGGGTATTTTAGGATTAACAAATAAATAGTTTTAAGCAGAATCTTGTTAATCCTAATTAATTAGCTAGCTACTGCTTTTCCTATTATTTTAATTAGTAAATAAATTTATTTTTAACATATGATTGATTATTCTAGGATAGTTTCTGTCACTTTATAGGATGAACTTTTATTTATAATAAATAAAAGTTTTATTTTATTTTTCCTAATAGAAATTGAATTAGGCCTAATAGGAGTTTTATAATAGCTTTTAAATTAATTCTTTCGCTCCTAGTGGCTTAATGAATTCTTTTCTGTTAAGTTAACATAAAAACCATGAATAGGTTATGTTAGGGAAATTTTTGTTGTATAAAACTATTCTAGTTGTTGTTTGAAGTAGGAAACTTGAGTTGATTTTCTTTGAGTTTTCCATTGGGTTTTGATTTGGTTGTTTTGATGTGTTATGTTGCTATTGCTATGCTATTGTGTTATGTGGTCCTATGCTATGTGCTTATTGTGATTATTTGTTGTCTCGGTAGAATTTTCCGGAGTGCGAATCTTGCTACTACGAATCCCTAGTTTTCGAAGATCGTCAACAAGGCAAATTCACTTTGACCATGTTTTCATACCTATGTTTTATTGCATATAGTGGCACCTTTGCAACCACCCCTCAGTAGTGTTATTGAATCCTTGTAGTTGAGTAGTATGCATGAGGTAGGAACCCATCATTCCTGTTACCAAGCCCGGGACGTTATTTATTGTAATGCTACGCTATAGTAGACGGGGTTTGGTATGAGTACTCAGGAGTGGTGTGAGAATGGAGGCTCTACGTCAATGACGACAACTCCATGACGGAATCTGCAAGGACTGCATCTTCAAGGCCTCAAGACTTCAAGACTCAAGACAAGAATTCAATACACACTCATTGGGTGAAGGGCGGTTGTGACGGCACCTGGAGAAACCAGTGGTTGGCGGGATGCATGGAGAAGCGCCATGACATCTTGCGTAAAGCTTCACCCAGACTCAAAGAGACGGAAGAATACTTCATGCCGGAAGCTTACTGTGCAACCGTAAGTCATTATGGGCTCGCTTGGTTGACCTTAGTTGTGACTTTGGTGGGGACGGTACTAGCAGATGTAGAACTACGAGGATGGGTTGAGTACCGGACGGTGGTCGAGGAACTCTTTGGAAGACCATGTTTGGTCATCTTGTTCTCAAACACTCAAGTGCGAGAACGTAAAGAGAGGGATCGAATCTTGCGGGTAAAGTGTACAAACCTCCGCAGAGGGTTTAAACCTAATCGATTAGCCGTGTCCCGATTACGGACAATTTGAGCCTCTGGACTTGGATCTATCTCGAACTCTCAACACCGGATTGATAACTTAATGGTGGGCAACTTATGATGACCTTGGGCTATGAGACATCGGTTGGCTAAACCATGTCATGATAGAAAACTCCTTAGTACAGACTTCATTTATTCCTTTGATATAGGTAAAATAAAACCAGCTTTTACGCAAACAAAATTCAGATCTGAGCCATAAAGCCATATTGCATATAGTTTAGTTTTATCATTTGTTTCTCTTATTGTGATCTTGCGGTACATTCAATGCATCGACCTTACACGGCTGCAACGTATCATGTTGCGATATTTCCTCGACGAGTAAGAGTTACGAGACAGGTTACGGTCTACACTCAACCCGCCGATGGCGTTGATGGGACTCCACACCCGCTTGATTGTTTCGCTGAGTATTATGAGGTATATATCATTTTACGTTATTTATACATGTGATTGCACTTTGATATATACATTGATGTACTGTGTGCAAAGATATCGATCCGAGGATGGCACAGATACACAGAGGCTTGACTGTCTCGAGGTCGGGTCGCTCTGTAAATGGTATCGAGCACATGTTGACTGTAGGACGTGACCCTAGAAACCGGAAAGCCCTAGGACAGGAAATTTCTAAAACTTTATTTTCAAAAGACTCTTACTTCTCATCTTTTCAGATTTTATCAAATAGACACTCTCACCTCAAATAGTTAGAATATACCCTTTCCTTTTTGACCACACGGAGGATCAATCAAGTCGTCAAGAAGTAAAGATATCGGACAACCGATGGCCATTTCGAGTAAAGAGGATTTCACCATGTATTAGGAGCTACAACAGTTGAAGACTCAAGACTTGAAGGATCTCAAGAATTATTTGACCTTTAGAAGACCAAACCTGTTATACACCCACGTTAGATACAACGATTTGTGAGCTGTCATTTGTTTGATGTTTTCCGACAGCCACAAAGTAAAACTTATCTCTTCAAAAAAAAACTATTGTTTGTATTGTGTGTATATCCTCCCCACCTCTCTCATATCTCATCCCAAAACCTTTGAACCCCATAGATGATGAATGAAGTTGGACTGATATTCTTCTGGATCAAGACTCACGGAGGCGAGCTATGGATGCTGAGAACATGGAAAACATTTCGGGAGCAATTTGGTTTCAAGGAAGTATGAGGTCCAATACGCTCTTCAAGATTTTACGTAAAGTGCTGCAACCTGGTGGAACATGCATCAAGCCATACAGGATTTAATGGAGCAAGAACTTGGGAGGAATTCAAGAAGACCTGTTGAGATCACGCCTCATCCGGAAGCACTATGATAACCCGAGACCTTGTGCCTGCAAGATTTGCGGAGAAATAGGACACACCGGGAGGAACACAAGGATGGATGCCCTCATTGTGAGGAAAACACCCACCGAGGAATGCCCAACCAGTCGGTGACTTGTTTCTTGTGTGAAGGAACAACCCACTACCCGACTCAAGGTCACATTTACCCCATGGTGCAACAAACTATTCAGAGCGTAAAGAAGGAATGAAAGAAGCTCTCCGGGAAGTTATGAAAGAACCGTGATGAATGAAAGTGTTGAAGACCTTGATGGAGAAGGCCTCAACGGATATTACTCCAATGCTCGTTATTCATGTGGAGAAGAAGGACATTTTCACAAGATTGCACCAAGGAAAGAAAAGAGTATCCAGGATATTTCCGACAGCCAAGTGAAGTTTGACCCTCGGAAATAGAAGCCCTGATCATTACAGAGAAATCCGGAAGAGAAGGCAACCGAGAACAACGCAATTTTTGCAGAGAAGGACCTAAGCCATATCACTTGTTACAGGTGCAAGGATTTAGGTCATTACGCTAGTAAATGTCCGTGAAAGAAGCCAAGAATCCAAGGAGCCCGTGATAATCACAAAGAAGCCCCGAGACATGTCGGAAGTCATTTGTTTTCGCTGCAAGGAAGCAGGACATTATGCTATTAAATGTCCCGACAAGATGAAAGCTGGAGTTGAGTAGTTGGAATTTTGATATGGATAATAAGAGTAGTAGAAAGCAATTTCATTTTCATGAGCTCGATGAGTTGAGTTATGTAATAGATTACTCAGAGATTGTAATAGTTCATGACTCAATAAAGTTGTAAAGTCACATGCTGAAAAGCTTTAAGGAGTTGTGATGCATGAATTGGATATTGGAAATTGAGTTTGAAGTCTTGATATGAATGTGTGCCCCAGGAGATATGCACCTTATTCTGAGCACATTTTGTTTTACAACTGCAGATGACGACCCTTTATGAGTCTTTCCTTAAAGGTCCGGAAACCATCATGACCACGACAAGTGATCATGATTACCCAAGATCCTCAAGGACATGATGAAGCATATTCACCTTGAAGGAGATGCAGTCTACAAAGGCTACCCTTCATGCATAAGGGAGTGGAACTTTGGTATGTGGAGGTACACCTTGTAGCGACCGACCTCCACGGTCAAGCCTCGTGTATCTGTGCCATCCTCGGATCAAGTATCTCAGCACACACAAGACATCAATGTATATATCAAAGTGCAATCACATGTATAAATAACGAAATGATATATACCTCATAATACTCAGCGGAAACAATCAAACGGGTGTGGAGTCCCATCAACGCCATCGGCAGGTTGAGTGTAGACCGTAACCTGCATCGTAACTCTTACTCATCGAGGAAATATCGCAACATGATACGTTGCAGCCGTGTAGGTCAAGACATTGAATGTACCGGCAAGATCACAATAAGAGAAAACAAATGATAAAACTAAACTATATGCAATATGGCTTTATGGCTCTGTATCTGAATTTTGTTTGCGTAAAAGCTGGTTTTATTTTACCTATATCAAAGGAATAAATGAAGTCTGTACTAAGGAGTTTTCTATCATGACATGGTTTCGCCAACCGATGTCTCATAGCCCAAGGTCATCATAAGTTGCCCACCATTAAGTTATCAATCCGGTGTTGAGAGTTCCGAGATAGATCCAAGTCCAGAGGCTCAAATTGTCCGTGAATCGGGACACGGCTAATCGATTAGGTTTAAACCCTCAGAGCGACCCGACCTCAGACGGTCAAGCCTCGTATTCTTGTGCCATCCTCGGATCAGTATCTTTGGCACACACAGTACATTAATGTATATATCAAAGTGCAATCACATGTATAAATAACGTAAAATGATATATACCTCATAATAATCAGCGAAACAATCAAACGGGTGTGGAGTCCCATCAACGCCATCGGCGAGTTGAGTGTAGACCGTAACCTCAGATCGTAACTCTTACTCGTCGAGAAGTATCGCAACATGATACGTTGCAGCCGTGTAGGTCAGTACATTGAATGTACCGGCAAGATCACAATATGAGAAAACAGATGAATAAACTATACTATATGCAATATGGCTTTATGGCTCTGTATCTGAGTTTTGTTTGCGTAAAAGCTGGTTTTATTTTACCTACATCAAAGGAATAAAATGAAGCCTGTACTATGGAGTTTTTTTCTGTCATGTCATGGTTCCGCCAACCGATGTCTCATAGCCCAAAATCATCATAAGTTGCCCACATTTAAGTTATCAATTCGGTGTTGAGAGTTCTAAAATAGATCCAAGTCCAGATGCTCAAATTGTCCGTAACCGGGGACACGGCTAATCGATTAGGTTATAACCCTCTGCAGAGGTTTGTACACTTTACCCGCAAGATTCGATCCCTCTCTTTACGTTCTCGCACTTCAGAGTGTTTGAGAACAAGATGACCAAACAAGGTCTTCCAAAGAGTTCCTCGACCACCGTCCGGTACTCAACCCATCCTACCGTAGTTCTACATCTGCTAGTACCGCCCCAGCCAGGGTCACCACTAAGGTCAACCAAGCGAGCCCATAATGACTTGCGGTTGCACGGGTAAGCTTCCGGCGTGAAATATTCTTCCGTCTCTTTGAGTCCTGGGTGAAGCTTTCCGCAAGATGTCATGGCGCTTCTCCATGCATCCCGCCAACCACTGATTTCTCCAGGTGCCCGTCAACCGCCCTTCACCCAAAGAGTGTGTATTGAAATCTTGTCCCGAGTCTTGAAGTCTTGAGGCCTTGAAGATGCAGTCCTTGCAGGTTCCATCATGGAGTTGTCGTCATTGACGAGAATCCTCCATTCTCACACCACTCCAGTACTCATACCAAACCCGTCTACTATAGCGTAGCATTAAATAAAATATCGTCCCGGCTTGGTAACAGGGGTTGGGTTCCTACCTCATGCATACTACTCAACTACAAGGATTCAATAACACTCTTGAGGGGTGGTTGCAAAGATGTCACTAAATGCAATAAAACATAGGCAGGAAAGCATGGTCAAAGTGAACTTGCCTTGTTGACGATCTTCAAAAACTAGGGTTTCAGAGTAGCAATCTTCGCAGACCGGAAATTCTACCGAGGCAAACAATAACTATAATAAGCACATAGCATAACATAACATAACAAAGTAACACACCAAAACCAACAAAGCAAAACCCAAAGGAAAACTTAAAGAAAAAAACAACTCAAAGTTTTCCTACTTCAAATAACAACAAAAATAGTTTTATATAACAAAATTTCTTAACATCACCTAATCATGGTTTTATGTTAACTAAACAGAAAATATTTCATTAAGCAACTAGGAGCAAAAAGAATTAAATAAAAATCTATTATGAAACTCCCGGAATAAGCAAAACAAGCTTTAATTAAAATCTGATCTAACTCAATTTTTATAAATCCAAACATAGACAAATTATATATTTTTGGAAACTACAAGAAAATTGTGATCTAACGCAAAAAGAATCAGCATCATTGGACTTCTAGATCAAAAGTTATAAGCTAAACAAGAACGGAACTAAATCTGTTACGGAAATAAATCTGAAAACGAAAACGGCGACGTGGCAAGATTTGATTGGTTGTCGGGTGTGCGCGTTTTAGGCTATCTAGAGGACGGCCGCACATTTGAAGAAAACAGTTTGACTATTAAGTGATCTATTTGGGGCCTTAGGATCAAGATCTAACGGTGGTACGGGAATAGACAAAAGAAGGAGAAAAAAAAACAACAAGGAGTTACCTGTACGTGAGGCAGAGATGGCAGGAAGGAGACGGCGATGTGGAGGGCTGCTCCGGCGAGGGGGCGAGGTCGTCGGCGAGGGTGGGGGTGGCGGAGGAGGGGTCGCTGGGGAGGTTCCAGGAGAGCTCTGGTGAGCGTTCTAGGCAGGAAAAGGAGGACGGTGGCGAGAAGGCTACAGGCAGGAGGGGCGTGGTGATGGGAAAAATGGAACGAGGAGAGGAGGGGTTTTATAGGCGGTCTCGGGAGGCGCTGGGATGGAAAGACGAGGGAGATCGGGAAGGTGGAGTTTCTGTCTCCATGGATATGGAAAGCTTCAGAACGTGAGAGGAAACAGAGGAAGGAGATGATCTCTTGTTGGGCTAGAATAGGAAAGTGCTTAATGGGCCAGGTTTTTCCTAATAAAAACGATTCCATTCCTATTTTTAAAATTAGGAAACTAAAACAATAAAAGGGAAATCAAATCAATTCAGAATAAAGAGTTTTATATACTAAAATTATTAGAAAAATAAAATGTAGATGATGAGCATTATTCCACGGCCAAAATAAAAACTTAAAAAATGTCTTTCAGAAAATCCCTAAAGGCTTTATTTCTTTTTGCAAATAATTTTAAATAAAAACTTTGGTTTTTCTTGGCTCAAATATTTTCAAAATGCCCCTGATTTTGAGGGTCATTTTCCTCCGCTCTTTCTTGCTTGCAAGAATTAATTTTCGGGTATTTCTCGGGAAGAAAAATAGAGAAGCAAGTGCAAATATTTGAAAGAATTAAATTGCAAAACTCCGCTCAAATTCTTTATAGTTGAAGAAGTCATGTCATCTTCTCTCATTGATTTTAATAGGATGAATTTGAATTTACGGAGAAGGGAAAGTCATTTTATTCCTCTCATTCAAAAGTTTTGAAAAGGTTCAAATTTCACTCAAGTTTAATTCACTCAAGCAAACAAACAAACAATTCAATTAATTATATTAACATTCCAAAATTTGGGATGTTACAAACCTACCACACTTAAAATGAATCTAGTCCTCGAGATTGAAGAAACTAACAAGAAAAGGTTAGGGTTGGGGTCTTCTAGCAAATGTCTTGGTCGAAGGTCGGGGTGCTACCACACTTAAAAATAAGGTCATGGTTCCAATAAACTCAGATATTTCCTCTGGAGGGCTGACAATGTATGTCTCTTCACATATCTTACAATAGCTCCTTCATTAAAGCTCTTACATCGTCGAAGCATAGAGTTTCCCTCAAAAGCTTGGGTCGGTTCGTCAAAGTTGAAGTTAAATCCGAGACTGGATCTTCTTAGGTGATGGAGTGCATGTCCATTCTAAACAACTATCGAAACACTCATGGTGGTCTACAATTTATGGTTTTCTCCTGCGAAAACGGGTCAGGTTGAACCTCACCGTATAACCTACGTTTGGCAGCGGTTGCACTGTAATGGGGTTCCATCGTCCTACCATTTTATGGTTTTATGGCTTATCGCGTCGACACTCTTCTAAGTTTTCAAGGCTCTCGATTTTCCATCAACATATGATAGTTCATGATAGAAGTCTCGGTATGGGGCCAATCCATCCCGTGCTTGAATCATTACCACATATGTAAATATCGAATCACGTATTTTAACACTTGGGCATACTCACAAGCATTGCAGAATTTCTCTTGTTCTCGAACTGAGTTCGTATAAATCCATGGTTTCGCATGCCAAACAAAACATCTATCGTTACTTCACCACTCTCGGGTTTTGCGTAACCTCCTACGTAAACGTAAGCTGATTGGATCATGATTCTTCCAAATTTATTCCTTTATCAAGGTTACAACGGTTCCTTCTCAAAATCCACGGCATGTGGGTTATGGCCCACTTCAACACTAGTGCAGCTTTAACTCATCCTTGGAGTAACTCTCTTGTTACACCTCCTTAAATCGATATTACTGTTTCTTCATACCATCATATCAAAACAAAACTCCAACTTATTTTGTCCAGCTTCCTTCTATGGCCGTCATGAATAACACGTTTCTTTCTTCATTGATCCTGTGGCTTTATAGAGTACTATGACCAAAAGAAGTGCACAAGTTTATCCATAAAATCTCATTAATCTCATATCAATCTTTCATTACATCCTTAACCATTTTCGTAAATCCAAATTCCAAAAGTACTTATTACAGATGCTGCCACCCACATGATTTGGTATGGTGGACATTACTTCCACTTTATTTATTTATCCTCCTCGAGGATTCTTTAGTCCCTTGGAATTGTGCGACATGAGCCTTGAAATCTTCAATCTTCTGTTTCATCATGGTGGTCTTGAGCTTCACCTTCATCATCTCTGCATGCACTTCGCTTAGGTATTCACGAGTATAACGGAGTCTTGCTTCAAGTATTTCTCGATCTGGCGTATGGCTTCCATGGCCGCTTCACGAACGGCATCGAAGAAAGTTGCTTGTGGCACACGTGAGATGAAAAGTAATGCCCCATCCTCTTTGGGCAAACTCCTTTCAAACGGTGGAGGTGTACCTCCACATACCAAAGTTCCACTCCCTTTTGCATGAAGGGGTAGCCTTTGTAGACCTGCATCTCCTTCAAGGTGAATATGCTTCATCATGTCCTTCAAGATCTTGGGTAATCATGATCACTTGTCGTGGTCATGATCGTTTGAGGCCCTTAAGGAAAGACTCATAAAGGGTTGTCATCTGCATGTGTAGGATAAGAGGAGTGCTCGTAACAAGGGATGTATCTCCATGGGAAGTTGCAATTGTCTCCGTAAAGGTTTGGTGTTCAGTTGTCCATGGGTTCAAGATTTCGGGTGCTGTTGAGATAGAAAGAGAAGGCAATTACCCACTCATCAACAAAATTATCGCTTGTAATGGGCCGTTCTACTATGGTTTCGTTTCTAAGTCCTCATTTCTTGGTCTTCAATGCTCGGGAGTTTCCAATTCTCGATGCTGTTCCCATATGAAGGCCTTCTACCATTCTTCCGTAACTTACGTCTCTCATGGTTGAAATAAATACAAGCCTACGAATATCGAGTTTGCCCAAAAATGATGGGGCAGTACCTTTTCATTTCACGTGTGCCACAAGCAACTTTCTTCGATGCTGTTCGTGAAGCAGCCATGGAAGCCATACGCCAGATCGGAGAAATACTTGAAGCAAGACTCCGTTATACTCAGGAATACCTAAGCGAAGTGCATACAGAGATGATGGAGGTGAAGCTCAAGGCCACCACGATGAAATAGAAGATTGAAAAATTCAAGGCATATGTCGCACAATTCCAGTGGGACTGAAGAATCCTCAAGGAAAAAAAAATAAAGTTGGAAGTAATGTCTGACCATACCGAACCATGTGGGTGGCAGCATTTGTAATAAAATTTTTGGAGTTGGATTCACGAAAGATGGATAAGGATGTAATAAAAGATTGATATGAAAATAATGAGATTTATGGATAAACTAGTGCATTTTTCTTTGGTGTCGTAGTACTGTAAAGCCCACAGGATAAATGAAGAAAGAAATGTATTATTCATGACGGTCCATAGAAGGAAGCTAGACAATATAAGTTGGAGTTTTGCTTTTGATATGATGGTCTGAAGAAACAAAGTACTACTGGATTTAAAGGATGTGTAATATGGAACAAGAGAGTTACCCCAAGGATGAGTTAAAGCTGCACTAGTGTTGAAGTGGGCTCATAACCCATGTGCCCAGGAATTAATAAGGGTCAAGTACCCACCGAAGAAGAAATTTTGGGAAGACTGCGATTCGATCAACAGACGCTTCAGAGGAGGTTACGCAAAACCCGAGAGTGGTGAAGTAACGATAGATGTTTTGTTTGGCTTGCGATATCATGGAATTTACTCAACCCAGTTCGAGAACAAGAGAAATTCTGCAATGCTTGTGAGTGTGCCCAAGTGTTAGAATACGTGATTCACTGCTTACATATGTGGTAATGATTCAAGCACGGGATGGATTGGCCCCATACCAAGACTTCTATCATGAACTATCATATGTCGATGGAAAATCGAGAGCCTCAAAACTCTAGAAGAGTGTCGACGCGATAAGCCATAAAACCATAGAATGGTAGGACGATGGAACCCTTTACAGCAACTGCTGCCAATCGAGGTTATACGGTAAGGTTCAACCTGCACCTGCTTTCTGCAGGAGAAACCATAAATTGTAGACCACCATGAGTATTTCGATAGTTGTCTAGAATGGACACTTGACCTATCACTAAGAAGATCTAGTGTCGCATTTAACCACAACTTTGACGAACCGACCCAAGATTTGGAGGAAAACTCTATGCTTCGACTAAAGGAGCTATTGTAAGATATGTGGAGAGACATACATTAACACTCCAGAGGAAGTATCTGAGTTTATTGAACTCAGAACCTTACTTTTAAGTGTGGTAGCACCTCACCATTCTCGACTGTAACTTTGCTAGAAGACCCCAACCCCTAACCTTTTCTTGTTAGTTTCTTCAATCTCGAGGACTAGATTCATTTTAAGTGTAGGTTTGTAACATCCCAAAATTCTAAATTTTGGAATGTTATATTAAATAAATAACTATGCTTGTTGTCTGATTGTTGGTTTGATTGATTGAGTGAAACTGAGTGAAATTTGAAACTTTTGAAAGTTTAATGAGAGGGAATGAAATGACTTTCCCAAAACTTTCTCCTTTGCCTTTTGGATCTCAATGAATTCAAATTCATTCCAACCCCAAAAACCTAGAGTGAAGATGACATGACTTCTTCCATTTGGAATGAAAAGAGTTTTGAAAAGATTTGAATTTCATTTGGGAATATTTCAAATTCAAAGCTTTATGCAACTCAATGATTTTCACGAGGGAAGATAAAATGACTTCTTCAATTATATGAAATATGAGTTGGAAGTTAAAAAGTATCAAGTTGAAAGTCAGTTGAAAGTGCTTTGAAACCCTCTTTCAAATTTTGAGTTTTGAATTCAAATTTTGGCAAGTGGGAATCATTTCAAAACTATGCCCGATAAATACTTGATCAAAAGTATGAGAGGAGCAAACATGACACTCCAAAAATATCAGAGGAAACAATGCCAAAAGTTTTGGATTCAAATCTAAATTTTATTTGAATTTGAAAAATGGATTTTTACAAAGTTTGGATTTTGCCTTTGAAAATGTTCAAATGATAGGAATATTACCCGATCATTTTGGTATATATATGTCCTATATAAAATATTTATAGATTTTGTTTTATCTCTGTTTTGTTTTATTAAAAATAAATTCAAAAAATAGAACCCCCCTCAGCGCCGCCCCAGCCCCTGCCCAGCAATACTGAAGTTTCCCCACCACCGGCCCACCAGTGCCCAGAGGCAGCCCAATGAGCCGACCGACCGCCTTCCTCACCCTCCTTGAAAACCCTTGGGCTCGGCCGCCCGCCCCCGCACCCTCTCTCTCTCTCTCTACGGCAGGTGGCCCCTTCTCTTCTTCAACCCCCTCCCCACGCCACTGTCAGGCCACGCCGATCACGGATCCCAAGATCCGGATCCCGATCCTCCCGATCGCCTCCCTTATCTGGACGAGGCCCCGCCTATATAAACCGGACCCCGCACCCCATTCCCCCTACCCCTCGCCGAGCCCTCCTCTCTCTCTCTCTCACGCGTCGCCGAGTTCGAGCCATCCGCCGCCATTGTCGCCGCCGCCGCCGCCCTAGCCACCCCGACCCCACCGACCCCACCAGACGCTCCCCGAGCTCCTCAAGACCGCCCGGCCACTCCGTCGACCTCCCGACGACCGAGCCACCGGCAAGACTCATCGCCGCCCGCCGCCGCCGTCGAACGCCGGTGAGTCACCGGAGACCCCCTTCCCCGTCCGATGCACGATGAACGGCTAAGATTAGACCCCCGAAGGGGTACGCGTTTTTATAAAAAAAACCGCCCGGTTCGGCCGGTTCATTCGGTTTATTTTTAGGTTAGGGTTTATTTTTATTAGCCCTGCCCGACTAGTTTAACCCTAGGGCCCGTTTAGGTTATTTTACGCCGGTATGTAGTTTAGGCCCATTAGGCCCTTTTTCTTTTATTTTCATTTTCTGTTTTAACAGAATAGTTTCTGTTTGAAAAATTCATATCTTTTATTCTGTTTAATATTTTTAGTTGATTCTTTTTTGTTGGTTTGCAAATTTTCTATATTTTCTGTAGAATATATATTTAGCTATGTTAAAATTAATTAAAATTGCTTTAATTTAGTTTTAGTCAGAATAGTAAATCTGCTATAACTTGAGTTAGGAAAATTATTTTGGAAGATTCTTTTGTCCCAACTTTATTTTGACATTGCCAAACCGTAGAAATTAATTTGGGTATTTTAGGATTAACAAATAAATAGTTTTAAGAAGAATCTTGTTAATCCTAATTAATTAGCTAGCTACTGTTTTCCTATTATTTTAATTAGTAAATAAATTTATTTTTAACATATGATTGATTATTCTAGGATAGTTTCTGTCACTTTATAGGATGAACTTTTATTTATAATAAATAAAAGTTTTATTTTATTTTTCCTAATAGAAATTGAATTAGGCCTAATAGGAGTTTTATAATAGCTTTTAAATTAATTCTTTTGCTCCTAGTGTCTTAATGAATTCTTTTCTGTTAAGTTAACATAAAACCATGAATAGGTTATGTTAGGGAAATTTTGTTGTATAAAACTATTCTAGTTGTTGTTTGAAGTAGGAAACTTGAGTTGATTTTCTTTGAGTTTTCCATTGGGTTTTGATTTGGTTGTTTTGATGTGTTATGTTGCTATTGCTATGCTATTGTGTTATGTGGTCCTATGCTATGTGCTTATTGTGATTATTTGTTGTCTCGATAGAATTTTCCTGAGTGCTAAGCTTGCTACTACTTAATCCCTAGTTTTCAAGATCGCCAACAAGGCAAGTTCACTTTGACCATGTTTTCATACCTATGTTTTATTGCATATAGTGGCACCTTTGCAACCACCCTCAAGAGTGTTATTGAATCCTTGTAGTTGAGTAGTATGCATGAGGTAGGAACCCATCATTCCTGTTACCAAGCCCGGACGTTATTTATTGTAATGCTACGCTATAGTAGACGGGTTTGGTATGAGTACTCAGGAGTGGTGTGAGAATGGAGGCTCTACGTCAATGACGATAACTCCATGACGGAATCTGCAAGGACTGCATCTTCAAGGCCTCAAGACTTCAAGACTCAAGACAAGAATTCAATACACACCACTGGGTGAAGGACGGTTGACGGGCACCTGGAGAAACCAGTGGTTGGCGGGATGCATGGAGAAGCGCCATGACATCTTGCGGAAAGCTTCACCCAGACTCAAAGAGACGGAAGAATACTTCATGCCCTAAGCTTACCTGCAACCGCAAGTCATTATGGGCTCGCTTGGTTGACCTTAGTTGTGACTCTGGCTGGAATGGTACTAGCAGATGTAGAACTACGGTAGGATGGGTTGAGTACCGGACGGTGGTCGAGGAACTCTTTGGAAGACCATGTTTGGTCATCTTGTTCTCAAACACTCAAGTGCGAGAACGTAAAGAGAGGGATCGAATCTTGCGGGTAAAGTGTACAAACCTCTGCAGAGGGTTTAAACCTAATCGATTAGCCGTGTCCCCGGTTACGGACAATTTGAGCCTCTGGACTTGGATCTATCTCGGAACTCTCAACACCGGATTGATAACTTAATGGTGGGCAACTTATGATGACCTTGGGCTATGAGACATCGGTTGGCGAAACCATGTCATGATAGAAAACTCCTTAGTACAGACTTCATTTATTCCTTTGATATAGGTAAAATAAAACCAGCTTTTACACAAACAAAATTCAGATACAGAGCCATAAAGCCATATTGCATATAGTTTAGTTTTATCATTTGTTTTCTCTTATTGTGATCTTGCCGGTACATTCAATGTACTGACCTACACGGCTGCAACGTATCATGTTGCAGATATTTCCTCGACGAGTAAGAGTTACGATGACAGGTTACGGTCACACTCAACCCGCCGATGGCGTTGATGGGACTCCACACCCGCTTGATTGTTTCCGCTGAGTATTATGAGGTATATATCATTTTACGTTATTTATACATGTGATTGCACTTTGATATATACATTGATGTACTGTGTGTGCCAGCATACTGATCCAGGGAAGGCACAGATACACAGAGGCTTGACCGTCTGAGGTCGGGTCGCTACAAGATATGATCAACATCGTGATGTTCACCATTGAAAACTACTCCATCTCACGTGATGATCGGTTATGGTTTAGTTGATTTGGATCACGTGATCACTTAGATGACTAGAGAGATGTCTGTCTAAGTGGGAGTTCTTAAGTAATATGATTAATTGAACTTAAATTTATCATGAACTTAGTCCTGGTAGTATTTTGCAAATTATGTTGTAGATCAATAGCTCGCGTTGTTGCGTTAATATGTTTATTTTAATATGTTCCTAGAGAAAACTGTGTTGAAAGATATTAGTAGCAATGATGCGGATTGGATCCGTGATCTGAGGTTTATCCTCATTGCTGCACGTAAGAATTATGTCCTTGATGCACCGCTAGGTGATGCACCTATTGCAGGAGCGTATGCACGTTATGAACGTTTGGCTAGCTCAATATGATGACTACTTGATAGTTTAGTGCACCATGCTTAACGGCTTAGAATCGGGACTTCAAAGACGTTTTGAACGTGATGGACCATATGAGATGTTCCAGGAATTGAAGTTAATATTTAAGCAAATACCCGAGTTGAGAGATAGGAAATCTCCAACAAGTTCTATAGCTAAAAGATGGAGGAGAATCGCTCAACTAGTGAGCATGTGCTCAGATTGTCTGGGTACTTCAATCGCTTGAATCAAGTGGGAGTTAATCTTCCAGATAAGATAGTGATTGACAGAATTCTCTAGTCACAATCACTAAGTTGCTAGAACTTTGTGATGAACTATAGTATGCAAGGGATGACGAAAACGATTCCTGAGCTCTTCGTGATGTTGAAACCAACGAAGGTAGATATCAAGAAAGAGCATCAAGTGTTGATGATTGACAAGACCACTAGTTTCAAGAAAAGGGCAAAGGGAAAGAAAGGGAAACTTCAAGTAGAATGGCAAACAAGTTGTCACTCCCGTGAAGAAGACCAAAGCTGGACCAAAGCCTAAAACTGAGTGCTTCTACTGCAAAGGAAATGGTCACTGGAAGCGGAAATGCCCTGAATATTTGGTGAATAAGAAGGATGGCAAAGTGAACAAGGGTATATTTGATATACAGGTTATTGATGTGTACCTTACTAGTGTTTATAGTAGCCCCTGAGTATTTGATACTTGTTAGGTTGCTAAGATTAGTAACTCAAACAGGAGTTACGTATAAATGCAGAAACTAGTTGAAGGGGAAGTGACGATGATTGTTGGAAGTAGTTCCAAGATTGATATGATCATCATCACACACTCCCTATACTTTCGGATTAGTGTTAAACCTAAATAAATGTTATTTAGCTTTTATGCTGAGCATGAATATGATTTGATCATGTTTATTGCAATACGGTTATTCATTTAAAGTCGAGAATAATTGTTGTTCTGCTTACATGAATAAAACCTTCAATGGTCATACACCCAATGAAAATAGTTTATTGGATCTCGATCGTAGTGATACACATATTCATAATATTGAAGCCAAAAGATGCAAAGTTAATAATGATAGTGCAACTTGTTTGTGGCAATCGCCGCTTAAGTCATATTGGTATAAAGCGCATGAAGAAACTCCATGCTGATGGGATTTTGGAATCACTTGATTATGAATCGCTTGATGCTTGCGAACCATGTCTCTTGGGCAAGATGACTAAAACGCCGTTCTCCGGAACAATGGAGCAAGCAACAGATTTGTTGGAAATCATATATACTGATGTATGTGGTCCGATGAATATTAAGGCTTGCAGCGGGTATCATTATTTTCTGACCTTCACAGATGATTTGAACAGATATGAGTATATCTACTTAATGTAATAGAAGTCTGAAACATTTGAAAAGTTCATATAATTTCAGAGTGAAGTGAAAAATCATCGTAACAAAGTTTCTACGATCTGATAGTGGAGAAGAATATTTGAGTTACGAGTTTGGTCTTCAGTTAAAACAATGTGAAATAGTTTCACTACTCACGCCACCGGAACACCACAGATAATGGTGTGTCCGAACGTCATAACCTGCATTTTATTGGATATAGTGCGGTCTATGATGTCTCTTACCGATTTACCACTATCTTTTGGGGTTATGCATTAGAGACAGCTACATTCACGTTAAATAGGGCACCATCTAAACCGCTGAGACGACACCGTATGAACTATGGTTTGGCAAGAAACCTAAGTTGTCGCTTTCTTAAAGTTTGAGATTGCAATGCTTATGTGAAAAGTTTCAACCTGATAAGCTCAAACCCAAATCGGAGAAGCGTCTTCATAGGATACCCAAAAGAAAATGTTGGGCACACCTTCTATCACAGATCCAAGGCAAGACATTCGTTGTTAAGAATGGATCCTTTCTAGAGAAGGAGTTTCTCTCGAAAGAAGTGAGTGGGAGGAAAGTAGAACTTGATAAGGTAATTGTACCTTCTCCCTTATGGGAAAATAGTTCATCATAGAAATCTGTTCCTGTGACTACTACACCAATTAGTGAGGAAGCTAATGATGATGATCATGTAACTTCAGATCAAGTTACTACCGAATCTCGTAGATAAACCAGAGTGAAATCCGCACCAGAGTGGTACGGTAATCCTGTTCTGGAGGTCATACTACTTGACCATGACAAACCTACGAACTATGTGGAAGCGATGATGAGCCCAGATTCCGCAAAATGGCTTGAGGCCATGAAATCTGAGATGGGATCCATGTATGAGAACAAAGTATGGACTTTGGTTGACTTGCCCGATGATCGGCAAGCCATTGAGATTAAATGGATTTTTAAGAGGAAGACATACGCTGATAGTAGTGTTACTATCTACAAAGCTAGACTTGTCGAAAAAGGTTTTTTGACAAAGTTCAAGGTGTTGACTACGATGAGATTTTCTCACTCGTATCGATGCTTAAAGTCTGTCCGAATCATGTTAGCAATTGCCGCATTTTATGAAATCTGCAAATGGATAACAAAACTGCAATTTTAATGGATTTATTAAAAAGAGTTGTATATGATGCAACCAGAAGGTTTTGTCAATCCTAAAGGTGTTAACAAAATGTACAAGCTCCAATGATCCATCTATGGACTGGTGCAAGCATCTCGAGTTAGAATATATGCTTTGATGAGTTGATCAAAGCATATAGTTTTATATGCACTTATGTGAAGCCTGATTTACAAGAAAGTGAGTGGGAGCACTACAACATTTCGATAAGTATATGTGAATGACATATTGTTGATCGAAATAATGTAGAATTATTCGCAAAGCATAAAGGAGTGTTTGAAAGGAGTTTTTCAAAGAAAGACCTCAAGAAGCTGCTTACATATTGAGCATCAAGATCTATAGAGATAGATCAAGACGCTTGATAAGTTTTTCAATAAGTACATACCTTGACAAGATTTTGAAGTAGCTCAAAATGGAATAGTCAAAGAAAGAGTTCTTGCCTGTGTTACAAGGTGTGAAATTGAGTAAGACTCAAAACTCGACCACGGCAGAAGATAGAAAGAGAATGAAAGTCATTCCCTATGCCTCAGCCATAGGTTCTATAATGTATGCCATGCTGTGTACCAGATCTATTGTATACCCTACACTGTGTTAAGCAAGGAGTACAATAGTGATCTAAGAGTAGATCATCGACAGCGGTCAAAATTATCCTTAGTGGAATAAGGAATTATTTCTATTATGGAGGTGACAAAAGGTTCGCCGTAAAAAGTTACGCCGATGCAAGTTTTGACACAGATCTGGATGACTCTAAGTCTCGATCTAGATACATATTGAAAGTAGGAGCAATTAGCTAGAGTAGCTCATGCAAGAGCATTGTAGACATAGAATTCAGAATACTTACGGATCTGTATGTGATGCATCTGCTGACTAAAATTATCTCACAAGCAAAACATGATCACACCTTAGTACTCTTTGGGTGTTAATCACATGTTTATGTGAACTAGATTATCGACTCTAGTAAACCCTTTGGGTGTAGGTCACATGACGATGTGAACTATGGGTGTTAATCACATGGTGATGTGAACTATTAGTGTTGAATCACATGGCGATGTGAACTAGATTATTGACTCTAGTGCAAGTGGGAGATCAAGGAAATATGCCCTAGAGGCAATAATAAAGTTATTATTTATTTCCTTATATCATGATAAATGTTTATTATTCATGCTAGAATTGTATTAACCGAAACATAATACATGTGTGAATACATAGACAAACATAGTGTCACTAGTATGCCTCTACTTGACTAGCTCGTTGAATCAAAGATGGTTAAGTTTCCTAGCCATAGACATGAGTTGTCATTTGATTAACGGATCACATCATTAGGAGAATGATGAGATTGACTTGACCCATTCCGTTAGCCTAGCACTTGATCGCTTAGTATGTTGTTATTGCTTTCTTCATGACTTATACATGTTCCCGTAACTATGAGATTATGCAACTCCCATTTACCGGAAGAACACTTTGGTGCTACCAAACGTCACAACGAATCGGGTGATTATAAAGGAGTACTACAGGTGTCTCCAAAGGTACATGTTGGGTTGGCGATTTCGAGATTAGGTTTTGTCACTCCGATTGTCGGAGAGGTATCTCCGGCCCTCTCGGTAATGCACATCACTATAAGTCTTGCAAGAAATGTAGCTAATGAGTTAGTTACGGAATGATGCATTACGTAACGAGTAAAGAGATTTGCGTAACGAGATTGAACTAGGTATTGGATACCGACGATCGAATCTCGGCAAGTAACATACCGATGACAAAGGGAACAACGATGTTGTTATGCGGTTTGACCGATAAAGATCTTCGTAGAATATGTAGGAGCCAATATGAACATCTAGGTTCCACTATTGGTTATTGACCGGAAACAGTTCTAGGTCATGTCTACATAGTTCTCGAACCCATAGGGTCCGCACGCTTAACATTACGATGACAGTTATATTATGAGTTTATGAGTTTTGATGTACCGAAGGAGTTCGGAGTCCCGGATGAGATCGGGGACATGACGAGGAGTCTCGAAATGGTCGAGACGTAAAGATCGATATATTGGACGACTATATTCGGAGTTCGGAAAGGTTCCGAGTGATTCGGGTATTTTTCGGAGTACCGGAGAGTTACGGGAATTCACCGGGGAGTATATGGGCCTTATTGGGCCATACGGGAATAGAGAGAGAGGCCAAAGGAAGGAGGCCTGCGCCCCCTCTGGTCCGAATTGGACAAGGGGCGAGCCCCTTTCCTTCTTCCTCTCCCCTCTTTCCCTTCTCCTACTCCAACAAGGGAGGTGGAATCCTTACTAGGACTAGGGAGTCCTAGTAGGACTCCACACTTGGCGCCGCCTCCTAGGGCCGGCCTCCTCCCCCTTGCTCCTTTATATACAGGCGGGGGCACCCCATGACACACAAGTTGATCATCGTGATCGCTCTTAGCCGCAGCGGTGCCCCTCCATCATATTCCACCTCGGTCATATCGTCATGAGTTTAGGCGAAGCCTGCGCTGGTAGAACATCATCATCGCCACCACACCGTCAGGTCGACGGAACTCATCCCCGACACCCCGCTGGATCGGAGTCCGGGATCGCCATCGAGCTGAACGGTGCAGAACACGGAGGTGCCGTGACGCTCGGTACTTGGATCGGTCGGATCGTGAAGACGCACGACTACATCAACCGCGTTGTCATAACGCTCGCTTTCGGTCTCACGAGGGTACGTGGACACACTCTCCTCTCGTTGTTATGCATCACCATGATCTTGCGTGTGCGTAGGAAATTTTTTGAAATTACTACGTTCCCCAACATCATCACGGTACACTGAAAGAGCATCGGAATAAGCAGATACCTGTTGATCATAAGCATCAACGGCAGCATCATCAAGGGCCTTGGCGGCATCCCGGCCACTCGAGTAGCCTCAAGAAGAAGGACCGGCGGCACCGTGGGATTGGAGCCACAGCGAATAGGCACGCGGCAGGGAACCTCGCCAGAAAGAACACCCCACAGAAGAAGGCCACACATATGGATGCACATGAACCCCACAAACTCAGCATAGTTGGTGCCATCGAAGATCAAGGAGCACCTAGGAACTGCGACATAGCCCGAAGAAGACATGAGGGAACTCTGTTGTGCTCCTCCTGGGTTTTTTTTTGGTCAACGCCCCTCGATCTGGATCGGGGCGGATAGACAGACGCTAGCCCGAGCGAGGAATCAGGAGGCCAGGAGAAGAGCCGGCCATGGGTCGCACCTGCGGGAGCGGATGAAGCAGCGACAGCTGCAGCCAGATGCGGAAGAGGGCGGCCGGGCGCAGCGTGCTGTGGCGCAGGCGGCGAGACGCGGCCGGGAGCGGGTGGCCGAGGCGCAGCTGTGGCGCTGTCGGGCGCAGCACGGGCGCCTGTCGTGGAATTGTCACGGCAGATGTCCTCGTGAAAGGACTTAGTCGCAGGCCATCGACGGGTTAACTTAGAGGGGTTAAAGCGGACACAAAGACACGAGAGTTATACTAGTTCGCCCCTTCGATGAAGGTAAAAGCCTACGCCTAGTTTGTGATGGATTGATGTGATTTCGCGATTAGGGAGCAATAGCTTCGCTTAAGCCTTGAATTGTCTGTCCCTTAATCGCCGCCGGTCGCCCCCGATATACACGGGTTGACGCCTGCCGGTTCACATAGAGTCCCGAGGCCGCTCATACAAGTGTCCGCTCGGTCTCTTCTTTTCTTATCTTACAAAGACAAGTTACATGACTAAGGCGGTTTACATTAATGGACCCTAATCTGCCTCGGGCTCGGGCCTCTTGCCTTCGTGGGCCCTAATTATATATGAGGGTAAACCGCCCTTGAGGCGGTTTATATTCAGAGTTATATCCCCAACATTAGGCCCCAGATTGACTTGAACCGTTCATGTTAATCTTCAACATCTTAGGAAACTCAATCTCCTTCAGATTCGTAGAAACCGCCATCCGCTTGAACCGCCGTGACGCTATCCTCCGACCACAAAGAACGAGGCGCCTTTGACGCCATCCTTAATAAAGAAACCCAAACAAGAAGATTCCTTCATTTAATACTATCCCGAAATCGAGCGACCGCTGCGCCGTCCGCCGCTTTTAACTCCTCGATTCTCGCTTGTCAATTACTCCGCTTCTTTATAAATAGACGGCGGGCCCTTTCTCTTCTTTCTTCTTCCGCTTTTCTTCCTCGCGACGCCCAGCTCAAGCTCCGCCGTCGCCTCCGACCTTCGAACGCGCGTCGCTGCAGTGCCGCCAGATCAACCTGATTGTACCAGAGGCTCTCGGCGCCTCCGCTGTTCTGCGATCGTAAGGCCCTCTTCAAGCCCTAGATCCGCATCCAAGGTTCCTGCTCATCTCGTAGTTCATAGGTGTTCATCTTAGTTTCTCATACCTGCTCGCCATGGCCGTATGATTCAACCGTAGTATACATCTCAGGCGCGATCGCCCGCCGCCGCTTAACTCTTTGTGCATCTTTCTTTTGTTCAGATCCTCTTGTTTAGAACGCACGAACCTTCCCCGCCCTTTATAAGGCTTGCATAGGTCGCAGAATTTTTTATGAATCTTCGGTAGATCCAAATTATCTCCATTCGCATGTGAAACCTGTTTCGTCCACACTTAGTAGATTTTCCAGTTCTGTCTCTTTGGGCGGTTTGACTTTTGATAGCTTAATCCGTCATACTCCATTAGTCCTCGCTAAACCGAATTGGAAACTGCTGTCAATTGCCGTTTAACATTGTATAATGTGTCTCGAACCGCTGACGGTGAATCGCTTTTCACCTTTCCTTTCGCAGTTTAGTCTTCCGAATGGCCAAACAATTCTCAGCTTGCAATTGATCCGTCCAAGATCACCGAGACGCAACTCAACGGATGCGCCACCACCGGGCGCTTTAGCTTCCAAAATGTCCTCCATGGCGGGTTCCGGATGCCAATGCCCTCCCGATCCGCAAGAAGGAGAAGTAATTGTGTTTATGCATCACTTAGACCGATTCTGCCTACGGATCAAAATTCTTCCGGATGTCCTTGCAAGTTTTCAACTCCATCCACAGGATATTGGTCCGAACTCGTGTCAAACATATGCAATTTCCAAGTTTTCGTGAAGTCTATCTTCAAGAAGAACCATCCGTGGAGCTGTTCCGGATTTCTTTCACTTGAACCGCTGACAGAATTTTCGGATGGTCCTAACACGGAGCTGGGCGGCTTCAATCCGTAAAAGGAAGGAAGTAGACTTTCTCACGCCAAACACCATAGCTATCCGAAGATTGGAACCAAACCTGGTTCTACCGCCAAATACTGCTCCTAATAACGAGAATCCCTGCCGGTTACCGCCTCACGGCTTAGCAACCAGCACCGCTGTTTTCACGCTGACCGCCGCAGAACGGAAGAATTTTGCGCCCAAATTATCAAACTCCGGCTCTAATGGCCAATGGCTTAACTGGTGTGGACCTTGTGCGATGTTGGGTTTTTGGGGCATCTTGCCATTAAGCCGCCGCCCGGATTGATGCATCGAATACACCGGCAGCCTCCAAGACCCTCAAAGATGTCACGAGCTACCAATAATCGAGCTTGAAGTCACAGAGAGAGTGAAGCGGATGCTTGATGAACCGATCTCTCTCTCGCAGCTAAACCGGTTGGCCCCATTCTCGTGTTGCCAACAAACCGCCTCATGTAAGGCTCGCCACCGCTCGACATTAATGCCTTATTGATATATATTAATCCTTGTTACCTCTCAGCTAACAGCTCTTCTCGAAGCGGACCAAACCGTCCGGGCTCCGCGGTAAAGTCCAAGACCACCAAGAAGGCTGGCAAGAGGAAAACCGCCGAGTCTTCCGATCCGCCGGAAGACGAAGATTCGTAAGTTGAGGTAAAGCTTGATAACATCACGAGGAGTCGCCAGAACCGCTCTCCTCTTTGTGTCTAGCCCTAAGATTGTTTCTTCTTGCTTGTAGCTTGTCCCTTTATTCTTCCTTTTATCGACAATTTTAACTCCTGTGATGATGTCAAGCTACCATGCCGACTTCGTTGAGGTAATCTTTCTTTCTTCCGAATCCGATCTCGTGCGGTTAAAAAGAATTCGCCGCACAGTCCGGAAAGTGAAAAATCTCATTCCTGTGCTCATTTGAACCCAAACCTTTCCTTGAAGACACAAAGGTCAAGAGCGCCAGCACGACCCGCAAGACAATGGTCAACAGATTACATCGTCCGGTTTACAGATACACCAACCCTAAGCGCCGCCCGTGAGGTGATTTGTTCTCCGAAAAGCGCTATCCTTTGAAAGGTTTCTTCCGATATCCTCTTAATCCGTCTCAATTCAATTATCGTGCCTCTTCCATCTCATCGGGCGGTTCATCAACCACTCAACCGCCTCCGCTTAAAGTTGCTGCAGGTAAGCACCATACTTCGCCAAGCCAATTCGGTTTATATTTACGCTGGTCGGTTTATCTTACTCTAATTCTGAACATTGCAGCACCAAGGCTCGCTTGAGTAAAAAGCGAAAACCCTTGATCCCATCATGGATGTTGATCCGGAGAAGATCCTGAGCAGCATGGCGAAAATCCTCAAGTCGCTAAAATAGCTCGCTGGTTGAACCAAGACGACAACGTTGATCCGCCAGAACTTGAGCCGGATGCCCAAGCGGAAACCTCACATCCTGCCCCACCGAGTCCGGCCACAGAGCGGGTCGTAATTGATGAACCGCCGAGCCCAAAGAAGACCGCCAATCTGGCCAGCCCGCCGAAATGATGACGTTATAGTGACGGCACCGCTACACCACCCCTAGCCAACCGGTCGCTTAGCAAAACACAGCACCAAGGAAGAGTCTACTACCATGAGTAAAGAGAAGGGGAAACCGATCCGTCACCTTATGACAACCTCTCGCCTAAGAACTTCACTCCGCTTTCTCAACCGAGTCTACACAAGTCGTGACTTCAAGCCGGTCCGTAAATCGATGAAGGAACGCTATGAGGTAAGGAGTCATGCCTCTTGTACTTTTGCTGTAGTAGCCCCAAGGGTCGGTTCAACTTAGCATAATCAAACCGCACTTAACTTTGTATAGAACCCATATGCCTTAAACTTCAAAGTGTCAGAGTTTCAAGGGCCGGTTCAACTCAGCATAGTTAAACCGACACTTAATTTTTGTATCCCCATAGCAAACCGAGATCAACTAGCCATTAGCCCCAAGTGCCAAGTTGAATATTTGTATTGAGCTTGGGACTTTATAATGAAACAACTAACGTGCTCCATTTGTTATCGAGTGAGATATACCAAGAAACCGCATAACTCAAGGAACTTCGTGCTAACTGAGACTCAACAAGCGTAAACCACCAAGGCCAAGGATGAATTGAAAACCGCTTTGGCCACTATGGAACAGCTCAAAGAGTGGTATAAACCGAGCAGCCAATCGACATCGAGAAGGCCGGTTTGAAAAACGGGCGGAAGATGCTCAAACGGCTCTTAAACCGGTGATGTAAGAGCTTACTGCACTAAAGCGCCAGATTAACTCCATGACCTCTCGCCATCTTTGGTAAGAGATTTTGCACCGATTACCACTGTTTTGATATTTCCGACGGTTTAACCTGAGCTGTTCAAACCGTGCAGGAAGCGATTGCTCATCCGGCTCGATGTGCGGAAGAAGCTCAAGGCCGCTTATACGCTGATTGAGCAGTCAGATACCGGTGCCCAGCGAGTCATATGTGCCACATCGCACGACAACACAGCTCCGCCCTTGATCAAAGATACACCGGACCGACTATCCATGATTCCGCACAGCTTGAGGAGTTGAAACGATCCGCGCCCGGCTGGCACTTTATCGTTTCTAACTCGCGCCAAGGCGTGATAGCGGACCTTGATCCGGCCGACATAGCCAAGGGTTTCCCAGCCAAGAGAACGGCGGTTTTGATAATGACGCTCAAACGAATAACAAAGGAGATGCGCCACCGGCGAAGTCAACTGGCAGCAGGTTAACTGGCGGTTCACCGCTTTTCTACGATGCGTAACAACAAGCGGGTGGAGTTTTTCATTCCGAAGTGCGAGCCTTGTTCCTCCAATCCGTAAGCACACTTATGCCCTCGACGCTGATCCGCTGAGCTTATAAGTGAAGAGGCTGTCTTTCGTGCTTTAAACCGATTGACCGGTCTACCAATGACTTCCGCCTTTGGGTGTCAAGAGGAAGAAGTTGAACCGACGCCAGACGCCTCTTCCTCACGCCAACCCGGCGAGGAAGCTTAATCCGCAAGCCGGTGATGCATCAAAAGCTGCTAGTCATAACGCCATGCGTAAATACCGGCCTTGGAAGGCTTTGTAATAGAATAGCCAAGACTTTGTTTTTGAACATGCCTTTATGCCTCGCCCAGAACCTTCGCTGGAGGTGCCGATACTTTGATTGAAGAACTGAAACCTTCAATGTATTTTGCTCGCAATCACAATTTTAAACCGCCACGGCGGCTTGTGTCGCCACCGCTTGTGACGCTTATATACTTATATAAGAAAATATTGATGTATATGATCAACACTTTGTGATACAAAAATACCGCCATTGCGTCGGGCATGCAGCTATTGAGCCAACCCTTGAAGCGGAGGTTGCATAAACCATAACCGCCCAAGGAGACAACATCTCCTAGTTTTAGAATGCCGGTTTACTAGGTAAACCATGTCGGTCATGTTAAGCCCCTCGTTACTCCATAATGGGATGTTTAACAGAAAAAACAAACCGGAAAAGTTATCACCGGATTAAACAATAAACCAAATTCGCCAATGGACTGGTTGAACCGATTTAAATGACAGTTATAAGAGCAATAGAGGAGCATAGGCAATGATAAAAAATGTTTGCCAAAAGAGGCTTTACTGAGCCGATCAGATGGCATTACCATGGTCGGACATGACCAAGCTCCCAATAAGGTGTAGCTATGGTTCAAGTCAGCCAGTCCCCAACCAAACCGTGGCATTATGCCGATCAAGTGGCGTGGCAATGGTTCGATTCACCAAGCCCCCAAGTGACTCTATGACCTTAGGCCGACCAAGAGGCATGACTGGTTCAGATGTGACCATGTCCCCAAGTGATCTGGTGGCTCTCGCCCATCAAAAGGTGTTGCATTGGTTCGGACACGACCAAGCCCCCAGATGACATAAAAACTTCAAAAGCAAGATCAAGGGATAAACCGAGGCCGCTTTGCACAACATCTCCATGTACCCAAACCGATTTTTACGTAACGGATACCCCGCTTAGCCGAGGCTCCGGTTTATTGCTTTTATTCATAATATATACATTGTCATAATATGTACATAAGTAGAGCCGATGGCTCGTATAGTAAGGTCAAGATGAGCTATGTTCCATGGCTCGTTGGTCTCCTCTTCGGACGCGTGAGTCTTTTCGCCTCGAACATCAATCATATAGTATGACCCGTTGTGCAGATTCTTGCTGACCACAAAAGGCCCTTCCCAAGGTGGGGATAGCTTGTGCATATCTGTCGGTCTTGAATGAGCCAAGCACCAAGTCTCCTTCCGAAAGGTTCGGTTCTAACCCGCCGATCGTGATACCGACGAAGATCCCGCGGTAAATCGCCGAACGAGCAGCCGCCATATCTCGCTTCTTCATCCAGCCGATCCAAAGCGCCCTGCCGTGCAGCCTCAAGTATCCGCCTCAACATAGGCTGCCACACGAGGTGAGTCATGACGGATATCGCTGGAAGGACCGCCCCGCCCATAGACCATAAAGAACGGTGTGTATCCAGTGGATCTGTTAGGGGTAGTATTTATACTCCATATCACGATGGTAGCTCTTCTATCCAACAGCCCGCCCCTCTCAGAAGGGACCATAAGCCGGGTTTGATACCTCTCAAGATCTCCCGATTAGCTCGCTCGCTTGACCATTGGACTCGGGTGGGCCATCAAGAAACGCTGTCGGATGTGCTCACGCTCACAAAACTCCTTCATGGCACCCTTGGACAAATTGGTGCCATTATCCGTGATGATCTTGTGGAAATCCAAACCGAAGATCACCCTTTTATGAACTGCACCGCCCGGGCCGATCACACTTGCTAATGTGCTCGCCGACCCACTTTGTAAATTTGTCAACTGCGACCAGCAAGTGTGTTTTCTTGTCCTTGACCTTTAAAAGGCCCCACCATGTCCAGCCCCAAGTCGCAAACGGCCAAGTAATTGGAATCATCCTCAACCCTGGGCCGGTATGTGGGCACGCCTAGAAAACTTCGCAACCATCACATCGCCTGACCAGATCCTCCGCATCAGCATGGGCAGTCAACCAATAAAAACCATGGCGAAACGCTTTTGCCACCAAGGATTTTGAACCGGCGTGGTGACCACAGTCCCCTTCATGGATTTCCCGCAATATCTCACAGCCTTCCTCAGGGGACACACAACGCTGAAACGCTCCTGACACACTGCAATGATGCAACTCGCCATTAACAATGGTCATAGACTTAGACCGCCGAACTACCTGTCGGGCCAACGTCTCATCCTCTGGTAACTCGCCCCGGGTCATGTATGCCAAATAAGGAGCGCCCAACCGAATGACATGCAAGGTTGCCACCAACCGAGCCTCCGGATCAGAATAGCCAAATCTACTTCATCAGAAGCTTGATCGACGGATTGTGCAAGACATCAAGGAAGACATTAGGCGGACCGGTTTATGCTGAGAACCCAGCCGCTTAAAGCATCCGCCGCCGCTTCTTCCGACGATCCACATGGTCCACCGATATCCTTTAAAGTGACTGCAACAATATCCACCTCCCGACGATATGCAGCCATGAGTGGATCTTTGAATCCTAAGTACCGAGCACTTGCCGGGTCACCAAGTCCGAAGTCACCAAAGCACTTAATCCGCTTAGACTCATCTCCTTAGCCATCCGGAGACCATGGAGCAAAGCTTCATACTCAGCTGCATTGTTAGTACAAGGAACATTAAACGGAGGACGAATAAAACTTTTCACCTCGTGGGGAAGTCAACACAACTCCAGCCCCGAGCCTCCAATTGCCTCGGACCCACAAAGTGGATGGTACAATAGGTATGATCCGCTTTTCTTCAGCGCTTGCAACTCCGGCCCAATCATTAATGAAATCCACAAGTGCTCGGGATTTTACCGCCGTCCGAGGTACATATCAGAAACCGTGGCGCCCAAGTTCTATGGCCCACTTAGCAATCCGCCCGCTTGCTTCTCGGTTCAGATGATATCGCCCAAGGAGCTGAATCGACCACCGTGATGGGATGCCCTTGAAAATATTGCTTCAGCTTCCGCTTGCCATAAAACTCCATATACCAGCTTCGCCAATGCGGATATCTCGCTTAGACTCAATGAGTACCTCACGATGTAATAAACCGCCGTTGAACGGATATTCTTCCCGCCTCCTTCCGCTTACCACAATGGCTACGCTTAATCGCCTCGCATTAGTAGCAACATATAGCGTAAGCGCTCTTTGTCAATGGGAGCGGCGAGAAAGCGGTTGGCCAACCGCCGCTTTAAATCCTCCAACGCTTCATCGGTGGCTGAACTCGCATAAACCGATCCGTCTTCTTCAAAGATTCGGTACAAAGGAATGGCCTTTCTCCGAGGCGGCCGATAAACCGCTTAGCGCAGCAATCCGACCCGCCAAACGCTGGACATCATTGATGCACTTTGGCTTAGCCAAGGAGGTGATAGCCGTAATTTTCTCCGGATTAGCTTCAATCCTCGCTGGACACAAGAAAACCCAATAACTTGCTCGCCGAACACCGAAGACACATTTGGCGGGTTAAGCATCATCTTGTACACCCGCAAGTTGTCAAAAGTTTCTTTTAGATCCTCAACAACGCTTCCTTCTTCCTTGACTTAACCACGATATCATCCACATAAGCATGCATGTTACGGCCGATCTGTTCGTGTAAGCAATTCAGACGCAACGCCGATAAGTTGCTTGGGCGCCTTGAGCCCAAAAGGCATAGATACATAGCGAAGGCTCCAAAAGGAGTGATAAACGCCGTCTTCTCCTGGTCCTTAACCGCCATCTTAACTGATGATATCCGAATACGCATCCAAAAGCTCAACGCCACAACCCGCCGTAGCATCAATAATCTGATCAATGCGGGAAGGCGAAGGATCTGCCGGACAAGCCTTGTTAAGATATGTAATCCACACACATGCGCCAAGTGCCATTCTTCTTAAGGACCAACACCGGATTAGCAAGCCACTCGATGGAAAACTTCAACGATAAACCCCGCCGCTAAGAGCCCGCAACCTCCTCTCCAATGGCCTTGCGCGCTTTCCTCGTTAAACCGCGAAGAAACTGCTTTACCGGTCTGTACTTGGGATCAACATTAAGAGTGTGCTCAGCGAGTTCCCTCGGTACACCGGCATGTCGAAGGTTTCCATGCAAAATGTCCCGATTCTCATGGATGAACTCGATGAGCGCGCTTTCCTATTTAGGATCCAAGTTAGCACCGATGGTGAACTGCTTGGACGAATCGCCGGGCACAAAATCAACAAGTTTAGTCTCACCACCGATTTAAACTTCAAACCGGATCGTGCTCAGTAGTTGGCTTCTTCAACGGGTCATATCCGCCGGATCAACATTGTCCTTATAATACTTTAGCTCTTGATGGCACAAACCGACTCTGCAGAAGCCGATCACCTTCCTCAGACTCCAAAGCGATCCTGCGGCTCCTATAAACCGTTATCGCCCCTTTGTGACCCGCATTTTTAGCTGCAAATAGACATAACAAGGCCGTGCCATAAACTTAGTGATAAGCCGGCCGCCCAAATAGGGCGTGGTAAGGGCTTTGAATTTTCACCACTTCAAACGCCAATGTTTCCGATCCGAGTCATGTTCATCCCCAAAGGCCACCTCCAGAGCTATCTTACCGACCGGGTGTCTTGACTTGCCGTGCACCACACCGTGAAACACCGTCTTTGGACGGCCCGAGGTGCTTATCCGTTAACCCCATACGCCGGAAGGTCTCAGAGTACGTGATGTTGATGCTGCCCCTCCATCCATAAGCACCTTGGTAAACTTGTATCCTCCCACCGAGGTGCCACCACTAGGGCTAGCTGACCCGGATTGTAAACCCGGGAGGATGATCCTCTCCGTCCATACAATAGGCTGCTCGACCAGCACAGTAATGCGGTGCGGCCGTTCAACAACATTGACCGCCCGCTTCAAGTTTTCGGTCTCGCTTGTCCAAGCTGGTGGTAAAGACATGGTATCGCCCACTGCTCAACCGCTTCGGATTACTTTGATAACCCGACCGCTGCTGTTGTTGATTGTAACCCCTTGGTTCTCGATTGTTCGATTGTTCTCGATTGTCCCGCCCGCCCGGATTACCACCAACCTCGGGCCGAATTTCTCCATCAGAACCGGGCGGACTCGAACCGCCGCCGGGCCCTTGATCATACCGAAAGCATTAGAACTTTTGAACTCCTGCATAATATAACAATCCTTCCGAGGTGGTTTGTTGGTGCCTCCTTCGCCCCATGCTTCGGACAGGTTGATTCAATAGGTAATTCAAACGATCCGGATTGTGATTTGGCGCACCGCCCGGTTTGATTGCTTACCCTTGCGCCGCTGACCCTTGTCCTCGCGTTGGTGTTGGCTACGAAGCCCATGTTACCGCTTTCCTTACGCTTGTTTCCTCCATTACCGCCGATCGATGTCGCTGGCCTCTGGAGTTGCTGTTATTTTCCCTTCCCTATTTCGTCATCCTCCTCGCACTCGGGATCCTTGGTACTATCGAATCAGCATACTTTACCAAAACGCCCATGAGAGTGCCCATGTCATTGCAAAACGCTTCATGCGACTCCAGCTTCAACTTTAACGGTTTGAACCGCAGTTGCCTTCTAGGGTTAAGATCGCGAATCAGGGTTGATCCGTCCAAGAATGTAAAACTTCCAAACGCCGCGCACCCAATGGGTTGTGGATTCTCCTCCGCTCGACACAAGCCGCCAAATCCACCACGCATATGGGCTGTTCACAGTGTCTTTGAAATTTTGAATGAACCGGTCCGCAATCGGGTCCATGAACTGATTGAGTTGGGCGGCAAGTTCTTCAACCAAGCACGGGCCGCACCTTCTAACATCATGGTGAAATACTTCGCACACGCAGCTTCATCCACATCCAAAGATCTCCATGGCCATCTCATAGCTTTCTATCCACGCTCGAGCCAAATCGGCGGTATAATTGGGCACCTTATGCGGCCCTTTGAAGTCCTTGGGCAAACGACATTGCGTAAAGCGGGACGAGGCAAGGCACCCCAAAGAGCGACGGGCCCCGTGTTCAAGATGGTCGGTCGAACCGGCGCGAGCTGATGATCCTCATGTTGTGCTGCTAACTCGGCCTCCCTACGTGCCCTGGCCCGGTCCACCACCACTTGAGCGTTTTCGAAGCCACCCGCCGGGTTGTTGCCGCGAGGCGGACCGCACTACGCATTGCTTGATACGGCCGGTTCGTCGGCGTGCCGGCTATAACTCCGGCTTGGGCGGGGGGTGGAGTGGATCCGATCCCGACTGTATGAATACGCTTCCTGTTGAGCCAGGGCCGTCCTGAGCAGCTCTTTCGCCCGGCGTGTTTCTACCGCCTGTGGTGAATCACCTTCGATTGGAATCGCCTCCAACCGTGCCGCAGCCGCAACAAGGTTATCCATCGGGTTGGAGTAGTGACCCGGAGGTGTCTCAGACGGCCTGGGCGCGCCGCATGATGGCGAGGCAGATCTATCACACGGGCTGAATCGGCGCGCCCCCAGTGCTTCGGCGGTTCACCACCGCGGCGGATTACCGTCCTCGCCTTCGGGTATTGAAGAGCTCTTCCTCGAAACCAAGGCAAACGGGATCTGTACTTTCTTTTCATGACTTCATGTGATGCGCTCGATCCAAAGATGAGCCTATAAGCTGCAGATCCAAAGCGCCCGCTCCACCGCCATCCGCACGTCCGCGGCTGCCAGATCCGCTTTAGCCTTAGTGATTTGTTCTTCACCTTTGCAATCTCCGCAGTAGGTCTTGATCCGCCGGATTAGCTCTCGCCATGAGCACAGCCAATGCGTCGAATAGTTTCGATAAAACTTGAGCGGCGGGCGCACAGGCCTCCTTCCCGGCTGCCATCACCGCTGCTGAACCGGCGACCATCGGCGCCAAGGGTCAAGAGTGAAGCGCCGCCAGTACCGCCATGAAGATTCCAACCCGTTGGGCAGATCAAAGGGTCCGAATACTCTCACCGTCGGAACAGCCCCGATCCGCCATCTTGTAGCTGGTACAGAGACTCGGTTTCTCGGTCGACGACTCGTCATCGAGTAGACAACGGTTTCGCCGCCAGATGCTGATCCGCCCTCACAGCCTCCGTGGATGACTCCGAAGCACGCTTGACGGCCGGTTTAGCCAGGCAGGATTCTTCTTCGCTCACGAGCCGTCTCGACGAGGTCGGTGCAGATGTCCGCCCAGCCCTCGCTCGCCGATCTTGCCGATGAACACGTGTATGCCACCAAAGGGGACCGGCACCAGACTCAATCGAGTCGGCCTCGGGGCCCCGATGCCTGCATCGTCGATGTAGAGCTTGCCGCGACGACTCTTAGTCATCCGCCCACAACATAGCCTTCGAGTCCTTCGAACTTGCCCTCTAAGATCATCAAACCATCGGCGATAGCCCCACGGTGGGCGCCAACCGTCGGAAATTGTCACGGCAGATGTCCTCGTGAAAGGACTTAGTCGCAGGCCATCGCACGGGTTAACTTAGAGGGTTAAAGCGGACACAAAGACAAGAGAATTATACTAGTTCGCCCCTTCGATGAAGGTAAAAGTCTACGCCTAGTTTGTGATGGGATTGATGTGATTTCGCGACTAGGGAGCAATAGCTTCGCTTAAGCCTCGAATTGTCTGTCCTAAACCGCCACTGGTCGCCCCTTATATACGCTGGGTTGACGCCTTGGCCGGTCTACAGAGTCCCGAGGCCGGCTCATACAAGTGTCTGGCTCGGTCTCTTCTTTCTCTTATCTTACAACACAAGTTACATGACTAAGGCGGTTTACATTAATGGACCCTAATCCGCCTCTGGGCTCTGGGCCTCTTGCCTTCGTGGGCCCTAATTATATACGAGGGTAAACCGGCCCCTTCAGGGCGGTTTATATTCAGTAGTTATATCCCCAACAGCCAAGTGAGCACAGCCCAGCGCGGCCGAGCTCGGTCGGGCGCAAAGACGGCCTGGGCGGCGTTGAGCACGGCTCGGCGAGGCTCCGAGCCGCCAAGCGAGGAGGGCGCAACCTGGGAGTGGATAGGATGGCCGGCAACGAGGGAGGAGATGGCCGGCGACAGGGAGCTACGCACGGAGCTGCAGCGTGCGGGAGAGGAAGAGGAAGAGGAACCTGGCGATTGATACCATGTTGGATAAGTGAGCAACTATCTTTCCGGAGGGCCAAAGGCCATTACATATACATGTGTGTCAAAGTACAGAAAACCCCTTATACAATGGGGATATCCCGAAAAGGGACTATACACATCTAACATTCATTATGTGCGGCTACTGTCAAATTTGCGAGATATCAGTTTCAGAGCAACGATCCAGTTTCTTGCCGAAAATCCGCTTCTGAGCCCAGGCTCATCTGCACCCTGCGATGATGAAAAAAATTAAAACAAATACTAGAAAATTTTCAATTTTTTTTGCATGGTATATAATTTGATGCGTGAGGTCCGCTTCAATTTTCAAATCATTTGGACATCTGTGCAGCTCTCGGCAAAAAAGACAAATTCCGGGACTGAGCATCGAAATGCTACACTTGTTTCTTTCTTCTTTTCTGGCGATCTTGTTTTTTCATATGGTAACTTGCTGCTTCATTTATTCATCTAGACCAATTCCGAGTTCAATAATTCAGAAATACAACCCGAAGGTGAACGAAACAAAGTTTTACATGCTTTATTCAAGCAGACATCCCTAGCTAACTTATGAGCTACCTTGTTGGCAGACCGCCTAACCCAATTGATTGGATACTTGCCAAAAATTTCAAGAAACTCTTTGATCTCCTCAATGAGAGGCCCATGCATAGAACGATCTAAGCAAGATCAGATTCTGGACGCCTATTTCCGTAGCTAGCTGCACGGCTATTCGACACACAAGCATTTCGGTGGTCTTGCTTTTGGGGGAGACTGTATAGGGGTAGATTGTATACCTTTTTTTTTCACATTAGAGCTAGGAGTTATCTGTATTTTAATTTTGGGTCCGTTGATTCTCAAAGGAAGGAAGCAGCAGCCACAGAGATTGTGGGCGATGTTTTTTTTAGGGAGATCGTGTATATCTTGTTTCTTTAAATATATTTTTAGACAAGATCGTGTAAATCTTGTGAAATGTCAAAATTTTGCCATGGCACTTGTGGGCCGACCCAACCTGCTGCTTGAAATAAGGGCCCGACACCGAGCTGATCGACTGAAACGCACCCACACGCGTTCCTAAAAAAGAAAAAAAAGAAAAATACTAACGCCCACACGTGTGGTGCGTAGCATCCCGCCCACACCGCCATTTGTCGTTGGATGTTTGGCACAAATATTGAAGCACAATAAATCGCCACGTCAGCCAACGAGCTCGTGCGGGTCAAGACCAACCGGCCCGGACGATGCCCACTCCTCCTGTCCTGAACGACGCCCACTCTATCTCACCTTCTCTTCTCTTCCCCACTCATCTACACTTTCTCTTCCCCTATCCTCGCGACCACCTCTAATCCGGCAAGCCCCGTGGATCCCGGTGACTACCGGCGAGGTCCGCGCTAGATGCGCATTGGGGGTCACGGGATGGAGGTAGTTGGCTGTGGAGGCGGGCGGTGGCGGGCGGAGGCCACGACGGCGGTGACCAAAAGTTGGATCTGGTTGAATCTTCCCATTATCCTCTCCCGACTGCTTCTAATCCGACGAGGCCCGCGCTAGATGCGCATTTGGGGGACACGGGATGGTGGTAGATGGCTGGTGAGGTCAGGTGGGGCGGAGGCCGCGGCAGCGGTGAACAACAGTTGAATTCAACCGACGATGAGGGAAGGCGCCGCTGCTGCTGGGCTTCGAGCTCCGCCGCGCCCATTTCGTGCTACCCTGGGAACGGAGGGGGAGCGCGCAGCTGGGGTCCCTGGCGCGGCTCGGCCTCCGCGATGGGCGCCGACGCGGGATGGAGCTGTTCGACCCCGAGCGCAAGCACCACGTCGCGCGGCGACTACTCGCGAAAACCGGGTGAGCCAGGTCGGCAGCGCGACGGCGCCCCCCTTTTTTGTCGTTGTGTGGAGGGATGAGAAGCAGGCGGCGGTCCTGGCGGGGCGGCAATGGCGCGTGGCTGCTGCTCGGGACGGCCGGCGACAACGCTGCTTCCCTCCCGCACCTCCATCCCCGCTCGTCACGCGCGGAGCTCTGTGTGCAAATCTGTAACGCCTCGGATCCGATGCGCCAGGTGTCCGCCAGTTATTCGCCGTCTTTGCCATGTCATTTGCTTGCGTGTTTCATTTTATCATGTCATCATGTGCATCTCATTTTGCATACGTGTTCGTCTCATGCATCCGGGCATTTTCCCCGTTGTCCGTTTTGCATTCCGGCACTCCTATGTCCTCTGGCGTCCCCCTCTTCTCTCTTTTCGTGAGTGGGTGTTAAACGTTCTCGGAATGGACCGAGGCTTGCCAAGTGGCCTTGGTATAGCACCGGTAGACCGCCTGTCAAGTTTCGTGCCATTTGGAGGTCGTTTGATACTCCAACGGTTAACCGCGTAGCCAGAAACCCCCCTTTCTCTTTGCAGCCAACACCCCTCCAAAGTGGCCCAAAACCCATCTAGCTCCCCTCCATGCTCTCGGTCGTTCCATCACGATCGTGTTGGCGAAAACCGCTCCCCATTTGGACTCTCCTAACTCCCTCTACCTATTTATAGGCCATCCCCTTCCTTTTTCGCGCAGACCAAACCCTAACTCCACCCTCCACCGCCGCCGGACACGTCCGGATCTCACCGGACGAATCCCGCCGTCGCTCCGCCCCAATCCCCGCGCGCCACGTGGCACGCCGCCACCCCGCCCGGCCCGCCTTGGCCCAGTGAGCGCGAGGCCCTCCCGGCCCGAGTCGACGCCTGACGCCGCCTAGCCCGGGCTGAGCGCCTGCCCCGCTCCTCCCGCCCTCGCCGTCGGCCACAGCGTCGCCGCCGGCCGAGTGTGCTGCTGGCGCGCCTCCCGAGATCTGCCCGGCGGTCCTCGCCTCGCCCCTCGCCTCCAAGCTCCCGCCCCCGGAGCCCCATGGCCGCCGCCGCCTGCCTCGGTCGGATCCGGGCATGGTGCCCCGGATCCGGCCAACTCCGCCGCCCCTCGCCTCCCGAGCTTCTCCGGCGAAGATGTCGGCCATCCTCGGTTCGCGTGCACGGACGAACCCTAGATCCCGAAGGTCGTTTTCCTTCCAAGTCCCCAGCATTTTTAGCATATTTCATCATGCCATAACTCTGCATCCACGGCTCCATTTTGTGCGTGTAGTATGTCAAATTGTTCGCCTCAAATAGTACATCATTTCATTCCATTGCATCATGTTCATTTGAGTTCATCTTGATGCCTGAATCTTTGTTGCAAGAGTGCTATATGAGTTAATCTGCTGAAACTGTTGTAACATGCTCATTTGTGATTTTTGTCATTTTGATGTGTGCATCCTATGAGGTTGAGTCCTACATGAGTTTTGAACTATGCCATGCCATCTTTACAGTGGTGCCATCCTTGTATTTTTATGAGTTGTGTAGTGAGTGCATAAGCTTGTTTAGTAGGGTACTTGCTGTTGCTGTTTTTGCTAGGCTGATTCTGTTATATTTTTTCGCTATGTAAACCTACTGCTACAAATCATTCTATGCATAATCTGGAGATGTTCACTAAAGGTGTTTTGTTATACATGTCTTGCTCTATCCATCCATGCCCTTTGTTGCAATTATAGTCTGCTGTAACTTGTTGTAAACATGCTCTCAAATTGCTAAATAATGTTGCTGTCATCCTGTTAACATTAAGTTCAATGTTGCCATGATTGTTGTTAGTGATCCATGCACTCTATGAACTTGATCTTGCCATGCTTAGCTTCATAAACATGTCTTCTTACTGTGAGTTGCCTTGCCATGCCATGTATTGCTCTGTGGTGAGTGGTTCAAGCTCACCAACATGCCTACTTATTGTTGTTCCTCCCATGTATAAATCTGTCATATCATTTGCCATGTTTACATGGGTGCCATCATATTTTCTGTGCCCTTTTGGCTCATGGTCAGTAAAGGACTTTTGTTCTATACAATTAGTAGATTCATGCCATGCCTTTGTCTGCCATGATAAATTCCTGTACCATGTTGTTTGATAGCTCTAAACATTGCAACCTGATGTTATTTCTGCTAAGCCTGAAACTGTTATTATTTGCAATCTTTCCATGTCGTTTTGAGCATGTTCTAGCCATTTCTGGAGATAGCTCAGTGTTCATGTTTTGTCGTGCTTTACCTGTACATCACGTCCATGCCTTTTTTTACCATGTTAAGATGGTGTAGCTTGTTTCTTAGGTGCTTGCAATATGCCTATTTTCTGTTTTGGACAATTTGTCCTTTAAACTTGTATAGAGTGTATGTGTTGAACCGTTGCTCCGTTTTGAGTGTGCTCTATATGAAACTTGCTTGATTTTGCTCGTAGTTTCATATTATCATGTTGCATCCTTGTTTTGAGGTGTTTGCTTGATGTTTGGATGCATTTAGAATCAATGCCATGTTCAACTTGTTTTGCTCATATCTTCTAGGCCGTAGCTCCGAATTAAATGAACTTTATATGTAACTTGACTAGAATTTCGTGTAGATCATCTTGGTGCATCTTAAATTGCTGTTTAACAACTTGAACTTAAGGTTTATTCAGATCTGGACCAATTTTGAAATTTGCATATGAGGACTTACCGGAATTGTTCTATGTTGTTCCCGGCCTCATTTAAACTTGCTTTGATGTGTTGCTCTTGTATGCATCATATCTTGCCATGAGTAGCTTCATGTAGACTTGTCATGCATCATACTTGGTTGTGCATCATTCCTTGTTCACATGTGGAGTGTTTACCATGTTGTGTGTTTCTTCTCAATAGTTTCTGCTTGCGTTGATCGTGAGGATTCGTTCGTCTATGCTTGGTTCTGCTTCATCCGTTCGTCTTCTTCATGGACTCGTTCTTCTTCCTAGCGGGATTTCAGGCAAGATGACCGCTACCCGGATCTCACTACTATCATTGCTATGCTAGTTGCTTCGTTCTATCGCTATGCTGCGCTACCTATCTCTTGTTGATCAAGCCTCCCAAATTGCCATGTTTCTCTTTGCAGCCAACACCCTCCAAAGTGGCCCAAAACCCATCTAGCTCCCTCCATGCTCTCGGTCGTTCCATCACGATCGTGTTGGCGGCTCGCTCCCCATTTGGACTCTCCTAACTCCCTCTACCTATTTATAGGCCATCCCCTTCCTTTTTAGCAGACCAAACCCTAACTCCACCTCCACCGCCATGCGGACACGTCCGGATCTCACCGGACGAATCCGCCGTCGCTCGCCCCAATCCCAGCGCCACGTGCACGCCGCCACCCCGCCGCTGCCCGCCCGAGCCAGCAGAGGCCCTCCCGGCCAGTCGCCCAGCGCCGCGCCGCCCGTGGCGCCAAGCCTTGAAGCCGCCAGCTCCTCCCTTCGCCCCGTCGCCCGGCCACCGGCGTCGCCCGCCGAGTGTGCCCTGGCGCGCCTCCCGAGATCTGCCCGGCCGGTCCTCGCCTCGCCCCTCGCCTCCAAGCTCCCCGCCGCCGGAGCCCCATGGCCGCCGCCGCCCTGCTCCGGTCAGATCCGGGCATGGTGCCCCGGATCCGGCCAACTCCGGCCGCCCCCTCGCCTCCCCGAGCTTCTCCGGCGAAGATGTCGGCCATCCTCGGTTCGCGTGCACGGACGAACCCTAGATCCCGAAGGTCGTTTTCCTTCCAAGTCCCCAGCATTTTTAGCATATTTCATCATGCCATAACTCTGCATCCACGGCTCCATTTTGTGCGTGTAGTATGTCAAATTGTTCGCCTCAAATAGTACATCATTTCATTCCATTGCATCATGTTCATTTGAGTTCATCTTGATGCCTGAATCTTTGTTGCAAGAGTGCTATATGAGTTAATCTGCTTTGGCTGTTGTAACATGCTCATTTGTGATTTTTGTCATTTTGATGTGTGCATCCTATGAGGTTGAGTCCTACATGAGTTTTGAACTATGCCATGCCATCTTTACAGTGGTGCCATCCTTGTATTTTTATGAGTTGTGTAGTGAGTGCATAAGCTTGTTTAGTAGGGTACTTGCATTGCTGTTTTTGCTAGGCTGATTCATTATATTTTTTAGCTATGTAAACCTCTTGCTACAAATCATTCTATGCATAATCTGGAGATGTTCACTAAAGGTGTTTTGTTATACATGTCTTGCTCTATCCATCCATGCCCTTTGTTGCAATTATAGTCTGCTGTAACTTGTTGTAAACATGCTCTCAAATTGCTAAATAATGTTCTTTGTCATCCTGTTAACATTAAGTTCAATGTTGCCATGATTGTTGTTAGTGATCCATGCACTCTATGAACTTGATCTTGCCATGCTTAGCTTCATAAACATGTCTTCTTACTGTGAGTTGCCTTGCCATGCCATGTATTGCTCTGTGGTGAGTGGTTCAAGCTCACCAACATGCCTACTTATTGTTGTTCCTCCCATGTATAAATCTGTCATATCATTTGCCATGTTTACATGGGTGCCATCATATTTTCTGTGCCCTTTTGGCTCATGGTCGATAAGGACTTTTGTTCTATACAATTAGTAGATTCATGCCATGCCTTTGTCTGCCATGATAAATTCCTGTACCATGTTGTTTGATAGCTCTAAACATTGCAACTTTGATGTTATTTACGCTAAGCACAAGCTGTTATTATTTGCAATCTTTCCATGTCGTTTTGAGCATGTTCTAGCCATTTCGGAGATAGCTCAGTGTTCATGTTTTGTCGTGCTTTACCTGTACATCACGTCCATGCCTTTTTTACCATGTTAAGATGGTGTAGCTTGTTTCTTAGGTGCTTGCAATATGCCTATTTTCTGTTTTGGACAATTTGTCCTTTAAACTTGTATAGAGTGTATGTGTTGAACCGTTGCTCCGTTTTGAGTGTGCTCTATATGAAACTTGCTTGATTTTGCTCGTAGTTTCATATTATCATGTTGCATCCTTGTTTTGAGGTGTTTGCTTGATGTTTGGATGCATTTAGAATCAATGCCATGTTCAACTTGTTTTGCTCATATCTTCTAGGCCGTAGCTCCGAATTAAATGAACTTTATATGTAACTTGACTAGAATTTCGTGTAGATCATCTTGGTGCATCTTAAATTGCTGTTTAACAACTTGAACTTAAGGTTTATTCAGATCTGGACCAATTTTGAAATTTGCATATGAGGACTTACGGAATTGTTCTATGTTGTTCCGGCCTCATTTAAACTTGCTTTGATGTGTTGCTCTTGTATGCATCATATCTTGCCATGAGTAGCTTCATGTAGACTTGTCATGCATCATACTTGGTTGTGCATCATTCCTTGTTCACATGTGGAGTGTTTACCATGTTGTGTGTTTCTTCTCAATAGTTTCTGTTTCGTTGCGATCGTGAGGATTCGTTCGTCTATGCTTGGTTCGGCTTCATCCGTTCGTCTTCTTCATGGACTCGTTCTTCTTCCTAGCGGGATTTCGGGCAAGATGACCGCTACTACGGATCTCACTACTATCATTGCTATGCTAGTTGCTTCGTTCTATCGCTATGCCGCTACCTATCTCTTGTTGATCAAGCCTCCCAAATTGCCATGTCAGCCTCTAACCGTTGTCACCCTTCCTAGCAAACCGTTGTGCGGCTATGTTACGCTTTTGCTCAGCCCTCTTATAGCGTTGCTAGTTGCAGGTGAAGATGAAGTTTGCTCCATGTTGGATTATGTTTATGTTGGGATATCACAATATCTCTTATATTTTTAATGCATCTATACACTTGGTAAAGGGTGGAAGGCTCGACCTTATGCCTGGTGTTTTGTTCCACTCTTGCCGCCCTAGTTTCCGTCATATCGGTATTATGTTCCCGGATTTTGCGTCCCTAACGCGGTTGGGTGATTTATGGGACCCCTTTATAGTTCGCTTTGAATAAAACTCCTCCAGCGAGGCCCAACATTGGTTTTACCATTTGCCTACCACCTATACCTTTCCCTTGGGAGTAGCTAACCCGAGGATCATCTTTATTCAGCCCCCCCCCCGGGCCAATGCTTGTCTAAGTGTTGGTCGAACTAGAATCCTTGCTGGCGCCACCTTGGGGAAACTTCGAGGGCTGGTTTTAGTTGTACGGTGTGCTCATCCGGTGTTGCCACGAGAGCGAGATATGTGCAGCTCCTATCGGGATTGTCGGCGATCAGGCGGTCTTGCTGGTCTTGTTTTATTCTTGTCGAAATGTCTTGTAGCCGGATTCGAGACGATCGGGTCTTCCGGGAGAAGAATATCCTTCGTTGATCGCGAGAGCTTATCATGGGCTAAGTTGGGACATCCTGCAGGGTTTGAACTTTCAAAGCCGTGCCAGCGGTTATGTGGCAGATGGGAATTTGTTAATATCCGGTTGTAGTAAACTTGAAGTAAACTCTTCTAAAATACACCAACCGTAATGCGTAGCGTGAGTATCTCTTTTCGGGGTTGATCGAGAGGAGAACACGGTTTCGGGTTATGTCGGCGTAAGTAGGAGTTCAGGATCACTTCTTGATCATTACTAGTTGACGACCGTTCCTTTGCTTCTCTTCTCGCTCTTGTTTGCGTATGTTAGCCACCATATCATGCTTAGTCGCTGCTGCAACCTCACCACTTTACCCCTTCCTTTCCCATTAAGCTTTGCTAGTCTTGATACCCATGGTAATGGGATTCTTTGAGTCCTCGTGGCTCACTGATTACTACAACAACGATTGCGAGTGCAGGTTTTGCGATGGTCATGACGCGAGAGTGATGTTCGCTTGTTTTGGAGTTCTTCTTCTGCTGCTTCTTGATCGGGGATAGGTTCGGTCGGCGATGCAGGCTAGCAGGGTGGACATTGTTTGAGTTTCTGTTTATGTTTCATCCGTAGTCGGATGTTGCTCTTATGTATTGTGATGTTGTATTCATGTGGCATTGTATGTTTTGGATATATCCCCACTATTATGTAATGTTGATGTAATGATATCCACCTTGCAAAAGCGTCTTCAAGATGCGCTTCTATCCTTGGTGGGACCTTGAGTTCCTTTAGGATAGGGTCGCATCTTAGGCGTGATAAGTTGGTATCGAGCCTCGACCGACCTTAGAGCCCCTTTATTGATCGTGTAGTTTGGCCGTTGTTGAGTCTAGAAGAAACTGGTTTTGAGTCTAGTTATATCGAGAGTAGGAATTCTTTTACTCCTCAGCCCTTCGTCGCTCGGTAAGGAATCTGACGAGGTGTTTTGAATTACTCCTCTTCCGTTCAAATTTTTCTTTAGGATCACGTGGTTAGTTTCGTGAGTTGTCCATCCTCTTTTGTCCGGTGCATCTCTCGTCAAGTCGACTCGAACCTCTTTGTCTTTGGGAGATCAATCCTCGACCATTTTCGATCGATGTTGTTTCCTGTCCGAAGTTGTCTTTGTTTTTCCGCCGCCCTCCTTCTTCTTTTCCGAACCGGAGTCTGTATTCAAGTATCCATCCTACTCGTGCAGAGTCTTTGCTTTCTTTCCTCAATGATTTCAACCGGTGCTTTTTTTTTCAAGTTATTCGTCTGTTCCCCATTCCAAGTTGCCTTTGTTTTCCGCCCTCCCACCCTCTTCTTCCGGAGTTTGAATCCTTCCGACCATCAATTCCATTCATGTGGAGGTCTCTTGATCTTCCTCAATCATTTCAAGCTGGTGAATTCTCGTCTCGGTGGACATTCTTCATCTCTTTATCTCTCCGGTGGATTCAATTCCATTTTTTGGTAGTGATTATATTCTTTCTCTCGGATCAAGTGTTTTCCTTGCTCGTTCGTCTCTCGCCAGTTTATCCTTCCGGAGTGTGCAAGACATCTCAAGAGATTAAATCGTGTTCGAATTAATTCGAGGTTGTCACCTCATTCAAATATTTCAATTGTTCCGGTGCATCATCATCTATCGGTTCAACTATCCCTTTCCAACGGTCTTTTAGTGGGCCCTAACCCACAGGTCTTTTCCCAGGATCTTACCTGACTCTTCTAAATTCCCGGAGCTATTCTCAAATTCCTATTAAGTGTGACGTAAGAAGGGATCCCATCAGTCACATGCCTTCTCCAAGATCGCTTTCTAATTCTTTTCATCCATCCGGAGTATTTCAGGAGTTGCTTTTCTGTTCCAATTATCCGGAGGCCTCCATTTCAGAAGATTTCCTCGTCCCAAGTTTTCAGCTTTGTTCTCTCAATTATTCTATATCCGTGCCCTTTCGTTCGCCTCAATATTATCCCGGTGCTTCGTTCAAGTATTCTTCAATCAGTTCGCGATCTCTTCGCTCTTTTGCATCTAAATACCCTCGAGCTTATTGGTTCTTCTAATTCTTCCCGGTGATTCATTCTCTTTCATCAGTCATTTCCAAATTATTACGGTGGTTCGTTCAAGATTCTTTTTCCTTGATTATCATTTAAATCCATTCGTTCTTTCAAATCCTTCCGGTGGTTCAGTAAGACCTTCTCAAGTTTGTGATATGTCACTTCTCAATCCTTTTCAAGAAGAATAAGTAGTATGCAAAATCCATTGCTTGTCATCAATTAAATTTGATGAAGGATAAGAATACAATAAATCTTATTCTTATTTCATCCAAGTGATTAATCCCTTCCTTCGGAGTTTGTTCTTGAGGAATAAATTCTAGTCCCAAGTGTTTTCATCTTTTCTTTTCCGGAGTTCAATTTCCTCGGCCATCTCATCGGAATCTCCATCTAAATCATCGCAATGCTCATCTTATTCTTTCATCCTTCAATTTTATCTCATCATCCTTTTGTCACCGGAGTTCTTCATGGTGGTTCTTCATCATTTAATCTTTTCTTCAAGAGTTCATCAAGATTTTGTTGGAGTTCCAGTATCTTTTCTTTTCCCGTCTTGAAGAGCAAATAATTCTTCATTTTCTTGGAAAGTGGAGTTTTGCATTCCTTCGTTCTTCTCAGCTATTCAATCATTTCCGTTTGCGGCTGGTTATCACCTCATAATTTCTGAGATGTTATCCATAAGTCCACGACAAGCTTATTCTTTTCTTTGTTGAATTTTCTCAACAACTCCATTCAATCCTACCTTCTAAGTTCTTTTCATTTCCATTTCAATTCTTCCGGAGGCATTGCTTTGTGCATCTCATCAAGTGCCATCCCATCTTGTGAAGTCCATGTTCTATTCCTCCATGTTTCAGCCGGAGTGCTACCTAAATCCTTTCAGTCTTATTCGTTTCTTATCTCTTTCTAACCAGAGTGGTTTCATAGTCTATCTGACTCTGTGAGCTTTCGATTCTCGTCATCCTCGTCGTTCCTCCCTTCTTCTCGAGTGCTCTCGATTCTTTGCCTTTTCTCTTGAGTTCTTGTTTCACTTTATCCCCTTTCCTTTCCGTCTCGGCCCAAAGATCTCGGGACGAGATCTCTTGTTAGTGCAGGAGTGTTGTAACGCCCCGGATCCGATGCGCCAGGTGTCTGCCAGTTATTCGCCGTCTTTGCCATGTAATTTGCTTGCGTGTTTCATTTTATCATGTCATCATGTGCATCTCATTTTGCATACGTGTTCGTCTCATGCATCCGAGCATTTTCCCCGTTGTCCGTTTTGCATTCCGGCACTCCTATGTCCTCCAGCGTCCCCCTCTTCTCTCTTTTCGTGAGTGGGTGTTAAACATTCTCGGAATGGACTGAGGCTTGCCAAGTGGCCTTGGTATAGCACCGGTAGACCGCCTGTCAAGTTTCGTGCCATTTGGAGGTCGTTTGATACTCCAATGGTTAACCGCGTAGCCAGAAACCCCCCCTTTCTCTTTGCAGCCCAACACCCCTCCAAAGTGGCCCAATACCCATCTAGCTCCCCTCCATGCTCTCTGTCGTTCGATCACGATCTTGTGGGCGAAAACCGCTCCCCATTTGGACTCTCCTAGCTCCCTCTACCTATTTATAGGCCATCCCCTTCCTTTTTCGCGCAGACCAAACCCTAACTCCACCCTCCACCGCCGCCGGACACATCCGGATCTCACCGGACGAATCCCGCCATCGCTCCGCCCCAATCCCCACACGCCACGTGGCACGCCGCCACCCGCCGCCGCCGCAGCCAGCCCGAGCCAGCTGGGCCCTCCCGCCAGTCGTCGACCGAGCGCGCCGCCCAGTGGCGCCCGAGCGTCGCCGCCCGCTCCTCCCTTCGCCTGTCGCCCGGCCACCGAGCGTCGCCCGCCAGATGTGCCCTTGGGCCAAGGCCCGAGATCTGCCCGCCGGCCCTCGCCTCGCCCTCGCCTCAAGCTCCCCCCCCGGAGCCCATGGTGGCCGCCGCCCTGCTCCGGTCAGATCCGGGCATGGTGCCCCGGATCCGGCCAACTCCGGCCGCCCCCTCGCCTCCCCGCGCCTCCCCGAGCTTCTCCAGTGAAGATGTCGGCCATCCTCGGTTCGCGTGCCCGGACGAACCCTAGATCCCGAAGGTCGTTTTCCTTCCAAGTCTCCAGCATTTTTAGCATATTTCATCATGCCATAACTCTGCATCCGCGGCTCCATTTTGTGCGTGTAGTATGTCAAATTGTTCGCCTCAAATAGTACATCATTTCATTCCATTGCATCATGTTCATTTGAGTTCATCTTGATGCCTGAATCTTTGTTGCAAGAGTGCTATATGATGTTAATCTGCTGAAACTGTTGTACCATGCTCATTTGTCATTTTTGTCATGTTTGATGTGTGCATCCTATGAGGTTGAGTCCTACATGAGTTTTTAACTATGCCATGCCATCTTTACAGTGGTGCCATCCTTGAATATTTGTGAGTTGTGTAGAGAGTGCATCAAGCTTGTTTAGTAGGGTACTTGCTGTTGCTGTTTTGCTAGGCTGATTCTGTTATATTTTGTTGCTATGTAAACCTGCTGCTACAAGTCATTCTATGCATAATCTGGAGATGTTCAATAAAGGTGTTTTGTTACACATGTCTTGCTCTATCCATCTATGCCCTTTGTTGCAATTATAGTCGGCTGTAACTTGTTGTAATCTTGCTCTCAAATTGCTAAATAATGTTGCTGTCAGCCTGTTAACATTAAGTTCAATGTTGCCATGATTGTTGTTAGTGATCCATGCCCTCTATGAACTTGCTCTTGCCATTCTTAGCTTCATAAACATATCTTCTTACTGTGAGTTACCTTGCCATGCCATGTATTGCTCTGTGGTGAGTGGTTTAAGCTCACCAACATGCCTACTTATTGTTGTTCCTGCCATGTATAAATCTGTCATATCATTTGCCATGTTTACATGGGTGCCATCATATTTTCTGTGCCCTTTTGGCTCATGGTCAGTAAAGGACTTTTGTTCTATGGAATTAGTAGATTCATTCCATGCCTTTGTTTGCCATGATAAGTTCCTGTAGCATGTTGTTTGATAGCTCTAAACATTGCAACCTGATGTTATTTCTGCTAAGCCTGAAACTGTTATTATTTGCAATCTTTCCATGTCCTTTTGAGCATGTTCTAGCCATTTCTGGAGATAGCTCAGTTTTCATGTTTTGTCGTGCTTTACCTGTACATCACGTCCACGCCTTTTGTTACCATGTTAAGATGTTGTAGCTTGTTGTTTAGGTGCTTGCAATATGCCTAGTTGTTGTTTTGGACAGTTTGTCCTTTAAACTTGTATAGAGTGTATGTGTTGAACCGTTGCTCCGTTTTGAGTGTGCTCTATATGAAACTTGCTTGATTTTGCTCGTAGTTTCATATTATCATGTTGCATCCTTGTTTTGAGGTGTTTGCTTGATGTTTGGATGCATTTAGCATCAATGCCATGTTAAACTTGTTTTGCTCATATCTTCTAGGCCGTAGCTCCGAATTAAATGAACTTTATATGTAACTTGACTAGAATTTTGTGTAGATCATCTTGGTGCATTTTAACTTGCTGTTTAACAACTTGAACTTAAGGTTTATTCAGATCTGGACCAATTTCGAAATTTGCATATGAGGACTTACCGGAATTGTTCTATGTTGTTCCCGGCCTCATTTAAACTTGCTTTGATGTGTTGCTCTTGTATGTATCATCTCTTGCCATGAGTAGCTTCATGTAGCCTTGTCATGCATCATACTTGGTTGTGCATCATTCCTTGTTCACATGTGGAGTGTTTACCATGTTGTGTGTTTCTTCTCGATAGTTCTTGTTTCGTTGCGATTGTGAGGATTCGTTCGTCTACGCTTGGTTCGGCGTCATCCGTTCGTCTTCTTCATGGACTCGTTCTTCTTCCTAGCGGGATTTCAGGCAAGATGACCGCTACCCTGGATCTCACTACTATCATTGCTATGCTAGTTGCTTCGTTCTATCGCTATGCCGCGCTACCTATCTCTTGTTGATCAAGCCTCCCAAATTGCCATGTCAGCCTCTAACCGTTGTCACCCTTCCTAGCAAACCGTTGTCTGGCTATGTTACCGCTTTTGCTCAGCCCCTCTTATAGCGTTGCTAGTTGCAGGTGAAGATGAAGTTTGCTCCATGTTGGATTATGTTTATGTTGGGATATCACAATATCTCTTATATTTTTAATGCATCTATACACTTGGTAAAGGGTGGAAGGCTCGGCCTTATGCCTGGTGTTTTGTTCCACTCTTGCCGCCCTAGTTTCCGTCATATCGGTATTATGTTCTCGGATTTTGCGTCCCTAACTCGGTTGGGTGATTTATGGGACCCCCTTGACAGTTCGCTTTGAATAAAACTCGTCCAGCAAGGCCCAACATTGGTTTTACCATTTGCCTACCACCTATACCTTTCCCTTGGGAGTAGCTAACCCGAGGGTCATCTTTATTCAGCCCCCCCCCGGGCCAATGCTTGTCTAAGTGTTGGTCCGAACTAGATTCCTTTGCAGCGCCACCTTGGGGAAACTCGAGGGCTGGTTTTAGTTGTGCAGTGTGGTCATCCGGTGTTGCCACGAGAGCGAGATATGTGCAGCTCCTATCGGGATTGTCGGCGCATCAGGCGGTCTTCTTGGTCTTGTTTTATTCTTGTTGAAATGTCTTGTAGCCGGATTCCGAGACTGATCGGGTCTTCCGGGAGAAGGAATATCCTTCGTTGATCGCGAGAGCTTATCATGGGCTAAGTTGGGACACCCTGCAGGTTTGAACTTTCGAAAGCCGTGCCAGCGGTTATGTGGCAGATGGGAATTTGTTAATATCCGGTTGTAGTAAACTTGAAGTAAACTCTTCTAAAATACACCAACCGTGTGCGTAACCGTGAGGGTCTCTTTTCGGGGTTGATCGAGAGGAGAACACGGTTTCTGGGTTATGTCTGACGTAAGTAGGAGTTCAGGATCACTTCTTGATCATTACTAGTTGGCGACCGTTCCTTTGCTTCTCTTCTCGCTCTTGGTTGCGTATGTTAGCCACCTCACCACTTTACCCCTTCCTTTCCCATTAAGCTTTGCTAGTCTTGATACCCATGGTAATGGGATTGTTGAGTCCTCGTGACTCACAGATTACTACAACAACAGTTGCAGGTGCAGGTTTTGCGATGGTCATGACGCGAGAGCGATGTTCGCTTGTTTTGGAGTTCTTCTTCTGCTGCTTCTTCGATCAGGGGATAGGTTCCAGGTCGGCAGCCTGGGCTAGCAGGGTGGATATTGTTTGAGTTTCTGTTTATGTTTCATCCGTAGTCGGATGTTGCTCTTATGTATTGTGATGTTGTATTCATGTGACATTGTATGTTTTGGATGTATCCCCACTATTATGTAATGTTGATGTAATGATATCCACCTTGCAAAAGCGTCTTCAAGATGCGCTTCTATCCTTGGTGGGACCTTCGAGTTCCTTTAGGATAGGGTCGCATCTTGGGCGTGACAAAATCCTTCACCCCGCTCATGCAAAGTTTGTTCAGGCAAGTTTTTTGAACGTAGATGCAGCCGGTGTTCCCCTAGGAGTAGGCAATTCAATTCACAAATGTTTGCCCTTACGCGGCTCCTTTTTGTCCCTCATTAGCATTTAAGTCCACAGATGCAACTGCAGGGGGCAAGTTCGAACAGATGCGAGTGTAGGAGAACATTTTTTTGGAAGAGAGATCATTAGGAAATTCTGCATTAAAAACGCATCAATTCTGCATATAGTGTATAATCTGTAGCATGTAGTTCCCTGTTTCTGTATGAAATGAGTGTCTCTAGTATGCTTCTCTGTTTCTGCACATTTTCTGTCAGTCTATTATCTCTGCTGGTTAGCGAGGATCCTCAAATCTCTTGCTTCCAGTCTCACCCAATTGCTGTTGTGCACAGAAAAATTGCAAGCCGGCGATGGAGCAATCTAGAGTAGTTGCCACGGCAAATTTCTCGTAATAGTTGTCGTGGACAGAATTTCTATGAGTAGTTGACACGGCAAAAAATTTCTATAGTAGTTGCCGTGGGCAGATTTTCCAGAGTAGTTGCCATGGCAATATTTTCGTAATAGTTGCCATGGCCAAAATTCCTACAAGCAGTTGGCATGGCAAAAAAAATTGGTGTAGTTGCCATGGCACAATTCTGGAGTAGGAGTAGTTGCCATGTCATAATTGTTACGAGTAGTTGCCATGGCAAGTTTTTGCGGTAGTTGCCATGGCATAATTCAACAGCTACATCAGACACATGTCAAGTTTACTTTTGTAGCATGATCTAACGCCAATATGGTAGTTTTAGTTAAATTTCATGGAAATTCTAATATGAATTTTCCATGGCAATTTCATGTTCATTTTTTCATGTTCTTTTACATACATGGCAAATCTCTCAAATAAAACATGTAGATGTTCAAAAGTATGGCAACTTAAGATGTTGAAAAATATGGCAAAGCTATAGATGTTCAAAATATGTTAAAGTTATAGATGTTCAAAAACATGGCAAACTTGCCATGTCAACTTAATATGTGTACATAGCATGTAAATTTTTCTGCATTTGATCACATAGCAAGTTCAGAAAATGTTCCTATGACCTATTTTTCAAAGTTTGCCATGGCAAAATGTCATGTTTATTTGCCAAGGCAAATTTAGGTTTTTTTAACACGCCCACCACAATCTTTATACTTTTGTTTCTTACTTAACTACGACAAATTTGGTTTGTTGATAATGGCAAATTTAGTTTATTGACCATGGCAAATTTAGTTTATTGACCATGGCAAACTGATTTTGTTTGATCATGTCAAATTTAGTTTATTTGGTTCATGGCAAATTTAGTTTTCAAATCATGGCAAGTTTTAGTTTACGTGAATTTCGCCATGGCAAGTTTTGATATGAATCTGCCATGTCATTTTTCTTGTTCATATTTGACTTTCATCGTTTTGTGTTTTTTCACACACGGCAAATTCATCATACAAACACATGGCAATTCTTGATACGAATTTTCCATGGCAATTTCTTCCTTCATATTTTTTGTTTTTCAACTTTTTGTGTTTTCACACACGGCAAATTCATCATACCAAAACACGGCAATTCTTGATACATATCTGCCATGCCAAGTTTTGATACAAATTTGGTCTATTGATCATGGCAAATTTTAGTTTACTAGTTCATGGCAAATTTAGTTTACAAATCGTGGCAAATTTAGTTTATTGATCATGACAAATTTAGTTTTCAAATCATGGCAATTTAGTTTACATGATTTTTCCTGCCATGGCAAGTTTCAATATGAATCTGCCACGGCAATTTTTCTTGTTCATGACAAATTTAGTTTACGTGAATTTCGCCGTGGCAAGTTTTGATACGAATCTGCATGGCATTTTTTCTTGTTCATAATTGATTTCCAACTTATTGTGTTTTTTCACGCACGGCAAATTCATCATTCAAACACGCGGCAATTCTTGGTATGAATTTTCCATGGCAAATCGCTTTGTTCATACTTGATTTTCATTTTTTTTCTCACACACGGCAAAATCCTCCTTCAAAACACGACAATTCTAATTAAATTTTCATGGCAATTTTAATTAAAAATGCCATTTCATGTTTGCCTTTTATTGTCCTGTCAAATTTTTGTGTTCTTTTCACATGAATTTTTCAACTATTTGTGTTTTGTTCACATGGCAATATTGATTATTTTGTCATGGTAGATTTGCATATTTCATTGGGGGGATTAAATATGTGTGTTATAAACCTTTGCCATTGTTAAAAGACAATATAATGTCAAATAGTTTGGTCAAACTCGAATGACAATTTTTCTGCTATTTCCAAAGTTAATGGCATTTTTTTAGTAGTTGAGCATAACCTGGACTTTTCTTTGTCACAAAAAAAATCTGAGTCTTTTCATTTAATTCGTTGTCAGTGAACTTTTTGTTCTTTTGTTCACAGGGAAAAAGGGCCTGATGTGATGAAGGCGTGCAGGCTGTGGGTTCTCCTGCCGAAGAATTCGTGCAAGGGATCGATCCCCTCCTACCGAAAGTGTGTGGTAGGATGCTTCTCCTGCCACATGTGTGGAGAGTTCTAATATTCACCCACACACAATCGTGCGGGCTGCCTGTTGGGTACGCCACACAGGTCAGGTCCTGTGAGCGGACGTCCATTATGCCGGCGTAAAAAAAAAACCCACCCACACGCCGAGCGAGCTGAGCTGAGCTCGACACGCCGCGCGAGCGGAAACACACCCTCGCCGCTCCTCTCTCCTCCCGTCGTGCCGGCCGCTGCCGGGGCCGCCTTTCGACCCGCCGGATCACCGCAGCACCCTGATCGAGCGCCGGCCGGCAGGCCGTGATGTCCACCGCCGCGCCCTTCCGCCTCCTCCTCCCGCTCCACCCACCACTAACTCCCAGACGCCATTCCGCTCCCGTTCTCCCCTCTGTCCCACGCCGCGGCACCGTCCCCAGCCCCCGCCTCCGCCTCCGTCTCCGTCTCCGTCTCGCAGCCGGGGGCGGCGATGCGCCTCCGCCCGCAGCCGACGAACTCGACTGCGTGGGCACGGGCAGCGACGTCGACGGCGACCCTGGGGCGGAGGAGGGGGTCGCCCCGGCGCTCGCGGGGAGGGAGTGGTGGGAGTGGGTGTCGCTGGTGTCGCCCTTCTTCTTCTGGGGCACGGCCATGGTGGCCATGAAGGGGGTCATACCCAAGACCGGGCCCTTCTTCGTCGCCGCGCTCCGCCTGCTCCCCGCGGGCGCGCTCGTCGTCGCCTTCGCAGCCGCGCGGGGTAGGAAGCAGCCCTCCGGGTGGGCCGCCTGGGGCGCCATCGCCGCCTTCGGTCTCATCGACGCCGCATGCTTCCAGGTGAATTTAGATAGCTGAAAGGCGTGATCCTTAGCGTGTGGTTGTGCGGTTCCTGAAGCCAGCATGGGTTTGGTTTCCTCCTTTTGCAGGGCTTTCTCACCGAGGGCTTGCAGAAGACATCGGCTGGTCTCGGAAGCGTAAGGCTAACTATCTGTGCTGTTCTCTACCTCCGATGGCAAACAATTGGCTTGCCATTTTGGTCCATCGAGCTGACGATCACTTACGGAACTGTGATCCTCGTTGCAGGTCATAATTGACTCCCAACCATTGACGGTTGCTATCCTTGCAGCACTATTCTTCGGAGAGTCTATCGGGGCGATAGGAGCTGGGGGGCTCGTACTGGGTGTTGTTGGGCTTTTGCTCCTCGAGGTTTGCCTTTTTGCAACGCATTTATAATGTTTCCAAGCAATCTCGTATCATTTTACATTCATGATGTACTGCTCCCCCCCATCACATCATGTGTTTTATATTTTGATGAGGAGGATACACACAAAACTCTGTTGCACAAGGGTGCGTGTGGCATAGTCGGATAGCACTAAAGTACCAAAAATGCCTTTAAAGCACACATGTAATAGACATTGGTATAGTACCACCCGTAAGGCCGTAACAGTTTCGATGACTCAAGTTACTTAAGTTTAAATGGTTAAGCTGAATCCATAGTTCAAAAAAGCGATAGGCGTTAATTGTGCGTCTTGCCATCGCCTTGCGCTTTTCCGATCAAAGCGCATGCTTATGCGCAGATTAAGCGCAGCTATGCGCTAGGCGTTTTGCTATCGCCTAGAGCCTAGGCGCACTTAAGCGCTTGCTTAGGCGCGCCTTTTTTTAACTATGGCTGAACCTCATAGTAGTAGTACATGCAATAATTTTCTTCTGCCAATGTTCTGAGGTCGATATTCTTCCACTATTATTATGTGGGACACTAGGACTAAAGAAATGGCATATCAATCAGTATAATGGCGACTCTTGGTTTATATGAATTATTATTATTATTATTATGCACGTTATAAGATTTAGATGTACTTTAGGTTCCAGCACTGTCAGTTGAAGGAAGCAACACATCAGTCTGGGGGAGTGGAGAATGGTGGATGTTCCTCTCGGCCCAAAGCATGGCGGTCGGAACTATCATGGTTCGCTGGGTATCAAAGTATTCTGATCCAATCATGGCAACAGGATGGGTATGCTAGCTGCAGATGAATACGCCATCGTTTTATTATAAGATGGTCTCCGTGCCATGTGTTAAAGCACCATCCATATGCTTTTGTTTTTGTGTCTCAAAATCAGCCCCTATTCTTTCCATGGTCTGCTTTGGCCAGTTGATTCTGTATATTTCCTGGGAGTGCTGATTTGGTAGCCTATCTGAGTAACTCAAGTACTATCTACTGTTATTATTATTGTGGGGCTTACTGCGTAGAGCAAATGCTTATGAGTTGCAATGCCAAATGAAACTTGAACCGCCCTTGCTGGAAGCATCAAGTCAACCTAGCTTTTCAACGTGTGTACTGTGTAATAGTCCCCATTAGAATGTACCTTAGGGCCGGGGCTATCCCCTTTTCGGGGGAAAGAGAATGTATGTTAGTTTTATTGCAGATTATGGTTATTTTTTCACAGTATTAGATATGTTCCTGCTTCTAATTATGGAAGCCTGACATCACATCACATAAAATGCTAATGTTATCTCTATTGCTCTGCAGCACATGGTATTAGGTGGGATTCCTTTGTTGGTTATATCTGTTCTTAATCACGATCCTGCTCTTAATGGACACATTCAAGAGCTTACATGGAGTGACATAGTAGCTCTGGGTTATACATCTATATTCGGCAGTGCTGTCAGCTATGGTGTCTACTTCTACAATGCTACAAGAGGTAAGAAATGTTCGCTTCCAACCAGTTCAATGCAGTTAGCTCTCCACAATTTATTCTCATCAGCATTTCATATCTTCTTCTCTCTTATACCTGTAGGTAGTTTGACCACGCTTAGTTCTCTTACTTTCTTGACTCCTATGTTCGCCTCCATTTTTGGGTAAGACTCCTTGCAATATGTTGGACAATAAAATTTAGACAAACATAAAATGCGATGTTTGTTTTCAACTTTTGGTCTGGGCATTCCTTGCCTTTTCAGGTTCCTCTATCTGGGAGAGACCTTCGCACCTGAGCAGATCGGTGGTGCACTTCTGACATTGGTTGCCATCTATATGGTTAATTACAAGAGCATTATAGGCGAGAAGTAAGAGACTGTCAAAAAATTGATAGATTCTGTGCCAGACGGGTACTGCGCTTCACTGGAGCACATGTAACGGCGCTGTGCAGGGGTTTGAAGAGTAAGTACATGTTAGTAATAAACATCCCACCAATTTGCACAGCTTGAAGAGGCATGTCACATGTGCGTCCCCGTATTTCGACTAAAAAGATGGCATAAGCTGGTGCAAACAAGTTCTGTCATCTGTCAAACATAATCAGATGACTCACCCACAACTCCTGTGCTGCACACTGATGAAGTTGTCGAGGACAAAGTCAGCATTTCTCCATTTCAGCACAACTTTCTCACGTGGAGCTGAAAAGTGCAAAGAAAACCAATTGTATGGCTACATAGTCAGATGGTTTGCATAATAGCTGATGTGTTGTACAAATATGGGAGAAGTAGCCCCTATGTACAAGTAGTTGCAAGCATGGAAATATCTAATGAGCGAAAAGCAATTGTTTCTGGTGAGATCTAATCCTTAGTCTGTATTCCAGAACTCTTTGTTTTCCTCACAGATAGTTGTGTTCATCAAGAGAACAAAATGCACATAAACTGGTGTCACTTTTGGGATAAAATAGTTGTGTTCATCAAGAGAGCAAAATGCACATAAACTGGTGTCACTTTTGGGCGACAGCTGCTGCTACAGGGGCCTACGGCGGTGGGCCTAGTCCATATGGCTGACTGGGTGGCAGCCTGGCGTGCGGAGACAGTGCCACGATGCAGTTAGGTGAAGACGCTGGTGAGTCACCACCCTCTTTTACCGCACACTCAACACCTCGCGGTCAGAGCAAATACACCACAAGCGGTGTGACAAGACAGGCGTCTTGCTCCCCGGCAAGAGCTCCAGGCATGAAAGGAGGCCCATGGCTACATAGTAGGGGGTTAAGACATGCGCCTTGCTTCCCGGCAAGAGCTTTGGGCGACACATACCCCCGCATTTAATGACGTAGGTATTCTTTTATAATAGCCACATGTGAAGGAGGCCCATGGCTACATAGTAGGGGTTTCAACCCTTGGCATTTGAAGACACTACATAGCTAGGCTAGATCCTGGCAAGGAGTGCTCAACGCTTTATAACACCAAGCTTCACCACCCAGTTAATTCAACCAGCAGGACGTAGGGTTTTACGCTTCCGAGCATCCTAAATATGGGTAAAAATCACCGTGTCAATTCATCTTCATCATCATGGAGTAGAAGTCGATCTTGAGCGTGTTAGCCCCTCGCCGAACCACAAAGGGGACGATCGTCGTACCACAAAGAGGACACCCCTAGTCCCTAAACACGACAATCCTCCTCCTTAGAGTTGACATCACAATCAGCTGTCATCACCACATCCTCTCTTCCTATATACACATAGGAAAGAATAGGGATTTTTAGTGATAAAATGACCAAGGGATTAACCGACACTGCTTCTGCCATGCATTCGACAGAAAACAACACAAAGGAACGACAAGGCAATGATGACTAGGGTTTCATCAACCTTAAGGTTATGCTTTTCCACAAAGTTTTTCCGTCCACCACTGAGTCCATCCCTGGTGACAAGATACTTCATAGAGTATTTTAGCCAAAATACTCTGTGAGGTATCTTGTCACCAGGGATGGACTCAGTGGTGGGTGGAAAGACTTTGCAGAACAACATAGCCTTAAGGTCGAGGACGCCCTAGTCATCAGCCTTGTGATTTTTTTCCGTATTTTTTATGTCAAATGCATGCAAGGAGCAATGCCCATTTATTCCTTTAGTCATTTCGTTATTTGTTACTAAAAATCTTATTTTTTCTATGTGTACGAGGTGACGACAACTGACTATGACTGTGATGTCAATTCTAAGGAGGATCCAAAAGTTACCATTAGAGTTAGCAACAAAACAACGAATAATGATGGCAACAACAACCTAGCAACCAAGGAGGATGTTCACTTAATGTTAGTGGAGAAGACGAAAGCCCTCCGTCCAAGGATAACGACTCTCAAGATACTATCCTGCAATGAATGAGGAGATGGAGTTGAGCACAACATGTATAGTCTTCTTTCGCTCGACTCGAGTTCCTCCACCATCTCATTCACCGCCTTGAGAGCATCCTCCTCCTTAGAGTTGACATCACAATCAGTTGTCATCACCTCATCCTCTCTTCCTATATACATAGGAAAGAATAGGAATTTTCAGTGATAAATTGACCAAGGGATTAATTGACACTGCTTCTGCCATGCATTCGACAAAAAATAACACAAAGGAATGACAAGGCAATGATGACTAGGGTTTCATCGACCTTAAGGTTATGCTTTTCCACAAAGTTTTTGCACCCACCACTGAGTCCATCCCTGGTGAGAAGATACTTCACAGGGATGGACTCAATGGTGGTTGGAAAGACTTTGCAGAACACCATAGCCTTAAGGTCGATGACACCCTAGTCATCAATTGCCTTGTGATTTCTTTGCGTTATTTTTCTGTCAAATGCATGCAGGCAATTAATGACTAGGGTGTCGTCAACCTTAAGGTTATGCTTTTCCACAAAGTTTTTCCGCCCATCACTGATCCATCCCTTCTGACAAAATACTCTGTGAAGTATCTTATCACCAGGGATGGACTTAGTGGTGGGTGGAAAGACTTTGCAGAACAACATAGCCTTAAGGTCGAGGACGCCCTAAGTCATCAGCCTTGTGATTTTTTGCATGGTTTTTCTGTCCAATGCATGCAAGGAGCAGTGCCCATTTATTCCTTTAGTCATTTTGTTATTTGTTACTAAAAAATCTTTTTTTTCTATGTGTACGACGTGACGACAACTGACTGTGATGTCAATTCTAAGGAGGATCCAAAAGTTACCATTAGAGTTAGCAACAGAACAACGAATAATGATGGCAACAACAACCTAGCAATCAAGGATGATGTTCACTTAACGCTAGTGGAGAAGACGAGAGCCCTCCGTTCAAGGATGACGACTCTCAAGGTACTATCCGTGCAATGAATGAGGAGCTGGAGTTGAGCACAACATGTATAATCTTCTTTCGCTCGACTCGAATTCCTCCACCATCTCATTCACCGCCTTGAGAGCTTCCTCCTCCTTATAGTTGACATCACAATCAGTTGTCATCACCTCATCCTCTCTTCCTATATAAACATAGGAATGAATAGGAATTGTCAGTGATAATAATCGACACTGCTTCTGCCATGCATTCGATAGAAAATAACACAAAGGAATGACAAGGCAATGATGACCAAGGTTTCGTCGACCTTAAGGTTAAGCTTTTCGGCCCACCACTGAGTCCATCTCTGGTGAGAATATACTTCATAGGGATGGACTTGGTGGTGGGTGGAAAGACTTTGCAAAACACCATAGCCTTAAGGTTGATGACGCCCTAGTCATCAATTGCCTTGTGATTTCTTTGCGTTATTTTTCTGTCAAATGCATCCAAGGCAATTGATGACTAGGGTGCCGTCGACCTTAAGGTTATGCTCTTCCACAAAGTTTTTCCGGCCATCACTGAGTCCATCCATGGTGACAAAATACTCTGTGAAGTATCTTGTCACCCCGGATGGACTCAGTGGTGGGTGGAAAGACTTTGCAGAACATCATAGCCTTAAGGTCGAGGACGCCCTAGTCATCAGCCTTGTGATTTTTTTTTGCGTAATTTTCCTATCAAATGCATGCAAGGAGCAGTGCCCATTTATTACTTTAGTCATTTTGATATTTGTTACTAAATTTTTTTTTCTATATGTACGAGGTGACAACAACTTACTGTGATGTCAATTCTAAGGAGGATCCAAAAGTTACCATTAGAGTTAGCAACAAAACAACGAATAATGATGGCAACAACAACCTAGCAACCAAGGATGATGTTCACTTAACGTTAGTGGAGAAGATGAGAGCCCTCCGTTCAAGGATGACGACTCTCAAGATACTATCCGTGCAATGTATGAGGAGTTGGAGTTGAGCACAACATGTATAGTCTTCTTTCGCTCGACTCGAGTTCCTCCACCATCTCATTCACCGCCTTGAGAGCATCCTCCTCCTTAGAGTTGACATCACAATCATTTGTCATCACCTCATCCTCTCTTCCTATATACACATAGGAAAGAATACGAATTTTAAGTGATAAATTGACCAAGGAATTAATCGACACTGCTTCTACCACGCATTCGACAGAAAATAACAAAAAGGAATGACAAGGCAATGATGACTAGGGTTTCGTCAACCTTAAGGTTATGCTTTTCCACAAAGTTTTTCCGCCCACCACTGAGTCCATCCCTGGTGACAAGGTACTTGACAGGAATGGACTTAGTGGTGGGTGGAAAGACTTTGCAGAACAACATAGCCTTAAGGTCGATGACGCCCTTGTCATCAATTGCCTTGTGATTTCTTTGCGTTATTTTTATGTCAAATGCATGAAAAGCAATTGATGACTAGGGTGCCGTCGACCTTAAGGTTATGCTTTTCCACAAAGTTTTTCCGGCCATCACTAAGTCCATCCCTGCTGACAAAATACTCTGTGAAGTATCTTGTCACTAGGAATGGACTCAGTGGTGGGTAGAAAGACTTTGCAGAACAACATAGTATTAAGGTTGAGGACGCCCTAGTCATCAGCCTTGTGATTTCTTTGCGTAATTTTTCTGTCAAATGCATGCAAAAAGCTGTGCCCATTTATTCCTTTAGTCATTTGTTATTTGTTACTAAAAAATCTTATTTTTTCTATGCGTACCACGTGACGACAACTGACTATGATGTCAATTCTAAGGAGGACCCAAAAGTTACCATTAGAGTTAGCAACAAAACAACGAATAATGATGGCAACAACAACCTAGCAACCAAGGATGATGTTCACTTAATGTTAGTGGAGAAGACAAGAGCCCTCCAATCAAGGATAACGACTCTCAAGATACTATCCGTGCAATGAATGAGGAGCTGGAGTTGAGCACAACATGTATAGTCTTCTTTCGCTCGACTCGAGTTCCTCCACCATCTCATTCACCGCCTTGAGAGTATCCTCCTCCTTAGAGTTGACATCACAATCAGTTGGCATCACCTCATCCTCTCTTCCTATATACACATAGGAAAGAATAGGAATTTTCAATGATAAATTGACCAACGGATTAATCGACACTGCTTCTGCCATGCATTCAACAGAAAATAACACAAAGGAATGACAAGGCAATGATGACTAGGGTTTCGTCGACCTTAAGGTTATGCTTTTCCACGAAGTTTTTCCGCCCACCCCTGAGTCCATCCCTGGTGAGAAGATACATCACAGGGATGGACTCAGTGGTGGGTGGAAAGACTTTACAGAACAACATAGCCTTAAGGTCGATGACACCCTAGTCATCAATTGCCTTGTGATTTCTTTGCGTTATTTTTCTGTCAAATGCATGCAGGCAATTAATGACTAGGGTGCCGTTAACCTTAAGGTTATGCTTTTCCACAAAGTTTTTCCGCCCATCACTGATCCATCCCTTCTGACAAAATACCTGTGAAGTATCTTATCACCGGGATGGACTTAGTGGTGGGTGGAAAGACTTTCTTAATCAACATAGCCTTAAGGTCGAGGACGCCTAAGTCATCGACCTTGTGATTTTTGCATGGTTTTTGTGTCCAATGCATGCAAGGAGCAGTGCCCATTTATTCCTTTAGTCATTTTGTTATTTGTTACTAAAAAATCATTTTTTTTATGTGTACGACGTGACGACAACTGACTGTGATGTCAATTCTAAGGAGGCAAAAGTTACCATTAGAGTTAGCAACAGAACAACGAATAATGACGACAACAACAACCTAGCAACCAAGGATGATGTTCACTTAACGTTAGTGGAGAAAACGAGAGCCCTCCGTTCAAGGATGACGACTCTCAAGATAGTATCCGTGCAATGAATGAGGAGTTGGAGTTGAGCACAACATGTATAGTCTTCTTTCGCTCGACTCGAGTTCCTCCACCATCTCATTCACCGCCTCGAGAGCATCTTTAAGAATCACCATCCTCGGCTTGAGGGCTCTCACCATATCCACTAATGGTGGCCGACCATTATCATTGGCTGCTTGGTCGTTGTTGCTATCATCGTTAGTTGATGTGATGCGAACTTTGGTGATAATCTTTGGACCCTCCTCCTTAGACTAGACATCCTCGTCGGTTGTCATAAACTCTTCCTCTATTACTGTATAGACCTAGAAACAATAAGGAAATTTTCAATAATAAAATCAATGAAGGTGTCGATGGGCACTAATTCGGCCGAGCATTTGACAAAACAATAACACGAAAGAATGACATGTCAATTGATTAAACAACTCACATGAATTTTCCGGTTTCAGGAGACAAAAGACCATGGCGCCGTCGACCTTAACGGCTATGTTTTGTCGCTCCTCTCCAAGGGTCTCCTGAGTAATTTAAGAGAGAACAACTTCCAGCGAAAGATACTATAATGAGACAAAAAGACGAGGAAGGGCGGAGCGACCATGCGAAGTATCTTGTCACCAGGGATGGACTTAGCGGTGGGTGGAAAAACTTTCTGTAAAAGCATAGCATTAAGGTCGATGATGCCCTAGTCATCAGTTGTCTTTCATGCCTTCGTGTTATTTTTTGACAAATGCATGGTAATAGTATTGCCCATTAAACCCTTTAGTCATTTTATTATTGAAAATTCCTAATCATGCCTTGTTTGTCTATGTTTTTGTTGTCTCGCAAATACATTTAAAGTACCACCTAGCTTTTTATGTGCCAGATCCTTCCATTACATCTTCACCTTGAAGGCAAGATGCTACATTCAAGGGCTAGTTGGTAACCAAGTCAGTACCCTGTGGGAAGGGAATCACTACGTTTTTGTACTGTTGTCGCTGGTTAGATCTTGTTTCAGATGTCGTGAGGCCGGAATCACTATGTTTTTGTACTGTCTTTTGATGTTGCTTCAGTTGTCGCCGGTTAGAACTGGTTTCAGATGTCGTGAGGCGGGTATAAGGAGCTGGCATGGTTCACGTAAAAGTTCTAGCACATGTGGTCCTATAAACTGTTGGTACTCTTTATGCTTGCTCTTGATAACATTCTTGTAATACACACGAGTGTCTGATCCTAGCATTGATGTGGGCTTCTATTACGGTGCTCTGGATCGGGGTGCCACATATATGACTTGTGTACAATATACATAGTACACGGATACAATAGTACAACTACCCATCGTCACAAGTTACAAGGTCACACATTAACAACACCTTAATCGTGTGAAATATAAAAGAATAACCAAATACTAAGACTGCCTGGATAGGAAGTTGATGTGAGTGAGGACGAGGACGCTGATATCAACCCTCCTCTTGGGCTACTGGAACCTTTCCACAAGTGCCGCAACAACAACGTCCACACACTAGCAAGGGCCAGTTCTTTTGGCAGCTTAAAAAATAAGCCGCCTCCTTCCTAGCTTATCCCATAAGCCGCCTCTTTTATTTACTGAGGCTTCTAAGTTAGTTATGGGATAACTAATTTAGAAGTCCTAACAAATTTCTGGACCGGCTTATTTTTAAGTTGGGGAGAGACAACTTATTTTTTAAGCCGCCCAAAAGAACTTGCCCTAAGTTAGCTCCAAGACATGCTTTACCATTGGGATGGCTGATTAAATAGAACATGCCTAGCGCTCTTTCTCTTCGAAATGAGCACCCTCAAGCAAGCAGAGATGTCAATCGTTGACGGGGATACATATCTAGTGCCGCCAACATATAGGGGACAAAAGACTGAAGGATCCCATCAAATATGGTTTCGTCATTGGGGATGTTCAAGTTTTTTTTTCAGAACGGGGATGTTCAGGTTAGGAACATGGTGCATCACATTCTAGACCTAACAACAAGACTATTTACCTAGAAGTTGGACCTCGATAATAGGCCCACTGACGTAGGTGGGCTCCTAAGAGGTGAAACCCTATTTGGCGCTTATAGTGTTGGTTATATCCATAACAATATATAGAAGGTGCTCACACTTGCTCTAAGGATGGGCCCATCTAGTATCGCTTCTACACATGAGCACCAAACTAGTTTTGTTAAGCTTCTAGAAGCTTTCGACATTGAGATTGGTTTTTCTTCTCTCTTTTTTTTGTTGGTTTTCTGTTCATGTTTTTTCTTTTTATTATTATCAGCAAATAATAACTTCATGTTTTTTTATAAAATTCATCAACATTATTGGAAACAAGAACAATTTTCAAATTCAATAACATTCTAAAAAGTCGTGAAATTTTTTCAAATCCCCAATTTTTTTTTCCAAATTTGCGATCCTTTTTTCAACTATGTGAACAATTTTTCCAAATTCATGAACTTTTTCCAATTCGTCAATATTTTTCGAATCCACAAACTTATTTCAAGTTCAAGAACATTTATTTGAAAATCATGGACATTTTTATTTAACCATTTTTCAGATTTTAGAAAATGATTTTTATAGTAATGTTTTTTTTAAACAAGGAGAGCAACAACATCTAGTGTGTGAGCATGCCCTTTTTTTTTGAAGAAAGCGTGCAAGCCTTCCTGAGCGATCCTGACGAAGCGAGGCAAGCGAGCTATTTTTGGGTTGTGCCCCGCTACATCCATGTGTGAGTCCCAGAGCTCTAGCAAACTCCTGTCCTGATAGCCCCAACCTACAAACCAAGCTGCTCCACATGACCTTGGATCTGCCCCACAACAATGGGCTTTGAAAAGGCCCTCTCGGGTGGGTGAGAGATTCATAGATGCAACAAAAAATTGCACCAAACTATGGACACTCAGAGTCAACCCACTCTAAGGCCAGAATTCATGAGTGGGTCACTCCAAAAAGGATACATGCACAAATTGGTTGGGAGGATGATATGGCATATTAAGTAGGCAGTGGCTGACAGACAAGGCCCCAACAACGTACATAGGAGATGACACAAGTGGTACTAGTGGACCCATCGGCTGAGAGAGCGAGTTGAGTAGGAGGCCATCATTGGGAAACTTCGGAAGCACCTCCATCGTCTCTACTGGAGTGAGGTAGACCAAGACAAGTAGCGAAACAGGTCTCTAGCGACTACCTGTAGGCGTGCAACTATCATGCTGGCCACGAACCCTTAACCGAATCATGGTAGGAAATACGACGACCAAAGAATCATGGCAGGAACTACGACGGCAAAACAAATCATCGCACACATTAAGGTGGTGGTCGAACGAGGGGCCGTCACGCCATCAATCCAGATCAGATAGATTGACCCTCTTTGTGAGGCACACCTGGCCAGCAAAAAAAGGAATAGACTGGCGGGTATGGCGGCTCATCCTCAAAGCTAGGCGAGGGAATCCACTTTGGCGTGAACTGGGGAAACGCATGGAAAACACCCATTAGTCCTTGACACGATCGAGCTGGATGGGATCATCAAAGAACAGACCATTAGACGTTGGGGCAACCTCCCGAAGGGTGGCAAGAAAACCTACATCTCCATAGCATGGCATGCACACCAATAAGGTGGAAGCTTAGCTACGTGGAATCTTGTTTAGACTAAAATACGACACCCAACAACTAAAGACAATAGTGTCTTCCTTGTCATGTGCAAGTGTCAAAAGGATCGACAATACAGTTCTTGTCGAGAACCAGCTAGACACCTTCGATGGGCCTGAGGTGAAGCGATATTTAGTCCATGTAGACCCGTACATGGACATACCACCTTTGGTTCATCGTCTGCTTTTCATCTCACATCATCACTAAGTGTAAACCTCAACCTCATAGTCAAATGATCGAGTCATAGTTGCATGAAAGTAAAAGTTGATGAAATAATCATCTGGATCATGGCACGTGACACTCAACGAGTGCAACGAGAGATAAAGAGGTGCATCTAACGCCTTCCTGCCAGCCTGGGGTAGGTATCATGGCTAGGATCAGTGGCCTTCAGCAGGATGACATGGTTCCACAATGTGAAAACCGATTGCTGAATGAAAAGGTGGAAATGGTCGCTATGACTGTACACAAGAGCGACAAGCCAAGGATGAAGAAACACTACCACTCAATGACGAAGATGACACAAGAAAGCAAAGACGCTGAGGCATCAATGAAATTCCGAATGGATCATGTGCCCATTAAGGTGACATACACAATTGTCCCTATGTGCACACAGAGTTGCATTGTGTGTGGTGCGCATATGCTTCTAATGTTGGTAATGGTGTGCAGTGACACCTGGGGCTCATCAAATTTGCTGGTGTCGCCTAACATTGTCCGATGTGATGTCATCGAGCTCCAGTAGAATAGCCACACACAATGTGGCAACTGATATATATATTGCTTTTCGGAATGGTAGCACAAGCCTTATTGTCGTCCTTCGAACATCTCCACATGGGTGAGGCGTTAAAGTGATGGTGGTGGGGTACTCATCAATTGTGTTGATGGAGTCATTGTTGGCTGAGATGTCCGATAGGGGATTCCACCCGTTCCCAAGGTGTGTCATCGGGTCCACGTCACTTGAGTCAAAGATGAAGGTTGCAGATGCGGATATTCATGTGCCTTTTGCAATGGTGATGGTGGTGTGTAAGTCAAGGGGGTCGTTGGAGCTCGAGGTCGGTGTGCAACCCCTCCATGTACAAGATATGTTGTTGAGTTGGGGTCGCCTAGTTCACTGTTATGAAAGATAAGGGCAAAGAGTTCTACTCCATGTCTCAAGGTGGTGAATTGTAAGCCAGCTAGGCGAGGGGGTTGGCGGATGGATGTACCAAACCACAAATGGCACACCTCCTTAATTGCTCCTAGGATGGCCTACCCTAGTCATGACTCATCATTTAGGTGATAGGATGTCATCCACAATATTTTGACTTCCTCCAAGCATTTGCCACAGAAGAACTACTCACAACGGTTCAGCCACATGTGCATGTCGATCAAGCCGTGATAAGTTGGCAATCAAGCTTGTGGAAGCACGAGGTTGCCGAAGCTCGAGCCGGAGGCATACTGGTTGTGGGTTGGTAGGGTTGGGACGGTGGTCAATGGGGGTCTGTAGCCATAGTTGACAAGGTGTTTGCTTGCAAGCAACCAAGATGGTGACTGTGGTTAAGAAAGAGAGTAGCAGATGTCAAGTGGTGGTAGGATATTGCTGGAAGATTAACTTTCGACATATGTTGGTGCGCGGAAGGACGAAGCATGGTAGGCAGAGGGTGGAAGGGTGGTTGTGGTGGTGGGATGTGGGGGGTCAGGAGAATATTAGTGGTTATGGGAGGGAGGCGAACGTTGGTGGTAAGCCTAAGATTGGTGGTTGATCTAGAGAGGCTGGCGGTAGACGATCACAATGTTGAGGCTCCAACATCGCCGTTGTTGGGCTGGAGAGGTGTTGTGAGGCATTGCAACACCTCCGCTAAGAATGCATGCTCCTCCCCTCGCTCGCATGTGAAGTTCTCAAGCTAGAGGGCGATCATTTCGATGGTCTCGACGATGTGTTGCTCCTCTATGTTATCGCCCGCCATCGTACATGGTTGTGATCCCAAATTGGAAAACTCTAAGCTTCTAGGAACGATAAAGAAGATATGAGGTAATTATGTGAATGCTTGATATCCCCGAGAAGATATGAGGTAATATAGCCTGCAGACAAGTTGGGGCCTAGTCCGTGAAACAACTAACTTGACGGCTAAAAACTAACTTGATAACCAAGGAAATATCGAACAAAATATCTCGCTTGACCTGCTATCGCCGTTGGCTTGTTGACCCAACAAAAAAAATGCATGGAGCAAGATTAGTTTTATTCACCGACAAAAATAATGTGTAGCCGGGACTGATAATACATCAGCATCATGTAGGAACAAGGTTCTAGGTGTCCCTGGTATCTTTGCATGGAAGGTAACTCTGGAGGGACACGTTGTAACTATGTAATAGAAGTGTAGTCTAGAAATAGCCAAACTAAATCTCTGCAGTTTAGAAACCCCGAAGTTTCATTTTTCTATTTTTCTGGACATGCTTTTCTCTTAGTAGATATGCATATTTCTAGAGCGGATAATTTTTTTTCTGTGTTTGTCGATTCCAAGTAGGGTCAAACGGGAAATAAAACTTTCACGCATCGAGGTTAAACATTGAAAGATGAACGGGAGGTAAAGCTGACAGTGAGATAAGCGGCAGCAAATTAATCAAAAATAAACACAGAAATGACCCAATTAGAGGAGTCACAGCTTATGCGTTGGTATATATTTGAAAATAAAAGACTCACAACATAGTCACACCCAAAGTAAATATAATAATAGCGTAATAATAGGAATGTTACTTACTGGTGGGATTGTTGGGAAAGGAGGACCATAGAGAGGTTTAATGGGTACACCGTCCAGCTTGAATTCCATAAAGTGTACATGTGCATTAGCAACAGCCTTCCATTCGGCCACTTCGTTCTTTTGAACCAGTTTATCATATAGTTTCTTGAAAATGGCATGCTGCAGTGGTCTGGTGAGCAAATTCATCCACCTATGAAATGCAACGTTTAAGAAGACGAAAGAAAATAAGATACTATCACCAAAAAAATGCTTGAACATACTCGTTGCAAGACCTAACTAAAGTTTTTTTTTTTCAAAACGGAGACCTAACCAAGGTACCTGTAGAATGTATGACCCGATCTTGCGCAATCTGCGGATAAAGATACAATTTAGGATGCAGTAACTTCTGGATACAAACAGTAAGAATAATTATTCGCGAAAGTATTTACTTTACTAAGCTTATTATCGAAAGTCTTTGCCTGCATGGCATCCTTCATATTCGGTTTTGTCTAGGGCACATCTAGATGTGCCTTAGTTATTGCACATCTAAGTGACACAAGCATGTACAGAAAGGAAAAGGAAAAAGAAAAAAAGAAAATATCCACATGAATCATCGCGTAAGATCAATGATATAGGACTTAGATATGCAATACTTATGATACATCTAGATGTGCTTTAGCAAAACTGATATTCATATTCAAACGCACAAACGGACAGACCCATATATATTTGATCGAACAAGCGTTTTGTTGCCACACATTCAAACGCACAAACTGACGGGAATTTAGAGGATGATACGAACCTCCAACAATTTGCTGGTGCTGTGGAGTTCGGGTCGGCCTGCCGAGCGAACGAGGGTTCGTCACACCGGAAATCTTCGGGCAGCGGCGCGCGCGTCATAGAGTCTCTTGGAAAATGGCAAACTTATCGTCAAAATCTCAGCAAAACCTAAATCCCGTTCAAACATGTGTATGTATCACATATCAAGCACGGACCCCCAAATCCCGCAATTACAAAGTCGGATCAAGAGCAGGTAATGAGATAGTCACCAGATTCAAGAGCGAAAATTTGCCTGCGCCGCCCCCGATCAGCCGCCAAAGGTGAGAGGGACAACTAGCTAGGCAACAGAAACGACTCGGGACTCGGTAGGGATGGCCGCTGGATTTGAGGTTACGGAGGCCCTAAACTGAATGACGAACGAGTGGGAGCCGCGGGGCTAGGGCTGAAGGTGCGCCTCGTACGGTGCGGGGCGCCGACGATTTTCTGTTTGAGCTGGCGCGTTGCTAGGCAGAAAATCGGAGCAGATCAATTTTATCCCGAATGATCGTTCGCTTCCTTATCCGGTTGCATGGATCAATTGATATTTTCCGCTCCTCGCATGGACCGGACCGCCGAAGCAATCCACATAATAAACCCTAAAACATCATCATGTCATTCTAAAAAAAAACATCATCATCATGTCAGGTTTGGAGCGCTAGCCGGAATGTTTTAACGATGGCACGTACTTACAAATCACATGCAGGGGCTAATCCTTGTGAGTAACGTGCATGGCAATAGATGATCATTGCAAAGTCGCTGCATACATACGTGAATATCTGCTCTTGAAGCTGTCCCGCTCGGCCGCCTTGCCAAGGTGGCCCTAGACTCGGCCGTAGTTTTCCGGGGCGAGGTTGCCCCCCCCAGCAGATTGCGGCTATCCAGGCCCGCGAGATCCTTGACGGGAAACTCGCCGAGACTCGGGCCCGCCTCCTGCGCACCCCGGCACCCCAACCCACTGGGACGGCGGTCGAGGAGATTCGTGGCGCGCTTTTCGCCTCCCCTTTGCCGCTCTTGAGCCCACAGTGCTTCCACCGTCTGGGTCAAGCAGCCCCTCAATGGCGGTTTAGATGCGCGCCCTTTTCTGGAACATTTGCGGCTTCGGCCATGACGGCCGCCGCCGCCAGCTAGTTGAGTACATCCGGGACGAGCACATCGACATCATCGCCATCCAAGAAATCATGCGCACGGATTTCTGTCTCCCCGAGCTTGAAAGCCTTAGCTCCCACTTGTTCGCCTGGCATTGGCTCCCTTCTAGTGGGAACAATGGCCACTCGGGTGGCATCCTCTTAGGTGTTAAGGATGCCACCTTTGAGGTGGGAGGTATGGATCGGGATGAGTTCTTCGTTAGTATGGAAATCTTCGAGCGTGCGCTCAACTTCAAATGGGAGGTCATCATCGTCTGCGGACCGGCGGATCACAACCGCTCCCCGACCTTCCTCGCCGAGCTGCAGCAGAAGATCCCCGCTTCCCCCTACCTGTTGTGGTGGGTGGTGACTTTAACCTCATCCGCTCCCCGGATGAGAAGAACAATGACCGGGTTAATCGCCCTCGGATGCAGATGTTTAACGACTGCATCGCGGAGCTTGGCCTCCGTGAGCTCGAGCGCACGGGGGCCCGGTTCACCTGGACTAACCGCCAGGCGAACCCGACGCAGTCTGTCCTAGATCGCGTCTTAGTTTCCCCGGAATGGGAACTCAGATGCCCCCTGGCCTCGGTTCAGGGTATTACCAGGATCGGCTCTGATCATGTCCCTCTCCTCCTCTCCTCTGCTGATGAACGCCCCCCCATTCTCCCCAGTTTCGGTTCGAGCTCTTCTGGCTCAACCAAGCCGGGTTCCGCGAGGCTGTTACGGCTAAGTGGACCGCCGTGCGCGACTCCCCCCACCGCGCCGTGTCTGTGGTCGACTCCTGGCAGTTTTCGCCAAGCTAGCCCGCCATTTATGAAGGGCTGGGGCGCGAATCTCGGCCGTGATATCCGTGACCGCAAGAAGGCCCTCTTGAACACCATCCAGGCCCTTGACGCCCGTGCTGACTCGTTTGGGATCTCCCGGATGAGTGGATGTTGAGATATGATCTCGAGGACCAGCTTTCGGTCATTTACGCCGACGAGGAGGCCTCACTGGCGGTTGCGCGGCACCCAACGGTGGGTGCTCCAGGGCGACGCCAACACAGCCTACTTCCAGGCGATTGCCAACGGCCGGCGTCGTCGCAACTCCATTCACTCCCTGTGGGCGGGTGATACTCAGCTTGTTCGACCCTCGCACATCCGCGCCCATGTTGATGGCTTCTATAAAGCCCTTTTCACCCCCACCCCTCGGGGTGGGGCTGCGCTGGCCCCCGATACCTGGTTGGGTGCCCAGCTTGTTTCTGCCGAGGCCAATGCCGCTTTAGTGGCGCCTTTCTCGGAGGAGGAGGTCCTTGCGGCGATCAAAGGAATGAACCCCTCCTCGGCTCCGGGCCCGTATGGATTGCCACTATTGTTCTTTAAAACATTCTGGCAAACCATCAAACCGAAGGTCATGGCCCTCTTCGACGAGTTCTTCTCTGGGACCATGGACCTTGGGCGCCTGAACTATGGGATCATTACCCTCATCCCAAAGGTTCCTGGGGCCTCGGACATCCGCCAGTTCCGCCCGATCACCGTGATTAACGTGATCTTCAGGATCCTGGCCAAAGGGTACGCCAATAGGGTGACCCTTCTTGCGGACTCTGTCACCCACCCCAACCAATCCGCCTTCATCCAAGGCCGATTTATTCTGGATTGGGTGTTGGTCTTCCACGAAGTCCTCCACGAAGTTCGATCCAAGCACCGCCGCGCAGTGTTCCTTAAGCTCGACTTTCATAAGGCCTACGGCACGGTCCACTGGCCCTTCCTTCGAGAATTATTGCTTCGGAAAGGCTTCGATGACTACTGGGTGACACCGGTTATGCAACTCGTCACCTGCGGCCGGACGGCGGTCAACATTAACGGCGAGATCGGGCCCTACTTCCCCACCTTATGTGGGGTTCGCCAGGGTGACCTGTTCTCCCTGTTCCTCTTTAACATGGTTGTCGATGCCCTTTCGGTCATCCTGGATAAGGCCAAGTCTGCGGCTATATCCGGGGCGTCGTCCCCCACCTTGTGGACGGAGGAGGGGTCTCCCTCCTCCAATATGCGGACGACACCATTGTCATGGTAGAGGGCTCCGCGTCCGACATCGCCAACCTGAAGTTCCTCCTGTGTTTCCAACAGATGTCGGGACTCACCATCAACTTCGACAAGAGCGAAGTGATGGTCCTCGCCACCCTACAGACGAAGCTTTGTCCATTGCGGACCGGCTTAACTGCCGCCTGGGCACCTTCCCCACTACCTACTTGGGGGTGCCCATTAGTGACTCCAGACTCACCGTCGCGGATCTTTGCCCGACAGTGACTAGGATGCAACACAGGGTTGAACCCTGGAGGGGACGCTGGCTGTCGAAAGCGGCTAGGGTGATCCTAATCAACTCCTCGCTTGCTAGCCTTCTCTGGTTTCTCATGAGCTTCTACAGCCTGCATGAGACCCTCCACCAGAAAGTGGCCAAATACCAGTCGAGGTTCTTCTGGGCTGGCGAGGGCGACAAGCAGAAGTACCATATGGTGAGCTGGCCCGACATCTGCAAGCCCAAAGACCAGGGGGGCCTTGCGATCCTGTCTTCCCGGCGCATGAACATTGCCCTCCCGACCCGATGGTTGTGGCGTATTGCCAACGGGGAGGGAGGCCTCTGGCTCACCATCATCCGTAATAAGTAGCTTCGTGGCCAACCTCTTGCCTTTTGCCAACGTACGGGCGGTTCCCAGTTCTGGCAGTCCGTGATCCAGCTTTTGCCCGTACTACGCATCGGCACATCCATCTCAGTTGGCTCCGGAGCCTCGACCTTGTTTTGGTTCGACCGCTGGCTAGGGGACGCCCCCTGGCGGCGTGTTTCCCGAACTTTTGCCATTGCGGTGACCCTCGGGTCTCTGCCGAGACGACCGAGGAGTCTGGATTAGGGGTATCCGGACAGCGGACTATATCCTTTGGCGGACTGTTGGACTATGAAGATACAAGATTGAAGACTTCGTCCGTGTCCGGATGGGACTCTCCTTGGCGTGGAAGGCACGCTTGGCAATACGGATATGTAGATCTCCTTCCTTGTAACCGACTCTGTGTAACCCTAGCCCCCTCCGGTGTCTATATAAACCGGAGGGTTTAGTCCGCAGGACCAAGAACAACAATCATACCATAGGCTAGCTTCTAGGGTTTAGCCTCTCCGATCTCGCGGTAGATCAAATCTTGTAATACTCATATCATCAAGATCAATCAAGAAGGAGTAGGGTTTTACCTCCATCGAGAGGGCCCGAACCTGGGTAAAAACATCGTGTCCCTTGTCTCCTGTTACCATCCGCCTAGACGCACAGCTCGGGACCCCCTACCCGAGATCCGCCAGTTTTGACACCGACATTGGTGCTTTCATTGAGAGTTCCACTGTGCCGTCACCGCAGGGAAGGATGTCTCGTCCTGTCTTTAAAGACGACATTACCGCCGGGGAAGCCTTCGCTGTCGGCCAAACTCTCCGGCTAGGCGGTTTCATCATGACCGCCTGTTCGGTCGCTGCACCGACGATGACTTCTCGGGTCATCGAAAACAGCCTCCACGTCAACTCGGAACTTGCCGAGCAGATGGATCCAATGGAGCTCTCTTCCCTAAACGAGCTCTTGGATCGCATCGCCACCTTGGGAGTCTCTACGGACTATGATCGGATTGGTCTTAAACCCGATCAAAGGGAGATTAACTCTCCACCGGTCACCCATCATATTGCAGTGGTGGAGGAACAATGCGGCGATTCTTCCTCTATCTTGAGGACTAACTATGTCCGGATTCCTAAGCTCTTCGAGCCGGACACCCGTTTGCGGGAGGACATCACCCAAGCCCTGAAACTAGAGTCAGGCAACGGGCCAGACTTAGCGGGCAACAGCCCGGAACCCAAACTTCCAAGATTGGAAACTCCTCGGCCCCTGGGTCTCAGATCGGGTAAGGGTTCGGACTCAATTCCACCCACCCACCCAAACATAAGCGATCTTTCCAACATCAGGCAAGAGCCCCAGGAAACAGTACACCATTATTGGGCCAGATTCCTCCTTGTGATGAACAAGGTTAAGGACTGTCGTGAGGAAGACGCAATCTTATTTTTCTGCAATAATTGCACGGACAAGGGAATCCTTAACGCCATAAGTCGCCGTAACATATCACGCTTCGCTGACTTGGCTTCCATAGTACGAAAGTACTGTGCGATGGAAAGCGCCTGGAAAACCGAATCAAAATTTTGGGACAATCCGGCTCCGAACACACACCCAGTCCGAAGTAAAAGGGTGCACTATCATAAGACACTCGAGTTAATCCCAAAAAAGCAAAAACCCTCTACAGGGCATGGAACCGTATTGGAGGGATGGCTCAACGGACCCTGCAAAATTCATAGTACAGCGGATACCATACCAACACACAGCCTTAAAGCATGTTGGATACTCCGGCAGGTGGCCAAAAGTGGCGAGGATCTTCTCATCCCAGATGCCACAGAGCACCATCCCGGGGATAACAATACGGTATTAACAGTCTTTGAGACCTTCGCATCAAACAATAGGCGCAAGCGAACACTCCACAGCCTTGCCCAAATCTGCCATGTGGCAGTAATAAATCCATGGAGTGACACGGCTACTACCTTCAATTCCAGTGACGAACCTAAATTCCAAACAGTCCGGGCACCAGCCGCACTGGTCCTCAGTCCAATTGCGGACGGCTTTCGACTCACCAAAGTACTCATGGATGGCGGCAGTGGATTAAACCTCATCTATGAGGAAACTCTTCAGAAAATGGAAGTAGACTGGAACCGCATTGAGCAAAGCAGCACAACCTTCAGAGGAATCATCCCCAGTCGGGAAGCACGCTGTGCTGGGAAAATCACACTAGATGTGGTATTCGGCACGCCAGAGAACTATAGGTCCAAAGAAATTACATTCCAAGTGGCCCCCTTCAGTAACGGATACCACGCCCTTTTAGGGCGGGAGGCGTTCACGATCTTCCAAGCCATACCCCATTACGGGTACATGAAGCTCAAAATGCCTGGGCCCAACAGAATCATCACCCTCACTAGTGATCCGGACACAACCCTCCGCGCCGAAAACAAAACAGCCGCATTGGCCCTCGAGGCACTATCCGAAGCCCTTGCGGCCGAGGAATTAACTGCACTGTGCTCCACAGTGGACAAGGACGACGTGATACTTGACAAGAGATCCAAGTCCACCTCCTTCAAACCAGCGGAAGAAATAGTCAAATTCCAAGTCCACCCAACGGACACTACAAAAATAGCCTCCATCGAGGCACAGTTAAACCCCGTCGTAGACGCTGCACTACGGGAGTTCCTGCGCGAGAATTGGGACATATTCGCCTGGCATCCCTTAGATATGCCAGGAATCCCACGCAGGCTGGCTGAGCACAGCCTTAATATTCTAAAGGGATTCAAGCCGGTCAAGCAGACTCTTTGGCGTTTCTCTGAACCTAAGAGACAAGCTATGGGAGAGGAACTAGCCAAGTTATTGGAGGCCGGATTCATTAGAGAAATAAAACATCCGGACTGGCTAGCAAACCTGGTGATGGTACCAAAGAAGGACAAATCCTGGCGCCTATGTGTCGATTTCAAGGACCTCAACAAGGCCTGCCCAAAGGATCCCTTCCCCCTCCCTCGCATCAATCAAATTATCGATGCTACCGCAGGACACGATTCATTGTGTTTCCTCGACACATACTCCGGCAACCACCAAATCAAGATGGCAGAGTCCGATCAAGCCGCAACGGCATTTATCACACCATACGGCCCCTTCTGTTTCAACACAATGCCTTTCGGGCTCAAAAACGCCGGCGCGACATATCAGCGCATGATTCAGACCTGTCTGGAGAAACAGATCGGCAAAACAGTGGAGGCATACGTAGATGATGTGGTCGTCAAAACCAAACACGTCGACTCTCTAATAGGCGACTTGAGGCTCACATTCGACAACCTCAGAACATACGACATCAAGCTCAATCCGGAAAAATTCGTTTTCGGTGTACCAGCCGGAAAGCTCCTGGGCTTCATTGTCTCCAGTAGAGGAATTGAAGTAAATCCGGCCAAAATTCGAGCTCTGTCACAGGTGGCCATCCCAGCGGACCTCAAACAAATCCAGAAATTAACCGGATGTGTGGCGGCTCTAAGGCGCTTTATCTCCCGCTTAGGAGAAAAGGCATTACCCCTTTATCGCCTTCTTCGGCGCACCGAACACTTCGAGTGGACGGATGCTGCCACAGCCAGATTGGAAGAAATAAAAGCCATACTGGCAACCAACCCAATCCTAGCCGCGCCAAACATCTGCGAACCAATGCTGTTGTACATTGCGACAACTCATCAGGTTGTAACCGCAGTGCTCGTCGTCGAACGAGAAACAGATGGACATAAATTCCCCCTTCAAAAGCCGGTATATTATGTATCCACCGTCCTCACTCCATGCAAATCATGGTACCCGCATTATCAAAAGATAGCCTATGCGGTATTCATGGCATCCTGGAAGCTGCGATGCTACTTTCAAGAGTGTTCAATTACAGTAGCCTCGGAAGTGCCACTTAATGATATTATAAACAACCACGATGCCACGGGCCGGATTGCCAAATGGGCCATTGAGCTCCTCCCGTTCGACATAACATACAAACCCCGGCGAGCCATTAAGTCACAAGTATTGGTCGACTTTGTCGATGAATGGATGGAGGCCGAACTCCCTAAAGAGTACGACGCATACTCCAATTGGATCATGCACTTCGACGGTTCCAAAATGCTGGCTGGTCTGGGGGCTAGCGTTGTCTTGACGTCCCCAACCGGAGATACAGTTCAATACATACTCCAGATACTGTATACAGACTCCAACAATGCAGCCGAATACGAGGCCCTGTTACATGGTCTTCGGATGGCAGTTTCCATGGGCATTCGACGCCTAGAGGTGCGCGGGGATTCGAACCTTGCAATATCCCAAATAAATGGAGACTTCGATGCTAAGGATCCGAAAATGGCGGCCTATCGCAACGCCGTCCTCAAGATGTCAGCTTGGTTCGAGGGGCTCGAATTCCATCATGTGGCTCGGGAAAACAATCAGGCGGCGAATATCCTCGCAGATCGGTATAAGCGCGATGCGGTCCCACCCAACTTCTTCTTGGAGAGGCTGTTTAAGCCATCCGTGGTATGGGAAGGGGACACCGGTAACAATTGTCCGGACCCGTCCACAATGCCCGATACCGAACACTCTGACATAATCGGAGGCTCTGCCACCGAAATAACACCTTCAGCCCACGTAATAATGGCCATCATCGCCCCACGGACAGAACCATTCCTGGCCTACCTAATTAGACAGGAACTTCCCAAGGACCAAAATGAGGCACGCTGCATAGTGCGGCGGTCTAAAGCCTACATGGTCCATGAGGGAGAGCTTTATAAGAAAAGCACTACCGGAGTCCTTCAAAGGTGCATCTCCGAAGAGGAAGGGCGGAAGCTTTTGGCAGAAATTCACGTCGGACTCAGCGGCCACCACGCCGCAGCCTGGGCCCTTGTAAGCAAGGCCTTCCGTACAGGTTTTTATTGGCCGACGGCCCGGGCAGATGCACAGGACTTGGTCCAACGCTGCGTGGGTTGCCAGCTCTTTGCAAACCAAAGCCATATGCCACCTACCGCCCTCCAAACAATCCCCATTACCTGGCCCTTCGCGGTTTGGGGGCTTGACATGGTTGGACCGCTTAAGGGGGGAACCCATAAGAAAAAATACTTACTGGTCATGGTGGATAAATTCACCAAATGGATAGAAGACAAACCTGTTAAAACGACCGAATCCGGACCGGTGATAGACTTCATATCCGGGGTTGTATACCGTTATGGCGTCCCCCACAGCATCATCACTGACAACGGCACGAACTTCATGGCCGATGAGGTAAAACTCTGGTGCAGCAACATGGGCATCAAGCTCGATTATGCTTCTATCTATTACCCCCAAACTAATGGTCAAGTTGAGCGAGCAAATGGTCTTATCATGAGCGGTGTCAAACCCAGATTAGTGCGGTCCTTAAAGGAATCTAACATGCACTGGGTAGAGGAGCTCGACTCCGTACTCTGGGGGCTGCGGACCACGCCGAATCGTACTACCGGATACACACCCTTCTTTATGGTATGCAGAGGCGGTTCGCCCTGCGACATAATTCATGACTCACCTCGAGTGCGCATGTACGAAGAAAGAGAAGCCGAGCTCGATCGGCATGACAGTCCGACACTTTGGAAGAGGGCGCGGCGTGGCAAAAGCCCGCTCCGCGATTCTCACAACAACGAGCTCAAGATACCAAAGTAGAAGCACGGGCCAAAACTTATAACGTTGGCGAGCTAGTTCTCGCTGCGGAGAAGAAAAGGCCAAGCTCGAGCCCAAATGGAAGGTCCTTCATTATTGACCAAGTTCGACCGGTGGAGCGCATCGCGTCTGCGGGATGCATCGGATAACCGACTTGAGCCGAACCCATGGAACTCAGCCAGGCTCCGAAGAATCTACGCCTAGTGCCGGACTCTATGCTCGTCTCCTTCCTCTGTCCATTTTCTGCACATACATTATCTCTCTTTTCTCTCTCTCTTTCTCCCTTTTTCTTTCTCAAGGCCTTTAAAGCCCAACTTGTGCCTTGCTTGCACACTATTGACGCGCTAACCGCGCTCATTATACCTGGGGGCTTCTTACACAAAAGCTTAATTATTTATCTGGGATTCATGCCCCGCACATGTGTCATTCTTTCGCATGTACCTTTTCTTCGCCATTATATGCATCGATATGACTTAAGTTTTGGCCAAGCTGGGTTGCCTGTCTCTTGTATTTATGCCCTACGTTCCCGTTAATTCGGCTAGGGCATAAGGGGAGCACCTCTGCGATTGTTACTGCCGGGTCAGCCGGATGTGTACCTCAGACTGGGTGAAGCCGAAAGCTAGCATTCTTAAGGGAAAATTCGGTCGGTGAACAAAATATGATTTTTTTAATTTATTTTCCATATGTGCCCCCAGATGTTTTTGCCTGCGTTTCTTCTCGCAGTCTGGACATGCACTTTAGGGCATGCGAACCCAGGGAAAGGAACCCTTAACGGAACTATTCTCCCTGGAAGCTGTTTCTTACTAACCATGTAATATAACATAACTAGTTGGGTACTTGTCTGTTCAAGCACTAATGACCCCAGTCGGTGTCAAAACCGGCGGATCTCGGATAGGGGGTCCCGAACTATGCGTTTAGGCGGATGGTAACAGGAGACAAGGGACACGATGTTTTTACCCAGGTTCGGGCCCTCTCGATGGAGGTAATACCCTACTCCTGCTTGATTAATATTGATGATATGGGTAGTACAAGAGTAGATCTACCACGAGATCAAGGAGGCTAAACCCTAGAAGCTAGCCTATGGTATGATTGTTGTTCGTCCTATGGACTAAAACCCTCCGGCTTATATAGACACCGGATAGGTTAGGGTTACAGTCGGTTACAATGGTAGGAGATCTACATATCCAGACGCCAAGCTTGCCTTCCACGCCAAGGAAAGTCCCATCTGGACACGGGACAAAGTCTTCAATCTTGTATCTTCATAGTCTTGGAGTCCGACCGTGACGATAGTCCGGCTATCCGGACACCCCCTAGTCCGGGACTCCCTCAACCCCTACGCCTGGTTTCCACGCATACCCCGGTTCTTACATAACCGAGCAGGTATTCGGATACACTCCGGACTATCGGGTCCCGAGGTCGAAGCAAAAAGGTCCACCATGACAAATGATTTACAATCCGGCTAGAAGGCATTATACATGTCACTTTCATTACATAGACACTTAGACCGACTAAATTCCTCTTCTATACCATCCAACAGGCTGTCTAGTCTACAATCCTATTGGGAATACTTTGCGGCTAATTCTACTTGCCCATACACTAAGCTAACGGGGATCTCTTTCCCATCGGGCCCCACAGGTCCGACCTCGGCCATGTGGTTTGGGTCAGCCTTGTTATATCGCGTCTTAATTATGGCCCAGGCTTCCCTGGCACCTTGATGGCAGGCCGATATCTTCCATAATCGGAAGCGCCGCCGCGCTCCCTTGAGCTTCTCCGCAAGCTCTCCAAAGCCTTCGGGCAGGGAGATGGATGGCCACAAGGCCTGGTCCATGCCTTGCATCACCTGCCGAACTTGTTCGTGCAGTTGTGAGAGCTCTGGTAGAAGATCACCCGCTGACCCGGGCATCTCATTCACGGGACGACCCGTCAGCATACCTACAGATATAACTCTGTTAGCTGGCTTCTTCGCGGAACTCTTTTTAACAAGTTCGTTCAAGCACTTACTGAAAATGCCGCGTCGAAGCCGTTTATTCTCCTTCACGGAGTCCGATAGCTGGGCGCGAACATCCTTTAGTTCCACGCTCAACTGGGTATTGGCATCCTGGAGATCGTTTTTCTCCTGCCTAACTTTTGTAAGCACGTGCTCGCCAGCCTTTAGCCGGCGTACGACATGTTGCTCATCCGGATTCACTCCAGCGTCATCTGCAATATTTATTGTCAAATTTGCAGGCATACCGCACTCTATATGGTACTTATCATTCTTTGAAATAAGTGTTACCAGAGGAGGCCTTCTCGGACGCCTTCAATGCGGCAATTGCGGCCCGTAGCTGGGCCTTGCACTCTTCAAGCTCATGAGACAATTGGGTATTCTTTTCTGTAAGAACCTGCACAATAAATGATCCTTAAATCAGTTATTCTAACTGTTTCAAGTCTCAGGGGCTCCTGCTATATATAATCATCAAATTTTCTTACCCGTATATCCTTTACATACTGGTCCGTGGCTCTGGCTAGACCATTTTGAGATGCACGGATATACGCAAATCCTGAGTTGAAGGCATCAAACGCCTCTTGGGAGAAACAAGCGTCACGGAGTATGGCTCGGCGACGCCTGTGATTCATGGCGCTCTCCACTTTGGAATTTGTGGCGGATATTTTATCCGCATCCTCTGTAGGAGGAGCATCCGACGTGCGCCTCGTGTTAGCTTCTGCCTCTGTGTCCGGCCCTGGAGCCCGGCTGGTAGAAGCATGATCAACAACCTCTCCGGATATAGTCCGTCGAGCGTTCTTCCTTCTAGGAAACACGGGTGTTATTATGCTTTAAAGACGACAACCACGAAGTGAGGTGTTGTATCATACCTCTGCGCCGACGTCTCTGTCCGTACCGCTTTCCTTTTTAGCCTGTCCGGCCTCTGAGCCCCTTGTTGGCGAGGTGCCACGGGCTCGGCGTGGCGTCCCGAGGGCCTTCCCTATAAAACGCCGTTTGTATACGGTAGGTGAAGTGCATAAAAGGAAATCCTTTTCAAAGGTTGGGACTTCAATCTCATTTACTCGCAAGCCGAGTAGCCCGGGTAGTGGTCAGAATGGCCACCATGGCGTCATCGCAACTCAATTGGTAGAATACCCTGTCAATCAGCTCCACGAATATGTCCGGATCCTCTTTAAGGCCGGGGTCGAGGGACCGTTCAGGATCCTCGGGTTGTGGAGGTGGGCTGTTGATCTCCCTTACAGCCTTACGCAGTTCCTGCGATGAAACGACGAGATAAATTATTTGTGGCAAAAATGCGGAAGGGGTGGATATAAAAATTGGCAGCTTACCCAGCTCGGAGGGTTGTACATGGAGAATCCATCCCGTGGCTTGATGCGGAGGAACTCCTCTTCCTCTCCCTTGTACAAACCGGACATGATTTTTGCAAGGGCAGCAACAGAGTCCGGCCCCTTACGGCCGCAGCGGGTGGCGTCATCTTCCCCATTGAAATCCCACATAGAGTGGCCTCGATATTGGAGCGGCTGCACCCCCCGCATAATACATATTGACATAACTTCGGTTATGGTCAATCCTGATTGAGCCAATATCTTTATCCAGCCCATCAGGTAGAGAACGTCTCTATCATCTTCCTCCTGAGGGCTCCGTGGTCGCCAGATCAGGCGCTTCTTCAAGGGAGCATTATCAAACTCGGGAAGGCCGATCCGAATAGGATCCGGAAGGGGGAAGTCCTCCATATAAAACCACTCTGAAGGCCAGTCTTCAGACGTCTTCTTCGGGGTACCGGATAGGTATCCGGTCCCGGCGATGCGCCACACTTCGCCCGCCTAACGATATATTGATCCCCTCGTACGGGGCACAAGGCGTAACAACTTCTTCCACAAAGGCGAAATGAGCTTTAGCCCAAGAACAGTTCGCAGAAGGGCTACGTTACCAGCGATGTGCAGTATGGAGGCAGGGGTGAGGTTGTGCAACTGGAGGCCGTAGAACTCCAGGAGCCCTCGGAGAAACGGATGGATTGGAAATCAGAGTCCCCTTAACAAATAGGGGACAAGGCATACCCACTCTCCCTTAGAGGGGTTGGGAAAGCTCTCCGCTTGGTCCCCGCCATTATAGGTGGCGAGCCCGGCTCGAACCGGGACCATATACACTGGGGGGAGAAATCCCTGGGTCTGCAGCTTCACTAATTGGCAAGGGATTGAACACCTCTCCCAATCTCCGGGCTTGGGGCGCGGGAGCGAGAGGAGGAGCTGCTGGCTGGCCGGCCATGCTTGGAATGGATTTTTAGGGCGCTCGATGAGTGCTCACGAGGAGGATGGTGTGGTTTGGATCTGGGAATCCTTGTCTCTTTAAATAGACAGTTCATTCACACAACTAGGGTGGTAAATGTAAAAACTCCCTGTCTCCTCACATTCGCTCGACACATGGAAGATGGTCATTATTGGACGCAGAAGCCAAGAAGTGCAACATTTACTAGAAGCCAGACACTATTTAACAGGTACTCAGAGTTTGAAGAAGAACCCGCCTTGCAATGCCGAAGACAATCTGCACGCCGGACTCATCGCCATTGAAGCCTGGTTCGGGGGCTACTGAGGGAGTCCTGGATTAGGGGGTATCCGGACAGCCGGACTATATCCTTTGGCCGGACTGTTGTACTATGACGATACAATATTGAAGACTTCGTCCCGTGTCCGGATGGGACTCTCCTTGGCGTGGAAGGCACGCTTGGCAATACAGATATGTGGATCTCCTTCCTTGTAACCGACTCTGTGTAACCCTAGCCCCCTCTGGTGTCTATATAAACCGGAGGGTTTAGTCCGTAGGACCAAGAACAACAATCATACCATAGGCTAGCTTCTAGGGTTTAGCCTCTCCGATCTCGCGGTAGATCAACTCTTGTAATACTCATATCATCATGATCAATCAAGCAGGAGTAGGGTTTTACCTCCATCGAGAGGGCCCGAACCTGGGTAAAAACATCGTGTCCCTTGTCTCCTGTTACCATCTGCCTAGATGCATAGTTCGGGACCCCCTACCCGAGATCCGCCGGTTTTGACACCGACAACGGCCCTTATTGACTTAGGGTGTCTCGCCTTCCGGCGCCCCTTTGGCCCCCTTGAGGTGTCCGCCTGGGATTCCCTCCTCCAAGACATCGCACTTTTACCGATGGACATGGCGGAGGACTGGGATGTTCTGTCGTGGCGCCTCGAGCCCTTTGGACGTTTCTCCATGAAGTCCCTGTACAGCGCCATTGCGCCCTCGGCGGCCCCGGAGCTATTTAGCCTAATCTGGGACATCTGCCTCCCGCTGAAGATCAGGATCTTCCTTTGGCAATGGATCCATGGACGCCTCCCCTCTGGGGTTGAGGTCCTCAGGCGTAACGGCCCGGGTGATGGGATGTGCCCCATCTGTGGCACGATTGAGGATGCTAACCACATATTTTTCTCGTGCCACTGTGCCCAGTTCCTTTGGGCCTACTTCCGTGAAACGGTTGGCGGATAATGGTGTAATACCAACTTCCCCGACCTGCTTGCCGAGCTTAACGCCTGCCCTGCTCGCTACCGCCATATTAGATGGTTGTGTGTTGGGGTTATCGCCTGGATGCTTTGGAACATTCGAAATAAGCTTGTTATTCAGAAGGTGCCCCTCCGTCATGCGATTGACGCAATCTTCAAATTGTGTGGTTAGCTGCAGCTTTGGCGGCCGCTTAGCCGCCCCCAGGACCGGGACGTCATCACCGCCCTCCTCTCCGATCTCCGCTCGATGGCGCTCCGCGTGGCTCCCCCGCTGCCGCCTCCTCCACCTAAGCCTGACTAGACCGCTTGGCGGCTTTGTGGTTTGTGGCGTGTGTGTTTTGGTGTTAGGGCTTGTTGTGCTGTGCCCTCAGCATTGACCCTTTCTTGTACGATTTGTCCCTGTGGACCTCTCTGTGTGTGTGTGTGTGTGCGTGTTTGTGTGTTGGACCTTGTTGGATGCTTGTTGTGCGGTTGGCTTTATAATATAAAGCGGGGCGAAAGCCTTTTTCGGTAATATCTCACCCATACAGTGAAAATAATTTGTGCATGCACCTTGCGTGCATATGCACGTGGTTAGTATATGTTACATATTGTTGAATATATTGTGTATGTGTATATTGTGTCTTGGGCCCACCTCTTTGTTCATCAGTATAGTTGAGGTTGTGGCCCCCTCTATCCATCATATATAGTTGTATACGTGCCTCGTGCACCGATCAATGCAATTGAGTTGCACAGCCTATTCCAGTCTTCTATATGGTACCTATCGCAGGTCATTCCTAGACCTAGCTGCCGCCCTTGTGCTTCCTCCTCCCTTCCCCCCCATCTTGCTGCGGTGCCGCCGCCCTCCCACCCGACGCCGTGCCTCCGTGGCTTCCTCCTCAGCCGTTGCCGCCGCCGGTCGCTGTTGTGCCCCAAGCTTCCGCACCTCCCCCTCACCCCGCGCTGCACCACTCTCCCCACCCGACGCCGTCGCCGGTCACCGCCGCTCCCTCCTCTCCCGCTTCTGTACCGCCTCCCCACCACCCGTCCCCTACCTTCTGCTGCTCTAGACGCCGCCGCCGCTTGTCCCCTCTAGCCGCCGCCGTCGCACCGGGCCGTCGTCGCCGCATCTAGCCGCCGCCCATTCCCACCGCGCTGCCGCCGCTCCTCCCTGACAGCCGCCGTGCCCTCTCCCCCAGCCGCTGATGTGTGCGTCAAGGCTGATGGTAACAGGAAGCAAGGGACACAGATGTTTACCCAGGTTCGGGCCCTCTCGATGGAGGTAAAACCCTACTTCCTGCTTGATTAATATTGATGATATGGGTAGTACAAGAGTAGATCTACCACGAGATCGTAGAGGCTAAACCCTAGGAGCTAGCCTATGATGGTATGAATGTAATTGTGATCGGCCTTCTAAGGACCAACCTCTCCGTTTATATAGACACCGGAGAGGGCTAGGGTTTACACGGAGTCGGTTACAAGGAAGGAAATATAATATCCGGATCGCCAAGCTTGCCTTCCACGCCAAGGAAAGTCCCATCCGGACACGGGCCGAAGTCTTGAGTCTCGTATCTTCACGCTTTAATAGTCCGAACGTAGTACACACCGCTGTCCGGATACCCCTAATCCAGACTCCTCAAGAGCTCCCCGAACCAGGCTTCAATGACGACGAGTCCGGAGTGCAGTATTGTCTTCGGCATTGCAGGGCGGGTTCCTCCTCCGAATACTCCAAAGTAATTTTCGGACACTTAAACCGTGTCCGGATACACAAGATAATCTTCATATGGTATAGATCTGATCTGCTGGCAATCTTCGTGCATCATGTCCTTGCATCGGGGCTTGGTCCAACGCGAACCGATGTTTCCTGCCCCACAACGACTCGTGTTGCAAGGCGGCTTTATTGGCACGTCCCATCGAGGCAGAGATCGTGTTCCTCTTATGACGGGATTTTCCATCAATATGAGCACGCGTGACCCCACGCCGGCTGTTGGTATAACCCGCATGTTTTCTTTTTTAGATAAGCCTCAAACGGTCACACCGGGGACTCTTGATATTCACCCTCTTTATAAAGGGGTCGAGACCCACGCCTCTTTTTTTCACCTTCATCGCCTTCTCGCACCTCGAAGTTCTAACACCCAAAACCTAAGCTCCACCCCTCCGGAATCCTCCAATATGTCCGGATCTGACCCTCAAGGCCGGTGGGTGGCCTCCTTGATCGAAGAGAAGGACATTGCAAAGCTTAGGAAGGTCGGATACCTGGCCGCTGATATCCGGCACAGGCTCCCTGCTCCAGGGAGGTCATCCCTATGCCGGAGCCGAATGAGTGTGTCGTTTTCATCCCACACTTCCTCCGTGGTCTGGGTGTCACCCTCGATCCCTTCGTGAGGGGGCTCATGTTCTATTATGGGTTGGATTTTCACGATCTGGCTCCCAACGCCATCCTCCATATCTCGTCGTTTATTATCGTGTGCGAGGCTTTTCTCCATGTCGCCCCACACTTCGGCTTTTGGCTCAAGACCTTCAATGTGACGCCGAAGGTGATCGAGGGGAGACATGTGGAGTGCGGGGGTGCTGTAATAAGCAGGAACCCTGACACCCCATGGCCAGAGGGTTCTTTCCCAGAAGTATCTGATGTATGGCAGCGGAGGTGGTTTTATGTCACGGCTCCCCGAGGCACAAAGTGGGTGGCTGCCCCCGAGTTTTGCTTGGGCCCTCCGTCGTAGTCGGCGTCTTGGACGGACATGGGACAGAATTGGGGACCCGCTGGTGATATACCAGTGCTGCTGAACCGCATCTGGGAGCTTCTTGAGAGGGACATTAACCTTGTCAGCATAATGCAAGTGATGTTAATCCGGCGGATGTTGCTGTGCCAACGCCGGCCTCTCCAGATGTGGGAGTTCAATCCGGAGGGTCCGCGGACTGTCAAGCACTTCTTCAGCTTGAAGCTCGAAGAGATGTGCAAATTATTCTTCAGACGGAAAGTAAAGTGTCCGGACACCACCGAGGATGCGGGCCTAAGATGCAATCGCCTAGATACCCAAGTAAGTAAATTTTATACGAGACACCGTGTTTTGTATTTGTCATAAGTATTTATTCTGCAAATCATACGCATCCAGGAATGGCTCAGCAAGGCGGAGAGAATCAGGTGTCCGGCGCCACTTCCCGAAGGCTCGCCCGCCCCCATCATGGCCAAGATGCTCGACCGGGTACTCAGCAGAATGCCCTCGGGGAAAGACAAGGGGCGGAACGAAGAAACCGAACCCCATATGCTACGCATCCGAACTAGGGGAATTGGTACTTCCCCCGAGGAGGATAGTCGGGAAGGGGAGGCTAAAGCCTCCTCCCCGCGCGGGAAGAAGAGGGCCGCCTCCGAAGATTCATAGACGAAGATGCCCAAACCAGGGAAAAAGATAACACCAGGGGGCTCTGCCTCAACGGGCACCCTCACCGCATTGTGCCCACCAACGGGCCAGCCCTCCACCGAGCTGTAAGTTAATTTTTAATTTGAAGGTACTGCATTCCTCCTAGATCAATAACCAGGATGTATCTGTCGCAGTCCGGCTAGCAGCCCTTCTCAACAGAGTTCGTCTTTGGGGGATCTTCCTCCGGAGATGATGGAGAGCGAGACCCCACCCACCTCTCCGGCTCATGAAGCGGGCGACACTGAGGTGTTGTCACAGAGGAGTCCGGATCTGTCGAAGGCGGACGCCAATGCGTTAGTCCCCCTGAGCCCGGAGCATTTGGCTCCTGCGAGGGGCGATGGGAAGGGTCCGCATAGCTCGATGTCCGCCGACATACCGACAGTTTACTGGAGCGAGCTGCGCTTCGAGGAGCACCGCCATTAATGAGCGAGGTGCTCAAGAAGATTTCGCCCGCCATAAGCGGTTTGAATGAAGCATTTGCAAGTCTGCTCGTGAGGCTTTGAGGTATGTAGTGAAGAATACACTCGCTTTGTGGCTATCAGCACGTGTTAGGTGTGCTCCATATAGATAGTAGCCCTCGAGACTCTGTTGCTCCGCCTAGGGGCAAACGGGGATCATAAATCAATGATTGCGCTTATAAATTTGTGCAGTACTGTGAATCCGCCGCCACCACTATCGTGGAAGTTTCCGAACTGACCAGCAGATTCGATCGATTGATGCCGATATCACGCTGGTGAACGAGCTGCTAGACAAGTCACAAGGTATGTGCTCTGCCTTCCTTTGTATAGGAAAATATGGAGGTGGCATGATATTAATGTAATATGTTTGACCGCAGATGGTCTTTGCTGTCGTGGAGGCCTCGAGGGCAGAACTTGTTCAAGCCAAGGAACAAGCTCGGGTTAGCAATGCGGCTGCCCTAAAGGCGACCGAGGAACTGAGAGCCGAACAAGCAGCTCATCGCCGAAGCGAAGAAAAGATGGCCGAAATGGCTATTGAGTTAAAAAATGCCGCTGACCGGTATGAGCTCCTTGAAAGGGAGCATAAGGATAGCTTGGCCGAGCAGGACAAGGCACGCAATGCCACCAAGGAAATACAGACCGAGCTCAGGTGTGCTCGGGAGGAGCTTCAACAGGCCGGTAAAATCGTGGCTGGAGATTCCTACTTGCTGCAGACGAAGTTTTTCGATCCGAAGTATGCTCCTCTGGATGGGCGCTGGAGTCCTGCGGACGCGTATGCGGATTTGGCGAAGAGTACGACTGACGCTGCCAAGTTCTTCGAGGGTCAGGGTGATAAGGAAGTGGAGAAGCTTTTCTGGTCGCAATTCAATGCTCCCACTCGCCCGCTGCCATTAAATGAAAAGATGGCTGCTGTGGCGGAGCTTCACAGGCTGTCCGGTCTTGCGATGCGGTCTGTGATAGACCATCTTTGGCCGGAAGGGCTTAAGTCGGACAGTTACTTTGGCTTGGTGCAGCAATTCCTTGGGGCCGTGCCTCGGATCAATGCCATGAGGAGGTCGGCGTGCATAGAGGGTGCACGGATGGCTCTTGCCCGCGTTAAAGCTTATTGGACGGATATGGAGGCAAATATTATAGCGACCCAAGATCCGGCGGGGGGGCCAATATCCGGCCGAGCACTACTTGGCGCAGGTCACAGAAGGCGCCCGCCTCATAGAGGCGCAATGCTCGAAGAATGTATTATTCGAGTGATAAATCGGATTATTGTAGGAACAATGTTATTTTGATTATAAGGCTATATTTATACTTTTTGCCCTAAAGTATTGTTGTGTCCCATGCACACACACACACACACACACACACACACACACACACACACACACACACACACACACACACACACATATATATATATATATATATATATATATATATATATATATATATATATATATATATATATATATATATATATATATGCATGTGTGGTCCAAAGATAGCAGTCGTTATTTCAGCCCCCACGCAAACAATGCGGGGTGTTCGCAAAAATATGCATAATCACACTTGATCCAACGCCTTGGTCCATGAAGGAGGTGATCACACGCTTAACTAGGCAACCAGACTATATAGCTGTAACACTTTCGCTAGCCATGGAATTAATGTTGGGGCTACTATGTAGCCCTGGTACATTTCAAGGCATCCGAATACGGGCGGCAGGTGTACATGACCGGCAACGGTCCTTCGTTAATGCGGAGGAATCCTAAAGATTCCGATAAGTCTTCGAGTGGTTGAACAGTCTCTTGCTGTATCATGATAGTCAGTTTTGCTTTCTATCGAGGTGCTCGTCCGAATAACCAGGGCACAATCACAGAGTTCTCCTTTGGCCACCTTAGCCGATAGTAACGAACATAAGGCGATTTAATCTAGGAGCCGGCAAACCCAACATTTGACCAAAGACATGATTCGGAGCTGCTGCATATAAGGCCAAACTCGTGACACCGAACACTCCCGAGGGTATTCAGACTTTATGATAGTCGATGGGCTCAAGAATGCCCATTCGTTATGAACCCTGTTTTTTCAGGTACGTGTGTTAATCTGTCGTGGCGAGATGCCAAAAACGGCAGTATCCTTTATGGGTATGGAACCCATGGTATGGTTAAACAACAAGAGGCAATAAAAAGGTTTACACAGGGGCTTAATCTAAAAATAAACCTGTTGAACGGGGCCCTGCTGCACGTTTGCGCCTTTGTCTCCGTTGTGCCGTATCCTGGAAGGGTATCGCGCGAACGTTGTTTGTGGAAAAAAGGAAAACTCGTAGAAGAGTACAACGTGAGTATGCGGTGGATAATAAGAGTGTAGGATGTTGGCCTGTGTGGGACTGTGTTAAATATTTATAGCCCCTGGTATCCACCATGGGATTGTATATACGGTGCCCTGGTTCAATTTTATCCGGGCGACCGGACTCGTCTAGCCGAGTCTGTGGCCTTTAATGACCAGTCATGTTTTCTTATGTTGGAGGCGGCTTATAGTCCGGCCGCGAGGGCCGTCGCGTGTTCCTTCTGCGTGATTTAGCGCCTCGTTAGTCCGCTTAACGGTGATGACGCCACGTGGACCGGGCATCTTAAGTGTAAGGTAGCCATAGTGCGGCAATGCGTTGAAGCGGGCGAAGGCCGGTCTTCCGAGCACTGTGTGATACTCGCTTTGGAAGGGTGCGATGATGAAGAGTAGTTCTTCGCTTCGAGTTACTCGGCGAATAATGTTACCTCCAAAGGCGACGGAGCCCTGCTGAGGGCTTCAACGCTCGTATCACCCCTTCAAAGGTGGTGTTGCTTTGGTTAATTCTGGATGGGTCTATCCCCATCCTGCGGACAGTGTCCTCATATATTAAATTGAGACTGCTGCCGCCGTTCATAAGGACGCGGGTGAGACGGTATCCGTCGATTATCGGGTGAAGCACCAATGCTCTTGATACTCCGCGCCGAATACTAGTTCGGTTATCCAAGTTATCGAAAGTGATCGGATAAGGAATCCAGTGGTTAGGCGTGAGGACGATGGGCTCTATGTCGATCGCGTCTCTATGCGCGCGTTCGTGCCTCCTCATGGATGTGTGAGTCGCGTGGATCATGTTCACTGTTTTAACCTCTGGAGGAATTTTTTCTGTCCTTCAGTGTTCGGCTGGCGGGGTTCATCCTCGTCTTCACTTGGTGTTTCCCTTTCCTTGTGTTCGGCATTTAATTTGCCGGCCTGCTTGAAGACCCAGCACTCTCTCGGGCGTGTGGTTTGCAGGTTTGTCGGGTGCCATGAATTTGGCATAGTCTATCTAGGACTCTATTCAGACCGGACGGTCCCTCTTTGCTGCCTTTAGATGGCTTGTTTTGCTGATTAGGTCGAGAGCCCCTGAATCCGGCATTAACCGTCGTGTTATCCGGGCTCTCTTCCTTGTTTTGGCGTTTGTTTTTATGACGTCGTGGCTTCCCATTGCCATGTGCTGGGGTTGCTGGTGCCTTTACGGGCTAGCCAGCTATCTTCTCCCGTGCAAAAGCGGGTCATGAGGCTTGTTAGGGCTGCCATTGTCCTTGGTTTTTCTTGGCCAAGGTGTCTGGCGAGCCACTCGTCACGGATGTTGTGTTTGAATGCCGCTAAGGCTTCGGCATCCGGAGAGTCAACAATTTGATTCTTTTTAGTGAGGAATCTGTTCCAAAACTTGCGGGCGGATTCTTCGGGCTGTTGGACTATGTGACTTAAGTCATCAGCATCCGGAGGCCGGACATAGGTCCCTTGAAAGTTGGCCCTGAAAGCATCCTCGAGTTCCTCCCAGCTCCCAATTGAATTTCCGGGGAGGCCTTTCAACCAGTGACGAGCTGGTCCTTTTAGCTTGAGGGGGAGGTATTTGATGGCGTGAAGGTCATCCCCACGAGCCATATGTATGTGTAGGATAAAGTCTCGATCCGCACACTGGTCTATCGTTCCGTCAGATGCCTCTATGTTCACAGTGTTTAAAGCCACGTGGAAATTCATGGTCCAAGATTTCATCGGTAAAGCATTGTGGGGGGTGAGCAGCCCCTCTGTATCTGGACGTGGTGTGGCATGTCGTCGGCTGTTGTTGTGTCCGGTCTTTATTCCGGACTGGTAACTGGTATTTGATTGGCGTAATTGTTTTGGCGACCGTGGTCCTTCGCCGGATTGCGTCCTCTAGATCCATAAATGGACCTGGCCGCTCCAGCTTTCTTATTCAGGTGCTCATGTGAATCGGTAGCCGCTTTGTTGTGGTTATGAAGTGGTACAGCTTCGTCGTCAAATTCCGGCAGTAGCTTGCGTTCTGGATAGCTCTTTGTATGGTGATCATCGCCGTATCTTTCTTCAGTGTCTAGCACTTTATTCCATCACGGTTGAGCATTTCCTGTGCGGCCTTGAGCCATTGCTTCTGCTTCCTTAGGCTTCTTGCGGTGGCCATGAGCTTTCGGTGGAGGTTATCTCGTTCCACGTGTTTTTCCGGGATTGCATCATTATCCGGACCGTTTTCCTGAGCTGGTTCGTTTTGATGACCTCGTCCATCGGGATCATTGTCCTCGGGCATCTGCTCCGAACTGTGTTCGGGGTGACCTGGTTCGTCATGCTCCATCGCTGGGTCCGTGTGGTCGTTGTTGCCTTCGGAGTTGATTGTAGTGTCGATCCCTCTGGTGCTCTTGTCACTATTTTTACTGTTGCTGGACTTAGAACGGCGTCTGCGCCTTCTCTTTGGCTTTTGTCCGGGGGTTTTATCGTCCGGATTGTCGCCTTTGTCCTCTTTGGGCATATCCACCATGTATATGTCGTGTGACGAGGGGGAAGTCCGGCGCCCCATAGATTCCGAATATCCTCCGGCATCGTCGTCCATACCGTCGATGTCTTCGGAGTCGAAGTCAGGAATGTCGGTTAAATCATCGACCATGGCTATGAAGTGGGTGGTGGGTGGGCAACGAATTTCTTCATCGCCTGCTTCCCACTCGAACCGCACATAGTTTGGCGCAGAAATTTCTGTCAAAGAGAGAGTCTTCAAGGAGTTTAGCATGTCTTCAAAGGGTGAGTGCTGAAAGATGTCCGCGGCGGTGAACTCCATTACCGGAGCCCAACCTGGCTCGGGAGTGCGCGGACCGGACTCAACGTCCGGATAAGAATCTGGGGGTCCAGAGTTATAGGCCACTGTAAAGGTAAGGCCCGTGTTCGGCTCCATCACCGATAAGTGTGCAGCCTGCGGGGTGGGGTCCAGCCCTCCGTCCCCAGGCAACGCGGCATGGTCCGGATTAAAATCCGAGGCTGCTGCGGGGGCGGTACCCCGAGCTTTGTCCGACATCAGGCCTAAGCCGTGCTCGTCGTGACTGTCCGGTGCTCCTGGGAGGAAAGTCTCGCCCTGGACAGCTTCGTCAATGATGATTGAAGGGGCCATCGAGCCTGACAGCGACGCCACAGAGGAACTCTCAATGAAAGCACCAATGTCGGTGTCAAAAACGGCGGATCTCGGTAGGGGTCCCGACCAGGCGTCAAGGCCGATGGTAACAGGAAGCAAGGGACATGATGTTTACCTGTGTTGGGCCCTCTCGATGGAGGTAAAACCCTACTTCCTGCTTGATTAATATTGATGATATGGGTAGTACAAGAGTAGATCTACCACGAGATCGTAAAGGCTAAACCCTAGGAGCTAGCCTATGATGGTATGAATGTAATTGTGATCGGCCTTCTAGGACCAACCTCTCCGGTTTATATAGACACCGAGAGGGCTAGGGTTTTACGGAGTCGGTTACAAGGAAGGAAATATAATATCCGGATCGCCAAGCTTGCCTTCCACGCCAAGGAAAGTCCCATCCGGACACGGGTCGAAGTCTTGATTCTCGTATCTTCACGCTTCAATAGTACGGACGTAGTACACAGTCCGGCTGTCCGGATACCCCCTAATCCAGGACTCCCTCAGCCGCCGCCATCCGGCCCTTCGTCGTGCCGCAGCAGCCGGCCGGTTCCGGCTCTGCTCGGCACGCCGATGGCCGGCGGCCATGCTCCGCCCGCCCTGGTTCAGCCCTACGGCGGCTTTGCCTCACTGCCGGTCTCACCGTCATGGGACACTACCTCCTTGGCTGCACTGCACTCGGCCCCATCACCGGCGGCGCTTGGTACATGGACTCGGGCGCCACCGCCCACATGACATCTCATCCTGGTACTCTAACCTCCTCCACTCCGGTTCATACTCCTACTTGCATCACCGTTGGTAACAGTTCCTCTTTACCCATCACACATGTTGGTCGTACTTCGTTTCCTTCCACATCTATGCCTATCACTATGTCTGATGTTCTTGTTTCTCCTGATTTAGTTACAAACCTTGTATCTGTTCATCGTCTTGCTCGTGAGAATCCCATTACCGTTGAATTTGATGATGTCGGTTTTTCTGTGAAGGACGCCTGTACTCGGATGGCCCTTCACCATTGCGATAGTCCTGACGAGCTCTATCCGGTGCACTCCTCCGCCACCGCATCCACCACCCTAGTCGCCCTCTCTGTAGGTGTCAACCTTTATCATGCTCGTTAGGGACACCCGAGCCCCACCACTTTGCGTCAAATTCTTAAGAGCATTTCATTCTCATGCAATTAGATCGATGGCCATTCTTGTGATGCTTGTCGTCTTGGCAAGCACGTTCGTCTTCCCTTTAGCACATCTACCACTGTTTCCACTTTTCCGTTTCAGTTATTGCATAGTGATATTCGGACATCCCCGATTGCAAGCAATACGGGCTACCTATACTATTTGGTGATCTTAAATGATTTCTCTCATTATGTGTGGACATTTCCTCTTCGTCGCAAGTCCGAAGCCCTTGCCACACTCACCGTTTTTATTCCTATGCCACCACACAGTTCGGTCGTCCTATCCTTGCATTACAAACTGACAACAGAAAAGAGTTTGACAACGTCGCTGTTCGTATCCTTCTAGCTTCCCACGACACTATCTTCCGCCTCACTTGTCCCTACACGTGCCAACAAAATGGCCGTGTCGAGCGTATCCTTCGCACTCTTAGTGACTGCGTCCGCACGTTGCTCTTTCACTCTAACGTGCCTCCCCGGTTTTGGCCGGACGCTCTCGCCACCGCCACCCTCCTCATCAACATCCGTCCATGTCGCCCATGCTGGAACTATGCCCCAACCATCTCCTCTTTGGTGCGCCCCATCTTATGATGGCCTTCACATCTTTGGCTGTCTCTGCTATCCTAGCATCGCCGCCAGTGCGCCTCATAAGCTAGCACCTCGCTCCGTCGCTTGCATCTTCCTCGGCTACCCACCTAGCACCAAAGGATATCACTGCTATGATCTTGTCTCACATCGTGTATTCACCTCCTATCACGTTTACTTTGATGAGAAGGTGTTTCTATTTCAGCAGGTACCTCCCGTCGCCCCGTCGCCGCCGGCGGCCCTCCAACCATCGGCTGCCCTCCAGTGACCCCGTCAGGTGGACGACCCCGCTTGGGTCTTGGACAACCTCCGGGCTTTGGCGGTCCTCGCGCCGTAGGACGAGCCGCGCCTCGCGCCCCCACGACGCCCTCGCCGACTCCGTCAGGGGCCTCAGCATCGCCCGCCTCACCGACATCTTCATCGGCCGCCGCTACGTCGCCGGGCTCTTCGCCGGCCGCCCCATCGCCGGTATCTTCACCGGTCACCTCGGGTGCCGCCCCTTCACCGGCCTCCCCACTGGCCGCCTCCAGCGCGGGCCCCTCGGGCGCGGCCTCCCCCTCCCCATCGGGCGCCTTGGGCGTCACGCCCTCCCCGGCTGCCTCGGGTGCCTCCGGCGCCGCACCCTCGCCGGCTGCCTCGTCGGCCGTCTCACCGGCTGCTTCGTCGGCCGCCTCCTCGGGCCTCGTCTCGGAGTTTCCGTCTCGCCCCCTCACTCGGGCTCGAGCCAGTGTTCACCGCCCTAGTCTGCGGTACTCCAGCGACGAGTATCTCCTCGCCGCCTCTGCCACCGAGCCGTCACCGATTCGTATATCCGCCATCGCAGCCCTTCGTGATCCTCACTGGCTTGCTGCGATGTAGGAAGAGTTTGACGCTCTTTAGCGGAACTGTACCTGGACACTTGTTCCCCGGCCTTCTCGCGCCAATGTCATCAGCGGCAAGTGGGTCTTTCGCCGTAAGACCCACTCGGATGGTACACTTGAGCTCTACAAGGCTCGCTGGGTGGTCCGTGGTTTTTGGCAGCATGCTGGTGTCGACTTCACTGAGACGTTTCGCCGATTGTCAAACCGGGCACGACCCGCACCGTTCTCCAGCTGGCAGTGTCCCGAGGCTGGCCGGTTAATCAGATGGATGTCTCCAAGGCCTTCCTTCATGGACATATTGAGGAGCAGGTTTACTGTGAGCAGCCCACCGGTTTCGTCGACGCATATCTTCCTAGGCATGTGTGTTTGTTGTCCCGGTCTCTCTACGGGCTCAAGCAAGCACCTCGCGCCTGGTACCAGTGTATCGTCGCGTTCCTTCACACACTGGGCTTCAGCATTAATTGATGCGGTTGGAAGCTACGTCGGTATTTCCCCAAAGAGGAAGGAATGATGCAGCACATCGACGTTAGGTATTTTCCTTAGTGATGAAACCAAGGTTATCGAACCAGTAGGAGAACCAAGCAACACAATGTAAACATCACCTGCACACAAATAACAAATACTCGCAACCCGACGTGTAAAAGGGGTTGTCAATCCCTTTCGGGTAGCGGCGCCTAGAGATAGGCAAACAGACGTGAATAAATTATAGTAGATTGATAGATCGAACGCCAAATAAAATAAATAAGAATAAATTGCATCAAGGTATTTTGTATTTTTAGTTTAATAGATCTGAAAAAAGCAAAAGAAAATAGATCGCAAAGGCAAATAATATGAGAAAGAGACCCGGGGGCTGTAGATTTCACTAGTAGCTTCTCTCGAGAAAAATAGCAAACGGTGGGTGAACAAATTACTGTTGGGCAATTGATAGAACTTCAAATAATCATGACGATATCCAGGCAATGATCATTACATAGGCATCACGTCCAAAATTAGTAGACCGACTCCTCGCTCGCATCTACTACTATTACTCCACACATCGACCGCTATCCAAAGATGCATCTAGTGTATTAAGTTCATGGAGAAACGGAGTAATGCAATAAGAATGATGACATGATGTAGACAAGATCTATTTATGTAGAAATAGACCAGATCGTTTTATCCTTAGTAGCAGCGATACATATGTATCGGTTCCCCTTCTGTCACTGGGATCAAGCACCGTAAGATCGAACCCACTACAAAGCACCTCTTCCCATTGCAAGATAAATAGATCAAGTTGGCCAAAGAAAACCCAAATATCAGAGAAGAAATACGAGGCTATAAGCAATCACGCATATAAGAGATCAAAGAAACTCAAATAACTTTCATGGATATAAAAATATATAAGCAATCACGCATATAAGAGATCAAAGAAACTCAAATAACTCTCATGGATATAAAAAGATAGATCTGATCATCAACTCAAAGTTCATCCGATCCCAACAAACACACCCCAAAAAGAGTTACATCATGATACGTCCATTTTGCATCATGCTTTTATATTGATATTTATTGCATTATGGGTTGTTACTTCACATTATGTCACAATACTTATGGCTACTCTCTCTTATTTTACAAGGTTTACATAAGGAGGGAGAATGCCGGCAGCTGGAATTCTGGGCTGGAAAAGGAGCAAATATTATAGACCTATTCTGCACAACTCCAAAAGTCCTGAAACTCCACGGAATGTCTTACAATAGATAATAAAAAATCCTCGCCAAAGATGAAGGCCAGGGGGCCCACACCCTGTCCACGAGGGTGGGGGCGCGCCTTCTAGGCGCGCCTCCTACCTCGTGGCCCCCCCGTGGCTCTCCGATGACCATCTTACGCTATATGAAGTCTTTCGTCAAGAAAAACCTGTAGCAACCTTTCGATTTAAACTCCACCGCCACGAGGCGGAACCTTGGCGGAACCAATCTAGGGCTCCGGCAGAGCTGTTCTGCCGGGGACACTTCCCTCCGAGGCGAAACTTTTATCTTGAATCTTTCAGATCTGAACATTCATGCCACAATAAAGAAAATTACATAGAAAATATGCTAGGTAGCATTCCACATCAAAAATTCTGTTTTTATCATTTACCTACTTGAGGAAGAGCAGGAATTAAGCTTGGGGATGCTTGATACGTCTCCAATGTATCTATAATTTTTGATTGTTCCATGCTATTATATTATCTGTTTTGGATGTTTAATGGGCTTTATTATACACTTTTATATTATTTTTGGGACTAACCTACTAACCAAAGGCCCAGTGCAAAGTGCTGTTTTTTTGCCAATTTCAGTGTTTCGCAGAAAAGGAATATCAAACGGAATCCAAAAGGAATGAAACCTTCGGGAGAGTCATTTTTGGAACAAACGCAATCCAGGAGACTTGGAGTGGACATCAAGAAAGGAACGTGGAGGCCACGAGGCAGGAGGGCGTACCCAGGGGGGTAGGCGCGCCCCCACCCTCATGGGCCCCTCGTGGCTCCCCTGACCGATTTCTTTCGCCTTTATATACTCATATACCCCAAAAACATCCGAGGGCACCACGAAACCCTATTTCCACCGCCGCAACTTTCTATACCTGTGAGATCCCATCTTGGGGCCTTTTCTGGCGCTCCGCCGGAGGGGGAATCGATCACGGAGGGCTTCTACATCAACACCATAGACTCTCCGAAGATGTGTGAGTAGTTTACACCTTCAGGTCCATAGTTATTAGCTAGATGGATTTTTCTGTCTCTTTGCATCTCAATACAAAGTTCTCCTCGATCTTCTTGGCGATCTATTCGATGTAATTCTTTTTGCGGTGTGTTTGTCGAGATCCTATGAATTGTGGGTTTATGATCAAGATTATCTATGAACAATATTTGAATCTCCTCTGAATTCTTTTATGTATGATTTGTTATCTTTGCAAGTCTCTTTGAATTATTAGTTTGGTTTGGCCTACTTGATTGATCTTTCTTGCAATGGGGGAAGTGCTTAGCTTTGGGTTTAATCTTGCGGTGTCCTTTCCCAGTGACAGTAAGGGCAACAAGGCATGCATTGTATTGTTGCCATCGAGGATAAAAAGATGGGGTTTATATCATATTGCTTGAGTTTATCCCTCTACATCTGTGATGCCCGAGTAATTAGGCTACAGTAATCCCGCGTTAATGGTGCCACGTCACCACGGTTACTGTTGTTAATCTCGTGTTAGTTCAAAATCGATTCGAAATTCAAACTTAAAATAAAGTCAAACGGTAAAGATTTTCAAATATTAAAACTAAAATGTTGGGGCGTTGCCAAATAATGCATAGGTAATTATTGTGGAGAAACCACACTTTTATAAAATGACTAAATACTTTAAAATGAAATAAAATAGAAAAGAAAATAAATAAAGAAAAGAAAACAGAAAACAAAGCTAAAAAAAAGAGAAAGCAAACCCCCCACTGGGCTCCGGCCCAGCAGACCACATGCCCAACTGGGCCAACCCACCAGGCCCAGCCGGGCCTCCTTATCCCCCCACTCCATGAAACGCTAGCCACGAAACCCCACTCCCCTCTCGCTCCTCCTCATTGGATCTCGATCGGGCGCGATGCCCGACTCCACCGCCCGATGTCAAGATCACCGCTGACGCTTCGCCGACGCCTGAATCGAACCACCCCGCCCTTGCCGCAGGATCCTCGCCGCCCGGAGCTCGACGCACCTCCGCCTTCGACGGACTGCCTCCTCTTCGCCACACGCCGTCCCCGCCTCTTCCTCGCGCTACCCCCTCCTGAGCTGGACACCATCGCCCTGCCGCCCTCGTCACCGGCGGCCCAGACGCCGCTCCGACCGCACCACCGACGCCCTTCCGCCTCCTCGAGCCCATTGCCACTCCCTCAGATCGCAAGTGAGGCACGGCCTCCTCTCTCCCTCTCTCTACTAGGCCAGTAGGCCTCGTGCCTCGCAGCCCGATGCCGCTTGTCGCGCCCTTTGCGTTTCTCTCGCTGTGCGGCCGCGCGCTTGACGCGCGCCCGTGCACGCGAGGCCGCACTGAACGAGCCTTCCCGACAAGACGCCCATGTCGCCGCCGCTTTGCCGATGGCCTCGCCCAGCTCAGATCCGCCGTGCCCCAGCCTGCCCGGCGACGGCTGCGCCTGCGCCGGCGTTGCTCCTATCCCGGCCATGCCTGCTCCCCGTTCACAGGCCAGGCGCTGTCGCGGGCAAGGCCTCGTGAGCGGCCTCATGTTTCAAGCCATGGCTGCTTGTCCCACTGCCACTGGGGCCAACCCCTAAAAAAATGAATAACCAAAATAAATAAATAAAATAGGATAAATAGTTAATTAATTATTTGGATAATTAACCTAATTAATTGGTTTAGCTAGCCTAATAGAATATGTCAGTGGAACCCCTAGTTAAACTAAACTCTTGAACTTAACCCTAGACAATGACATGTGGGGCCCCGTGAACTGTTCATTTGGATAAGGCTCACACAATACCGCTGACTTTGACTCTAGGCCCACTGTCAGCCTCACATGCAAAAGTGTGGTTACACTTTCTGGTACCCGTAGGGCGTAGCATTTAGATATTATAAATGATTTTCGAATTAAGGTAATTCCAGTAATTTCAGAAATTCAATAAACTTTAGAAAATCATATAAATTAAACCGTAAGTCGGATGGGAAAACTTTGTACATGAAAGTTGCTCAGAACGACGAGACGAATCCGGGTACGCAGCCCGTTCGCCCGCCACACACCCCTAACATATCAAACTCAAGAACTTTCCCCTCCGGTTCATCTCGTCTGAAAACACGGAACACCGGGATACTTTCCGGATGTTTCCCCCTCACCGCAGATCACCTCATACCGCGTTAGAACACGTCTAGCTCTTCTTGTTGTCCTGTTATGCACTTGCTTGCTATGTATTTACTGTTTCTCCCCTCTTCTCTCCGTAGACCCCATGACGATGCCGATGCCCCCGTGGTCGATTACGCCACCGACGACCCCTCCTTCTTGTCTCGAGCAACCAGCAAGCCCCCTTTGATCATTGATATCGCCTACTCTTCTCTATACTCGCTTGCATTAGAGTGGTATAGCATGTTACTGCTTGCTTATCCTATCCCGATGCATAGTCTGTCCTTGCTACTATTGTTGTTACCTTTACGTGCAATCCTAAATGCTTAGTATAGGATGCTAGTATTCCATCAGTGGCCCTTCATTCTTGTCCGTCTGCCATGCTATACTATCGGGCTGTGGTCACTCGAGAGGTGATCACGGGTATATATTATATACTTTATACATGATACATGTGGTGACTAAAGCCGGGTCGGCTTGTGGAGCACCCGCGAGTGATTCACGGATTGGGGTTTGAAAGGACCTTTGTCCCAACGGCCCTCTGTGTGTATCTTTGTGGCGGAGCGTCAGGGCAGGTTGAGACTACCTGGGTGAGAGGTGGGCCTAGCCCTATTCGGCGTTCGCACATACTTAACACACTTAACGAGATCTTGGTATTTGATCTGAGTTGGGTCGTTGACCTTATACGCACTAACCGCCACGTGGGACAAGATATGGGCAACCGGGTGCCGTGGTATCACCAAGCATTTCATGACGCCAAGAATCGAAGCGGCGCTACCGGATTGGACTGAACGCCTGCTAGGCTAGGGTCTGCTTCCGCCGCCCGCTTAACGCAGGTGTGCTATGGGCGATGGGCCCTGACACTTGTGCGCTTAGGTTTAGACCGGTGCTGACCTCTCACAGCCTATGTGGGGCTGCGACGTGTTGATCTTCCGCGGCGGCATGACCCAGAAAAGTGTGTCCGGCCAAATGGGATCGAGCGTGTCGGGTAATGTGGTGCACCCCTACAGGGAAGTTAATCTATTCGAATAGCCGTGATCTTCGGTAATAGGACGACTTGGAGTTGTACCTTGACCTTATGACAACTAGAACCGGATACTTAATAAAACACACCCTTCCAAGTGCGGATACAACCCGTGGTCGCCTCTCACCGGGCGACGAGGAGGGATCACCGGTAGGATTATGCTATGCGATGCTACTTGGAGGACTTCATCTACTCTCTTCTACATGCTGCAAGACGAAGGCTGCCGTGGCGTAGTCTTGACTGTGATTAGTTATCCCTTCTCATTCTGCAGATTCAGTCCACCGATATGGCCCTTTACACATATACCCATGCATATGTAGTGTAGCTCCTTGCTTATAGTACTTTGGATGAGTACTCACGGTTGCTTTTCTCCTCTTTTCCCCTTTCTCTTCTACCTGGTTGTCGCAACCAGATGCCGGAGTCCGGGTGAGCGACGCGATCGTCAACGATGACTCCTACTACATTTGGAGGTTGGGGAACGAGTAATTTCAAAAAATTCCTACGCACACGCAAGACCATGGTGATGGCATAGCAACGAGAGGGAGAGTGTATGTCCACGCACTCTGAGTCCCGAAGCGAAGCGTTATAACAACGCTGTTGATGTAGTCAGACGCCTTGACGATCCGACCGATCCAAGTACCGAACGCACGACACCTCCGAAGTTCAGCACACGCTCAGCTCGATGGACGATCCCGGCTCCGATCCAAGAAAGCGCCGGGATGAGTTCCACAAGACGACGGCGTGGTGACGATGATGATGCTCCACCGACGCAGGGCTTCGCCTAAGCTCCATGACGACATGACTTCTCCGCGCAGGCTTCGCTTAAGCTCCGCATGACGATATGACCAAGTGGAATATGGTGGAGGGGCACCGACACGGCTAAGGAACGATCCGTAGATCAACTTGTGTGTCATGGGGTGCCCCTGCCCCGTGATATAAAGGAGCAAGGGGTGCGGCCAGCCCTAGGGGCGCTGCCGAGGAGTCCTACTCCCACCGGAGTAGGACTCCCCCTCTCCTAGTTGGACTAGGACTTGGGGAGGGGAAGAGGGAAGGGGCGCGCCCTCTCCTTGTCCTATTCGGACTAGAGGGGAGGGGCGCGGCCTGCCCTGGCCGGCCCTTCCTCTTCTCCCTTATGTCCCATCAAGGCCCATTGACCTCGGGGTTCCGTAACCCCCTGTTCCAGAACGCCCTGCTTTCATCTCGAACCTTTCCAAGTCCAAACATAGGCTTCCAATATATCAATCTTTATGTCTCGACCATTTCGAGACTCCTCGTCATGTCCGTGATCACATCCGGACTCAACAACCTTCGTACATCAAAACTTATAAACTCATAATGAACCGTCATCGAACGTTAAGCGTGCGGACCCTATGGGTTCGAGAACTATGTAGACATGACCTAGAACCATTCTCGGTCAATAACCAATAGCGGAACCTGGATGCCCATATTGGTTCCTACATATTCTACGAAGATCTTTATCGGTCAAACCGCATAACGACATACGTTGTTCCTTTGTCATCGGTATGTTACTTACCCGAGATTCGATCGTCGGTATCCAATACCTAGTTCAATCTCGTTACCGTAAGTCTCTTTACTCGTTCCGTAATACATCATCTCACAACTAACTCATTAGTTGCAATGCTTGCAAGGCTTATGTGATGTGTATTACCGAGAAGGCCCAGAGATACCTCTCCGACAATCGGAGTGACAAAACCTAATCTCAAATACGCCAACCCAACATGTACCTTTGGAGACACCTGTAGTACTCCTTTATAATCACCCGCGTTGCCAGACGCTTGGTAGTACCAAAGTGTTCCTCGGTAAAGGGAGTTGCATAATCTCATAGTTACAGGAACATGTATAGGTCATGAAGAAAGCAATAGCAATATACTAAACGATCAAGTGCTAAGTTAACGGAATGGGTCATGTCAATCACATCATTCTCCTAATGATGTGATCCCATTAATCAAATGACAACACATGTCTATGGTTAGGAAACATAACCATCTTTGATTAATGAGCTAGTCTAGTAGAGGCATACTAGTGACTATCTGCTTGTCTATGTATTCACACATGTATTATGTTTCGGTTAATACAATTCTAGCATGAATAATAAACATTTATCATGATATAAGGAAATAAATAATAACTTTATTATTGCCTCTAGGGCATATTTCCTTCATCTCCCACTTGCACTAGAGTCAATAATCTAGATTACACAAGAATGATTCTAACACCCATGGAGTCTTGGTGCTGATCATGTTTTGCTCGTGGAAGAGGCTTAGTCAACGGGTCCGCAACATTCAGATCCGTATGTATTTTGCAAATCTCTATGTCTCCCACTTGGACTTGGTCCCGAATGGAATTGAAGCGCCTCTTGATATGCTTGGTCCTCTTGTGAAATCTGGATTCCTTTGCCAAGGCAATTGCACCAAGATTGTCACGGAAGATCTTCATTGGTCCCGATGCACTAGGTATGACACCTAGATCGGAAATGAACTCTTTCATCCAGACTCCTTCATTTGCTGCTTCAAGCAGCTATGTACTCCGCTTCACATGTAGATCCCGCCACGACGCTTTGTTTAGAACTGCACCAACCGACAGCTCCACCGCTTAATAAAAACACGATCCGGTTTGCGATTTAGAATCGTCCGGATCAGTGTCAAAGCTTGCATCGACGTAACCATTTACGACTAGCTCTTTGTCACCTCCATATACGAGAAACATATCCTTAGTCCTTTTCGTGTATTTCAGATGTTCTTGACCGCTGTCCAAATGATCCACTCGATTACTTTGGTACCTTCCTGCCAAGCTTATCGCTAAGCATACGTCAGTCTGGTACACAGCATTGCATACATGATAGAGCCTATGGCTGAAGCATAGGAACATCTTTCATTTTCTCTATCTTCTGCTGTGGTCGGGCATTGAGTCCGACTCAATCTTACACCTTGTAATACTGGTAAAAACCTTTCTTTGCTCGATCCATTTTGAACTTTTTCAAAACTTTATCAAGGTATGTGCTTTGTGAAAGTCCAATTAAGCGCCTTGATCTATCTCTATAGATCTTGATGCCCAATATGTAAGCAGCTTCACCGAGGTCTTTCATTGAAAAACTTTTATTCAAGTATCCTTTTATGCTATCCAGAAATTCTATATCATTTCCAATCAATAATATGTCGTCCACATATAATATCGAAATGCTACTGAGCTCCCACTCACTTTCTTGTAAATACGAGGCTCCAAAAGTCTCAGATAAAACCATATGCTTTGATCACACTATCAAAGCGTTTATTCCAACTCCGAGAGGCTTGCACTGACCATAAATTGATCGTTGAGCTTGCACACTTTGTTAGCACCCTTTGGATCAACAAAACCTTCTCGTTGCATCATATACAACTCTTCTTCTAGAAATCCATTCAAGAATGCAGTTTTACATCCATTTGCCAAATTTCATAATCATAAAATGCGGCAATTGCTAACATGATTCGAGACAGACTTAAGCATCGCTACGGGTGAGAAAGTCTCATCGTAGTCAACCCTTGAACTTGTCAAAACCTTTCGCAACAAGTCGAGCTTTGTAGATAGTTACATTACCATCGCGCGGTCTTCTTCTTAAAGATCCATTTATTCTCAATGGCTTGCCGATCATCGGGCAAGTCAACCAAAGTCCATACTTTGTTCTCATACATGGATCCCATCTCAGATTTCATGGCTTCCAGCCATTTCATGAATCTGGGCTCACCATCGCTTCTTCATAGTTTGTAGGTTCGCCATGGTCAAGTAACATGACTTCCGAATAGGATTACCGTACCACTCGGTGCTTATTTTACTCTGGTTGACCTCGAAGTTCAAGAGTAACTTGATCTGAAGTTTCATGATCAACATCATTAGTTTCCTCACTAATTGGTGTAGTTGTCACAGAACCATTTCTTGTGATGAACTACCTTCCAATAAGGGAGCAGATCTGATTATCTCATCAAGTTCTACTTTCCTCCCACTCACTTCTTTCGAGAGAAACTCCTTTCTAGAAAGGATCCGAATTTAGCAACGAAAATCTTGCCTTCAGATCTGTGATAGAAGGTGTACCCAACAGTCTCCTTTGGGTATCCTATGAAGACACATTTCTCGATTTGGGTTCGAGCTTATCTGGTTGAAGTTTCTTCACATAAGCATCGCAGCCCCAAACTTTAAGAAACGACAACTTTGGTTTCTTGCCAAACCACAGTTCATAAGGTGTCGCCTCAACGGACTTAGATGGTGCCCTATTTAACGTGAATGTGGCCGTCTCTAAAGCATATCCCCAAAACGATAGCGGTAAATCAGAAGAGACATCATAGATCGCACCATATCAAGTAAAGTACGATTACGACGCTCGGACACACCATTTCTCCGAGGTGTTCCGGGTGGCGTGAGTTGCTAAACTATTCCACATTGTTTCAAATGTAAACCAAACTCGAACTCAAATATTCTCCTCCACGATCAGATCGTAGAAACTTTATTTTCTTGTTACGATGATTTTCCACTTCACTCTGAAATTCTTTGAACTTTTCAAATGTTTCAGATTTGTGTTTCATTAAGTAGATATACCCATATCTGCTCAAATCATCTGTGAAGGTGAGAAAATAACGATACCCACAAGTGCCTCAACATTCATTGGACCACAAACATCGGTATGTATGATTTCCAACAAATCAGTTGCTCGCCCATAGTTCCGAGAACGGCGTTTTAGTCATCTTGCCCATGAGGCATGGTTCATAAGTACCAAGTGATTCATAATCAAGTGATTCCGAAGCCCATCAATATGGAGTTTCTTCATGCGTTTTACACCGATATGACCCAAACGGCAGTACCACAAATAAGTTGCATTATCATTATCTGCATCTTTTGGTTTCAACACTATGAATATGTGTATTACTACTATCGAGATTCAATAAAAATAGACCATTCTTCAAGGGTGCACGACCATAAAAGATATTATTCATATAAATAGAACAACCATTATTCTCTGTCTTAAATGAATAACCGCCTCGCATCAAACAAGATCCAGATATAATGTTCATGCTTAACGCCGGCACCAAATAACAATTATTTAGGTCTAAAACTAATCCCGATGGTAGATGTAGAGGTAGCGTGCCGACCCGCGATCACATCGACTTTGGAACCATTTCCCACGCAAGATCGTCACCTCGCCCTTAGCCAATCTTCGCTTAATCCGTAGTTCCTGCTTCGAGTTGCAAATATTAGCAATGTAACCAGATCAAATACCTGTGTACTCTGCGAGTATTAGTAAGGTACACATCAATAACATGTATATCACATATACCTTTGATCACCTTGCCATCCTTCTTATCCGCCAAATACTTGGGGCAGTTCCGCTTCCGAGGTCCGGTTTGCTTGCAAGAAAACACTCGTTTTGTGCTTAGGTCCAGACTTGGGTTTCTTCTCTTGAGCAGCAACTTTCTTGCTGTTCTTTTGAAGTTCCCTTCTTCTTTCCTTTGCCCTTTTCTTGAAACTAGTGGTCTTGTTGACCATCAACACTTGATGCTCTTTCTTGATTTCTACCTCCGCTGCTTTTAGCATTGCGAAGAGCTCGGAATTGTTTTGGTCATCCCTTGCATATTATAGTTCATCACGAAGCTCTTGTAGCTTGGTGGCGTGATTGGAGAATTTCATCAATGACACTATCATCCGGAAGAGTAACTCCCAATTGAATCAAGTGATTATTATACCTGGACATTTTGAGTATATGTTCACCGTGTAACTATTCTCCTCCATCTTGCAGCTATAGAACTTATTGGAGACTTCATATCTCTCAATCCGGGCATTTGCTTGAAATATTAACTTCAACTCCTGGAACATCTCATATGCTCCATGACGCTCAAAACGTCGTTGAAGACCCGGTTCTAAGCCGTAAAGCATGGCACACTGAACTATAGAGTAGTCATCACTTTGCTCGCCAGACGCTCACAACTTGGCGTTGCTTCTGCAGAGTTCTGGTACCCAGCGGTGCTTCCAGGCGTAATTCTTCCGTGTAGCAATGAGGATAATCCTCTCGTTACGGACCCAGTCCGTGTAATTGCTACCATCATCTTTCAACTTTGCTTTCTCAAGGAACGCATTAAAATTCAACGAACAACAAAGACGAGCCATCTATCTACAAGTAAACATAGACAAGCAAAATACTATCAGTACTAAGTTCATGATAAATTTAAGTTTAATTAATCATATTAAAAACTCCCACTTAGACAGACATCTCTCTAGTCATCTAAGTGATTACGTGATCCAAATCAACTAAACCATGTCCGATCATCACGTGAGATGGAGTAGTTTCAATGGTGAACATCACTATGTTGATCATATCTACTATATGATTCACGTTTGACCTTTCGGTCTTCGTGTTCCGAGGCCATATATGTTATATGCTAGGCTCGTCAAGTTTAACCTGAGTATTCTGCGTGTGCAACTGTTTTGCACCCGTTGTATTTGAACGTAGAGCCTATCACACCCGATCATCACGTGGTGTCTCAGCACGAAGAACTTTCGCAACGGTGCATACTCAGGGAGAACATTTCTTGATAATTTTAGTGAGAGATCATCTTATAATGCTACCGTCAATCAAAGCAAGATAAGATGCATAAAGGATAAACATCACATGCAATCAATATAAGTGATATGATATGGTCATCATCATCTTGTGCTTGTGATCTCCATCGCCAAGCACCGTCATGATCACCATCGCCACCGGCGCGACACCTTGATCTCCATCGTAGCATCTTTGTCGCCTCGCCAACTATTGCTTCTACGACTATCGCTATCGCTTAGTGATAAAGTAAAACAATTACATGGCATTTGCATTTCATACAATAAAGCGACAACCATATGGCTCTCGCCATTGCCGATAACTCGTTACAAAACATGATCATCTCATACAATAAAATATAGCATCACGTCTTGACCACATCACATCACAACATGCCCTGCAAAAACAAGTTAGACGTCCTCTACTTTGTTGTTGCAAGTTTTACGTGGCTGCTACGGGCTGAGCAAGAACCGTTCTTACCTACGCATCAAAACCACAACGATAGTTTGTCAAGTTGGTGCTGTTTTAACCTTCGCAAGGACCGGGCGTAGCCACACTCAGTTCAACTAAAGTGAGAGAAACAGACACCGCGGTCACCTTTAAGCAACTAGTGCTCAAGCGGTGAAACCAGTCTCGCGTAAGCGTCTGACGCGTAATGTCGGTCCGGCCGCTTCATCTCACAATACCGCCGAACCAAAGTATGACATGCTGGTAAGCAAGATGACTTATATCGCCCACAACTCACTTGTGTTCTACTCGTGCATATGACATCAACGCATAAAACCAGGCTCGGATGCCATTGTTGGGGAACGAGTAATTTCAAAAAATTCCTACGCACACGCAAGACCATGGTGATGGCATAGCAACGAGAGGGAGAGTGTCGTCCACGCACTCGTGAGACCGAAAGCGAAGCGTTATAACAACGCTGTTGATGTAGTCGACGCCTTCACGATCCGACCGATCCAAGTACCGAACGACGGCACCTCCGAGTTCAGCACACGCTCAGCTCGATGACGATCCCCGGCTCCGATCCAAAGAAAGCGTCGGGATGAGTTCCACAAGACGACGGCGTGGTGACGATGATGATGCTCCACCGACGCAGGGCTTCGCTTAAGCTCGCGACGATATGACTTCCGGCGCAGGGCTTCGCCTAAGCTCATGACGATATGACCAAGTGGAATATAGTGGAGGGGGCACCGACACGGCTAAGGAACGATCCGTAGATCAACTTGTGTGTCATGGGGTGCCCCCGCCCCGTGATATAAAGGAGCAAGGGGGTGTGGCCAGCCCTAGGCGGCGCTGAGGAGTCCTACTCCCACCGGGAGTAGGACTCCCCCCCCTTCTCCTAGTTGGACTAGGACTTGGGGAGGGGGAAGAGGGAGGGGGCGCCGCCCCCCTTCTCCTTGTCCTATTCGGACTAGAGGGGGAGGGGGGCGCGCGGCCTGCCCTGGCCGGCCCTTCCTCTTCTCCCTTATGGCCCATCAAGGCCCATTGACCCCCCCGGGGGGTTCCAGTAACCCCCCGGTGTTCCGGTAACGTCCTGTTTTCATATGGAACCTTTCCGAAGTCCAAACATAGGCTTCCAATATATCAATCTTTATGTCTCGACCATTTCGAGACTCCTCGTCATGTCCGTGATCACATCCGGGACTCTGAACAACCTTCGGTACATCAAAACTTATAAACTCATAATGAACTGTCATCGAAACATTAAGCGTGCGGACCCTACGGGTTCGAGAACTATGTAGACATGACCTAGATCCATTCTCGGTCAATAACCAATAGCGGAACCTGGATGCCCATATTGGTTCCTACATATTCTACGAAGATCTTTATCGGTCAAACCGCATAACGACATCGTTGTTCCTTTGTCATCGGTATGTTACTTACCCGAGATTCGATCGTCGGTATCCAATACCTAGTTCAATCTCGTTACCGGTAAGTCTCTTTACTCGTTCCGTAATACATCATCTCACAACTAACTCATTAGTTGCAATGCTTGCAAGGCTTATGTGATGTGTGTTACCGAGAAGGCCCAGAGATACCTCTCCGACAATCGGAGTGACAAAACCTAATCTCGAAATACGCCAACCCAACATGTACCTTTGGAGACACCTGTAGTACTCCTTTATAATCACCCAGTTACGTTGTGACGTTTGGTAGTACCCAAAGTGTCCCTCCGATAAACGGGAGTTACATAATCTCATAGTTATAGGAACATGTATAGGTCACGAAGAAAGCAATAGCAATATACTAAACGATCAAGTGCTAAGCTAACGGAATGGGTCATGTCAATCACATCATTCTCCTAATGATGTGATCCCATTAATCAAATGACAACACATGTCTATGGTTAGGAAACATAACCATCTTCGATTAATGAGCTAGTCTAGTAGAGGCATACTAGTGACTATCTGTTTGTCTATGTATTCACACATGTATTATGTTTCCGGTTAATACAATTCTAGCATGAATAATAAACATTTAGCATGATATAAGGAAATAAATAATAACTTTATTATTGCCTCTAGGGCACATTTCCTTCAGGAGGTGCCTACTACTAAGTCTTGATCACCGACGACGACTGTGAGTAGTTTAGGAGGATCCCGAGGCGGGGAGGCTGCGCCTCTTTCGATCTCAGACGTAGTTTGTGCTAGCCTTCTTAAGGCAAACTTGTTTAACTTATGTCCGTACTCAGATATTGTTGCTTCCGCTGACTGCGTCTATGATCGAGCACTTGTATTCGAGCCCTCGAGGCCCCTGGCTTGTATTATGATGCTTGTATGACTTATTTATGTTTTAGAGTTGTGTTGTGATATCTTCCCTGAGTCCCTGATCTTGATCGTACACGTTTGCGTGCATGCTTAGTGTACGATTGAATCGGGGCGTCACAAGTTGGTATCAGAGCCGACTGCCTGTAGGAATCCCCCTTTCCAACTCCTTGGCCGAAGTTGAGTCTAGTCATTGAAAAAGTTATTTTACTAACATGGTTGTGCGGCTTACGGGCCCATGTCGCCATTGGGTGGTACTAGGATCTTTTACTCTGGGCTTCTAATCTCTCCCCTATTCGGGTTAAATGATTTTTCTAAAAGGACTAACTTTAGGTTCTCGAAAATATTTTCTCCCGGAGAGCCCCTCACTCCAGATGATCGCTTGCTGCACCAGAAGATTCCGAAGATACTCTCCAAGGTTTTCCCGAGACCCTTGTGCCCACCGACTTCACAATCCCCTACCACCGATATACCCTTATGGATAACTACCTACATTTTTCGTTCATACCTTCATCCTCAGTTGCTCTTGTTATTACAAGATGCCCTAAATTGCTCTCCGTTGTTCCAAAAATCCTTTAAGCTTACTGCCTTGCAGTTCTTTACCACATGAATACTCCTATTGAGAATTCCTCGCACTTATTGAGTATCTGTTCATCCCCAGTTGTTCGTAGGCTTCATAAGATACTCTGAAATACTAACCGTCCTTCTGAGCATCCTCTTCAAACTATTGCTCTACAAATACTTGTATGCTTACATTATGGATGTTCCCATATCACTAACAATATTCACTAGTATCTTTTGACACCGTCATTTTGATCCTATTGAATCAACATGTGTGCGAATGCACACAATCATCAATCAACCCTTCTAAATTATCTTTCTGGCTCAGACGTCATTTTGAATATGAGCTGGTCCTCGACCAAACTATTTGTCATCAATTGTGCCTCTGGTCTATTCAACTTATCCATCCTTGATTAGAGCGTCTGCTTCTGATCCTTTGTTTTGGAAATCATAATTCCTTTGTTATCTAAGCATCAAATTATTCAGATGTTCTATAATATGATGCTCGTGCATTCTTTCTTCCTCTGATTGAGTACCGATACTCACATCAGCTCCGTTGTGGATCGCCCGATCCATTGTTGGATTATTATCCAACAGTGTCCTTCATAATTAATCACCTTGTGAGTTCTTTCTCGGATACATAATGCCTTTGGTAAATTGTATCCTTTCCTTTTTTCAACCATGCTCTATTTTCGAGCTTGTGTTAGTACTCCTGAAGCTTGTGGTATATGTTTCCATGATATCCTGACGGGTTGAACCTATGCCTTCCTTAATATGTGTGAACTCGGAAGTTTTCACGAGTCATACTCATCTGGCATTTCACCAGGTAAAACTTTCAACACTAATGCTTTTATCAAAGCGAGAAGTGAATGGAAGGTTATACATTGAGGAAGTGGGAGACGACCTTGAACCTTGCGTTCATGCCCATGGACACAATGTATAACTTATCATGGAAGCTGCTCGTAAAAATAGTTACCCCCTTGCTATAAGTTCATCTTGTATCCGTGGTTCGATCATTTATGATCGTGGTTTCCGACCATGTTCTCCTTTAAATACCATTTCTCGTGCAAGTTTAAGCACTTGTCTTCTGCAGAGTATTTCCCCAGTCCAACCTCTACTTTGATTTGTCGTCGAGTATTACCCCCCGGTATCTCAAGATTATCACGGAACTGCATAACTTCTTATGAGTTCTTCATCAAGTGCAACATTCTCATTGATTCCAATTTTTCACGGGCTCTGAGTTATTAAGCACTCAAAGACACCGATAACTGACTCGAGTCCGTATCACGATTAAGCAACTCTTGGTAACCTTCATTACTTACGAGTTTGAACTCAATCACGACATTCCTAGCCTGATTGGCTATATCCTTGTCGTGCCGATTTTAACTGTGCTACCTGGTCCTTCTTCCCAGAGCACAATTTTTTGACGATGAGCTAAGCTTACGTCGATCTTTCCTCATCATATCATTCCGCTTTGGACAACAAGCTTGCTTTGGAGTTTGTGTCATACCCTTGGTTCCATTAACCTTTCGCTTCATCATTCCTTTAACTTGATGTCATCGCCGATCTATTACATCTTCATGGAGCCTCTCGACAAAATTTGTCGTGATCATCATCAACATCTTGACTCCTTCCTGGATATCAATTGAATTCATGATGAGAAATACCATCCTTGCCCTCGATGAATTTTATTATCATCGACCACTTTATTGCCTTCCCACCAACACAGCTTGTTCGTGTTTGGTGTTATACCTTGAGTTCCCTGCCATCCAGCAATTGTTCTTCTTTACTCGGAACATTACCATCTCTTATGTCATCAATATTGTGGGAATTACACCACCTCTTAAGAATTTGGATACGGTGATGCTTCTCACCATCACCATTCTTTTCTTGGTCCCGTGTTGAGTGAACTCACAGTAAATTTAATATCTCTAGCAACCCTATTGCTTCAGAGTTATTGGACAATAATTCCAATTTAGTGTGTTGGTTGCTCAATCGCCATTCCGACGATGGCGTGCAACCCAACCCATATTTCGAGTGCACCTTTCAACCCATGTTTAATTGTGTATGTTTTCCTCCAGCATACATCATTAAGTCATTTGATCTGGCTAATGTTATCTCCTTGTTCACATAGTTGTGGAAATCCATCCTTTTTGGAAATGTCAATGGATTGTCGCCGAGTCAATCAGTCACCTCCTCACCTCTCCTTGATTTAATGGTGAACTCTTGTTTCGGAACTCGCTTCCATGGTTTAATTCCCGAGAATCATACAATGTCACCTCGACAATTTGTGTTGCACCTTTCTTCTCAGGCATCGTGAGTCTAAGATATCTTGACACCAATCAGATCTGAATCTCGGTCAAATATGATGGTTGGAACATATTTTCAATAGTTAAATTGGTCCCTATATGCCCTGGTAAGGTGATGTCATGCCTAGCACGCCTGCCCAGAGGACCTATTGTTATAGTTTCTTTTTAGCAAGGTTAGCCATTCTTCAATGAGGAAATTGTAAGACTTATTCTACAAGTTGTTCTTGATGGATCCTTCGTGTATCCGTAGTCCGACCTTTGCTTGAAGACCATGTCAATGCTATCTCGAAGCTTGTCTGGGGCACTATGATCTTCAATAAGAACATTGGAAGCGCAATGCTAAATGTTTCTTGCTCAATTATCCAAACACCGTTGTTTGGGTAATGTCATGAACTTCCTCTCCCCTAACCTAAATGGTTTTATACGTTATATCCTGTCATGGACATCATGCTCTGTTTGTCCTTGGGAAGGAAATACCCCTGAAATATGTGTTCTAACACATTTTCCTTTCCATTGTTCTGTTTAATCTGATATTCATATTTTCATTGCCGTTGTTTGGTTTAACCTTTCTTGTGATCTATATGACCTAAGCAGTAATATTCTCCTACTTATGTAAACACCTCGTGGTACCGCTCTGTCAGTAAGACCCTGATACTATTGTTGATGACATTCCGGTAGCCACCGATGGACGAGAACCTTGCCTATTGGCCCGCCACGTTCAACGAAAGGGAAAATGGTTCTCTTCGTCCCTCGCCCTTGGTATCGATGTTGTTGCCGACATAAGCGATAGGCTACCCTCGACACGCCTTACTATCGTGACTGCAAGATGTCGGCCCCTTCCTACTTTCAACCACATGGTGGGCCCATAACCCTGAGTTCCACATGATTGAAACCGACTCTCCTGTACACCCCTGCTCCCAAAGTTATTCCCAGCGCGTGGACTCATATGTAATTCACGGACCACCGTCCCAAGTGATCTATTTTGGTATCAGACGCAATACTTATTCTCGTTGCTCTGAACCCCTTTCACCTTCTGATTAGGCATCGAACACTTGCCTATCCGTTTGAAACTTCTCATGGTACCTCCTTACTTTACTCTCGATATTTTCTTAAGATTCAATTCGAGAGTTACTTCCGCCACCTTCCTCGATGTTATCGACCAGATAGTCAACCTTGTAGAGGTCTGTCCTTTTGGAGCTACCCCTTATCCTTTCCGTAAGTACGATGAAGATCCCCAAGGAAGGACGACAACTTCATCATGATGACCCGAAGCAGAGAACTGAAGACATCAATGTAATGGATCGACCTCTTCAAGAAGAGCAACTATGACCGAGAAGAATCGTTAGAATTTCGTAACTAGATCCCTTCCCCCCTTATAACCGTTCCTAAATCTCGGGACGAGATTTCTTGTAGTGGAGGAGAATTGTGACGCCTGGGTAATTAGGCTACGGTAATCCCACGTTAATGGTGCCACGTCACCACGGTTACTGTTGTTAATCTCGTGTTAGTGCAAAATCGATTCGAAATTCAAACTTAAAATAAAGTCAAACGGTAAAGATTTTCAAATATTAAAACTAAAATGTTGGGGTGTTGCCAAATAATGCATAGGTAATTATTGTAGAGAAACCACACTTTATAAAATGACTAAATACTTTAAAATGAAATAAAAGAGAAAAGAAAATAAGTAAAGAAAAAAAAACAGAAAACAAAGCTAAAAAAAGAGAAAGCAAACCCCCCCACTGGGCTCCGGCCCACAGACCACAGGCCCAACTAGGCCAACCCACCAGGCCCAGCCGGGCCTCCTTATCCCCCACTCCACGAAACCCTAGCCACGAAACCCCCACTCCCCCTCTCGCTCCCCCCCCCCCCGCTGGATCTGGATCGGGGCGCGATGCCCCGACTCCACCGCCCGACGCCATACCACTGCCGACGCCGCCCCGCCGCTCGACGCCTGGAACCGAACCACCCCGCCGCCCCGGTCGCAGGATCTCGCCGCCGAGCTCGACGCGCTCCGCTTCGATGGATCGCCTCCTCTTCGTCACACGCCGCCCCGCTCTTCCTTGCGCTTACCCCTTCCGAGCTGGACGCCATCGCCCGCCGCTTCGCCGCTTGGCGCGCCCGGACGCCGCCCGACCGCACCACCGATGCCCTTCCGCCTCGAGCCCATTGCCACTCTCACGCACGCAATTGAGCACGACACCCTCTCTCCCTCTCTCTCTCGTTGTAGGCCTCGTGTCCTCGCAGCCCGATGCCACTCGTCGCGCTTGCCTTCCTTCGCTGTGCGGCTGCCGCGCCTTTTGACGCGCTTGCGTGCGCTGTGAGGTCAGCGCCGAACGAGCCTTCCGCATCGCGACGCCCATGTCGCTGCCGCCGCCGATGGCCTTGCCCGATTCCGCATCTGCCGTGTTCCCAGCCTGCCCGACGTGCCTGCACCTGCGTCGGCGTTGTTCTATCCCGGCCATGCCCTGCTCTGCTGGGGAACGAGTAATTTCAAAAATTTCCACGCACACGCAAGACCATGGTGATGGCATAGCAACGAGGGGAGAGTGTATGTCCACGCACTCGTGAGACCGTAAGCGGAAGCGTTATAACAACATGGTTGATGTAGTCGACGCCTTCACGATCCGACCAATCCAAGTACCGAACGACGGCACCTCCGTGTTCAGCACACGCTCAGCTCGATGACGATCCCCGGCTCCGATCCAGCAAAGCGTCGGGGATGAGTTCCACAAGACGACGGCGTGGTGACGATGATGATGCTCTATCGACGCAGGGCTTCGCCTTAAGCTCATGACGATATGACCAAGTGGAATATGGTGGAGGGGGCACCGACACGGCTAAGGAACGATCCGTAGATCAACTTGTGTGTCATGGGTGCCCCCTGCCCAGATATAAAGGAGCAAGGAGGAGGTGGCGGCCAAGGGAGGAGGCGACTATGGGGGGAGTCCTACTCCCACCAGAGTAGGACTCCTCCTTTCCTAGTAGGAGTAGGAGAGAAGGAGGGGAAGGGAGGAAGGTGCGGCCCCTCCCTAGTCCAATTCGGACTAGGCCTTGGGGGCGGCCTGCCCTAGGCAGCCCTCTCTTTCCCGCAGGCCCAATAAGGCCCAATACTTCTCCCGTGAATTCCGTAACTCTCCGGTACTCGAAAAATACCGAATCATTCGAACCTTTCCGAACTACTTAATATAGTCGCCCAATATATCGATCTTTACGCCTCGACCATTTCGAGACTCCTCGTCATGTCCCCGATCTCATCCGGGACTCCGAACTCCTTGGTACATCAAAACTCATAAACTCATAATATAACTGTCATCGAAACCTTGTTGCGTGCGGACCCTACGGGTTCGAGAACTATGTAGACATGACCTAGAACCATTCTCGGTCAATAACCAATAGCGGAACCTGGATGCCCATATTGGTTCCTACATATTCTACTGAAGATCTTTATCGGTCAAACCGCATAACGATATCGTTGTTCCTTTTGTCATCGGTATGTTACTTACCCGAGATTCGATCGTCGGTATCCAATACCTAGTTCAATCTCGCTACGGTAAGTCTCTTTACTCGCTCCATAATATATCATCTCACAACTAACTCATTAGTTGCAATGCTTGCAAGGCTTATGTGATGTGTATTACCGAGAAGGCCAGAGATACCTCTCCGAGCAATCGGAGTGACAAAACCTAATCTCGATTCATGCCAACTCAACATATACTTTGGAGACACCTGTAGAGTACCTTTATAATCACCCATTTACGCTGTGACGTTTGGTAGCACACAAAGTATTCCTCCGTAAACGGAGTTGCATAATCTCATAGTTGCAGGAACTTTGTATAAGTCATGAAGAAAGCATAAGCAACATACTAAACGATCAAGTGCTAAGCTAACGAAATGGGTCATGTCAATCACATCATTCTCCTAATGATGTGATCCCATTAATCAAATGACAACACATGTCTATGGTTAGGAAACATAACCATCTTCGATTAACGAGCTAGTTAAGTTGAGGCATACTAGTGACACTCTGTTTGTCTATGTATTCACACATGTATTATGTTTCCGGTTAATACAATTCTAGCATGAATAATAAACATTCATCATGATATAAGGAAATAAATAATAACTTTATTATTGCCTCTAGGGCATATTTCCTTCATGCTCCCCGCTATGTTAGGCGCTGTCACGACGCAGCTCCTCCGTGAGCGGTCACATGTTCAATCCATGGCTGCTTGTCCCACTGCCACTTGGGCCAACCCCTAAAAAAATGAATAACCAAAATAAATAAATAAAATAGGATAAATAGTTAATTAATTATTTGGATAATTAACCTAATTAATTGGTTTAGCTAGCCTAATAGAATATGTCAGTGGAACCCCTAGTTAAAGTAAACTCTTGAACTTAACCGTAGACAATGACATGTGGGGCCCCATGAACTATTCATTTGGATAAGGCTCACACGAATACCGTTGACTTTGACTCTAGACCCTTTGTCACCTCACATGCAAAAGTGTGGGTACACTTTCGGTACTGTGAGGTCAGAGCATTTAGATATTATAAATGATTTTCCAATTAAGGTAATTCCAGTAATTTCAGAAATTCAATTAAACTTTAGAAAATCATATAAATTAAACCGTAAGTCGGATGGGAAAACTTTGTACATGAAAGTTGCTCAGAACGACGAGATGAATCCAGATGCGCAGCCCGTTCGCCCGCCACACACACCTAACATATCAAAATCGCAACTTTCCTCCTCCGGTTTATCTGTCCGAAAACACGGAACACCGGGGATACTTTCCCGGATGTTCCCCCCCCCCTCACCGGTATCACCTCATACCGCGTTAGAACACGTCTAGCTCTGCTTGTTGTCCTGTTATGCACTTGCTTGCTATGTATTTACTGTTTCTCCCCCTCTTCTCTCCGTAGACCCCGTGACGCTGCTGATACCCACGTGGTCGACTACGCCACCGATTTAATTCTCCTTCTTGTCTGAGCAACCAGGCAAGCCCCCCTTTGATCACTAGATATCGCCTACTCTTCTCTATACTGATTTTCGTTTATCCTATCCTAATGCATAGCCTGTCCTTGCTACTATTGTTGTTACCTTTACCTGCAATCCTAAATGCTTAGTGTCGGTGTCAAAACCGCGGATCTCGGTAGGGGGTCCCGAACTGTGCGCCTAGGCGGATGGTAACAGAGACAAGGACACGATGTTTTACCTGTGTTCGGCCCTCTTGATGGAGGTAAAACCCTACGCCCTGCTTGATTAATATTGATGATGTGTGTTACAAGAGTGGATCTACCACGAGATCAAAGAGGCTAAACCCTAGAAGCTAGCCTATGGTATGATTGTTGTTCGTCCTATGGACTAAAGCCATCCGGTTTATATAGACACCGGAGAGGGCTAGGTTACACAGTAGTCGGTTACAATGGTAGGAGATCTACATATCCAGACGCCAAGCTTGCCTTCCACGCCAAGGAAAGTCCCATCCGGACACGGGACGAAGTCTTCAATCTTGTATCTTCATAGTCTTGGAGTCCGCCGATGATGATAGTTCGCTATCCGGACACCCCTAATCCGGAACTCCTCAAGAGCCCCCGAACCAGGCTTCAATGACGACGAGTCCCGCGGCGCATATTGTCTTCGGCATTGCAAGGCGGGTTCTTCCTCCGAATAATTTATAGAAGATTGTGAACACCGGGATAGTGTCCAGCTCGCAAAGATAAATTCCACGTACCACCGTAGAGAGAATAATATTACACAAGTTCAATCACGACGATTTAGTGGCGTGACGTCATGCCATTACCAAGCCTTTACTCGCTTTTTATTGTTCCACCTCCGATGCGTTTAGCGAGGCGGTTTCCTTGGCACGCCTTGTCGAAGCAGAGATCGTGTTCCCTTATTCCGGATTCCCATCAATACGGACGTGGGTAACCCAACCGCGCCATTGATTGTGACGCTTGGGGATAAGCGAGTTTTACCGGGCGGCGGGGACACATGTTTTGTCCGCCCATATAAGGATAAAGATCCAACCCTTTTACCCACGCCTTCTTCCTCCTTGGCTTATCCATCTCCGCGAACTCGAGCTCAAGCGCCCAAGTCCGCACTTCTTACCTCAACCTTCTCCAACTATGTCCGGAGCGGGAGGCAGTGGATGGCCTCCTCCGCCACGGAGGGCAGATCCAGAAGCTGCGCGACGTCGGATATTTGTCCAGCAACATCGCGCATCGGCTCCCCGACGAGGGAGAGCTCGTCCCCAACCCCAGGCCTCATGAGAGGGTAGTATTTCTTCCCTATTTCCTCCGCAGACTGGGCTTCCCGCGTCATCCCTTTGTCCGGGGGCTCATGTTCTACTACGGCCTATATTTCCATGATCTGGCCCCGAATTTCATCCTCAACATCTCAGCGTTTATCGTCGTGTGCGAGGCCTTCCTCTGCATCCAGCCCCACTTCGGCTTGTGGCTTAAGACCTTCAGTGTCAAGCCGAAGGTTGTGAAGGGCAGCCAAGCAGAGTGCGAGGGCGCCATGGTGGGTAGGATGTCCCATGTTACGTGGCTGGAGGGCACTTTCTTGGAAACCATCAAGGGGTGGCAATCGGGGTGGTTCTACATCACCGAGCCGCGTGACCCTGATTGGGCAGCGGCCCCAATTCAGATCTGGCATCCTACGGCTCACCTCCCGGAAGAGAGTGGCGGATTTGGGGATTCGGAAGAGCTGACCGGACTCCAAGCACGTATTCGAAGCTGGTGGACAAGAAGCTCAAGCTTGTCAACGTAGTCAGTCATGCTCATCGCCGGATTCTCCGTGCCAGTGACGGGCTTCAACATGTGGGAGTTTGATCCGCGCAGCACCGGACCTGGCGGGCTCTTGACACTACGCACGAAGATGTCCGGAAGGTGCTGTTCAAAGGCGCCGAAGCTCCGCATCCGCTACCAAGATCATGGATTCCGCCGCAGCGCCCAGTGACGAGGTAACTGATTTCACCACTTGTTTTCCATAGTTTGGCTCTATGCGGATCTAAACTCCCTTTACCTTTGGCAGAATGGTGGCGAAGGCGAACGGACTATCTGTCCGCCCCATTGCCGAGAGGACCCAGCGGACGACCGCCTAACAGGGCTGCTGGCTCGGCACCCACATGGTGCCGGAGAAGAAGGCCAAGAAGACGGCCACGGGACTCGGAAGAGTTCCGTTTTCAGGTGCTATCGGATGATGAATCTGAGGCCGACTCCTCCCACCAAGGCGAGGAGGAGAAGAAAGCCTCTCCCCAGTGAGGAGGAAAAAGGAAGGCCTCCCCAACAAGGGAGGCCGAAGGGTCCAAGAAGGGAAAAACTCTTCCCCCGGACTGCTCCGCCAACGCCAGTGACAACGACGAGGACTGGCCTCCAAGGGCCAAGCCCCTGGTGAGATCGTAAGTATCCGGACTCCCGAATAACTTCAAAGTTTTTTCTTTTCGCCACGTAATGTCTTTCTAATGCCGCATACAACCCTGCAGTCCGCCCAAGGATGATCTTCCCGTTTCGTCGAGCGGGTCCTTGGGTGCGTCGGATATGGATTCCCTTCCGACTTCCTCCACCCCCCGTGCCGCGGACGACGCCGAGGTGGGATCCCAGGAAGGGACCCAACAGGAGGAGAAGGCCCCGGAGGTGTCACAGACACCCTCCGGACTTTGCACCGGACTCAGCCCCGGAGGCCACGGTGGCTCGAGTCCGGTGGCGACCCTTCAGTAAGAAGGGCAAGATCATGACGGCTGCCTCCGCCCAACCGGAGGTGCCGGATATTTCTTTGGAGGCGCCAACGGCGCCTCCATCGAAGAGGAACACCACACGTTATGAGTGCGGTGATTGGAAGGTTCAGCTCGCCAAGAGCGGTGACTGAAGCCTCGCAGCCTTCTAACGGGCTTTGAGGTAAGAATTTCAATATATGTAAAATGGTACCGCATAGACAAGTAGCCCTAATTCTCAGTTCGTGTTCAAAAGAAAAGCCGAACCGAGGATCTTTAGAAAGATAAACGCAGGAGTCATAAAAATATGTCAATATGGGATTGCGGTTGTCTTGCCGACCTCCGCCGACCGATGTTGCGGAGGTCAATACTTTGAAGGAAAACCTCGGCGGTCCGAGAACGAGCTCGGCCATGCCAAGAAGCAGCTCGAGGAAAAGAAGGTGAGTAATACCTTATGAAAATTGTACCTTACAGAAAAGGATTTGGTTGCAAGAAAAATGACAAGGATAACGTGGGTATTGTAGGGGCCACTAACGAGGTGGCGACCCTGAAGGAGGCGGTGGCTGCAGCCGAACGTAATGCGGACGCGGAGCGCACGGAGCGAGAGAAGCAGGAGGCGCGGGTGGCGGAGGTACAACAAGAGCTCCAGGATCTCGTGAAAAAACATGAGAGCTTGGAGCGTGACTCGAAGACTCGAGAGTCTGAGCTTGCAACGGCTCTTGAGAGTGCCAAAGCCGCTAAGGCCGAAGCCTACAAGGCCCTCCAGGAGGTTAAGGCGGTGAAGAAAATAGCAGCGGGTAAGGCATTTTTCATGCAAAGTAAGCATGTGAGTGTTAACTACCTGTTGCTTACCCGAATTCGGAGCTCTCCAGGAGCATTCGCAGATCTTCCTCGCAGCGTGTCCGATGCCGTCGCATTCTACCGGCCGAGGAGGGAGCTCGATGGAGAAGGTCTTTGGTCTCGTATCTTTGAGGCGGACATCCAGTGCCTTTAGTGACCAGTGAAGCAGCTGGTCGAGCTCCACAAGGCGGCCGAACAGGCCATGAAGGGCCTCATAGTTCGGTTTGTGGCCTAAGGAGGCCATGCACAGGAGCTACTTCGCCCTGGTGCGCGGGTGATGGATGCGTGCCCGTGGGTAGAAGTCATCAAGCATTCCGCTTGTATTGAGGGTGCCCGTCGGGCCCTTGCAGCAATAAAGGTGCTTTGGGGCAAGATGGATGCCTGAAGCTCGTGACGGACCCGCCACCAGAGGGCAAGGAGCATCGCACGCCCGAGATGTATTATAAGAGTGTGTCAAGGGCGCCGCACTATTGCGGTGAGTGCTCCAAAGATGTAATATTTGAGTAGACTTGCATTTTGTTATCACTGTGCGTTGAAAACTTAGTTCATATGCGCTAAGCAACGCTTGTTAATTTAAAATATTACCTTCTGCGCGGCTGTTTATCAAATCGAGAGATGGCAAGTCGTCGGCTTCAGCCCCCATGCCACGAGTCTTTGGGGTGTTAGGGATAAACTTGAGCGCTCTTGTTCCCATTTTGGGTCCATCTAGGAGGCGCTCAACACAGCGAACAAGGCAACCGGACTTATAATGCTTGAACACTCTCACTTAGCCATAGAATTCTATAATTTTAAATTTAGTGAAGCCCTAGTCTTCGGAAGGCGAATTTGGGGCACTATCACGCCTTGGCGGACAGTATCCGCTCCTCGCTCTAAGCGGCATAAGTCTTTAAGGACTCTTAAAAACCTCTCGAACAGCGATCGGCTCTCGCCTCATCATGACGGTCATTTTAGCTTTCTCTCCGAGGCGTTAACCTAGCTCAAGCTGAGGCGGAATCGCGGTGGTTCTCCCAGTGCTACCTTAGCCGATATAACGGAACGTAAGGTACCAAAACATGGGAGCCGGGCAAACCCAACTATTGACCCAAGACATGATTCGGAGCCGATGCATATAGTGCTATAAGTTCGGGGTGCCGCACTTGTGAAAGTGATCGGTCTCATCATACCATAATGCGGGAAACATAAGCCCCTGGTGTATATTAGCTGTACCAAAGTGTACGGATGCAACATGCCGTGAATGAACATATGTATGAAAAAGAAATGCAATTATAAGCAAAAAGGTGCTGCATTGTTTTATTCAATAAGTGCTGCTACGAATGCAGAACGATACAAATAGTGCGATAAGCAAGGTATGGGACTGTTAAACATGTCCCCCTCCAGGGGTAGGCTGCAGATTGGTGTATAAAAATGCTCGTAATGGAGACCACCTGTATATTCGTTGTAGCCTTTATCCTTCCCTGGCTGTTGCATCGTGACTTCGGCAGGTCTGCTGCCGGACAGGGCCTCTGAGTGGGTAAAAAGTAAAAGGTAAAAAGAAAAGAAAAAGGAACGACACACTTGAGAGCCCCTGGTGTGGTTGAGCATGATCTGGGTTTATCGTGGTCGTGCCCTCTCCCCATGCCCATGGTATCTTGAGCGTAATGGTGTACGCGAAGGACCTGCTTTGACGTTTCGCATGAGCTGGGGTTGGGGCCGCACTGCTACGCATGCCCGGAACGTGGCAGGTGGTCTTGTTGTAAGTTACCTGGGCGCGCTTAGCTGTGTCCGGCCGCTTAACGGCCGGACTCGAGAATTGCCTTAAGAGGCTGCATTGCACTTCGCCGAGAGCAGCTGTATGTTCCTCCGCGGAGAGAGCGTTCGATGTTTCCGTTGACCGTGATGACTCCTCGAGGGCTGGCATCTTGAGCTTGAGGTATGCGTGGTGCGGCACGCGTTGAACTTTGCAAGCGCTGATGCGTCCGAGCAAGGCATGATAGCCGCTGTGGAGCGGGACTATGTCGAAGATTAACTCCTCGCTTTGGAAGTTATCCGGGATCCAAGACCACTTCGGTGTAATTGAGCATGTACAATTGGCTTCTACACTGGTATGACGCCTTTAAAGGTTGTTTTGGTAGGTTTAATCCTTGGGGGTCTATGCCCATTTTGCGCGATTGTATCACGGTAAAGCAGGTTCAGCTGCTGCCGCCGTCCATCGGGACTCGGTTAGGTGAAATCCATCGACGATTGGGTCTAAGACCGGTCTGGCGAATCCGCCGTGGCGGATCTTTGGTGGGTGGTCCTTTGGTCAAAAGTGATCGGGCAGGAGGACCATGGATTGAACTTGGGCAAGCTGGCTCCATCGCGTAGACATCCACGAGTGCACACTTCCGCTCCCTTTTGGGTATGTGCGCTGCGTATATCATGTTCACCGTCCGCACTTTGTGGGGAAAACCTTCATCCTCTATTGTTCGGCGGTTGGGTCTCGTCCTCGTCATCGCTATGCAGCCCCTTGTCATTGTTTTCGGCAATTAACTTGCCTGCCTACTTGAATACCCAACAGTCCATGTTGGTGTGGTTAGCTGGCTTTTCGGGGGTGTCGTGTATCTGGCACAAGCGGTCGAGTATTCGGTCCAAATTGGACGGACCCGGAGTAGTTCTTTTGAATGGATTTTTCTGCTGACCGGGTTTAGAGCCTCTGAATCCGGCATTGATTGCCGTATCCTCAATATTGTCGCCATTAATGCAGCGTTTGTTTTTGTTACGACGCGGCCTGCCATTTCGGTCCTTGAAGTCCGGACTGCCAGAATTTTTGCTGAGGTTGTTGCTGCGTGCTAGCCAGCTGTCCTCACCCGCGCAGAAGCGGGTCATGAGTGATGTGAGGGCTGCCATGGATTTCGGCTTTTCCTGTCCTAGGTGCCGGGCAAGCCACTCATCGCGGATGTTATGCTTGAAGGCCGCGAGGGCCTCCGTGATCCGGACGATCGATGATTTGGTTTTCTTGGTTAAGAACCGTGTCGAGAATTGTCTCGCCGATTCGTCTGCTGCTGAATTATGTGGCTTAGGTCATCAGCGTCGGTGGTCGCACATAAGTGCCACTGGAAGTTATCGAGGAATGCGGCTTCGTGTCCTCCCAGCTCCCAATTGACTCTTTGGCAAGCTGTTGAGCCAATGTCGGGCTGGTCCTTTAAGCTTGAGGGGAGGTATTTGATGGCGTGAAGATCGTCACCGCGGGCCATGTGGATGTGAAGGAGATAGTCTTGATCCAAACTTCGGGTCTGTTGTGCCATCATAGGATTCAATATTGACGGGTTTAAACCCTTCGGGATTTGATGATCCATTACTTCGTCGTGAAGCATAGTGGGTGTGCGGCACCTCTGTCTCGGGCGATATCACGACGGAGCTCAAAAACTTTATGTCATTTTGTTCGGCTCGGCGGGACTTATGTGTCCGCGCGACGGTTGTCGCCACGCATCGTGGGCCCACGCGATCCATAGATCGATCTTGATTGTCTTGCCTTGTCCTCCAATATATCTCGCAGGTCCGGGCGTTCCCCGTGGCCGTGTGCTTTTGAGCGATGCCGGGTGCGGTTCTAGTGAAGGGCCTAGAGGCCTCTCTGTCGCGACCACGGGTGGTCGGTCACCGTATTGTCTCCTGGTGATGCAGGTTCATAAGCCTCCTCCTCTAATCGGGGAGCAGCTTGCGCTTAGGGTAGCTTTTGGAGGGCGTTCGATCTCATGCTCTTGCCGCGAGGACTTGATCCATCGTCGGCTAGCAGATCTGATCAGCTCTAAGTTGTTGCTGCTTTTCTTGAGGCTGTTCGCCGTGGCCATAAGCCTGCGTCTAAAACGCTCTTGTTCGACGGGATCCTCAGGCACGACGAATTCATCGTCGTCGAGGCTTGCTTCATCTCCGGAGGGAGGCATATAATCGTCTACCTCTTCTTCTGCCGCTCTCTCGTGAGGGCTGGCGTCTCCATCCTCTTGCGCTGGATCTTGCTGGAGTGGATTATCTTCGGCACTGTCCGATGTATTGTTGTCTCCGGTGCCGGAATCTTCATTCTTGCTGTGGCGGGATTTAGAGCGGCGCCGCTGACGCCGGCGCTTGGGTTGTTTCTTGGAGGGGTCATCCTCCTCTGTTCCTTCGCCATTCCCATCCTTTGGGATATCCACCATGTATATGTCATATGATGAGGTGGCTTTCCGGTGCCGGTAGGCGCTGGTTCTTGTTAAATCTCAAACATCGTCGTCCATACCGTCGATGTCTTCGGAGTCGTAGTCTAGCATGTCGGTTAGATCGTCGACAACGACTACAAAGTGGGTGGTGGGTGGGCTTTGAATTTCTTCGTCGTCCGCATCCCAACCGTCCTGACCGCAGTCCGGCCAGGGCTCTCCTGATAACGAGAGGTACTTTAGCGAACTCAAGATGTCGCCAAAAGGTGAGAGTTGAAAGATGTCCGCTGCGGTGAACTCCATGACTGGTGCCCAATCGGATTCGATCGGAGGGGGCGCGGGAGGTTCGAAGTCCGGCAAGGAGTCCGGCACCTCAGAGTCGCGAGCTTTATGAGGGACAAGATCAGTGTTCGGCTCTATCGCCGTAGAGGTTGCAGCCCCCGAGGCGGTGTCTAGCACTAAAACCTCTCGGGAGGGCTGATCTGGAGTCCGTTCGGGGCTCCGGAGAGGGGGATTCGTCGCCGTCGTCATCATCAACCATCCTCCATCACCAATTTCATTATGCTCACCGCCGTGCGTGAGTAATTCCATCGTAGGCTTGCTGGACGGAGATGGGTTGGATGAGATTTATCATGTAATCGAGTTAGTTTTGTTAGGGTTTGATCCCTAGTATCCACTATGTTCTGAGATCGATGTTGCTATGCTTAATGCTTGTCACTAGGCCCCGAGTGCCATGATTTCAGATATGAACCTATTATGTTTTCATGAATATATGTGTGTTCTTGATCCTATCTTGCAAGTCTATAGTCACCTACTATGTGTTATGATCCAGCAACCCCGAAGTGACAATAATCGGGACCACTCCCGGTGATAACCATAGTTTGAGGAGTTCATGTATTCACTATGTGTTAATGATTTGTTCCGGTTCTCTATTAAAAGGAGGCCTTAATATCCCTTAGTTTCCATTAGGACCACGCTGCCACGGGAGGGTAGGACAAAAGATGTCATACAAGTTCTTTTCTATAAGCACGTATGACTATATTCGAATACATGCCTACATTACATTGATGAATTGGAGCTAGTTACTGTGTCACCCTATGTTATGATCTGTTACATGATGAACCGCATCGGCATAATTATCCATCACCGATCCGATGCCTACGAGCTTTCCATATACTGGTTTACGCTTATTTACTTTCCCGTTGCTACTGTTACAATCACTACAAAATACCAAAAATATTACTTTTGCGTCCTTTACTTTTGTTACCGTTACCAGCACTATCATATTACTTTGCTACTAAACACTTTGCTGCAGATACTAAGTTTCCAGGTGTGGTTGAATTGACAACTCAGCTGCTAATACTTGAGAATATTGTTTGGATCCCCTTGTGTCGAATCAATAAATTTGGGTTGAATACTCTACCCTCGAAAACTGTTGCGATCCCCTATACTTGTGGGTTATCAATCCCTAATACCTTTGCCTTACTCTTGTGCAATGAATAGTGAATAAACACTCAACGTGAGAACAACACATCTAGCATGGAAAATATTGGCCACCCCTCACCGCCTCGCGAGCGGTACGAGCTGAAGGAAATATGCCCTAGAGGCAATAATAAAGTTATTATTTATTTCCTTATATCATGATAAATGTTTATTATTCATGCTAGAATTGTATTAACCGGAAACATAATACATGTGTGAATACATAGACAAACATATAGTCACTAGTATGCCTCTACTAGACTAGCTCATTAATCAAAGATGGTTATGTTTCCTAACCATAGACATGAGTTGTCATTTGATTAATGGGATCACATCATTAGGAGAATGATGTGATTGACATGACCCATTCCGTTAGCTTAGCACTTGATCGTTTAGTATATTGCTATTGCTTTCTTCATGACCTATACATGTTCCTGTAACTATGAGATTATGCAACTCCGTTTACGGAGGAACACTTTGGTACTACCAAACGCCACAACGAATCGGGTGATTATAAAGGAGTACTACAGGTGTCTCCAAAGGTACATGTTGGGTTGGCGTATTTGAGATTAGGTTTTGTCACTCCGATTGTCGGAGAGGTATCTCTAGGCCTTCTCGGTAATACACATCACATAAGCCTTGCAAGCATTGCAACTAATAAGTTAGTTGTGAGATGATGTATTACGGAACGAGTAAAGAGACTTGCCGTAACGAGATTGAACTAGGTATTGGATACCGACGATCGAATCTCGGGTAAGTAACATACCGATGACAAAGGGAACAACGTATGTCGTTATGCGGTTTGACCGATAAAGATCTTCGTAGAATATGTAGGAACCAATATGGGCATCCAGGTTCCGCTATTGGTTATTGACCGAGAATAGTTCTAGGTCATGTCTACATAGTTCTCGAACCCGCAGGGTCCGCACGCTTAACGCTTCGATGATGTTTATTATGAGTTTATAAGTTTTGATGTACGAAGGTTGTTCGAGTCCGGATGTGATCACGGACATGACGAGGAGTCTCGAAATGGTCGAGACATAAAGATTGATATATTGGAAGCCTATGTTTGGACTTGGAAGGTTCCGGATGAAAACAGGATGTTACGGAACACCGGGTTACGGAACCCCGGGGTCAATGGGCCTTGATGGGCCATAAGGGGAGAAGAGGAGGGCCGGCCAGGGCAGGCCGCACGCCCCCTCCCCCTCTAGTCCGAATAGGACAAGGAGAAGGGGGGCGGCGCCCCCCTTCCCTCTTCCCACTCCCCAAACCTAATCCAACTAGGAAGGGGGAGTCCTACTCCCGGTGGGAGTAGGACTCCTCCAGGCGCGCCTCCCTAGGGCCGGCCGCACCCCCCCTTGCTCCTTTATATACGGGGGCAGGGGGGCACCCCATGACACACAAGTTGATCTACGTGATCGTTCTTAGCTGTGTGCGGTGCCCCCCTCCACCATATTCCACCTCGGTCATATCGTCGCGGAGCTTAGGCGAAGCCCTGCGCCGGTGAAGCATCATCATCGTCACCACGCCGTCGTGCTGATGGAACTCATCCCCGACGCTTTGCTGGATCGGAGCACGGGGATCGTCATCGAGCTGAGCGTGTGCTGTAGTCGGAGGTGCCGTCGTTCGGTACTTGGATCGGTCGGATCGTGAAGACGTCGACTACATCAACAGCGTTGTTATAACGCTTCGCCACGGTCTCACGAGGGTGCGTGGACGACACTCTTCCTCTCGTTGCTATGCCATCACCATGGTCTTGCGTGTGCGTAGAAATTTTTGAAATTACTCGTTCCCCAATGATGGCATCCGAGCCTGGTTTTATGCATTGATGTCATATGCACGAGTAGAACACAAGTGAGTTGTGGGCGATATAAGTCATACCGCTTACCAGCATGTCATACTTTGGTTCGGCGGTATTGTGAGATGAAGCGCCCGGACCGACATTACGCAGACGCTTACGCGAGACTGGTTTCACCGCTGCGAGCACTAGTTGCTTAAAGGTGACCGGCGGGTGTCTGTTTCTCTCACTTTAGTTGAACCGAGTGTGGCTACGCCCGGTCCTTGCGAAGGTTAAAACAACACCAACTTGACAAACTATCATTGTGGTTTTGATGCGTAGGTAAGAACGGTTCTTGCTCAGCCCGTAGCAGCCACGTAAAACTTGCAACAACAAAGTAGAGGACGTCTAACTTGTTTTTGCAGGGCATGTTGTGATGTGATGTGGTCAAGACGTGATGCTATATTTTATTGTATGAGATGATCATGTTTTGTAACCAAGTTATCGGCAACTGGCAGGAGCCATATGGTTGTCGCTTTATTGTATGAAATGCAAACGCCATGTAATTGCTTTACTTTATCACTAAGCAGTAGCGATAGTCGTAGAAGCAATAGTTGGCGAGACGACAACGATGCTACGATGGAGATCAAGGTGTCGCGCGCGGTGACGATGGTGATCATGGCGGTGCTTGGCGATGGAGATCACAAGCACAAGATGATGATGACCATATCATATCACTTATATTGATTGCATGTGATGTTTATTCTTTATGCATCTTATCTTGCTTTGATTGACGGTAGCATTATAAGATGATCTCTCACTAAAATTATCAATAAGTGTTCTCCCGAGTATGCACCGTTGCGAAAGTTCTTCGTCTTTGAGACACCACGTGATGATCGGGTGTGATAGGCTCTACGTTCAAATACAACGGTGCAAAACAGTTGCACACGCGGAATACTCAGGTTAAACTTGACGAGCCTAGCATATAACAGATATGGCCTCGGAACACGGAGACCGAAAGGTCGAACGTGAATCATATAGTAGATATGATCAACATAGTGATGTTCACCATTGAAACTACTCCATCTCACGTGATGATCGAACATGGTTTAGTTGATTTGGATCACGTAATCACTTAGATGACTAGAGAGATGTCTGTCTAAGTGGGAGTTTTAATATGATTAATTAAACTTAAATTTATCATGAACTTAGTACCGATAGTATTTTTGCTTGTCTATGTTTCTTTGTAGATAGATGGCTCGTCTTTGTTGTTCCGTTGAATTTTAATGCGTTCCTTGAGAAAGCAAAGTTGAAAGATGATGGTAGCAATTACGGACTGGGTCCGTAATTTGAGGATTATCCTCATTGCTGCATGAAGAATTACGCCTGGAAGCACCGCTGGGTGCCGAGCCTGCTGCAGAGCAACGCCGAAGTTGTGAACGTCTGGCGAGCAAAGCTGATGACTACTCTATAGTTCAGTGTGCCATGCTTTACGGCTTAGAACCGGGTCTTCAACGATGTTTTGAGCGTCATGGAGCATATGAGATGTTCCAGAGTTGAAGTTAATATTTCAAGCAAATGCCCGGATTGAGAGATATGAAGTCTCCAATAAGTTCTATAGCTGCAAGATGGAGGAGAATAGTCTCGTCGGTGAACATATACTCAAAATGTCGGGTATAATAATCACTTGATTCAACTGGGAGTTACTCTTCCGGATGATAGTGTCATTGATGAATTCTCCAATCACGCCACCAAGCTACAAGAGCTTCGTGATGAACTATAATATGCAAGGGATGACCAAAACAATTCCGAGCTCTTCGCAATGCTAAAAGCAGCGGAGGTAGAAATCAAGAAAGAGCATCAAGTGTTGATGGTCAACAAGACCACTAGTTTCAATAAAAGGGCAAAGGAAAGAAGAAGGGAACTTCAAGAACAGCAAAAAGTTGCTGCTCAAGAGAAGAAACCCAAGTCTGGACCTAAGCACTGGCTGAGTGTTTCTACCGCAAGCGATGGACTTTGAAGCGGAACTGCCCCAAGTATTTGGCGGATAAGAAGGATGGCAAGGTGATCAAAGGTATATGTGATATACATGTTATTGATGTGTACCTTACTAATACTCGCATAGTACCGGTATTTGATCTTGGTTCATTGCTAATATTTGCAACTCGAAACAGGAACTACGGATTGCGAAGATTGGCTAAGGACGAGGTGACGATCGCGCGTGGGAAATGGTTCCAAAGTCGATGTGATCGCGGTCGGCACGCTACCTCTACATCTACCATCGGGATTAGTTTTAGACCTAAATAATTGTTATTTGGTGCGGCGTTAAGCATGAACATTATATCTGGATCTTGTTTGATGCAAGACGGTTATTCATTTAAGACAGAGAATAATGGTTGTTCTATTTATATGAATAATATCTTTTATGGTCATGCACCCTTGAAGAGTGGTCTATTTTATTAAATCTCGATAGTAGTAATACACATATTCATAGTGTTGAAACCAAAAGATGCAGAGTTGATAATGATAATGCAACTTATTTGTGGCACTGCCGTTTGGGTCATATCGGTGTAAAACGCATGAAGAAACTCCATACTGATGGACTTTTGGAATCACTTGATTATGAATCACTTGGTACTTGCGAACCGTGCCTCATGGGCAAGATGACTAAAACGCCGTTCTCCGGAACTATGGAGCGAGCAACTGATTTGTTGGAAATCATACATACTGATGTTTGTGGTCCAATGAATGTTGAGGCTTGGCGGGTATCGTTATTTTCTCACCTTCACAGATGATTTGAGCAGATATGGGTATATCTACTTAATGAAACACAAATCTGAAACATTTGAAAAGTTCAAAGAATTTCAGAGTGAAGTGGAAAATCATCGTAACAAGAAAATAAAGTTTCTACGATCTGATCGTGGAGGAGAATATTTGAGTTACGAGTTTGGTTTACATTTGAAACAATGCGGAATAGTTTCGCAACTCACGCCACCCGGAACACCACAGAGAAATGGTGTGTCCGAACGTCGTAATCGTACTTTACTTGATATGGTGCGATCTATGATGTCTCTTACTGATTTACCGCTATCGTTTTGGGGATATGCTTTAGAGACGGCCGCATTCACGTTAAATAGGGCACCATCTAAGTCCGTTGAGACGACACCTTATGAACTGTGGTTTGGCAAGAAACCAAAGTTATCGTTTCTTAAAGTTTGGGGCTGCGATGCTTATGTGAAGAAACTTCAACCAGATAAGCTCGAACCCAAATCGGAGAAATGTTTCTTCATAGGATACCCAAAAGAGACTGTTGGGTACACCTTCTATCACAGATCTGAAGGCAAGATTTTCGTTGCTAAATTCGGATCCTTTGTAGAGAAGGAGTTTCTCTCGAAAGAAGTGAGTGGGAGGAAAGTAGAACTTGATGAGATAACTGTATCTGCTCCCTTATTGGAAGGAAGTTAATCACAAGAAACGGTTCCTGTGACAACTACACCAATTGGTGAGGAAACTAATGATGTTGATCATGAAACTTCAGATCAAGTTACTCTTGAACTCACGAGGTCAACCAGAGTAAAATACGCACAGTGAGTGGTACGGTAATCCTATTCGAAGTCATGTTACTTGACCATGGCGAACCTACAAACTATGAAGAAGCGATGGTGAGCCCAGATTCTGCAAAACGGTTGGAAGCCATGAAATCTGAGATGGGATCCACGTATGAAAACAAAGTATGGACTTTGGTTGACTTGCCCGATGATCGGCAAGCCATTGAGAATAAATGGATCTTTAAGAAGAAGACTGACGCTGATGGTAATGTAACTGTCTATAAAGCTCGACTTGTTGCGAAAGGTTTTCGACAAGTTCAAGGGGTTGACTACGATGAGACTTTCTCACCCGTAGCGATACTTAAGTCTGTCCGAATCATGTTAGCAATTGCCGCATTTTATGATTATGAAATTTGGCAAATGGATGTAAAACTGCATTCTTGAATGGATTTCTAGAAGAAGAGTTGTATATGATGCAACCAGAAGGTTTTGTTGATCCAAAGGGTGCTAACAAAGTGTGCAAGATCCAGCGATCAATTTATGGTGCAGTGCAAGCCTCTCGGAGTTGGAATAAACGCTTTGATAGTGTGATCAAAGCATATGGTTTTATCTGAGACTTTTGGAGAAGCTTTGTATTTAAAAGAAAGTGAGTGGGAGCTCTGTAGCATTTCGATATTATATGTGGACGACATATTATTGATTGGAAATGATATAGAATTTCTGGATAGCATAAAAGGATACTTGAATAAAAGTTTTTCAATGAAAGACCTCGGTGAAGCTGCTTACATATTGGGCATCAAGATCTATAGAGATAGATCAAGACGCTTAATTGGACTTTCACAAAGCACATACCTTGATAAAGTTTTGAAAAAGTTCAAAATGGATCAGCAAAGAAAGGTTTTTACCATATTACAAGGTGTAAGATTGAGTCGGACTCAATGCCCGACCACGAGAGAAGATAGAGAGAAAATGAAAGATGTTCCTATGCTTCAGCCATAGGCTCTATCATGTATGCAATCTGTGTACCGGACCGACGATGCTTAGCAATAAGCTTGGCAGGAAGGTACCAAAGTAATCCAGAGTGGATCATGGACAGCGGTCAAGAACATCCTAAAATACCCGAAAAGGACTAAGGATATGTTTCTCGTATATGGAGGTGACAAAGAGCTAGTCGTAAATGGTTACGTCGATGCAAGCTTTGACACCGATCCGATGATTCTAAATCGCAAACCGGATCGTGTTTTTATTAAGCGGTGGAGCTGTCGGTTGGTGTAGTTCTAAACAAAGCGTCGTGGCGGGATCTACATGTGAAGCGGAGTACATAGCTGCTTGAAGCAGCCAATGAAGGAGTCTGGATGAAAGAGTTCATTTCCGATCTAGGTGTCATACCTAGTGCATCGGGACCAATGAAGATCTTTCGTGACAATCTTGGTGCAATTGCCTTGGCAAAGGAATCCAGATTTCACAATAGGACCAAGCATATCAAGAGACGCTTCAATTCCATTGGGACCAGGTCCAAGTGGGAGACATAGAGATTTGCAAAATACATACGGATCTGAATGTTGCAGACCGTTGACTAAGCCTCTTCCACGAGCAAAACATGATCAGCACCAAGACTCCATGGGTGTTAGAATCATTCTTGTGTAATCTAGATTATTGACTCTAGTGCAAGTGGGAGATCAAGGAAATATGCCCTAGAGGCAATAATAAAGTTATTATTTATTTCCTTATATCATGATAAATGTTTATTATTCATGCTAGAATTGTATTAACCGGAAACATAATACATGTGTGAATACATAGACAAACATATAGTCACTAGTATGCCTCTACTAGACTAGCTCATTAATCAAAGATGGTTATGTTTCCTAACCATAGACATGAGTTGTCATTTGATTAATGGGATCACATCATTAGGAGAATGATGTGATTGACATGACCCATTCCGTTAGCTTAGCACTTGATCGTTTAGTATATTGCTATTGCTTTCTTCATGACCTATACATGTTCCTGTAACTATGAGATTATGCAACTCCGTTTACGGAGGAACACTTTGGGTACTACCAAACGTCACAATGTAACGGGTGATTATAAAGGAGTACTACAGGTGTCTCCAAAGGTACATGTTGGGTTGGCGTATTCGAGATTAGGTTTTGTCACTCCGATTGTCGGAGAGGTATCTCTAGGCCTTCTCGGTAATACACATCACATAAGCCTTGCAAGCATTGCAACTAATAAGTTAGTTGTGAGATGATGTATTACGGAACGAGTAAAGAGACTTGCGGTAACGAGATTGAACTAGGTATTGGATACCGACGATCGAATCTCGGGTAAGTAACATACCGATGACAAAGGGAACAACGATGTCGTTATGCGGTTTGACCGATAAAGATCTTCAGTAGAATATGTAGGAACCAATATGGGCATCCAGGTTCCGCTATTGGTTATTGACCGAGAATAGTTCTAGGTCATGTCTACATAGTTCTCGAACCCGCAGGGTCCGCACGCTTAACGCTTCGATGACAGTTTATTATGAGTTTATAAGTTTTGATGTACCAAGGTTGTTCGAGTCCCGAATGTGATCACGGACATGACGAGGAGTCTCAAATGGTCGAGACATAAAGATTGATATATTGGAAGCCTATGTTTGGACTTGGAAGGTTCCGGATGAAAACAGGATATTTACGGAACACCGGGGTTACTGGAACCCCGGGGTCAATGGGCCTTGATGGGCCATAAGGGAGAAGAGGAGGGCGGCCAGGGCAGGCCGCGTGCCCTCCCCTCTAGTCCGAATAGGACAGGAGAAGGGGCGGCGCCCCTTCCCTCTTCCCTCCCCAAACCTAATCCAACTAGGAAGGGGGGAGTCCTACTCGGTGGGAGTAGGACTCCTCCAGCGCCTCCCTAGGGCCGGCCGCACCCCCTTGCTCCTTTATATCTGGGGCAGGGGGCACCCCATGACACACAAGTTGATCTACGTGATCGTTCTTAGCCGCAGCGGTGCCCCCTCCACCATATTCCACCTCGGTCATATCGTCATGAGCTTAGGCGAAGCCCTGCGCCGGTGAAGCATCATCATCGTCACCACGCCGTCGTCTTGTGGAACTCATCCCCGACGCTTTGCTGGATCGAGCACGCAGGGATCGCCATCGAGCTGAACGCGTGCTGTACTCGGAGGTGCCGTGACGTTCGGTACTTGGATCGGTCGGATCGTGAAGACGTACGACTACATCAACCGCGTTGTTATAACGCTTCCGCTTACGGTCTACGAGGGTACGTGGACAGACACTCTTCCCTCTCGTTGCTATGCCATCACCATGGTCTTGCGTGTGCGTAGGAAATTTTTTGAAATTACTACGTTCCCCAACACGAGCACACAAAAGAGAAATTTATTTTGAAAATTAGAGATGGCACATACAAATTTGCTTAGAACGGCAAAAGAATACCGCATATAGGTAGGTATGGTGGACTCATGTGGCAAAACTGGTTTAAAGGATTTTTGATGCACAAGTAGTGATCATACTTAGTGCAATATGAAGGCTAGCAAAAGATTGAGAAGCGACCAACCAAGAAACGAATAATCTCATAAGCGAGTATTGAGCATAATTAACACCAAATAATGCACCACAAGTAGGATGTAATTTCATTGCATAACTATTGACTTTCCTGCTTGCATAGGGAATCACAAACCTTAACACCAATATTCTTACTAAAGTATAATTACTCATCAACATGACTCACATATCACATCATCATATCTCAAAACTATTAGGAGGAATCAAGTTTATTTTGTCCAATGATCTTCATGAAAGTTTTTATTATATCCTTCTTGGATATCTATCACTTTGGAACAAATTTTCATGTGTTGCTTTTGATAAGCTCAAACAAATATAAGTGAAGATCATGAGCATAATATTTATTTCTCTCAAATTAATTTAAGTGAAGCAAGAGAGAATTTCTTCAAAAATACTAAATCACACCATGCTCAAAAAGATATAAGTGAAGCACTATAGCAATTCCATAGAAAAGAGCTTCGTTGACTGGATGTGCCTGCTGCTTACCTAGCCCCCCTGGCAACTATTTGAGGACTCTACTTTATTTAAAAACTTTCAGATCTAAGTACTTTATTAAAACAGCAAGCAAAACAAAATAAAATGACATTGCAAGGATAGCACACATCATGTGAAGAAGCAAAAACTTAGGCTCAACTGATACTAACCGATAATTGTTGAAGAAGAAAGGCGAGATGCCTACCGGGGCATCCCCAAGCTTATATGCTTGAGTCTTCTTGAAATATTATCTTGGGGTGCCTTGGGCATCCCCAAGATTGAGCTTTTGTGTCTCCTTAATTCCTCTCATATCACGGTTTTCCTAAATCTCAAAAGCTTCATCCACACAAAACTCAACAAGAACTCATGAGATAAGTTAGTATAAACCAATGCAAAAACTTTATCATTCTCTATTATAGAAAATCACTAAAATTATTATTCAACATTGCATACTAAATGCCTCTACATATTTAATACTCCTATCCTCAAATAGAATCATTAAACAAGCAAACATATGCAAACAATGCAAACATAACAGCAATCTGCCAAAACAATACAGTCTGTAAAGAATGCAAGAGTGTCAATACTTCCCTAACTCCAAAATTTATGAAAATCTACCAAACCGTAGAAAATTTATCAGAGCTTATTTTGCAAAAAGTTTCAACATTTTATCACATTCTGAATTTTCTAGGGAATTTTTGCAACAGCGGTAAACTTTCTGTTTTCAAACAGCAACATGTATACTTGCAAAATAAGCATGGCAAAGGCTATACTTGATATTTTTATTGAAAAGAAAGATGCAAAACATTATTCTAAATAGAATCAAGCAAATCCTAACAAAATAAAATTATTATCCAAGAAAAACACATATCATGTGACGAATGAAAACATAGCTCCGAGTGAAGTTACCGATAATGTTGGAGACGAAAGAGGGGATGCCTTCCGGGGCATACCCAAGCTTAGTTGCTTGGATCTTGCTTGGATATTAACTTTGGGTGCCTTGGGCATCCCCAAGCTTAGGTTCTTTTCACTCCTTATTCCCCTCATACCGATATCTCACCCAAAACTTGAAAAATTCAATCACACAAAACTTAACGAAACTTTGTGAGATAGGTTAGTATGATAAAGAGCAAACCATTTCACTTTTGGTACTGTCAAAGACAAGATTCATAATTGTTCTCACACCATTTCTACTATAGCATATCATTTCCACAATTTATATTGAGCAATATAAGCCATCGAAACTAGAAAACAAGCAAACTATGCATTAAAAACAGAATCTGTCAAAAACATAACAGTCTGTAGTAATATGGAAAACTACCATACTTCTGCTGACCCAAAAATTATGAGAAAAATTAAGACCACGTGAGAAATTTGAATATTAATCTTCTGCAAAAAGAATCAACTCAAAAGAACACTTCTGTTAAAAATGATAATTATTTTCGTGAGCACAAAAGTTTCTGTTTTTCAGCAAGATCAAATCAACTATCACCCAACATGATCCCAAAGGCTTTACTTGGTACTTTATTGAAACAAAAGCTATAAAACATGATTACTACAGTAGAATAATCATGTGAACACATAAAAACAGTAGGTAAAAGTTTTGGGTTGTCTACCAACAAGCGCTTTTCTTTTATGCCTTTTAGCTAGGCATGATGATTTCAATGATGCTCACATAAAAGATAAGAATTGAAACATTAAGAGAGCATCATGAATCATAAGTTCCTCTCTCATAATAATTTTCAGTAGCATCATGAATAGATTCATCAATATAAACATCACATAAAACATTATTTTCATGATCTGCAAGCACAGAAAATTTATTACTCTCCATATAAGCAATTTTATTCTCATTCATAATAGTGGGAGTATCATAGGAAACTCGAATACTATAAATTGTTCGCACATTAAAAGAGTAATGTTTAGTAAAAGGATAATAAAAAATATGACAATAATTATCACTACTTTTTATAACATAAGTGTCATCACAATAATCATCATACGTGGGAGGCATGCAATCATCATAGCAAAGTTGATCATTCAAAGTAAGGGGACCAAAAAGATCATCTTCATTAAGCATAGCATCCCCAAGCTTTGGACAAACATTAATTGCAGCAAATAAATTATCAAACATGACATTCTCATCAAACATGGCATCCCCAAGCTTGTGGCTTGACATATCATAAGCATAATCACGCTCATCATTAATAGTATGAATATCACCAACGGTATAAAAATTGCTATCATCATAATTTCCAAAGTTGGTGCCAAAAAGATTTCCAAGATTATAAGAAGTATCATTATCTTCCCAATCATAATCGTCACAACAAGCAATGGGCATAACAAAATCATCATCAATAGTTCTCTCGGACATTGTGCCATAAGACATAGAAGCAATATCATCATCAAGTGCATCATCCTCCACAATTATTGTTGATTCATTTTCATGAGGCACAACAATAATAGGAGAAACCCTATTTGAGAGAGATGCCTTTTTACCTCTATTATTTCTTCTTTTCTTCTTCTTCACCACACCATGTGTGGGTTTAATTAATTTTTTCAAGCTTCTTGTTGAAGAGATTGATTGGATAGGAAGCTCCTCCTCGTTACCTGATTCATCATAATAAACACTAGGAGGGTATTGGGAAATATTTTCCCTTTCATTAGTACTCTCTTCATATTCTATTTGCTTTCTTGACTTTAGATAGTTGGCAATATAAGGATTCAAAATGCAATTTACCACACAAAACATATAAATTTCCTCTAGAACAAAATCAAGAAATCACTCGAGATTAAATTTTGGAATACCCTCAGTTATACATTTCATTTCTTCATATCCCAAAAGAAGACTAAGCTCTTTATGATGCTCAAGGGTAATCAAGTTATCACAAATTTTTGACACGATTTGATAATGAAACAATTTGCATTGGAGATTTAAATGACCACATTCATTGCAAAGTTCACAAGGATGGCGAAAAAAATTAAGTCTTTCAGCACAATCATCTAGCCTCTCTTGCAACTTTTTTGTTTCTAAATATTTATGCTTCTTACAAAATCTATCTTCCCTTTTTGGTGTGAAAATGCATACCCAATTCACTCCGCAAAAATTGACATGCTTATAAGAAACATTTTTGTCATGACTTGTGCAATCATTATTAGCATTTTGGACATTCACAGAATTCATACTAACAACATTGCAATCATGCTCATCATTCAAATAATTTGTGCCAAACATTTTATTGACTTCTTCTTCTAACAATTGAGCACAATTTTCTGATCCATCATTTTCAAGAAATATATTATAAAGATGATCAATAATATGATGCAACCTCAATTCCATTTTTATGTAGTTTTGTTTTATAAACCAAACTAGTGATAAAACAAGAAACTAAAAGATTCAATTTCAAGATCTAAAGATATACCTTCAAGCACTCACCTCCCCGGCAACGGCGCCAAAAAAAGAGCTTGATGTCTACTACGCAACTTTATTCTTGTAGACACGTGTTGGGCCTCCAAGTGCACAGTGTTGTAGGACAGTAGCAATTTTCCCTCAAGTGGATGACCTAAGGTTTATCAATCCGTGGGAGGCGTAGGACGAAGATGGTCTCTCTCTCTCTGAAGGAAATATGCCCTAGAGGCAATAATAAAGTTGTTATTTATATTTTCGTATATCATGATAAATGTTTATTATTCATGCTAGAATTGTATTAACCGGAAACTTAGTACAAGTGTGAATACATAGACAAACAGAGTGTCACTAGTATGCCTCTACTTGACTAGCTCGTTAATCAAAGATGGTTAAGTTTCCTAGCCATAGACATGATTTGTCATTTGATGGACGGGATCACATCATTAGAGAATGATGTGATTGACATGACCCATCTGTTAGCTTAGCACGATCATCGTTTAGTTTGTTGCTATTGCTTTCTTCATGACTTATACATGTTCTTATGACTATGAGATTATGCAACTCCCGAATACCGGAGAAACACTTAGTGTGCTATCAAACGTCACAACATAACTAGGTGATTATAAAGATGCTCTATATGTGTCCCCGATGGTGTTTGTTGAGTTGGCATAGATCGAGATTAGGATTTTTCACTCCGATTGTCAGAGAGGTATCTCTGGGCCCTCTCGGTAATGCACATCATTATAAGCCTTGCAAGCAATGTGACTAATGACTTAGTTACGGGAAGATGCATTACGGAACGAGTAAAGAGACTTGCTGGTAACGAGATTGAACTAGGTATGATGGTACCGACGATCGAATCTCGGGCAAGTAACATACCGATGACAAAGGGAACAACGTATGTTGTTATGCCGTTTGACCGGTAAAGATCTTCGTAGAATATGTAGGAACCAATATGAGCATCCAGATTCCGCTATTGGTTATTGACTAGAGATGAGTCTCGGTCATGTCTACTTAGTTCTCGAACCCGTAGGGTCCGCATGCTTAACGTTCGATGATGATTGGTATTATGAGTTTATGTGTTTTGATGGTAGTTCGGAGTCCCGGATGTGATCACGGACATGACGAGGAGCCTCGAAATGGTTGATACATGAAGATTGATATATTGGAAGGTTATTTTTGGACACCGAAAAGGTTTCGGATAGGTTCGAGCATTTTCTGGAGTACCGGGGGGTTACGGGAACCCCCCGGGGGTTTAATGGGCCTTCATGGGCCATAGTGGAAGAGAGGAGGAGGTGGCCAAGTGGAGGGGCGCGCCCCCAAGCCCAATCCGAATTGGGGAGGGGGGTCGGCCCCTCTTTCCTTCTCTCCCTCTTCCCCTTCCACCCCCCTCCTAGTTGGACTAGGAAAGGGGGGAACCTACTCCTAGTAGGAGTAGGATTCCCCCCCTTGGGATGCGCCCCACGAGGCCGACCGACCCCCTCCCCCACTCCTTTATATACGGGGGAGGGGGCACCCCATAGACACACAAGTTGATTTCTTAGCCATGTGCGGTGCCCCCTCCACAGATTTCCACCTTGCTCATATTGTCGTAGTGCTTAGGACGCCCCCAATTCGACCGTACACTAGTCATACACACAAATGTGTACGATCAAGATCAGGGACTCACGGGAAGATATCACAACACAACTCTAGACACAAATAAAACAATACAAGCTTCATATTAGAAGCCAGGGGCCTCGAGGGCTCGAATACAAGCTCGATACACAAGAGTCAGCGGAAGCAACAATATCTGAGTACAGACATAAGTTAAACAAGGATGCCTTAAGAAGGCTAGCACAAAAGCTACATGATCGAAGAGGCAAGACCTCCTGCCTGGGACCTCCTAACTACTCCTGGTCGTCGGCGGTCTCCAAGTAGCAGCATCCGTCGGTGGTGGCATCTGGCTCCAAGGATCCACCATCTGGTTGCATCAACCGAAAAGAAAAAGGAAGGGGGGAAAGGGGTAGCAAAGCAACCGTGAGTACTCATCCAAAGTACTCGCAAGCATCAGATCTATGCTAAGTATGCATTGGTATCAAATGGAAGGGTTGTATCTGTGGACTGAACTGCAGAATGCCAGAATATGGGGGAAGGCCTAGCCTATCGAAGACTAGCATCTTCAAGCAGCTCCAAGCATCTTGCAACATGTAGAAGAGTAAAGAATAGAAGTTTATAATTAACAAGCATGTTGTAGAAAAAATGCCCAGAGATCCTTCCTCGACTCCCTACGAGAAAGCAATCTCGGAGCCACATATCCATCTCATATCTCAAGTATCCATTTCTAGTTGTATAAGATCAGGCTACAAGTCTGAACGTCCATTACCGTGGACACGGTATTCGAATATATATCTTCCCTGCAGGGGTGCACCATGTTACCCAACACGCTCGATCACTCTGGCCGGACACACCTTTCTGGGGTCAATGCCCGGCCTCGTAAGATCAACACGTCGCAGCCCTACCTAGGCTCAGCAGAGAGGTCCCCACCGGTCTACATCCTAAGCACTCCGGGGTCTTGGGCCCATCGCCCGCAGCACTCCGGGTCGTTTTGTGGAGGGTGGATACCAGCACCGCCTTGGATGGCCAGCACGATCCGACCGTGCCACAATGCTGAACTGGACATCTAACAAAGCTTCGGCTGATACTGCGACGTTGACGCCCATAACTATTCTCGCATGGTGGTTAGTGCGTAAAGGCTAGAGGCCAACTCAGATCAAATACCCAAACCTGTTAGTGCATTAAAAATTAAAATAGTGACAGTTGTCGGGACAAGTCCGGAGCTATCACCCGTCCTGGGTCATACCGCTAAACAGCCAGCCGCCACCGTCACATCACACGGGTGCTCTCCGGGCCCGCCCAGCTTCCACAACAATCTCAAGTAAAGTGTGTGTCCAGACATCAAGAGGAAAACCCGAGGAATCACCCCCGGTGGATTCCAGTCAATGTAATCATCAAGGTGAACGTAAGCGGGACCACCCTCGAGGTTCACACTTGAGGTGTTGCACGACAGAGCCGTATTGGGAATGGTGAAAGAGGAAATAACCCTTGATGACCACGACCGAATAGCTACACTACATAATTATCATCAGGAGTGCATTATGAGGGATCACCCTCGGCACTCGATAGTAGCTCTGTAGAGTCGAGCAACTAAAGGGGCATGATGTGATGTGAGGTGCCAGGCTCTGGTCATCGATCACGTTGATCGAGTCGTCGATGATAAAGCAGGGGCAACAAGCACAAGGTGGAGGTCACTGGTGGATCACTAACCAACCTATAGTAAGCAGTTTAGGATAAGCAGGTAGGTAACAATAGCAGGCACAAACGCAGGCTATGCATCAGAATAGGAGCAATCAATTATAGTAGCAAAATCTAATGCAAGCATGAGAGAATGGAATGGGCGATATCAGGATGATCAAAGGGGGCTTGCCTGGAAGCTCCGCTGAAAGAGAAGAAGGGTCGTCGTCGACGTAGTCGATCACAGGGGCATCATCAGTCTCGGAGTCTACCGGAGAGAAGAGGGGGAAGAAACAGTAAATACAAAGCAGACAGATGCATGACAAGACAAAAAGCAGCGCTAGTGGTGTTCTAACGCGGTGCTACACGATACCGGCGAAGGGTGATAACATCCGGAAGGTTTTCCCGGAGTTAGGCATTTTTGGGCAGACGAACCGGAGGGGAAAAGTTCAATGTTCACTATGCTAGGGGTATGTGACAGATGAACGGAGAGCATATTCTGATTCGTCTCGTCGTTCTGAGCAACTTTCATCTACAAAGTATTTTCATCCGAGTTACGGATTATTTTCTATTAATTTCTAAAGTTTAAACAATATTCTGAAATTATTATTAAATCTAAAATGGGGTTATTGCATCAGCATGACGTCATCATGACGTCAGCAGTCAACAGAGTTGACCAAAGTCAACCCTGACGTGTGGGGCCGTTCTGTCATAGTCTAACAACTAATTAATAGTTTTAATTAACTAAACAAGTTAATTAGGTACTAAGCAGAGTTATTTAAGTTAATTAATTATCTATTTAACTAATTAATTAATTAACTAATTACTTATTCTTACTTCTAAAATACATTTTATTTTTTAATTCATTTTTGGGGCCGGGCCCCGTGTCATAGGCCCTGGGGTAACGGCAGCGGATCAGGATGTGGGCGCTACCCGAACGGGCGCCGGCGATGCGGCGCAGGGGCAGCGGGCAGGGCTCGCACGCGGCATCAGTGGCCTGCGACGGAAGGAGCAGGCAGAGAAGCGCAGCAAGGGATGGCAGCTGTCGCGGCGGGTGTATGCGGGCGCGGCGACCGGACGTGGCTGGGCACGTGTGGGTGTAGTCACGCGCACGTGGGCGTGCGCTGGGGGGGCGTTCGCGGCCAGGCGAGCAGAGGCCGTGGTCGGGATGGCCACGGTGGGGCATGAATGACGACGGGGCAGAGGGGTACAGGGGAGGTGGACGAGGTCCTCACCCACGTTGCCGGGGAGTTGGGCGGCGAGGCGTGATGGCGCCGGCGATGAAGCGGCGGGGCGGGGTCGAGGAGGCGGCCGGGAGGGGCGGCGCTCGGCGATCCGGTGGCGGGATCGGTGCCGGAGATGCGTCGTGGTGACGGCGAGCGGCGACGGCACGGCGTTGGGGCTCGGGGCGCCGCGGGGTCTAGCCCCCGATCCAGTACGGGTCGAGGGAGGAGCGCGCGCCGTGCGGGAGGAGACGGAAGGCGGGTGCCAACGAGGGGCGACAGCGTCGAGGATGCAAGATCCAGGGGCGCGAGGGAGAGGGGTGGGGAGCAAGTGCGGGAGTGGGGGGTCGTCAAGGGGTTAAGGTTTCGATCGGGAGGGATAAGGAGGCGCCGGCTGGGCTCGGACGGCCGGCCAGCTCGGCCACCAGTGGGCCGTGAGGCCTGGGGGTGATGGCTGGTGGGCCAATGAGTTGGACGAGGCCCAAGAGCAGGGGGTTGTTTCTTTTCTTTTTTACATTTTACTATAGCTTTTTCCCTTTTCATTTTATTGCCTCTCTTTTCTTTTATTTTTGTTATGGGTTGAGCTTTATGAGCCATGTGGTTGTTGTAAAAGGACTTGCGACACAGGGCATCGGTCATGATAATAGCCTTGCTAGGGGTATAAGAAATACCATAGTCATAGTCTGAAATTGTTTCCATACATCGCTGCTGATGGAGATCCAGATCTAGCTGAGTAACAGATACTTTAGACTTTGATGATCGGTGAAGATCTCGCAACGATTATCAAGAAAGAATGTCGCCACAACTTTTAGTGCAAACTTCACTGCAGCAAGTTTAAGGTCATGGACTGGGTAGTTCTTTAGGAAAGATATCTTGAAATTCACAAACGACTGGAGCATTTTCAATTCTCACAAGAGGTGAAGCGTTTCACGCATTCAAGGAATAAATCAGTGCTTCGGCATTCCGAACAAGATGAGCATGGTAGCTTAGTATCTCACTCGAAGGCTAAAGTAGGTGGACGGTTTTAGTGGCGCAAATGATAGAAGCAGTATGTGTTTTCAACCATTCCATTCCCAGAATGAGGTCGATATTGGATGGCTTCAAAACAATGAGGGAAACATGGAATTCCAGCCCTTCAAGTTCAACGGGGAAGTTGTGACTAACCATAGTGGTTCGACATTGGCCCATGGAATGCAGTTTGGAATTCCGGCCAAGTGATGGCGGTTCTAACAGGTAAGGAATGCATGTGGTTGTCCCACCATTGAGCAGCGGGACCTTTTAGGTAACAAGCCACGACGGTGACATAACTGGCAGGGGCTACATCAGCAGACTCTAACTCGAAAGTGATGTCATGAAGCCAGTCATCAGCATCAAGGGCTGAGTTGAGCTGAGGTAGAGGACAAGGTCGAGACGCGCAAAGTCTTGCAGAGTCACTGGGACGGGTTGCTGATTCATATTGGGATGTGGAAACTAAGCCACGACTCCTACCATGAACTTGATTCAGTATCAGACTATGGTATCATCCCGACCATGTATTCGGGAGGTGGTGGATTGTTACCAGCACGACCATGACCAGCGGGTCTAACCATCCTGCTTAAATGCAACACGGGGGTAGTTCAGTAAGGGTTGGTGCAAGTGTATGGAATCATTCATGTTGTAATCGAAACAATGAGCAAAGGCGCAATATGTACAAAGTAGTAGTCATTGCAGACATACCGATACATATACAGAGCCAATTACACGTTGTTAGTATAAGTTTGGACAAGAGAAACATCATAGACATACTAGGCGGTACTCATCCACGCGATGGAGGAATACAATAACGAGACATAGCAAAGGCTACATCAATGTCAGGGAAAACCTCTTAAGCGAGGGATTTGCAAGTGACGACGCAGGGTGCCCTCGATAAAAGGATCCTGCGGTCAGTGAACAATGTGAAGTAGATATTGGCCCTCAATTCAAGAAAGGCATAATACAAATCTACGGATGGATGTGATCACGAGAACCTAGGATAGAGTTAGCAAAATCATTTAACCTGAATAGAAAAGAGATCAGAGCCCCAGAGTTTAGACGAGGAGTAAAAGATCCTAATACCACCCAACTGGCGACGTGGGCCTGTGAGCCACACATCCATGTTAGTAAATCCGTTTTTCAAAGACTAGACTCAACTTCGGCCAAAGAGTTGGAAAGGGGGATTCCTACAGGCAGTTGGCTCTTATACCAACTTGTGACGCCCCCGATTCGACCGTACACTAATCATAAATGCAAATGTGTACGATCAAGACCAGGGACTCACAGGAAGATATCACAACATAACTCTAGACACAAATAAAACAATACAAGCTTCATATTACAAGCCAGGGGCCTCGAGGGCTCGAATACAAGCTCGATACACAAGAGTCAGCGGAAGCAACAATATCTGAGTACAGACATAAGTTAAACAAGGATGCCTTAAGAAGGTAGCACAAAAGCAACACGATCGAAGAGGCAAGGCCTTCTGCCAGGGACCTCCTTACTACCCCTGGTCGTCGGCGGTCTCCAAGTAGCAGCATCCGTCGGCGGTGGCATCTGGCTCCAAGGATCCACCATCTGGTTGCATCAACCAGAAAGAAGAAGGAAGGGGGAAAAGGGGTAGCAACGCAACCGTGAGTACTCATCCAAAGTACTCGCAAGCATCAAATCTATGCTAAGTATGCATTGGTATCAAATGGAAGGGCTATATCTGTGGATTGAACTGCAGAATGCCAGAATAGGGGGGAAGGCCTAGCCTATCAAAGACTAGCATCTTCAAGCAGCTCCAAGCATCTTGCAGCATGTAGAAGAGTAAAGAATAGCAGTTTATAATTAACAAGCATGTTGTAGAAAAAATGCCCAGAGATCCTTCCTCGACTCCCTACGAGAAAGCAATCTCGGAGCCACATATCCATCTCATATCTCAAGTATCCATTTCTAGTTGTATAAGATCAGGATACAAGTCTGAACGTCCATTACCGTGGACACGGTATTTGAACATATATCTTCCCTGCAGGGGCGCACCACGTTACCCAACACGCTCGATCACTCTGGCCGGACACACCTTTCTGGGTTCAATGCCCCTCCTCGGAAGATCAACACATCGCAGCCCTACCTAGGCTCAGCAGAGAGGTCCCCACCGGTCTACATCCTAAGCACTCTGGGGTCTTGGGCCCATCGCCCGCAGCACTCCGGGTCGTTGTGTGCAGGGTGGATACCAGCACCGCCTCGGATGGACAGCACGATCCGACCGTGCCACAATGCTGAACTGGACGTCTTACAAAGCTTCGGCTAATACTGCGACATCGAGGCCCATAACTATTCTCGCGTGGTGGTTAGTGCGTAAAGGCCAGAGGCCAACTAAGAACAAATACCCAAACCTGTTAGTGCATTAACAATTAAAGTAGTGACGGCTGTCGGGACAAGTCCGGAGCTATCACCCCTCCTGGGTGATACCGCTAAACAACCACCGCCACCATCACATCGACGGGTGCTCTCCGGCCCGCCCGGCGGCCACAACGGTCTCAAGTAAAGTCAAGGTAAGCGTGTGTCCGGACATCAAGGGAAAACCGAGGAATCACCCCGGTGGATTCCACTCAATGTAATCATCAAGGTGAACGTAAGAGGACCACCTCGAGGTTCACACTTGAGTGTTGCCGCAACGAGCCGTGTCGTGAATGGTGAAAGAGGAAATCACCCTCGATGAACATGATCGAATAGCTACACTATAGAATTATCATCAGGAGTGCATTATGAGGGATCACCCTCGGCACTCGATAGTAGCTCTATAGAGTCGAGCAACTAAAGGGGCGTGATGTGATGTGAGGTGTCAGGCTGTGGTCATCGATCACGTTGATTGAGTCGTTGATGATAAAGCAGGGGCAACAAGCACAAGGTGGAGGTCGCTGGTGGATCACTAACCAACCTATAGTAAGCAGTTTAGGATAAGCAGGTAGGTAACAATAGCAGGTACAAAAGCAGGCTATGCATCAGAATAGGAGCAATCAATTACAGTAGCAAAATCTAATGCAATCATGAGAGAATGGAATGGGCGATATCAAGATGATCATAGGGGGGGGGGGGCTTGCCTGGAAGCTCCGCTGAAAGAGAAGAAGGGTCGTCGTCGACGTAGTCGATCACAATGGCAACATCAGTCTCGGAGTCTATCGGAGAGAAGAGGGGGAAGAAACAGTAAATACAAAGCACACAAATGCATGAAAAGACAAAAAGCAGCGCTAGCGGTGTTCTAACGTGGTGCTACACGATACTGGCGAAGGGTGATAACATCCGGAAAGTTTTCCCGGAGTTAGGCATTTTCGGGCAGCCGAACCGGAGGGTAAAAGTTCAATATTCGCTATGCTAGGGGTATGTGACAGATGAACGGAGAGCGTATTCCGATTCGTCTCGTCGTTCTGAGCAACTTTCATGTACAAAGTATTTTCATCCGAGTTACGGATTATTTTCTATTAATTTCTAAAGTTTAAACAATATTTTGAAATTATTATTAAATCTAAAATGGGGCTATTGCATCAGCATGACGTCATCATGACGTCAGCAGTCAACAGAGTTGAACAAAGTCAACCCTGACGTGTGGGGCCGTTCTGTCATAGTCTAACAACTAATTAACAGTTTTAATTAACTAAACAAGTTAATTAAGTACTAAACAGAGTTAATTAAGTTAATTAATTACCTATTTAACTAATTACTTATTCTTATTTTTAAAATACATTTTCTTTTTTTTTAATTTATTTTTGGGGGCGGGCCCCCGTGTCATAGGCCCGGAGGGGGTAATGGGCAGCTGATGCGGATGCGGGCGCTGCCCGAACGGGCACCGGCGATGTGGCGCAGGGCGTGGCGGGCTCCAGCATCGCATCGTCGTCGCGATTTAAAGCAGCAAGCGAGCAAGCAGCAAGAAGGGGACGGCAGCGGTCGCTGCGGGTGTATGCGGGCGGGGCGACCGGAGGTGGCTGGGCACGCTTGGATGTAGTCACGCGCATTGGGCGTGCGCTGGGGGGCGGCCAGGCGAGCAGAGGCCATGGTCGGGCTGGCCACGGCGGGGCATGAACGACGACGGGGCAGAGGGGTACACGGGAAGAGGACGAGGTCCTCACCCATGTTGCCAGGGAGTTGGGCGGCGAGGCGTGATGGCGCCGGCGATGAAGAGGCGGGGCGGGGTCGAGGAGGCGGCCGGGAGGGGCGGCGCTCGGTGATCCGGTGGCGGGGTCGGTGCCGGTGATGCGTCGTGGTGAAGGCGAGCAGCGACGGCACGATGTTGGGGCTCGGGGCGCCGCGGGGTCTAGCCCCCGATTTAGTACGGGTCGAGGCGGGAGCGGGCGCCGTGCGGAAGGAGATGGAAGGCGGGCGCCAACGAGGGGCGACGACGGCGAGGACGCCAGATCCAGGGGGCGCGAGGGAGAGAGGGGTGGGGGAGCAAGTGGGAGAGTGGGGGGTCGTGCGGGGTTAGGGTTTTGATCGGTGAGGGGATATGGGAGGCGCCGGCTGGGCCTGGCGGGCCGGCCAGCTCGGCAGCCAGCTGGGCCGTGAGGCCCATGGGGTGATGGCCAACTGGGCCTATGAGTTGGCCGAGGCCCAAGAGAAGGGGGTTGTTTCTTTTCTTTTTTACATTTTACTATAGCTTTTTCCCTTTTCATTGTATTGCCTCTGTTTTCTTTTATTTTTGAATAGTAATTAGCTTTATAAAATATACGAATGGCACATAAATTGGTTTTACTAATTATACCACTGCCACATTTAGTTTGAGATTCAAATGAAATAGTCTAGTATTTTTATAATTTAAAAAGCATTTAATAATTATTTTAGCCACTTTTGTATTCACGAAAGAGCATTAAAATACTTTACAAAAGTGTTGGGTCATCACCATAATTAGATATGGAATATTTTCCACACTTTGAACATTTTATTTTGCTTGTTTGAGAAATTTGAATTTTGGACTTTTATTTTAAATTTGAATTTGGATTGAGATTTGGATCAACCGAGGATTAGCAACAGTAATGTGATGAAATGGCACCATTAACATGGGATTACTATAGCTTAATTATCCGAGCGTCACACGAAGCCCTGCGTCGGTAACTTCATCATCTCCGTCACCACGCCGTCGTGCTGACGAAACTCTCCCTCGGCCTCAGCTGGATCTAGAGTTCGAGGGACGTCACTGAGCTGAACGTGTGCAGATCGTGGAGGTGCCGTGCGTTTGGTACTTGATCAGTTGGATCGCGAAGACGTTCGATTACATCAACCGCATTACTTAACGCTTCCGCTTTCGGTATACGTGGGTATGTGGACACACTCTCCCCACTCGTTGCTATGCTTCTCCTAGATAGATCTTGCGTGATTGTAGGAATTTTTTTGAAATACTATGTTCCCCATCAGTGGCATCCGATCCAGGTCTATGCGTAGATGTTATATGCACGAGTAGAACACAAAGAGTTGTGGGCAATAATAGTCATACTGCTTACCAGCATGTCATACTTTGATTCGGCAGTATTGTTGGATGAAGCGGCCCATACCGACATTACATGACCACGTTCATGAGACTGGTTCTACCGCCGTGCTTCACACATAGGTGGCTAGTAGGTGTCTGTTTCTCCAACTGTAGTTGAATCGAGTGTGACTACACCCGGTCCTTGTTGAAGGTTAAAACAGCACACTTGACGAAAAATCGTTGTGGTTTTGACGCATAGGTAAGAATGGTTTCTTGCTAAGCCCATAACAGCCACGTAAAACTTGCAACAACAAAGTAGAGGACGTCTAACTTGTTTTTGCATGGCATGTTGTGATGTGATATGGTCAAAGACGTGATGATATATAAATTGTTGTATGAGATGATCATGTTTTGTAAAAGCTATCGGCAACTGGCAGGAGCATTATGGTTGTCGTTTTATTGTATGAAATGCAATCACCATGTAATTGCCTTACTTTATCCCTAAGCGGTAGCGATAATCGTGATAGCAATAGTTGGCGAGACGACAACAATGCTTCGATGGAGATCAAGGTGTTAAGTCGGTGACGTTGGTGATCATGACGGTGCTTTGGAGATGGGGATCAAAGTCACAAGATGATGATGGCCATATCATATCACTTATATTGATTGCATGTGATGTTTATCCTTTATGCATCTTATTTTGCTTAGTTCGGTGGTAGCATTATAAGATGATCTCTCACAAAATTTCAAGGTATAAGTGTTCTCCCTGAGTATGCACTGTTGCGACAATTCGTCGTGCCAAGACACCATGTGATGATTGGGTGTGATAAGCTCTACGTTCACATACAACGGGTGCAAGCCAGTTTTGCACACGCAGAATACTCGGGTTAAACTTGACTAGCATATGCAGATATGGTCTCGGAACACTGAGACCGGAAGGTCGAGCGTGAATCATATAGTAGATATGATCAACGTAGTGATGTTCACCATTGAAAACTACTCCATCTCACGTGATGATCGGACATGGTTTAGTTGATTTCGATCACATGATCACTTAGATGATTAGAGGGATGTCTATCTAAGTGGGAGTTCTTAAGTAATATGATTAATTGAACTTTAATTTATCATGAACTTAGTACCTTATAGTATTTTGCATGTCTATGTTGTTGTAGATCAATGGCCCATGGTACTGTTCCTTTGAATTTTAATGCGTTCCTAGAGAAAGCTAAGTTGAAAGATGATGGTAGCAACTACACGGAGTGGGTCCCTAACTTGAGGATTATCCTCATTGCTGCACAAAATAATTACGTCCTGGAAGCACCGCTGGGTGCAAGACCCACTGCAGGAGCAATGCCGGACATTATGAATGCCTGGCAGAGCAAAGCTAATGACTACTTGATAGTTCAGTGTGCCATGATTTACGGCTTAGAACCGGGACTTCAATGATGTTTTGAACGTGATGGAGCATATGAGATGTTCCAGGAGTTGAAGTTAATATTTCAAGCAAATGCCCAGATTGAGAGATATGAAGTCTCCAATAAGTTCTACAGCTGCAAAATGGAGGAGAATAGTTCTGTCAGTGAACATATACTCAAAATGTCTAGGTATCATAATCACTTGACTCAGCTGGGAGTTAATCTTCCGGTTGATAGTGTCATTGACAGAGTTCTTCAATCACTGCCACCAAGCTACAAAAGCTTCGTGATGAACTATAATATGCAAGGGATGGATAAGACAATTCTCGAGCTCTTCGCGATGCTAAAAGCTGCGGAGGTAGAAATCAAGAAGGAGCATCAAGTGTTGATGGTCAACAAGACCACCAGTTTAAAGAAAAAGGGTAAAGGGAAGAAGGGGAGCTTCAAAAAGAACAGCAAGCAAGTTGCTGCTCAAGTGAAAAGCCCAAGTCTGGACCTAAGCCTAAGACTGAGTGCTTCTGCTGAAAGGGACTGGTCACTGGAAGCGGAACTGCCCCAAGTATTTGGCGGATAAGAAGGATTGCAAAGTGAAAGGTATATTTGATATACATGTTATTGATGTGTACCTTACTAATGCTCGCAGTAGTGCCTGGGTATTTGATACTGGTTCTGTTGCTCATATTTGCAACTCGAAACAGGGACTACGGATTAAGCGAAGATTGGCTAAGGGCGAGGTGACGATGCATGTAGGAAATGGTTCCAAAGTCGATGTGATCGCCGTCGGCATGCTACCTCTACATCTACCTTCAGGATTAGTTTTAGACCTAAATAATTGTTATTTGGTGCCAGCGTTAAGCATGAACATTATATCTGGATCTTGTTTGATGCGAGACGGTTATTCATTTAAATCAGAGAATAATGGTTGTTCTATTTATATGAGTAATATCTTTTATGGTCATGCACCCTTGATGAGTGGTCTATTTTCACTAAATATCAACAGTAGTGACACACATATTCATAGTATTGAACCCAAAAGATATAAGTTTAATAATGATAGTGCAACTTATTTGTGGCACTGCCGTGTTTAGGTCATATTGGTGTAAAGCGCATAAAGAAACTCCATGCTTATGGGCTTTTGGAATCACTTGATTATGAATCACTTTATGCTTGCGAACCATGCCTCATGGGAAAGATGACTAAGACTCCATTCTCCGGAACAATGGAGAGAGCAACAGACTTGTTGGAAATAATATGTACTGATGTATGCGGTCCGATGAGTGTTGAGGCTTGCGGCGGGTATCGTTATTTTCTGACCTTCATAGATGATTTGAGCAGATATGGGTATATCTACTTGATGAAACATAAGTCTGAAACATTTGAAAAGTTCAAAGAATTTTAGAGTGAAGTGGAAAATCATCGTAACAAGAAAATAAAGTTTCTACGATCTGATCATGGAGGAGAATATTTGAGTTACGAGTTTGGTCTTCATTTGAAACAATGTGGAATAGTTTCGCAACTCACGCCACCCGGAACACCACAACGTAATGGTGTGTCCGAACGTCGTAACCGCACTTTATTAGATATGGTGCGATCTATGATGTCTCTTACTGATTTACCGCTATCGTTTTGGGGTTATGATTTAGAGACAGCTGCATTCAAGTTAAATAGGGCACCATCTAAATCCGTTGAGACGACACCATATGAACTGTGGTTTGGCAAGAAACCGAAGTTGTCGTTTCTTAAAGTTTAGGGCTGCGATGCTTATGTGAAAAAGCTTCAACCTGATAAGCTCGAACCCAAATCGGAGAGATGTGTCTTCATAGGATACCCAAAGGAGACTATTGGGTACACCTTCTATCACAGATCCCAAGGCAAGATATTCGTTGCTAAGAATGGATCCTTTCTAGAGAAGGAGTTTCTCTCTCGAAAGAAGTGAGTGGGAGGAAAGTAGAACTTGATGAGGTAACTGTACCTGCTCCCTTATTGGAAAGTAATTCATCACAGAAATCAGTTCCTGTGATTCCTACACCAGTTAGCGAGGAAGCTAGTGGTAATGATCATGAAACTTCTGATCAAGTTACTACCGAACCTCGTAGGTAAACCAGAGTAAGATCCGCACTAGAGTGGTACGGTAATCCTGTTCTGGAGGTCATGTTACTTGACCATGACGAACCTACGAACTGTGAGGAAGCGATGGTGAGCCCAGATTCTGCGAAATGGCTTGAGGCCATGAAACCTGAGATGGGATCCATGTATGAGAACAAAGTGTGGACTTTGGTTGACTTGCCCGATGATCGGCAAGCCATGGAGAATAAATGGATCTTCAAGAAGAAGACTGACGCTGACGGTAATGTTACTGTCTACAAAGCTCGACTTGTTGCGAAAGGTTTTCGACAAGTTCAAGGAGTTGACTACGATGAGACCTTCTCACCCGTAGCGATGCTTTAGTCCGTCTAAATCATGTTAGCAATTGCTGCATTTTATGATTATGAAATTTGGCAAATGGATGTCAAAACTGCATTCCTGAATGGGTTTCTGGAAGAAGAGTTGTATATGATGCAACCCGAAGGTTTTATCAATCCAAAGGATGCTAACAAAGTGTGCAAGCTCCAGCAATCCATTTATGGACTGGTGCAAGCATCTCGGAGTTGGAATAAACGTTTTGATAGTGTGATCAAAGCATATGGTTTTATACAGACTTTTGGAGAAGCCTGTATTTACAAGAAAGTGAGTGGGAGCTCTGTTGCATTTCTAATATTAGATGTGGATGACATATTGTTGATTGGAAATGATATAGAATTTCTGAATAACATAAAAGGGTACTTGAATAAGAGTTTTTCAATGAAAGACCTCGGTGAAGCTGCTTATATATTGGGCAACAAGATCTATAGAGATAGATCAAGACGCTTAATTGGACTTTCACAAAGCACATACCTTGATAAAGTTTTGAAGAAGTTCAAAATGGATCTAGCAAAGAAAGGGTTCTTGCCTGTGTTACAAGGTGTGAAGTTCAGTCAGACTCAATGCCCGACCACTGCAGAAGATAGAGAGAAAATTAAAGTCATTCCCTATGCTTCAGCCATAGGTTCTATCATGTGCGCAATGTTGTGTACCAGACCTGATGTGTGCCTTGCTATTAGTTTAGCAGGGAGGTACCAAAGTAATCCAGGAGTGGATCACTGGACATCGGTCAAGAACATCCTGAAATACCTGAAACGGACTAAGGATATGTTTCTCATTTATAGAGGTGACAAAGAGCTCGTCTTAAATGGTTACGTCGATGCAAGCTTTGACACTGATCCGGATGACTCTAAGTCGCAAACCGGATACGTGTTTATATTGAACGGTGGAGCTGTCAGTTGGTGCAATTCTAAGCAAAGTATCATGGTGGGATCTACGTGTGAAGCGGAGTACATAGCTACTTCGGAAGCAGAAAATGAAGTAGTCTGGATGAAGGAGTTCATATCCGATCTAGGTATCATACCTAGTGCATCGGGTCCATTGAAAATATCATGTGACAATACTGGTGCAATTGCCTTGGCAAAGGAATCCAGATTTCACAAGAGAACCAAGCACATCAAGAGACGCTTCAATTCCATCCGCGATCAAGTCAAGGAGGGAGACATAGAGATTTGCAAGATATATACGGATCTGAATGTTGCAGACCCGTTGACTAAGCCTCTCTCACGAGCAAAACACGATCAGCACCAGGACTCCATGGGTGTTAGAATCATTACTATGAAATCTAGATTATTGACTCTAGTGCAAGTGGGAGACTGAAGGAAATATGCCCTAGAGGCAATAATAAAGTTTTTATTTATATTTCCTTATATCATGATAAATTTTTATTATTCACGCTAGAATTGTATTAACCGGAAACTTAGTACAAGTGTGAATACATAGACAAACAGAGTGTCACTAGTATGCCTCTACTTGACTAGCTCGTTAATCAAAGATGGTTAAGTTTCCTAGCCATAGACATGAGTTATCATTTGATGAATGGGATTAAATCATTAGAGAATGATGTGATTGACAAGACCCATCCGTTAGCTTAGCACGATGATCGTTTAGCTTGTTGCTATTGCTTTCTTCATGACTTATACATGTTCCTATGACTATGAGATTATGCAACTCCTGAATACCGGAGGAACACTTAGTGTGCTATCAAACGTCACAACGTAACTGGGTGATTATAAAGATGCTCTACAGGTGTCTCCGATTGTGTTTGTTGAGTTGGCATAGATCGAGATTAGGATTTGTCACTCCGATTGTCGGAGAGGTATCTCTGGGCCTCTCGGAGTTGGAATAAACGCTTTGATAGTGTGATCAAAGCATATGGTTTTATACAGACTTTTGGAGAAGCCTGTATTTACAAGAAAGTGAGTGGGAGCTCTGTAGCATTTCTAATATTATATGTGGACGACATATTATTGATTGGAAATGATATAGAATTTCTGGATAGCATAAAAGAATACTTGAATATAAGTTTTTCAATGAAAGACCTCGGTGAAGCTGCTTACATATTGGGCATCAAGATCTATAGAGATAGATCAAGACACTTAATTGGACTTTCACGAAGCACATACCTTGATAAAGTTTTGAAAAATTTCAAAATGGATCAGGCAAAGAAAGAATTCTTACCTGTATTACAAGGTGTGAAAGTGAGTCAAACTCAATGCCCGACCACAACAGAAGATAGAGAGAAAATTAAAGATGTTCCCTATGCTTCAGCCATAGGCTCTATCATGTATGCAATGCTGTGTACCAGACCTGATGTATGCTTAGCAATAAGCTTGGCAGGAAAGTACCAAAGTAATCCAGGAGTGGATCACTGGACAGCGGTCAAGAACATCCTGAAATACCTGAAAAGGACTAAGGATATGTTTCTCGTATATGGAGGTGACAAAGAGCTAGTCGTAAATGGTTACGTCGATGCAAGCTTTGACACTGATCCGGACGATTCTAAATCGCAAACCGGATACGTGTTTTTATTAAACGGTGGAGCTGTTAGTTGGTGCAGTTCTAAACAAAGCGTCGTGGCGGGATCTACATGTGAAGTGGAATACATAGCTGCTTCGGAAGCAGCAAATGAAGGAGTCTGGATGAAAGAGTTCATTTCCGATCTAGGTGTCATACCTAGTGCATCCGGACCAATGAAGATCTTCGTGACAATCTTGGTGCAATTGCCTTGGCAAAGGAATCCAGATTTCACAAGAGGACCAAGCACATCAAGAGACGCTTCAATTCCATCCGGGACCAAGTCCAGGTGGGAGACATAGAGATTTGCAAGATACATACGGATCTGAATGTTGCAGACCCGTTGACTAAGCCTCTTCCACGAGCAAAACATGATCAACACCAAGACTCCATGGGTGTTAGAATCATTACTGTGTAATCTAGATTATTGGCTCTAGTGCAAGTGGGAGACTGAAGGAAATATGCCCTAGAGGAAATAATAAAGTTATTATTTATTTCCTCATATCATGATAAATGTTTATTATTCATGCTAGAATTGTATTAACTGGAAACATGATACATGTGTGAATACATAGACAAACATATAGTCACTAGTATGCCTCTACTTGACTAGCTCATTAATCAAAGATGGTTATGTTTCCTAACCATAGACATGTGTTGTTATTTGATTAATGGGATCACATCATTAGGAGAATGATGTGATTGACATGACCCATTCCGTTAGCCTAGCACTTGATCGTTTAGTATATTGCTATTGCTTTCTTCATGACTTATACATGTTCCTGTAACTATGAGATTATGCAACTCCCGTTACCGGAGGAACACTTTGGGTGATACCAAACGTCACAACATAACTAGGTGATTATAAAGGAGTACTACAGGCGTCTCCAAAGGTACATGTTGGGTTGGCGTATTTCGAGATTAGGTTTTGTCACTCCGATTGTCGGAGAGGTATCTCTGGGCCTTCTCGGTAATGCACATCACTATAAGCCTTGCAAGCAATGTAGCTAATGAGTTAGTTACGGAATGATGCATTACGTAACGAGTAAAGAGACTTGCCGAGAATTGAGATTGAACTAGGTATTGGATACCGACGATCAAATCTCGGGCAAGTAACATACCGATGACAAAGGGAACAATGTATGTTGTTATGCGGTTTGACCGATAAAGATCTTCGTAGAATATGTAGTAACCAATATGGGTATCCAGGTTCCGCTATTGGTTATTGACCGAGAATAGTTCTAGGTCATGTCTACATAGTTCTCGAACCCGTAGGGTCCGCACGCTTAACGTTATGATGACAGTTTTATTATGAGTTTATAAGTTTTGATGTACGAAGTTTGTTCGAGTCCCGGATGTGATCACGGACATGACGAGGAGTCTCGAAATGGTCGAGACATAAAGATTGATATATTGAAGCCTGTGTTTGGACATCGGAAGTGTTAGGGTGAAATCGGCATTTTATCAAGTACCGGAGGTTACCGAACCCCGGTGACCTAATGGGCCTTAGTGGGCCTAGTGGAGAAAGAGGAGAAGGGGCCAAGGGGCAGCCGCGCCTCCCCCAAGTCCGAATAGGACAAGGAGGGGGGGCCCCCCTTTCCTTTTCCCCCTCTCCTCCTTCCCCCCCAAGTCCTAGTCCAACTAGGAAAGGGGGGAGTCCTACTCCCGGTGGGAGTAGGACTCCTCCGGCGCGCCTCCTCCTAGGGCCGGCCGCACCCCCCTTGCTCATTTATATATGGGGCAGGGGGCACCCCATAGACACACAAGTTGATCTACGGATCGTTCCTTAGCCGTTTGCGGTGCCCCCCCTCCACCATATTCCACCTCGGTCATATCGTCGCGGAGTTTAGGTGAAGCCCTGCGCTGGTAGAGCATCATCATCGTCGCCACGCCGTCGTGCTGACGGAACTCATCCCCGACACTTTGCTGGATTGGAGTCCGGGGATCGTCATCGAGCTGAACGTGTGCTGAACTCGGAGGTGCCGTACGTTCGGTACTTGGATCGGTCGAATCGTGAAGACGTATGACTACATCAACCGCGTTGTGATAACGCTTCCGCTTACGGTCTACGAGGGTACGTGGACAACACTCTCCCCTCTCGTTGCTATGCCATCACCATGATCCTTGCGTGTGCGTAGGAAATTTTTGAAATTACTACGTTCCCCAACAGTGGTATCAGAGCCAGGTTTTATGCGTAGATGTCATATGCACGAGTAGAACACAAGTGAGTTGTGGGCGATACAAGTCATACTGCTTACCAGCATGTCATACTTTGGTTCAGCGGTATTGTGAGATGAAGCGGCCCGGACCGACATTACGCATACGCTTACGCGAGACTGGTTTCACCATTGCGAGCACTCGTGCTTAAAGGTGACTGGCGGGTGTCTGTCTCCCTCACTTTAGTTGAACCGAGTGTGGCTACGCCCGGTCCTTGCAAAGGTTAAAACAGCACCAACTTGACAAACTATCGTTGTGGTTTTGATGCGTAGGTAAGAACGGTTCTTGCTCAGCCCGTAGCAGCCACGTAAAATTTGCAACAACAAAGTAGAGGACGTCTAACTTGTTTTTGCAGGGCATGTTGTGAAGTGATATGGTCAAGACGTGATGCTATATTTTATTGTATGAGATGATCATGTTTGTAACCGAAGTTATCGGCAACTGGCAGGAGCCATATGGTTGTCGCTTTATTGTATGAAATGCAACGCATGTAATTGCTTTACTTTATCACTAAGCGGTAGCGATAGTCGAGAAGCAATAGATGGCGTAACGACAACGATGCTACGATGGAGATCAAGGTGACGCGCCGGTGACGATGGTGATCACGACGGTGCTTCTGAGATGGAGATCACAAGCACAAGATGATGATGGCCATATCATATCACTTATATTGATTGCATGTGATGTTTATCCTTTATGCATCTTATCTTGCTTTGATTGACGGTAGCATTTTAAGATGATCTCTCACTAAAATTATCAAGAAGTGTTCTCCCGAGTATGCACCGCTGCCAAAGTTCGTCGTGCCCAGACACCACGTGATGATCGGTGTGATAAGCTCACGTCCATCTACAACGGGTGCAAGCCAGTTTTGCACACGCAGAATACTCGGTTAAACTTGACGAGACTAGCATATGCAGATATGGCCTCGGAACACGGAGACCGAAAGGTCGGCGTGAATCATATTGTAGATATGATCAACATAGTGATGTTCACCATTGAAAACTACTCCATCTCACGTGATGATCGGTTATGGTTTAGTTGATTTGGATCACGTGATCACTTAGATGACTAGAGAGATGTCATCTAAGTGGGAGTTCTTAAGTAATATGATTAATTGAACTTAAATTTATCATGAACTTAGTACCGATAGTATTTTGATTATCTATGTTTGTTGTAGATAGATGGCTCGTCTTTGTTGTTCCGTTGAATTTTAATGCGTTCCTTGAGAAAGCAAAGTTGAAAGATGATGGTAGCAATTACACGGACTGGGTCCGTAACTTGAGGATTATCCTCATTGCTGCACGGAAGAATTACGCCTGGAAGCACCGCTGGGTGCCGAGCCTCTTCTGCAGAGCAACGCCGAAGTTGTGAACGTCTGCGCGAGCAAAGTGATGACTACTCTATAGTTCGAGTGTGCCATGCTTTACGGCTTAGAACCGGGTCTTCAACGACGTTTTGAGCGTCATGGAGCATATGAGATGTTCCAGAGTTGAAGTTAATATTTCAAGCAAATGCCCGGATTGAGAGATATGAAGTCTCCAATAAGTTCTATAGCTGCAAGATGGAGGAGAATAGTTACATCGGTGAACATATACTCAAAATGTCGGGTATAATAATCACTTGATTCAATTGGGAGTTACTCTTCCGGATGATAGTATCATTGATGAATTCTCCAATCACTGCCACCAAGCTACAAGAGCTTCGTGATGAACTATAATATGCAAGGGATGACCAAAACAATTCCCGAGCTCTTCGCAATGCTAAAAGCCGCGGAGGTAGAAATCAAGAAAGAGCATCAAGTGTTGATGGTCAACAAGACCACTAGTTTCAAGAAAAAGGGCAAAGGAAAGAAGAAGGGAACTTCAAAAGGAACAGCAAGAAAGTTGCTGCTCAAGAGAAGAAACCCAAGTCGGACCTAAGCCTGAAACCGAGTGCTTCTACCGCAAGCAAACTGGTCACCGAAGCGGAACTGCCCCAAGTATTTGGCGGATAAGAAGGATGGCAAGGTGAACAAAGGTATATGTGATATACATGTTATTGATGTGTACCTTACTAGAGCTCGTAGTAGCACTGGTATTTGATCTGGTTACATTGCTAATATTTGCAACTCAAACAGGGACTACGGAATAAGCGAGCATCGCCAAGGACGAGGTGACGATGCGTGTGGGAACGGTTCCAAAGTCGATGTGATCGCGGTCGGCACGCTACCTCTACATCTACCTTCGGATTAGTTTTAGACCTAAATAATTGTTATTTGGTGCCAGCGTTGAGCATGAACATCATATCTGGATCTTGTTTGATGCGAGACGGTTATTCATTTAAATCAGAGAATAATGGTTGTTCTATTTATATGAGTAATATCTTTTATGGTCATGCACCCTTGAAGAGTGGTCTATTTTTATTAAATCTCGATAGTAGTGATACACATATTCATAATGTCGAAGCCAAAAGATGCAGAGTTGATAATGATAGTGCAACTTAATTGTGGCACTGCCGTTTAGGTCATATCGGTGTAAAGCGCATGAAGAAACTCCATACTGATGGACTTTTGGAACCACTTGATTATGAATCACTTGGTACTTGCGAACCATTTCTCATAGGCAAGATGACTAAAACACCGTTCTCCGGTTCTATGGAGAGAGCAACAGATTTGTTGGAAATCATACATACAGATGTATGTGGTCCGATGAATGTTGAAGCTCGTGGCGGATATCGTTATTTTCTCACCTTCACAGATGATTTAAGCAGATACGGGTATATCTTCTTAATGAAGCATAAATCTGAAACATTTGAAAAGTTCAAAGAACTTCAGAGTGAAGTTGAAAATCATCGTAACAAGAAAATAAAGTTTCTACGATCTGATCGTGGAGGAGAATATTTGAGTTACGAGTTTGGTCTACATTTGAAACAATGTGGAATAGTTTCGCAACTAACGCCACCTGGAACACCACAACGTAATGGTGTGTCCGAACATCGTAATCGTACTTTACTAGATATGGTGCGGTCTATGATGTCTCTTACCGATTTACCGCTATCGTTTTGGGGTTATGCTTTAGAGACGGCCGCATTCACGTTAAATAGGGCACCATCAAAATCCGTTGAGACGACTCCTTATGAACTATGGTTTGGCAAGAAACCAAAGTTGTCGTTTTTGAAAGTTTGGGGCTGCGATGCTTATGTGAAAAAACTTCAACCTGATAAGCTTGAACCCAAATCGGAAAAATGTGTCTTCATAGGATACCCAAAGGAGACGGTTGGGTACACCTTCTATCACAAATCCGAAGGCAAGACATTCGTTGCTAAGAATGGATCCTTTCTAGAGAAGGAGTTTCTCTCGAAAGAAGTGAGTGGGAGGAAAGTAGAACTTGATGAGGTAACAGTACCAGCTCCCTTATTGGAAAGTGGTTCATCACGAAATCGGTTCTGTGACACCTACACCAATTAGTGAGGAAGTTAATGATGATGATCATGAAACTTCAGATCAAGTTGTTCTTGAACTTCGAGATCAACTAGAGTAAGATCCGCACTGAGTGGTACGGTAATCCTATTCGGAAGTCATGCTACTAGATCATGGTGAACCTACGAACTATGAAGAAGCGATGGTGAGCCCAGATTCATAAAATGGCTTGAAGCCATGAAATCTGAGATGGGATCCATGTATGAGAACAAAGTGTGGACTTTGGTTGACTTGCCCGATGGTCGGCAAGCAATAGAAAATAAATGGATTTTTAAGAAGAAGACTGACGCTGATGGTAATATAACTATCTATAAAGCTCGACTTGTTGCGAAAGGTTTTCGACAAGTTCAAGGGGTTGAATACGATGAGACTTTCTCACCCGTAGCGATGCTTAAGTCTGTCCGAATCATGTTAGCAATTGCTGCATTTTATAATTATGAAATTTGGCAAATGGATGTCAAAACTGCATTCTTGAATGGATTTCTAGAAGAAGAGTTGTATATGATGCAACCAGAAGGTTTTGTTGATCCAAAAGGTGCTACCAAAGTGTGCAAGCTCCAGCGATCAATTTATGGTCTGGTGCAAGCCTCTCGAAGTTGGAATATACGCTTTGATAGTGTGATCAAAGCATATGGTTTTATCTGAGACTTTGGAGAAGCTTGTATTTACAAGAAAGTGAGTGGGAGCTCAGTAGCATTTCGATATTATATGTGGACGACATATTATTGATTGGAAATGATATAGAATTTCTGGATAGCATAAAAGAATACTTGAATAAAAGTTTTTCAATGAAAGACCTCGGTGAAGCTGCTTACATATTGGGCATCAAGATCTATAGAGATAGATCAAGACACTTAATTGGACTTTCACAAAGCACATACCTTGATAAAGTTTTGAAAAAGTTCAAAATGGATCAGGCAAAGAAAGGATTCTTACCTGTATTACAAGGTGTGAAATTGAGTCAAACTCAATGCCCGACCACAACAGAAGATAGAGAGAAAATGAAAGATGTTCCCTATGCTTCAGCCATAGGCTCTATCATGTATGCAATGCTGTGTACGGACACTGATGTATGCTTAGCAATAAGCTTGCAGAAAAGTACCAAAGTAATCCAGAGTGGATCTTTGGACAGCGGTCAAGAACATCCTGAAATACCGAAAAGGACTAAGGATATGTTTCTCAGTATATGGAGGTGACAAAGAGCTAGTCGTAAATGGTTACGTCGATGCAAGCTTTGACACTGATCTGGACGATTCTAAATCGCAAACCGGATACGTGTTTTTATTAAACGGTGGAGCTGTTAGTTGGTGCTGTTCTAAACAAAGCGTCGTTGCGGGATCTACATGTGAAGCGGAATACATAGCTGCTTCGGAAGCAGCAAATGAAAGATTCTGGATGAAAGAGTTCATTTCCGATCTAGGTGTCATACCTAGTTCATCGGGACCAATGAAGATCTTCTCTGACAATACTGGTGCAATTGCCTTGGCAAAGGAATCCAGATTTCACAAGAGGACCAAGCACATCAAGAGACGCTTCAATTCCATCCGGGACCAAGTCCAGGTGGGAGACATAGAGATTTGCAAGATACATACGGATCTGAATGTTGCGAGACCGTTGACTAAGCCTCTTCCACGAGCAAAACATGATCAGCACCAAGACTCCATGGGTGTTAGAATCATTCTTGTGTAATCTAGATTATTGACTCTAGTGCAAGTGGGAGACTGAAGGAAATATGCCCTAGAGGCAATAAATAAAGTTATTATTTATTTCCTCATATCATGATAAATGTTTATTATTCATGCTAGAATTGTATTAACGGAAACATGATACATGTGTGAATACATAGACAAACATATAGTCACTAGTATGCCTCTACTTGACTAGCTCATTAATCAAAGATGGTTATGTTTCCTAACCATAGACATGTGTTGTTATTTGATTAATGGGATCACATCATTAGGAGAATGATGTGATTGACATGACCCATTCCGTTAGCCTAGCACTTGATCGTTTAGTATATTGCTATTGCTTTCTTCATGACTTATACATGTTCTGTAACTATAAGATTATGCAATTCCGTTTACGGAGGAACACTTTGGTGCTACCAAATGTCACAACGTAATCGGGTGATTATAAAGGAGTACTACAGCGTCTCCAAAGGTACATGTTGGGTTGGCGTATTTCGAGATTAGGTTTTGTCACTCCGATTGTCGGAGAGGTATCTCTGGGCCTTCTCGGTAATGCACATCACTATAAGCCTTGCAAGCAATGTAGCTAATGAGTTAGTTACGGAATGATGCATTACGTAATGAGTAAAGAGACTTGCCAGTAACGAGATTGAACTAGGTATTGGATACCGACGATCAAATCTCGGGCAAGTAACATACCGATGACAAAGGGAACAACGTATGCTGTTATGCGGTTTGACCGATAAACATCTTCGTAGAATATGTAGGAACCAATATGGGAATCCAGGTTCCGCTATTGGTTATTGACCGAGAATAGTTCTAGGTCATGTCTACATAGTTCTCGAACCCGTAGGGTCCGCACGCTTAACGTTACGATGACAGTTTTATTATGAGTTTATAAGTTTTGATGTACCGAAGTTTGTTCGGAGTCCTGGATGTGATCACGAACATGACGAGGAGTCTCAAAATGGTCGAGACATAAAGATTGATATATTGGAAGCCTATGTTTGGACATCGGAAGTGTTCGGGTGAAATCGGCATTTTATCAAGTACAGGGAGGTTACGGAACCCCGGTGACCTAATGGGCCTTAGTGGGCCTAGTGGAGAAAGAGGAGAAGGGGCCAAGGGCCGCGCGCCCTCCCCCAAGTCCGAATAGGACAAGGAGGGGAGGCGCCGCCCCTTTCCTTTTCCTCTCCTCCTTCCCCCAAGTCCTAGTCCAACTAGGAAAGGCGGAGTCCTACTCCGGTGGGAGTAGGACTCCTCAGCCGCCTCCTCCTAGGGCCGGCCGCACCCCTTGCTCCTTTATATACGGGGTAGGGGGCACCCCATAGACACGAAGTTGATCTACGGATCGTTCCTTAGCCGTGTGTGGTGCCCCCTCCACCATATTCCACCTCGGTCATATCGTCGCGGAGTTTAGGCGAAGCCTGCGCCGATAGAGCATCATCATCGCCACCACGCCGTCGTCTTGTGGAACTCATCCCGACACTTTGCTGGATTGGAGTCCGGGATCGTCATCGAGCTGAACGTGTCTGAACTCGGAGGTGCCGTGACGTTCGGTACTTGGATCGGTCGGATCGTGAAGACGTCGACTACATCAACAGCGTTGTGATAACGCTTCGCTTACGGTCTCACGAGTGCGTGGACAACACTCTCCCCTCTCGTTGCTATGCCATCACCATGATCCTTGCGTGTGCGTAGGAATTTTTTTGAAATTACTACGTTCCCCAACAATATAGAGTTCAGGGCACGTCACCGAGCTGAATGTGTGCAGATCACGGAGGTGTCGTGCGTTTGGAGCTTGATCGGTTGGATCGCGAAGATGTTCGACTACATCAACCGCGTTACTTAACGCTTCCGCTTTCGGTCTACGAGGGTACATGGACACACTCTCCCCGCTTGTTGCTATGCTTCTCCTAGATAAATCTTGCGTGATCGTAGGATTTTTTTTGAAATACTACGTTCCCCATCACTCTCAAACAACCCTGTAGCCAAATACAAGAAATCTCTTGTGTCGCCAACACACCTAATACAATGGCAAATTGTATAAGTGCACTAGTTCGGCGAAGATATGGTGATAAAAGTGTAATATTGATGGAAGATATATAATTTTATAATCTGAATAAATAAAAACAACAAGGTACCAAATAGTAAACGGGCACAAAAATTGTATTGCAATGCTTGAAAACAAGGCCTAGGGTCCGTACTTTCACTAGTGCAACCTCTCAACAATGCTAATATAATTGGATTAATAACCACCCCTCAAAGTGCGACAAAGAATCACTCCAAAGTTCCTATCTAGCGGAGAACATAAGAATAAATTGTTTGTAGGGTAGGAAGCCACCTCAAAGCTATTCTTTCCGTTCGATCTATTCAAGAGTTCGTACTAAAATAACACAAAGCTATTCTTTCCGTACGATCTATCTAAAATAACACCAAAGCTAATTCGTATTCATAATACTCAATCCAACAGAAAGAACTTCAAAGAGTGCCCCAAGATTTCTACCGGAGAAACAAAGACAAGAACGTGCATCAACCCCTATGCATAGATTACCCCAATGTCACCTCGGGAATCCGCGAGTTGAGTGCCAAAACATATATCAAGTGAATCAATACGATACCCCATTGTCACCACGAGTATTCAATTGCAATACATATATCAAGTGTTCTCAAATCCGTACAAGTATTCAATCCGATAACAACGAAATCTCAAATGGAAAAACTCAATTCATCACAACAAGATAGAGAGGGGAAAACACCATATGATCCGACTATCACTACAAGAGATCAGGCCTACTATGACGAGCTAAAAAATGTCATGAAACATCCATTAACGTCACAAAATACCCCTGCATGATATTTTTCGTGCGTCACGAGCATCGTCACGGAATCCCCGTCACAGATTACTCCTAGTGACGGCGCGTGCACAGAACGTCACTCAATATGGGACCTTCAATGACGTTCGACGTCACTTGATTCTTGATGGCCCAATACACACCGTATTTCTATATGGGCCAAGCCCGATAAATTGTTTGGTTTACATTTTATATCCATTTTTAGGCCATGACCAATTTGCAGCCCAATATAGTTTGATACAGTTTTCCGCCAATTATTTTAATTAATTATTTATTTTTACTACTCATTCAATCCATCTTTCGATTGTCCACACACACTTCTTTTACTTCGTATGATTTCATAGCACACATCAGGATCATAGTTTTTTATTAAAAACAAAACATGACAATCATAGTTCACATACTACATAAGCCGGCATAACACAATTTACATAGAAACGTGATGAAACAAGTACCATCAATGGGCACTAAGGACTACATTAACAAATGAGTATTGTCTTGGCCCCCAAACATATGTATAGCTTTCGTCTTCATCAAAGAAGGAACATCTTTTGGTGTCTCTTCTCCTAATTTCTTGCAGGCAACTGAAGTTGTTGTAACCCTTCTTTGTCCAGCGGCTTCTTCAAAGGTGACTTGCATATCATCTGTCAAAAGCTCGCATAGGATTAGAATTTGCAATAAACTCGTAAACAACTCAAAAGAAGAGGCATGATGTGATTATAAGGCTAGTAGTGACTTGCTATATTGTGCATGTGCAGCTAACAGACTTATAGACCCATTACAACTATCAGCACATATATAAATCACATTACAACTATCAACACATATATAAATCCATGCAGATCCATTACTTGCGAGCAAGAGCAATTTTGGTTTACTTATAGTGGGAAGACAGACCGGGAGGTGAGCAATCTCACTTTGGTACTGTTAGCATCTACAGAGAATGACAACTGTTTCAGATTATGTTTGATTCGGCATGAGCGCTTACTCCACCGCAAAACAATCATCGATTGGGTGATGGGGTCTAATCACACAGGAACAAACATGTTGCTTATTTAGCACTTTGGCACACACGCAACAATGCAGAACCGTGTACCGTGTGGATTATAAAAATCCAAAAAATTGGAACAACATCGTTGAGGAGGAAGATGGAGTCGCAGCTACCATGCGCTGTTGCATCCGGATGGAGGGAGTGCCGCATTGTTCATCCTGTGTAGAGAGGGATGATGTTAGATCGGCGGCTGGAATAGGGTTTACCTACAACAACAAAAACAAGACGGCAGCTAGATCGTCGATGCCTCATAGTTCTCCGCTGCAACTGGCACCCGTACCACGAGTGAGATAGGGGAAGTGGATCTAGACTGGCGAGGAAGACGGTGTGGCGGTGGTGGTGTTCGTGGCACCCAGATCTGGCCGGGCGTTGGTGGCGTCGATCGAGTGCCATGGCAATCTGGCCGGGCGTTGGTGGCGTCGATCGAGTGCCATGGCGATCTGGCCGGGCGGCAATGGAATCCGGGGCGATCAGATCGGTTGTGAGCTCGAAGGTGGATGAATGCCCTGTCGGTGGCCTTCGCAACTTGCGGGAAGGGCACGAGTTTGAGGCTATTGGAGTGAAGGAGGGATGATGTGGAGAGGTGGCCAACCATGTCGCCGCAGCCGAGGATGACGCCGCCGCTGCCAGATCGAGATTTCAACGCGGTGGCGGCGGCGTCTAATCTACTAGTACCAGGTAGCGATTTGGCTTTGTACTATCTAGAGAAGAGACGTGGGATCGTGGGAGTTTTTTTTACTATAAGTCGTGGGAGGAGATATTTGTGTTAGGAGAACGTGTCACTCATATTTCTAGCCCCACATAGACTTCACGACCTGCCCCTCTTTTCTTGAAAATTTTCTCCTGTCTCCATGCTTTTGCTAGATTGCAAAAAATAAATCCTATCTTTTTTTCAGAAAAACTTTGAATATATTTTCATCTTCAATCATGGCAGTACAATGAACACCAGAAATAAAAATTACATCCAGATCCGTAGACCACTAGCGACGCTTAGAAGCACCGAAGCGAGTCGAAGACGCGCCGCCATCATCGCCCCTCCATCGCCGGAGCCGGGCACAACTTGTTGTAGTAGACAGTCGGGTAGTCGTCGTGCTAAGACCCTATAGGACCAGCACCCCAGAACAGCAACCGCCGCCGATGAAAAGTAACGTAGATCGGAAGGATCCAAACCAAAGACACACGAACGTAGACAAACAACGACGAGATCCAAGCAAATCCACCAAAGGTAGATCTGTCGGAGACACACCTCCACACGCCCACCAACGATGCTAGACGCACCGCCGGAGCGGGGGCTAGGCGGGGAGTCCTTTATTCCATCTTCAGAGAGCCGCCGCCGTCTCGCCTTCCTGAGTAGGACACAAACCCTAACAAGATTAAAAAAACGACTAAAAAACGGAGCCCTCCCGCCGGCCCTTGTCAGGATTCACCGTGCCTCCATGGCCCTAGGGCCACCGGAGACGAGGCGGACCTGCGCCGGCGCCGGCGCGAAGCACGGACCCTGACTTTCTTTTTTGGAGGAGGAGGAGGAGGAGGCGGAGCCCTGGCTCTGGCTATCTATAATATCTCCTCTAAGTAAATCCTATCTTTTGTGGGCAAAAAAGATAAATCCTTTGCTCGGTCAATTAGTTTCTCACCAAAAATAATTATCTTCTATAGTTTATATGTGGAATATCTTGTCGATGGTTACTTGGCGGCACACGGTTTTCTTTTTGAGGTGTCAAAGACTTGTGCGCACATGAGCCGCAGGTCGCTATTTCAAGTACTACATCTCTTCATAATCCAAAAAAGGTAATGCGTCCCTTAATCTTTACCAGAGCGAGTCACACAGGCCCGGATAGAAATAACTAGAAACTACTAAACTTTTCACTTCGATAAAGAATAACTAAACTGTTGATATAGGCGTATAGTCGCACGAACATTAATACATACAGAGTATTTATTTTGTGGGGGAATAATACATATATTTTAGAACAACATAAATTGTGCTCCCATTCCGGCAAAAAAAAACTCCCATTGTCAACTCCCTTGAGGTCGAACTTTTTTTTTTGGAAGTTAGGGTCGAACTTCCGGTGCCATACTTTTCCCATCGACTCTCCTATGTCATTTATTTTTTTATTTTTTAGATAGAACAAAACATCAGCTCACAAGCGCCCGATCAGAGTGAGTGGACAAAAAAATTACTTTTCAGATAGAACGAAACGTATTTCTAGGTTTTCTCATTTTTCGTTCAATCTCCTATTTTTATTTTTTATTTTTTTAGACTGAACAAAACAACATCAGCTCACGAACGTCAGGTTGAACATTTTTTCCAAGCGACTACCTATTTATATTAGATAGAACACAACGTAAAAAAAGATATAGCACAATAAGTTTTTACTTGGGCACTATACATATTCATATTAGATGGAACAGAATAATTACATCGCTCCCCACTACCAACACTGACACCTGGGTCCTGCCGCTCAATAAACCATGACGTAGCTATGGGGGGGTGCCATTACTCGACATTACATAACAAAAAGTCGATCGTCGGACATTTGTAATATTCGATGACTCTAGGTAGGTTGGTCATGGAAATTACCAAAATGTCATACAAATTGGCAATCAGGTGCGCTCTATGGGCGAGGCGATTTAGTGACATCTATCGTCACCGATTTGCGGTAATCAGTGATGCCACCTATGAAAATGTCACATATTAGTTATTTTCGTGACGTTGTCCACCAACGTCACGTGGATTTTCGTCACAGTATCTCAATTTTGTTGTAGTGTATATTAACAAAGCCCGTGATACATCAAGATTGTGACATCTCAAGAACGAGAGAGAGAGAGAGAGAGAGAGAGAGAGAGAGAGAGAGATTAAACACATAGATACTGGTACAAACCCTCAGCCCCGAGGGTGGACTGCTCCCTCCTCATCGTGGTGGCCGTCAGGATGATGAAGATGGCCAACGGTGATGATTCCACCCTCCAGCAGGGTGCCGGAAAGGGTCTAGATTGGTTTTTGGTGGCTACAGAGGCCTGCGGTGGCGAAACTTCTGATCTAGGATAACCCTGAGGGTTTTCGTAATATTTGGGAATTTATAGGGTAAAGAGGGGGTGCGGGAGGCCACCGAGGTGGGCACAACCCACTGGTGCGCCCCCCTGTGCACATACAGTGGGTTGTGCCCCTCGAGCACCCAGTGCTGCTCTCGCCCATTGGTGGTCTTCTGGTCCATAAAAAATCCACAAAAAGTTTCGCGGTGTTTGGACTCCGTTTGATATTGATTTCCTGCGATGTAAAAAAGATGCACACAACATCAACTGGCACTTGGCACTATGTCAATAGGTTAGTCCCAAAAATGATATAAAATGATTATAAAGGATCCAAGAATGATAATATAACAACATGGAACAATAAAAAATTATAAATACGTTGGAGACGTATCAACCCCTCAGGTGCTTCTTCGTCCTATTTGATGTCTTCTGGTCCAAAAAAATCTCCAAAAAGTTTCGCTGCGTTTTGGAGTTCGTTTGGTATTGATTTCCTGCGATGTAAGAAACATGGAAAAACAGCAAGTGGCACTTGGCACTATGTCAATAAGTTAGTACCAAAAAATGATATAAAATGATTATAAAGCATCCAAGATTGATAATATAACAACATGGAACAATAAAAAATTATAGATATGTTGGAGACGTATCATTACTCGCTCGGATGCCTCATTGTTCGTCTATCACCACGACGACACGACGGCATATTTGCTCCTTTACATCGACGCCATCATCCTGACGGCCTCCTCCGCAGCCTTTCTTCAGCAGATTACTCTCCGGCTATGTGACGAGTTTGCCATCAAGGACTTGGGTGCTCTACATTATTTCCTTGGCATTGAGGTCGTTCGGCGACCCGATGACTTCTTCCTTCATCAGCAGAAGTATGCGCATGAGCTACTTGAGCGTGACAGCATGCTCAATTGTCACCCTGCCGCTACTCCTGTTAACACGAAGGCCAAGGTTTCCGCTCTCGAGGGCTCGCCAGCGTCAGATGCTCCGTTCTATCGGTCCATTGTTGGTGCTCTTCAGTATCTGACTCTCACTCAGCCGGATCTATAGTATGTTGTTCAGCAGGTGTGTCTTCATATGCACATCCCTCGTGACTCCCATTGGACTCTCGTGAAACGGATTCTCCGCCACATCCGTGGCACGATGGCTCTTGGGCTCACTCTCACGACGTCCACTTCTCTGGAGATGGTGGCCTATTCCAACGCGGACTGGGCCGGCTACCCTGCCACCCGTCGCTCCACCTCTGGCTACTGCATCTACCTCAGTCCTTCCCTCGTCTCATGGTCGTCCAAGCGACAACCCACCATTTCGCGCTCCAGCCCGAAGGCCGAGTACCGAGCAGTGGCTAACGTCGTCGCTGAGTGCACCTGGCTATGGTAGCTACTTCAGGAGTTGCATCATGATGTCTCCCAGGCTATTGTTGTCTACTATGAAAACGTCTCTGCGGTGTACCTTTCCGCCAACCCCGTTCATCATCGTCGGACTAAGCACATTGAGCTGGACATTCACTTTGTGCATGAGCAGGTGGCCCTTGGACACATTCGGGTCCTTCATGTTCCGACCGCACAACAGTCCGCCGATGTGATGACTAAGGGACTGCCTGTTGGGAACGTAGCATGCAATTTCAAAAAAATTCCTACACTCACGCAAGATCTATCTTGGAGATGCATAGCAATGAAAGGGGGAGAGTGTGTCCACGTACCCTCGTAGACCGAAAGCGGAAGCGTTTGACAACGCGGTTGATGTAGTCAAACTTCTTCTCGTTCCGACCGATCAAGCACTGAATGTACGGCACCTCCGAGTTCTGCACACGTTTAGCTCGATGACGTCCCTCGAACTCTTGATCCAGAAAACTTTCGAGGGAGAGTTCCGTCAGCACAACGGCGTGGTGACGATGATGGTGAAGTGATCCGCGCAGGGCTTCCCTAAGCACTACGTGAATATGACCGGAGGCGTAAACTGTGGAGGGGGGCGCCGCACACGGCTAACAATGTTTGGAGGGGAGGAGAGGCAGCCAAGGGGGCGCCCCAAGTAGGAGGAATCCTACTTCGGGTCTTCCCAATTCGACCTCCCCCATTTCCTATTCCTATTCGGAGTAGGAAGGGAAGAGGGGAAGGGGGAATCCTATTCCCCTTTTCCTTTCCTTCTTCCCCTTTCCTTCTCCAATTTGGCCAGCCCATAAATGGGGGGGGGGCACTAGCCCCTTTGTGGCTGGTGTGTTTCCCCTCTTGGCCCATTAGGCCCATATAGCTTGCTGGGGGTTGCCAGGAACCCCTTTCGGTGACCCGATACGTACCCGGTACCCCCATAACACTTCCGGTGTCCGAATACTATCGTCCTATATATGAATATTTACCTCTAGACCATTTCGAGACTCCTCGTCATGTCCGTGATCTCATCCGGGACTCTGAACAACATTCCGTCACCAAATCATATAACTCATATAATACAAAATCACCATCCAACGTTAAGCATGCGAACCCTATGGGTTCAAGAACTATGTAGACATGACCGAGACACGTCCTGGGTCAATAACCAATAGTGGAACCTGGATGCTCATATTGGTTCCTACATATTCTATGAAGATCTTTATCGGTCAAACCGTCATGACAACATACGTTATTCCCTTTGTCATCAGTATGTTACTTGCCTGAGATTCGGTCGTCGGTATCTTCATACCTAGTTCAATCTCGTTACCGGCAAGTCTCTTTACTCGTTCCGTAATGCATCATCCCGCAACTAACTCATTAGTCACATAGCTTGCAAGGCTTATCATGATGTTCATTACTGAGAGGGCCCAGAGATACCTCTCTGATACTCGGAGTAACAAATCCTAATCTCGATCTATGCCAACCCAACAAACACCTTCGGAGATACCTGTAGAGCATATTTATAATCACCCAGTTATGTTTTGACGTTTGATAGCACACAATATATTCCTCTGGTATCCGGGAGTTGCATAATCTCATAGTCAAAGGAATATGTATACGACATGAAGAAAGCTATAGCAATAAAACTGAACGATCAACGTCCTAAGCTAACGAATGGGTCTTGTCCATCACATCATTCTCCTAATGATGTGATCCCGTTCATCAAATGACAACACGTGTCTATGGTTTGGAAACTTAACCATCTTTGATTAACGAGCTAGTCTAGGAGAGGCTTACTAGGGACATGGTTTTTGTCTATGTATCCACACATGTATCAAGTTCCGGTTAATACAATTCTAGCATGAATAATAAACATTTATCATTATATAAGGAAATATAAAATAACAACTTTATTATTGCCTCTAGGGCATATTTCCTTCAGTCTCCCACTTGCACTAGAGTCAATAACCTAGTTCACATAGCCATGTAATTAAACACCAATAGTTCACATCACCATGTGATTAACACACATAGTTCACATCACCATGTGACCAGCACCCAAAGAGTTTACTAGAGTCAATAATCTAGTTCACATCACCATGTGGTTAACTCCCGAAGAGTACTAAGGTGTGATCATGTTTTTCTTGTGAGAGAAGCTTAGTCAACGGGTCTGCTACATTCAGATCCGTATGTATTTTGCAAATTTCTTTGTCTACAATGCTCTGCATGGAGCTACTCTAGCTAATTGCTCCCACTTTCAATATGTATCTAGATTGAGACTCAGAGTCATCAGATCGGTGTTAAAGCTTGCATCATCGTAACTCTTTATGATGAACTCTTTATCACCTCCATAACTGAGAAATATTTCCTTAGTCCTCTAAGGATACTTTTGACATTGTCCAAATGATCTATTCTTGGATCACTATTGTACCCCTTTGCCAAACTCATGGCAAGGTACACAATAGGTTTGGTATACAGCGTGGTATACTTTATAGAACCTATGGCTGAGGCATAGGGAATGACTTTCATTCTCTCTCTATCTTCTGCCGTGGTTGGGTTTTGAGTCTTACTCAACTTCATACCTTACAACTCAGGAAAGAACTCCTTCTTTGACTGATCCATTTTGAACTCCTTCAAAATCTTATCAAGGTATGTACTCATCGAAAGTCTTATCAATTGTCTTGATCTATCTTTGTAGATCTTGATGCCCAATATGTAAGTAGCTTACTGAGGTGTTTCTTTGAAAATATCCTTTCAAACACTCCTTTATGCTTTCCAGAAAATTCTACATCATTTTCGATCAACAATATGTCATTCAACATATACTTATCAGAAAGGCTATAGTGCTCCCACTCACTTTCTTGTAAATACAGGCTTCACCGCAAGTCTGTATAAAACTATATGCTTTGATCAACTCATCAAAGGGTATATGATACGTCTCCAACGTATCTATAATTTATGATGTATTCATTCTATTATATTATCCATCTTAGATGTTTAATGGGCTTTACTAAGCACTTTTATATGATTTTTGGGACTAACCTATTAACCCAGAGCCCAGTGCCAGTTCCTGTTTTTTCCCTTGTTTCAGTGTTTCGAAGAAAAGGAATATCAAACGGAGTCCAAACGGAATGAAACCTTCGGGAAAGTTATTTTTTGGAAAGAAAGCAATTCGGGAGACTTGGAGTGCACGTCAGGGGATTGACGGGGAAAGCACGAGGCAGGTGGCGCGCCCTCTACCCTCGTGGGCCCCTCGTGGTTCCCCTGACGTATTTCTTCTTCCTATATATACCAATATACCCTAAAACCTTCGGGGAACAGAATAGATTGGGAGTTCCGCCGCCGCAAGCCTCTGTAGCCACCAAAAACCAATCAGGACCCTGTTCTGGCACCCTGCCGGAGGGGGGATCCTTCACCGGTGGCCATCTTCATCATCCTGGCGCTCTCCATGACGAGGAGGGAGTAGTTCACCCTCAGGGCTGACGGTATGTACCAGTAGCTATGTGTTTGATCTCTCTCTCTCTCTCTCTCTCTCTCTCTCTCTCTCTCTCTCTCTCTCGTGTTCTTGAGGTGATACGACCTTGATGTATCGCGAGCTTTGCTATTATAGTTGGATCTTATGATGTTTCTCCCCCTCTACTCTCTTGTAATGGATTGAGTTTCCCCTTTGAAGTTATCTGTAACATCCCAAAATTCTAAATTTTGGAATGTTATAATAAATAGATAGATTTGTTTGTTTGTTTGAATTGTTGTGTGATTGATTGAGTGAAATTTGAAACTTTTTGAAAGTTAAATGAGAGGGAATAAAAGGACTTTCCCAAACTTTCATTTTTGCTTTTATGCTTTTCGTGAATTCAAATACTCTTCATCACAAAACCCTGGAGAGAAGATGACATGACTTCTTCCATTTATTTAAATGACAAGGGGTGTTGAAAATATTTGAATTTCATTTGGAAAATATTTCCAATTCTGAGACTTTATGCAACTCAATGATTTTCACGAGCGAAGATAAAATGACTTCTTCAAAACATATGAAATATGAGTAGGGAGTTTCAAAGAAATAAATTCAAAGTTCTTTTGAATTTATTTTCAATTTGGAGTTATTTGAGTTTTATTCAAATTATTTTTCTCCAAAAATAAAATACATGGAAAATAGGGTAACATGATTCCCTACTACAGAAAATTGGAGAGGAATAAATTTGAATTCATTTTGGTATTTTAAAATGATTTTTATTGGATTTTATTAGAGCTGAAGCACTCTTTGCTTTATTTGAATTTGTGTCTATTTTATTTAATACTAGAATAATGTTCATCTTGTAGGAAATCTTTTTCTGAAAATTTTGATATATAATATGCCTATATAAAGTTTTAGTTTTATTTTCGTTTTTCAGTTTATCGCTTTCTGTTTAAAATAAAACAAATAACAAACTGTACGTGCGGCCCATATTTATTTATCGCCTGCATGCGCAGTATAGTAGCTTCTGGCGCCCCATTGTTTTTTTTTCTCTCTCTTAAAAGGGCCAGGCCCAGCCAACCTTTTTATTTTTTTTTATTTTACTTAGGCCGATTTTGTTAAAAGAAAAACTGCAGCCCGTGTACTGCGCGCGGCCGGCCGAGGCCTTTAGGCCCGTGCGAGGCCTTAGCCTTTTTCTGCTCTGTTTCGTTTAATTACGTCTACGTTTAGTCCCACATTGCCTAGCTTTTGACCCCTAAGCCTCTTTTCCACCTATAAATATAGACCATGGAGCCTCCAAAAATCATCTGATTCGGGTTAAATCAATATTTTGGTTTGACTAAGAAAAATATTTTTTTTCTCCTCTCCGGCGCGACTTCTGGAAATTTTCTTCTCCCTCCGAAGTTGTCTTTTCTCTGCCTTATAAATGTATCTTACTTTGTTTTCTTTTTTTCTACTTATACTTCCGTAGTTTATTACTTTTAGACTAATACAATAGATTAGATTGTCGTCTACGTATTTATACATGAGACCTTAGCCATAGCTATTTTTTTCTTTTGTAAAACAGCTTGACCTCGATTTTCAAATAGCCATAACTTTTACTCGTTCATCCAAACTAGATGAAACCAACGCCCACTTCTTCGTTACGATCTCCTCTATCCAGTAATTCAACTCAAACATGTTTTAAAAGTTTAAAATTTCGAAATTTGTTCAGATTCATATTCAAACTTCTTTTGTTCATAACTTAAGTTCCGTAACTCCGTTTGAGTTGATTCTTTTGCATTGTGTCACAAATTTGCTTAAGTTTCTGTTTGTGTACTTAGGTTTCAAATTTGAATAGTTTAGATTTGAATTTGATGAAATTTGTTCAAATCACTAATTTGGTCATATTTTGAGTTTTACAAAGTATTTTTGATTGATTCTTTTTGCTACTGTTTTATTATGGTTTTGTCTATCCAGTAGCATATACTTCTTTATTTTTACTTTATTTTTAAATTAGGTTTTAGAAAAACAGTACTGTTTTAGTTATAGTTTTGTTTTAGCCTTTTCATTATTGTTTTTATTAGTTTCAAATTATTTCTTTTGTCACTCTTGAAAATTTTAGTTTTGTTTCTGTTAGTCAACAAAAGAAAATTTTGTTTTATTTTAAAATTTGTTTTTCTTAGTTTTGTATGAAAACTTGTTTAGGTCATAGTTAGTGTTTCATAAAAGCTTTTATTTGTTTCTTTTTGCTATTAAAAGTTTATGAAAAATACTTTCTGTTAAAATTAGTTGTTTTATATTTCTTTTTAGATTATTTATTATGTTGGTATTTCCTTTGATGTTAAATTTTACTTAGGACAAAACTATTTTGTGTTATGTCTTAGAGTTTTCTTTAGTAGTTTTGTTGTGTAGTTTTCCTTTGTTTTTATTTGGTGTCCCTTGATTTGCATTTTTATTTGTTGGTTTTATTATGAGTGTTAAAATTGTTTGCTAGGATGTTTGCTTATATGAATGCTATGTTTATATAGATTTTCAACGGAGTGTGAATAGTTCTACCAAGTCATTATTCGAGAGTGTTGTTATCTTCATCAACTTACCAGGCAAGTTCACTTTGACCATGCTTTCATACCTATGTTTTTATTGCATTTAGTGGCATCTTTGTAACAACCCTCCAAGAGTGATATTGAATTCTTGTAGTTGAGTAGTATGCATGAGGTAGGAACCCATCACCCTGTTACCAAGCCCGGACGATATTTTATTTTAATGCTACGCTATAGTAGACGGGTTTGGTATGAGTGCTCGGGAGTGGTGTGAGAATGGAGGATCTACTTCAATGGCGACAACTCCATGATGGAATCTGCAAGGACTGCATCTTCAAGGCCTCAAGACTTCAAGACTCGAGACAAGAATTCAATACACACTCATTGGGTGAAGGATGGTTGTGGGCACCTGGAGAATCCGGTGGTTGGCGGGATGCATGGAGAAGCGCCATGACATCTTGGAAAGCTTCACCCAGACTCAAAGAGAAGGAAGAATACTTCATGCCGGAAGCTTACGTGCAACCGCAAGTCACTATGGGCTCGGCTTGGTTGACCCTAGTTGTGACTCTGGCTAGGGCGGTGTTAGCAGATGTAGAACTACGGTAGGATTGAATGAGCACGGACGGTGGTCGGGGAACTCTTGAAGACCATGTTTGGTCATCTTGTTCTCAAACACCACGAAGTGCGAGAACGTAAAAAAAGAGGGATCGAATCTTGCGGGTAAAGTGTACAAACCTCTGCAGAGGGTTAAAACCTAATCGATTAGCCGTGTCCCGATTACGGACAATTTGAGCATCTGGACTGGATCTATCTCGAAACTCTCAACACCGGATGATAACTTAATTGTGGGCAACTTATGATGAATTTGGGCTATGAGACATCGGTTGGCGGAACCATGTCATGATAGAAAACTCTATAGTACAGACTTCATTTATTCCTTTGATGTAGGGAAAATAAAACCAGCTTTTACATAAACGAAACTCGAGACACGAGCCACAAAGCCATATTGCATATAGTATAGTTTTATCATCTGCTTTTCTCATGTTGTGATCTTGCGGTACATTCAATGTCTTGACCTACACGGCTGCAACGTATCATGTTGCGTATACTTTCTTCCGACGAGTAAGAGTGCAGTGCAGGTTACGGTCTACACTCAACCTGCCGATGGCGTTGATGGGACTCCACACCCGACTATTTGTTTCATTGTGACTTATGAGGTATATATCAGTTTACGTTATTTATACATGTGATTGCACTTTGATATATACATTGATGTCTTGTGTGCAAAGATATCTTGATCCGAGGATGGCATGAGATACGAGGCTTGACCGTCGAGGTCGGGTCGCTCATGTATATGGTATCGAGCACATGTTGATCAGAGGACGTGACCCTAGAAACCGGAAAGCCCCTAGGACCGAAAATCTCTAAAACTTTATTTTCAAAAGACTCTTACTTCTCATCTCTTCTGATTTTATCAAATAGACACTCTCACCTCAAATAGTTAGAATATACCCTTTTCCTTTTGATCACATGAAGAATCAAGCAAGCCGCTCCAAGAAGGACAAGATATCGGATAATCGATGGCCTCTTCAGAGTAAAGAGGATTTGACCATGCATTAGAAGAGTTGAAGCTGCAACAATTGAAGACTCCGAAGACTAGAAGAATTTGAAGAATCTGAAGAATTATTTGACCTTTAGAAGACCAAACCCCTGTTACACACTTACATTAGATACGGCGATTTGTGAGCTGTCATTTGTTTGATGTTTTCCGACAGCCACAAAATAAAACTTGTTTCTCCAAAACTATTGTTTGTATTGTGTGTATATCCCTCCCCACCTCTCTCATATCTCATCCCAAAAACTTTTGGACCCCATAGATGATGAACGAAGTTCGACTGATATTCTCTGGACCGAAGACTCAGTAGGAGGCGAGCTATGGATTCGAACATGGAGAATCACTTTGAAGCAATTTGGTTTCAAGGAAGAATGAAGTGTCTTACGCTCTTGATACTTTGAAGGAAGTGCTGCAACATGGTGGCAGATGCATCAAGCTATCTGAGGATGGAATGGAACAAAGACTTGGGAAGAATTCAAGAAGACCTGTTGAGATCACGTCTCATCCGGAAGCCCTATGATAACCCGAAGAAGAAACCTTGTGCTGCAAGATTTGCGGAGTAATAGGACACACCAAGAGGAACACAAGGATGGATGCCCTCATTGTGAGGAGAAACACCCAGTGAGGAATGCCCAACTAGTCGGTGACTTGTTTCTTGTGTGAAGGAACCACCCACTACCCGACTCGGTGTCACATTTACCCCATGGTGCAACAAACTATTCAGAGCAGGAAGAAGGAATGAAAGAAGCCCTCCAGAAGTTATGAAAGAACCTGTGATGAAGGAATGTGTTGAAGACCACGATGGAGAAGGCCTAATCAGATTCTACTCCAACGCTTGCTATTCATGTGGAGAAGAAGGACATTTTCCCGAAGATTGTACCAAGGAAAGAGAAGAATATCTCGAGAGATTTCCCGACAATGAAGTGAAGTTTGACCCTCGGAAATAGAAGCTCGATCATTACAGAGAAACCAGGGAAGAGAAAAAGAAGGCAACCCGAGAACAACACAATTTTTGCAGAGAAGGACCTAAGTCATATCACTTGTTACAGTGCAAGGATTTAGGTCATTACGCTAGTAAATGTCCGTAAAAGAAGCCAAGAATCCAAGGAGCCTACATAATCACAAAGAAGCCCCAAGACATGTCGGAAGTCATTTGTTTTCGCTGCAAGGAAGCAGGACATTATGCTACTAAATGTCCCGACAAGATGAAAGTTGGAGTTGAGTAGTTGGAATTTTGATATTGGAAACAAGAGTAGTAAAAAGCAATTTCATTTTCATGAGTTTGATGAGTTGAGTTATGTAATGGGTGCTCAGAGATTGTAATGAAAGCATGAATCAATAAATTTAATGTGTCATGATTTCATACATGGATTTTTTTGAGTTGTTACTCTATGAACAAAGATTTTGACCATTTTCGAGGATATGAGAAATATGGTCTATGGATGGATTTGTGAACTTCATTTTAAGGGTGGTAGTACCCTGTGAAGAAGACTAGACTAATGGATAGGAAAATATATATTCCATGGACTGTAGTTCGAAGGAAAAAAAAAGTTGAAGTTTTATCTTTGATATGATGGTATTAAGAAATGAAATGTTATTGGATTTATAGTGGTATAATGTTGGAAAATGGAGCAATTGTAACTCCAAGGATGAGTGAAAGTGGTACAAGTGTTGAAGTGGGCTCATAACCCACAGGCCCAAGAATTAATAAGGATCAAGTACCCACTGGAGAAAGAAATTTTGGGAATAGACTACGATTTGATCAACCGACGATTCTATAGGAGTTTACGCAAAACCTGAGAGTTGTTAAGGAACGATAGATGTTTGTTTGGCCTGCAGAATCAATGGATTTTCCGAACTTGGTTCGTCGACAAGAGAAATTCTGCAATGCTTGTGAGGATGACCGAGTGTTAGAATGCGAGATTCGCTTAACCATGTACAAGGTAATGACTTGGGTGCGGGATGGATTGATCACCATACCGACTTACTCGTATCATTCACTCTTGCTATTTGGAATGGCAAATCTGAGTGACTTAACCATAGTAGAGACACGACGATATCTAACCTTGTGTAAACCTTAGAATGGTGGGGCGATGGATCCATGTAGAGGCAACCGTTGCCAATCGTAGGCCATACGGTGAGATTCAACCCAGACCCCTTTCCTGCAGGAGAAACCATAAATTGTTGACCACCATGAGATATCGATAGTTGTTTAGCATTGGCGCCTGGACCTATCGATTATGAAGACCAGTCTCGGAATAACCTTACCAAGATGAAAGGACAAAAGAATTGAGGAAAAGGTTATGCCGCTACCGGAAGAGCCCGGAGATGAAATTTTCCGAGATCTCAGGAAGATCGACATCGTCAAGAATGAGGATGGAGTATATAAGCATGGATGGGACCGAACGATGTTTCTAAGGGTGGTAGCACCCTGCACCTGAGACGATCGATGGATTTTGAAGACCCCAAACCTAACCCATTTCTTTCTAGCCTCTCGAATCTCAAGGACGAGATTCATTTTAAGGGTGGTAGATTTGTAACATCCCAAAATTCTAAATTTTGGAATGTTATAATAAATAGATAGATTTGTTTGTTTGTTTGAATTGTTGTGTGATTGATTGAGTGAAATTTGAAACTTTTGAAAGTTAAATGAGAGGAATAAAAGGACTTTCCCAAACTTTCATTTTTGCTTTTATGCTTTTCGTGAATTCAAATACTCTTCATCACAAAACCACGGAGAGAAGATGACATGACTTCTTCCATTTATTTAAATGACAAGGGTGTTGAAAATATTTGAATTTCATTTGGAAAATATTTCCAATTCTGAAACTTTATGCAACTCAATGATTTTCACGATCGAAGATAAAATGACTTCTTCAAAACATATGAAATATGAGTAGGAGTTTCAAAGAAATAAATTCAAAGTTCTTTTGAATTTATTTTCAATTTGGAGTTATTTGAGTTTTATTCAAATTATTTTCTCCAAAATAAAATACATGGAAAATAGGGTAACATGATTCCCTACAACAGAAAATTGAGAGGAATAAATTTGAATTCATTTTGGTATTTTTAAAATGATTTTTATTGGATTTTATTAGAGCTGAAGCACTCTTTGCTTTATTTGAATTTGTGTGTATTTTATTTAATTCTAGAATAATGTTCATCTTGTAGGAAATCTTTTTCTGAAAATTTTGATATATAATATGCCTATATAAAGTTTTAGTTTTATTTTCGTTTTTCAGTTTATCGCTTTCTGTTTAAAAGAAAACAAATAACAAACTGTACGTGCGGCCCATATTTATTTATCGCCTGCATGCGCAATATAGTAGCTTCTGGCGCCCCATTGTTTTTTTTTCTCTCTCTTAAAAGGGCCAGGCCCAGCCAGCCTTTTTATTTTTTTATTTTACTTAGGCCGATTTTGTTAAAAGAAAAACTGCAGCCCGTGTACTGCGCGCGGCCGGCCGAGGCCTTTAGGCCCGTGCGAGGCCTTAGCCTTTTTCTGCTCTGTTTCGTTTAATTACGTCTACGTTTAGTCCCACATTGCCTAGCTTTTGACCCCTAAGCCTCTTTTCCACCTATAAATATAGACCATGGAGCCCCAAAATCATCTGATTCGGGTTAAATCAATATTTTGGTTTGACTAAGAAAATATTTTTTTCTCCTCTCGCGCGACTTCCGAAATTTTCTTCACCTCAAGTTGTCTTTTCTCTGCCTTATAAAGGTATCTTACTTTGTTTTTTTTTTTCTACTTATACTTCCGTAGTTTATTACTTTTAGACTAATACAATAGATTAGATTGTCGCTCACGTATTTATACATGAGACCTTAGCCATAGCTATTTTTTCTTTTGTAAAACAGCTTGACCCCGATTTTCAAATAGCCATAACTTTTACTCGTTCATCCAAACTAGATGAAACCAACGCCCACTTCTTCGTTACGATCTCCTAGATTTGAATTTGATGAAATTTGTTCAAATCACTAATTTGGTCATATTTTGAGTTTTACAAAGTATTTTTGATTGATTCTTTTTGCTACTGTTTTATTATGGTTTTGTCTATCCAGTAGCATATACTTCTTTATTTTTACTTTATTTTTAAATTAGGTTTTAGCAAAACAGTATTGTTTTAGTTATAGTTTTGTTTTAGCCTTTTCTTTATTGTTTTATTAGTTTCAAATTATTTCTTTTTGTCACTCTTGAAAAATTTAGTTTTGTTTCTGTTAGTCAACAAAAGAAAATTTTTTGAAGGAAGTGCTGCAACATGGTGGCAGATGCATCAAGCTATCAGGATGGAATGGAACAAAGACTTGGGAAGAATTCAAGAAGACCTGTTGAGATCACGCCTCATCCGGAAGCCCTATGATAACCCAAGAAGAAACCTTGTGCTGCAAGATTTATGGAGTAATAGGACACACCCAAGAGGAACACAAGGATGGATGCCCTCATTGTGAGGAGAAACACCCAGTGAGGAATGCCCAACTAGTCGGTGACTTGTTTCTTGTGTGAAGGAACCACCCACTACCCGACTCGGTGTCACATTTACCCCATGGTGCAACAAACTATTCAGGAGCAGGAAGAAGGAATGAAAGAAGCCCTCCAGAAGTTATGAAAGAACCTGTGATGAAGGAATGTGTTGAAGACCACGATGGAGAAGGCCTAATCAGATTCTACTCCAACGCTTGCTATTCATGTGGAGAAGAAGGACATTTTCCCAAGATTGTACCAAGGAAAGAGAAGAATATCTCAGAGATTTCCCGGCAAGAAGTGAAGTTTGACCCTCGGAAATAGAAGCTCGATCATTACAGAGAAACCTGGGAAGAGAAAAAGAAGGCAACCCGAGAACAACACAATTTTTGCAGAGAAGGACCTAAGTCATATCACTTGTTACAGGTGCAAGGATTTAGGTCATTACGCTAGTAAATGTCCAGAAAAGAAGCCAAGAATCCAAGGAGCCTACATAATCACAAAGAAGCCCCAAGACATGTCGGAAGTCATTTGTTTTCGCTGCAAGGAAGCAGGACATTATGCTACTAAATGTCCCGACAAGATGAAAGTTGGAGTTGAGTAGTTGGAATTTTGATATTGGAAACAAGAGTAGTAAAAAGCAATTTCATTTTCATGAGTTTGATGAGTTGAGTTATGTAATGGGTGCTCGAGATTGTAATGAAAGCATGAATCAATAAATTTAATGTGTCATGATTTCATACATGGATTTTTTGAGTTGTTACTCTATGAACAAAGATTTTGACCATTTTCGAGGATATGAGAAATATGGTCTATGGATGGATTTGTGAACTTCATTTTAAGGGTGGTAGTACCCGTGAAGAAGACTAGACTAATGGATAGGAAAATATATATTCCATGGACTGTAGTTCAAGGAAAAAAAGTTGAAGTTTTATCTTTGATATGATGGTATTAAGAAATGAAATGTTATTGGATTTATAGTGGTATAATGTTGGAAAATGGAGCAATTGTAACTCCAAGGATGAGTGAAAGTGGTACAAGTGTTGAAGTGGGCTCATAACCCACAGTGCCCAAGAATTAATAAGGATCAAGTACCTTTGGAGAAAGAAATTTTGGGAATAGACTACGATTTGATCAACCGACGATTCTATAGGAGTTTACGCATAAAACCCGAGAGTTGTTAAGGAACGATAGATGTTTGTTTGGCTGCAGAATCAATGGATTTTCGAACTTGGTTCGTCGACAAGAGAAATTCTGCAATGCTTGTGAGGATGACCGAGTGTTAGAATGCGAGATTCGCTTAACCATGTACAAGGTAATGACTAAAAGTGCGGGATGGATTGATCACCATACCGACTTACTCGTATCATTCACTCTTGCTATTTGGAATGGCAAATCTGAGTGACTTAACCATAGTAGAGACACGACGATATCTAACCTTGTGTAAACCTTAGAATGGTGGGGCGATGGATCCATGTAGAGGCAACCGTTGCCAATCGTAGGCCATACGGTGAGATTCAACCTGACCCTTTCTGCAGGAGAAACCATAAATTGTTGACCACCATGAGATATCGATAGTTGTTTAGCATTGGCGCGGACCTATCGATTATGAAGACCCGTCTCGGAATAACCTTACCAAGATGAAAGGACAAAAGAATTGAGGAAAAGGTTATGCCGCTACGGAAGAGCCAGGAGATGAAATTTTCCGAGATCTGGGAAGATCGACAACGTCAAGAATGAGGATGGAGTATATAAGCATGGATGGGACCGTAACGATGTTTCTAAGGGCGGTAGCACCCTGGACCGGAGACGATCGATGGATTTTGAAGACCCCAAACCTAACCCATTTCTTTCTAGCCTCTCGAATCTCAAGGACGAGATTCATTTTAAGGGTGGTAGATTTGTAACATCCCAAAATTCTAAATTTTGGAATGTTATAATAAATAGATAGATTTGTTTGTTTGTTTGAATTGTTGTGTGATTGATTGAGTGAAATTTGAAACTTTTGAAAGTTAAATGAGAGGAATAAAAGGACTTTCCCAAACTTTCATTTTTGCTTTTATGCTTTTCGTGAATTCAAATACTCTTCATCACAAAACCCGGAGAGAAGATGACATGACTTCTTCCATTTATTTAAATGACAAGGGTGTTGAAAATATTTGAATTTCATTTGGAAAATATTTCCAATTCTGAAACTTTATGCAACTCAATGATTTTCACGATCGAAGATAAAATGACTTCTTCAAAACATATGAAATATGAGTAGGGAGTTTCAAAGAAATAAATTCAAAGTTCTTTTGAATTTATTTTCAATTTGGAGTTATTTGAGTTTTATTCAAATTATTTTCTCCAAAAATAAAATACATGGAAAATAGGGTAACATGATTCCTACAACAGAAAATTGAGAGGAATAAATTTGAATTCATTTTGGTATTTTTAAAATGATTTTTATTGGATTTTATTAGAGCTGAAGCACTCTTTGCTTTATTTGAATTTGTGTGTATTTTATTTAATTCTAGAATAATGTTCATCTTGTAGGAAATCTTTTTCTGAAAATTTTGATATATAATATGCCTATATAAAGTTTTAGTTTTATTTTCGTTTTTCAGTTTATCGCTTTCTGTTTAAAAGAAAACAAATAACAAACTGTACGTGCGGCCCATATTTATTTATCGCCTGCATGCACAGTATAGTAGCTTCTGGCGCCCCATTGTTTTTTTTTTCTCTCTTAAAAGGGCCAGGCCCAGCCAGCCTTTTTATTTTTTTATTTTACTTAGGCCGATTTTGTTAAAAGAAAAACTGCAGCCCGTGTACTGCGCGCGGCCGGCCGAGGCCTTTAGGCCCGTGCGAGGCCTTAGCCTTTTTCTGCTCTGTTTCGTTTAATTACGTCACGTTTAGTCCACATTGCCTAGCTTTTGACCCTAAGCCTCTTTTCCACCTATAAATATAGACCATGGAGCCCCCAAAAATCATCTGATTCGGGTTAAATCAATATTTTGGTTTGACTAAGAAAAATATTTTTTTTTCTCCTCTCCGGCGCGACTTCTGGAAATTTTCTTCAGCCTCCGAAGTTGTCTTTTCTCTGCCTTATAAAGGTATCTTACTTTGTTTTCTTTTTTTTCTACTTATACTTCCGTAGTTTATTACTTTTAGACTAATACAATAGATTAGATTGTCGTCTACGTATTTATACATGAGACCTTAGCCATAGCTATTTTTTTCTTTTGTAAAACAGCTTGACCCTGATTTTTCAAATAGCCATAACTTTTTACTCGTTCATCCAAACTAGATGAAACCAACGCCCACTTCTTCGTTACGATCTCCTCTATCCAGTAATTCAACTCAAACATGTTTTTAAAAGTTTAAAATTTAGAAATTTGTTCAGATTCATATTCAAACTTCTTTTGTTCATAACTTAAGTTCCGTAACTCCGTTTGAGTTGATTCTTTTTGCATTGTGTCACAAATTTGCTTAAGTTTCTGTTTGTGTACTTAGGTTTCAAATTTGAATAGTTTAGATTTGAATTTGATGAAATTTGTTCAAATCACTAATTTGGTCATATTTTGAGTTTTACAAAGTATTTTTGATTGATTCTTTTTGCTACTGTTTTATTATGGTTTTGTCTATCCAGTAGCATATACTTCTTTATTTTTACTTTATTTTTAAATTAGGTTTTAGCAAAACAGTATTGTTTTAGTTATAGTTTTGTTTTAGCCTTTTCTTTATTGTTTTATTAGTTTCAAATTATTTCTTTTTGTCACTCTTGAAAAATTTAGTTTTGTTTCTGTTAGTCAACAAAAGAAAATTTTGTTTTTATTTTAAAATTTGTTTTTCTTAGTTTTGTATGAAAACTTGTTTAGGTCATAGTTAGTGTTTCATAAAAGCTTTTTATTTGTTTCTTTTGCTATTAAAAGTTTATGAAAAATACTTTCTGTTAAAATTAGTTGTTTTATATTTCTTTTTTAGATTATTTATTATGTTGGTATTTCCTTTGATGTTAAATTTTACTTAGGACAAAACTATTTTTGTGTTATGTCTTAGAGTTTTCTTTAGTAGTTTTGTTGTGTAGTTTTCCTTTGTTTTTATTTGGTGTCCCTTGATTTGCATTTTTATTTGTTGGTTTTATTATGAGTGTTAAAATTGTTTGCTAGGATGTTTGCTTATATGAATGCTATGTTTATATAGATTTTCAACGGAGTGTGAATAGTTCTACCAAGTCATTATTCGAGAGTGTTGTTATCTTCATCAACTTACGTGCAAGTTCACTTTGACCATGCTTTCATACCTATGTTTTTATTGCATTTAGTGGCATCTTTGTAACAACCCTCCAAAGAGTGATATTGAATTCTTGTAGTTGAGTAGTATGCATGAGGTAGGAACCCATCACCCTGTTACCAAGCCCGGACGATATTTTATTTTAATGCTACGCTATAGTAGACGGGTTTGGTATGAGTGCTCGGAGTGGTGTGAGAATGGAGGATCTCGTCAATGGCGACAACTCCATGATGGAATCTGCAAGGATCTGATCTTCAAGGCCTCAAGACTTCAAGACTCGAGACAAGAATTCAATACACACTCTTTGGGTGAAGGATGGTTGACGGGCACCTGGAGAATCCAGTGGTTGGCGGGATGCATGGAGAAGCGCCATGACATCTTGCGGAAAGCTTCACCTGGACTCAAAGAGACGGAAGAATACTTCATGCCGGAAGCTTACCTGTGCAACCGCAAGTCACTATGGGCTCTGGCTTGGTTGACCCTAGTTGTGACTCTGGCTCGGATGGTGCTAGCAGATGTAGAACTACGGTAGGATTGAATGAGCACCGGACAGTGGTCAGGGGAACTCTTCGGAAGACCATGTTTCGATCATCTTGTTCTCAAACACCCTGAAGTGCGAGAACGTAAAAAAAGAGGGATCGAATCTTGCGGGTAAAGTGTACAAACCTCTGCAGAGGGTTAAAACCTAATCGAGTAGCCGTGTCCCCGGTTACGGACAATTTGAGCATCTGGACCTGGATCTATCTCGGAACTCTCAACACCGGATTGATAACTTAATTGTGGGCAACTTATGATGAATTTGGGCTATGAGACATCGGTTGGCGGAACCATGTCATGATAGAAAAATCTATAGTACAGACTTCATTTATTCCTTTGATGTAGGGAAAATAAAACCAGCTTTTACGCAAACGAAACTCGCATACGAGCCACAAAGCCATATTGCATATAGTATAGTTTTATCATCTGCTTTCTCATGTTGTGATCTTGCGGTACATTCAATGTAATTGACCTACACGGCTGCAACGTATCATGTTGCATATACTTTCTTCCGACGAGTAAGAGTACAGTGCAGGTTACGGTCTACACTCAACCGCCGATGGCGTTGATGGGACTCCACACCGACTATTTGTTTCATTGTGACTTATGAGGTATATATCAGTTTTACGTTATTTATACATGTGATTGCACTTTGATATATACATTGATGTCTGTGTGTGCCAAAGATCTTGATCCAGGATGGCACAGATACACAGAGGCTTGACCGTCTAAGGTCGGGTCGCTACATTATCTTATCGGATTGAGTCTTTTAATGATATGAGAACACTTGATGTATGTCTTGCGTGGGATACCCGTGGTGATAATTTGGTATTCTATTGATCCACTTGATGTAAGTTTTGGTGATCAACTTGCGGGTTCCGCCGATGAACCTATGCATAGGGGTTGGCACACGTTTTCGTCTTGATTCTCCAGTAGAAACTTTGGGGAACTCTTTGAGGTTCTATGTGCTGGTTGAATAGATGAATCTGAGATTGTGTGATGCATATCGTATAATCATGCCCATGGATACTTGAGGTGACATTGGAGTATCTAGGTGACATTAGGGTTTTGGTTGATGTGTGTCTTAAGGTGTTATTTTACTACGAACTCTAGGGCTGTTTGTGACACTTACAGGAATAGCCCAATGGATTGATCGGAAAGAATAACTTTGAGGTGGTTTCGTACCCATAATCTCTTCGTTTGTTCTCCGCTGTTAGTGACTTTGGAGTGACTCTTTGTTGCATGTTGAGGGATAGTTATATGATCCAATTATGTTATTATTGTTGAGACAACTTGCACTAGTGAAAGTATGAACCCTAGGCCTTGTTTCCTAGCATTGCAATACCATTTACACTCACTTTTATCATTAGTTACCTTGCTGTTTTTATATTTTCAGATTACAAAAACCTATATCTACCATCCATATTGCACTTGTATCACCATCTCTTCGCCGAACTAGTGCACCTATACAATTTACCATTGTATTGGATGTGTTGGGGACTGTAACATCCCAAATTTTCAATTTGGAATGTTATACATTAGGTCATCATGCATATCATATTTTTCTCGCATTTTCCGATCCTAGAAATTTCACGCAACTCAAGGACCCTCGGAGAGAGTTGGAAGTTTCATTATTTTCATATTTGGGATTTCTCAAATTTTGAAAAAAAGGATCATTTGGGTTTATTTAAATTATCTTGATAAAGTTTTTCCTATAAAAATATTTGGAGAGGGAATAATATGACTTTCCCAACAATTAGGAAAAATGAAGGTTTTATAAATAAATCAAATTTGGTTTTGGAAGATTTATTTTGCTTAGGCAAAAATGAGCATTTAAAAAAAAAATTATGCATGTTTGCCGTTTTTTAAAGTTCATTTTGTTCGACTCATTTTTAGGAGTCGGGGAAAATTTGTTTTATTTAAATCGGAATTTATTTGGTATTTTTTTTAATTCGTTTAGTTTAATTTTTTAAAAAATATCGCGCACAGGCCGAGGCCCCCCCCAACCAGCCCCTGCCCCTCCTCCTCCTCTCAAGGCTCGGCCTGAGCGAGGTGCCCCGCCACAGACGCCATCGCCTCTCGCCGGAGTCCGCTCCTCGCCTCCTTGCCCCTCCCAAGCCACCCCCCTTTATATACCGCCCCCCCCCTCTCTCCACCGCCCGCCCTCACCACCAGCGAACCCCCCTTGAACCCCCAGAGGAGCCACCGCCGCTGCCGTTTCCTTGCCGTCCGGAACCCCGCCGCCCTCGCCCCCCTCGCCCGACCCTGGGACCTCCCGCCCCGGAGCCCGCCGGAGCTTCGCATGGCGAGATCACCGAGGTAGCCGCCCGCGCCCGATCCGTTTTCCCTAAAAAACCGATCCGGTTTTTATTTAAAAAAAAAAAGATGTTCGGTTTTTTTTCGGTTTTCTTATTTAATGAACGTTCACCGAACCGTTCGTTTCAATGAACGCGTTCGTTGGATTCGTTCTGTTAACGAACGTCCGTTATTTAAACCGTTAAATCGTTTTCTTTTAATCGGATTTAATCTGTTATTTTTCTCGATTCGATTTGAGATCCGATTTTCAATCTGTTTTATTTCTCGCTCGTTTATCGAATCGGTGATTCAAGCGCTGGAGTTTCAGAACGAAACCGCCATTCCGACTAACCTACTTTCACAGAGTTTTGCTACTGTAATATTTTGACCTAGTTTCAGATTGCTAAACCGAGTCGTTTCTCTCGAGTTTCGACTTTCGATGTTTTATTTGACTCGATTCTTTTGCAACCAGGGTTCTTAAGTTGAACTCTCTGGTTAGATCTTTTATTCGAGATTTCCCGTGCATTAGATGAGTACTTATTGTATGCTTGTTGTTTGTCTGCGTTAGATCACCGAGTCGCCGCTTGTTACTTGAATCTCTAGGTCTCGCGGATCATCAGCAAGGCAAGTAACACTTTGATCATACCTTTTCTACTACCCAGTTTTATGCATTAGATCTATTCCTCAAACACTTGCATGATTAGGATCTAATTAAATTGTGGGATGGGAAGTAGATTGAGGTAGTACCTATTGACTGTTTTATTTATGAAACCTTGGAGTTACTTCTCGTTTGCTTGTTCATGCCATGCTATGCTAGTAGACATGGATTGGGTGAGTGAATATCCATGATGATGTGAGATTGTTAATTAATGGTTTATCTAAGGTGGCAACCTAAACACACATCTGGGTGGATTGAGGCACTGGTTTCTATCAGACTTGCTCAGATTTCTTGGACCGCCACCTGTGCTCTAAGGGATCATAAGATTATTCAAGCTGGAAACTTCCGTGTGCAGCCACAAGCCAATTATGGGCTCTGGCGTAGTTGACTAAGTTGTGCGAACTCTTACGGGTAGGCTAGCTGATGTAGGGGATGTAGGTTGGTACGGTCTACCCACATGTAAGGTGCTAGCGCTTCGAAAGACTATGTCTCGGTCATCCGTTTCTCAAACACCATGTAGTCACGAGAACCAAGCGGAGGCGATCGAGTCTTGTGGGGAAAAGTCATAAACCTCTGCAGAGTGTATAAACTAATCATGATTAGCCGTGTCCCGGTTATGGACAATTTGAGTATCCTGTAATTGAATATCATGTGAATCTCAACATGTTACTTCTAAATAAAAGTAATTGGGTTTTTTATGAGTACTTTTTAATTGGGATTGAGGATCTTGTCAACCATTCTCAATGTTTAACAACCACCATGATAGTTAAATAAAATTATTCCTTTGATGTAGGGAAAAATCAGCTTTATGCAAATGTAACAGTAGAGCCTTACCACCAGCCATATATGCATGTAGTATAGGCTTATTCATTCATTGCTCTTATGTGTTACATTGCCGGCATATTCCATGTGTTGACCGTTTTGGGCTGCAACTTTCACGTTCGAGACTTTTCGCACGACAGTAAGGTGTTAGGTCGTGGTTCTATACTCGATGATGCCGTTGGAGTTGATGGACTCGCTTATCTTCCAAGCCTTCCGCTGTTATTATTAGATGGCCTTAAGCCATATTATTGTAATAAGTTCCCTTGTGGACAACGATGTAATAAGTGTGTGATTGCCACTCTGCAATAAATCTTTAGAAATCTTGTGTGGTGTCATTCTTGATCCGAGGATGACATCGAGCACGAGATCGATCCATTCGGTGCTGGTCGCTCTGAGAGAATGGTATCGAGCACACGCCGGTATGAGGACACGACCACTAAGATAAAGCCATAGATCACTACTCTCTTCCCATTTTCTAACTCCTCATCTTTTCTACTCTCTTTAGGATGACGGACGCGAAGATCAAGTACACCCAACCGGATGAAGGCACACCTTTTGGATTTCACTTGAAGGAAGTCACTAAGTACCTGAACATTGGATTACCAAGCTTCACGGGACTTTCAACGCCACTCTGCTCAAGAGGAGCGCTGGAAGATTCATGCTCACGTTCGGGAAGGACATTCGCCCCAATCACCAAGCCTATAGATAGTGTTTTGATTGCACCAACTTGGAGTGCGGGAAAGAGCATGGCAGCTCACATCACCATGGGACGCATTGGAGAAGTTTATCAAGAAGACCTCAAGGACACCATCTACCAGATTTGCGGACGCCGAGATGACAAGCTGGGACGTCGTCAACACCAAGAAGGATAGATCCATTGCAGCTTTCATCCAGAGTTAAATCAGCACATTCGACGCTTGGAGAACCAAATGTGCAATGACATGTTGGAGTTGCGAAGACAAAGGAAGGATCATCGAATGGAAGAAGAACTAAAGACTACACGCAAGGACTACATGGGCGAGATCGTAGCTCGGCAAGACACAATAACGATCTTAAGTACGAGATCGAAGAACTCAAGAAGAAGTTGGCGCTCAGGAATGAAGACCAGTATGTCGAATACCCAGCGACTACATTAACATCGACGACACGATTCGGATCCAAGTGAACCCGACTTTGAAGACGGTTGGAGCAGACATCATGGAGTCTTCCACGGTTCAAATTAGTAGAAGTCCCCACATATTAGTAGTATTCCTCCATGTAAACATTATAGTACACGCACTTTTGCGATAGTTAGATCGTTGTAAGCCCTTGTTTGATTGAATGGAGTGATTTTGTGTGTTTTGCTCATGTGCATTTGGGTAGTGATTCCTTAGACCTTATTCTATTCTTCATTTCTCTTCTCTTCTAAACCCATCGATGCCTCCGAGACGCGACCCGGATTCGTTTTCCGCCAGAGATCACCCAATTGATCCAGCAGCAGAATACCCTGATTCAAACATTGGTGCGAACAACAACAACAACAACAACAACAACCCCGCCACCACCACCACCTGCGGATCATCGACTCGTTTCCTTAGACTGAACCCGCGGTGTATTCCGAGAGCACCGAGCCGATTGTAGCAGATGGTGGCTCCGCAAGATAGGAAGGAGCTGACCACTGCAGGATGCACAGATGGTGAAAGAGTGAAGTTTGCAGACATCGGCTTGAAGGACCCTTGTGAGATGGTGGGAGAATTTCTGACCACTTACCCGTGAACACCGTCACATGGGACCGGTTTGACAAGCTTTTCGACTTGCCCATGTTTGGCAGGAGCCATGGCCATGAAGAAGCGTGAGTTTCGCAACCACGCCAAGGAGGAAGGACTGTTGGCAATCGTGGATGACTTTAGCAAATTAGCACGTTATGCCCCGGATGACGTTACTACGGATGCTGACTAAACAGAGAAGTTTCTAGAAGGACTGAATGATGAGTTCACATGCCGTTGATGGTAGCAAGTTTCAACAACTACCAGGAGTTAGTAGACCGAGCTCTCATGATTGAAGGAAGCAGACAGAATTGAGAACTGCAAGGAAGTATGGACAAGGGAAGTATAACTCGATCCCGGCAGAAGCCTCGTTATACCCTAAATCAGAATTCAGTTTCAGCATACCCATGGAGGAGGTAATTCGCATAACCATAATGGCACCAAGAATGGGAACGGGAATGGAGGAAGCAACGGACAGAATCGCACCAACCCGTCAACACCATCCAAGGTAGACCTGAGTCACATTACTTGCTTTAAGTGCCGCAAGATGGGCACTATGCAAATGACTATCGAGAAGGCGAATGGAAATGGCAATGGAAGCTCGGAAAGAAGCCCAACCCTTTCAACAGGGGACAGGTGAACCACATTGATGTGGAGGAGGTTGAAGATCAGCCCGATGCAAGAATCGATAAGTTTTGGTTAAGTCATTTCTGCAGTTGTTCTTTTCGATCTTGGTGCATCGCATTCATACATATCAAGGGATTTGTGGATAAGTACAAGCTACCAACCCAAGCCCTTAGGTCACCCATGCTAGTAACCTCACCCGAGCAGAGTACATGGCTAGTAAATGGTGTGATCGATTCGCCACTAAGGATTGGACACTATGTTTTCCCCTCGGACCTAATAGTTCGGAATCCCAAGGATTGGATGTGATATTAGGTATGGATTGGTTATCAAAGTATGGAGGAAACATAGATTGTACCACAAGGTCAATTTTGCTCACCACACCGAAGGAAGGAGGATTAAGTATGTATCACGGCACGAGCGAGGAGAGCACAAGTTAATTGCTTATCGAGTGGTACGGAAGAAGTACCAGTGGTAAAGGATTATCTGATGTATTTCCGGAAGAGTTGCTGTGAATGCCGCGGATAGAGACATTGAGTTTTTGATCGAGCTGTTGCGTGAACAGGCCCGATATCGAAGCGACCGTCTGAGGATGCCCGCAAAGGATTTGGCGGAAATCAAGAAGCGATTAAGGAACTATTGGATAAAGGTTTTATTCGCCCAAGTTCTTCACCTTGGGGATCACCCGTTTGTTAGTAGAGAAGAAGGATGGATCTTTGAGAATGGTTGTTGATTACCGTGGATTGAATGAAGTAACAATCAAGAACAAGTACCCACTACCGATGATAAATGATCTGTTTGATCGCTTGCAAGGAGCCAAAGTGTTTTCTAAGATCGACTTGCGATCGTGGTACCATCGATTGAAGATTCGGGAGCAAGACATACCCAAGACAGCATTTACCACGAGATATGGACTGTATGAGTATACCATTATGTCATTTGACTGACTAACGCACCAGCCTATTTCATGAACACGATGAACAAAGTGTTTATGGAATTTTTGGACAAGTTCGTCGTGGTGTTCATTGATGACATTTTGATTTTCTCGAAGGATGAAGAGGAACATAAGGAACATTTGAGATTGGTTTTGAGGCGAGGAACACCGGTTGTATGCCAAGTTCAGCAAATGTGAGTTTTGGCTAAAGGAAGTTGGATTTCTCGGACATGTTATATTCGGAGAAGGAATAGCAGTTGACCCCACAAAAGTTGAGACCGTAACCAAATGGGAAGCACCAACGACAGTTGGAGAGATTCGGAGTTTTCTTGGACTCGCAGGATACTACCGAAGATTCATTGAGAATTTCTCAAGGATTGCAAAGCCTATGACTTAATTGTTGAAGAAGGAAAACAAATTCATATGGATGAGGACTGCGAGGCAAGTTTTCAGGAGTTGAAGAAAAGATTGGTTACCTCACCAGTTTGATATTGCGGATCAAACTAAGGATTATGAGGTGTATTGCGACACTTCACGTCGAGGACTTGGAGCCGTACTTATGCAGGAAGGAAGAGTTGTTTCGTATGCTTCACGACAACTTAAGCCGCATGAGTTGAATTATGCCACTCATGATTTGGAGTTAGCAGCCGTTGTGCATGCCTTGAAGACGTGGAGACATTTTCTCATTGGAAATCATTGTGAAGTATATACGGATCACAAGAGTTTGAAGTACATCTTCACACGTATGAATTGAATCTCAGACGAAGAGATGGTTAGAGCTAATCAAGGATTATGATATGAGATTGCATTATCACCCGGAAAGGCTAATGTTGTAGCAGCAGGCGCATTGAGCCGTAAGAGCCACGTCAATACCCTAATGATGGGAGGAATACCCAATGAGTTAGCCGAGGACCTTCGAGAGCTATGTTTGGAAATAGTTCGAGAGGCTATGTAGCAGCATTGGAGATTCAATGACACTAATGGACAAAATCGAGAAGCCCAAAAGGCGATAAGGAAGTTGCCTCTATAAAGGAGAAAATGAGCAAAGGAAAAGCTAAAGGATTTCGTGAGGATGAGCACGATACCCTATGGTTTGAAGACCGTGTTTATGTGCCCAATGACCCAGAGATCAGGAAGTTGATTTTACAAGAAGCCCATGATTCACCCTATTCGATTCACCGAGGAAATACCAAGATGTATTTGGATTTGAAGAATATTTTCTGGTGGACCGGAATGAAGAAGGATATTGCGGAATATGTAGCAATTTGCGACGTATGTCAGAAAGTAAAGGCAGAACATCAGAAGCCAGCAGGATTGTTACAACCGTTGCCGATACCCGAATGGAAGTGGGATAAACTAGGCATGGATTTCATCACAGGTTTGCCAAAGACCCGTTCAGGATATGACTCGATTTGGGTCATAGTCGATCGTTTGACCAAGGTAGCTCATTTCATTCCAAATCAAGACTACCTATAGCAGTGCTAAGTTGGCAAAGATATACATGACCAGAATTGTGTGCTTACACGGAGTTCGAGGAGCATCGATCGGATAGAGGAACCCAGTTTACTTGAAATTTTGGAACCGGTTGCACGAAACATTGGGAACCCGATTGAATTGAGACAGCTTTCCACCCACAGACCGATGGATGACCGAGAGAGTCAATCAGATTTTGGAGGACATCTTTGAGAGCTTGTGCACTAGATTATGGATCTAGTTGGGATGATAATTTGTCGTATGCAGAATTTTCCTACAACAACAGTTACCAAACCAGCTTAAAGATGGCACCTTCGAGGCTCAGATGGAAGAAGGTGCAGGACACCGTTGTCATGGGACTAAACGGAGATCGTCGATTGTTTGGACCAGATTTGATTAAGGAGTCCGAACGAAAGTTAAGTTGATTCGAGACAGCTCAAGGTAGCCCAGTCGCATGTAAGAGCTATGCCGATTCAAAGCGCAGCGATTGAGTATGCAGTTGGAGCAGAGTATATCTCGAGTATCCCCGCTTGAGGAGTTAAGCGTTTTGGAGTGAAAGGAAAGTTAGCACCCGCTTCGTTGGACCATATAAGATTTTGCAACGCATGGGAGAAGTTGCGTATAAGTTGGAATTGCGGAAGGACTGTCGGGAGTTCATGATGTATTCCATGTTTCTCGATTGAAGAAATGTCACCCGAGATAGCAGAGGTACCATTAAGAGACACAGTACACTTTGGAAGCAATACAGATTGAAGGATGACTTGACATATGAGGAAAAACCGGTTAAGATTCTCGATTATGCCAGCAGAGTTACCCGCAGCAAGGTTATCAAGTTTTGCAAAGTTCGGTGGAGCCACCACACCGAGGATGAAGCCACCGGGAAAGAGAGGAAGTTTTGCTTAGGACCACCCACACCTATTTTCTAGTTAACCCGAATCTCGAGGGCTAGATTCATCTTAAGGGTAGGTTTGTAACATCCCAAATTTTCAATTTGGAATGTTCTACATTAGGTCATCATGCATATCATATTTTTCTCGCATTTTCCGATCCTAGAAATTTCACGCAACTCAAGGACCCTCGGAGAGAGTTGGAAGTTTCATTATTTTCATATTTGGGATTTCTCAAATTTTGAAAAAAAGGATCATTTGGGTTTATTTAAATTATCTTCATAAAGTTTTTCCTATAAAAATATTTGGAGAGGGAATAATATGACTTTCCCAACAATTAGGAAAAATGAAGGTTTTATAAATAAATCAAATTTGGTTTTGGAAGATTTATTTTGCTTAGGCAAAAATGAGCATTTTTAAAAAAAATTATGCATGTTTGCCGTTTTTAAAGTTCATTTTGTTCGACTCATTTTTAGGAGTCGGGGAAAATTTGTTTTATTTAAATCGGAATTTATTTGGTATTTTTTTTAATTCGTTTAGTTTAATTTTATTTAAAAAAAAACGCCCCCCGGGCCGAGGCCCAGCCGCTGACCAACCAGCGCCCCCTGCCCACCTCCTCCTCCCAAGGCTCGGCCACCGAGCGAGGTGCCCGCCACAAGACGCCATCGCCTCACGCCCGGAGTCCGGCTCCTCGCCTCCCTTGCCCCCTCCCAAGCCACCGCCCCCCCTTTATATAGCGCCCCCCCTCTCTCTCACCGCCGCCGCCCTCACCCGACCACGCCCGAACCCCTTGCCCATGAGAAGCCTGCCGCCGCGTTTCCATCGTCGCTGGAACCCCGCCGCCCTCGCCCTCCCTCCTCCCGACCCGGACCCTCGCCGGAGCCCCCGGAGCTTCATGGCGAGATCACGGAGGTAGCCGCCCCGCGCCCGATCCGGTTTTCCCCTAAAAAAAACCGATCCGGTTTTTATTTAAAAAAAAAAAGATGTTCGTTTTTTTTAAAAAAAACCTAGATGGTTTTTTTTTCGGTTTTCTTATTTAATGAACGTTCACCGAACCGTTCGTTTCAATGAACGCGTTCATTGGATTCGATCTGTTAACGAACGTCCGTTATTTAAACCATTCGTCGTTTTCTTTTAATCGGATTTAATCCGTTATTTTTCTGATTCGATTTCAGATCCGATTTTCGAATCTGTTTTATTTCTCGCTCGTTTATCGGAATCAGGTGATTCAAGCGCCTGGAGTTTCGTAACGAAACCGCCGTTCCGACTAACCTACTTTCACAGAGTTTTGCTACTGTAATATTTTGACCTAGTTTCAGATTGCTAAACCGAGTCGTTCTCTCTCGAGTTTCGACTTTCGATGTTTTATTTGACTCGATTCTTTTTGCAACCAGGGTTCTTAAGTTGAACTCTCTGGTTAGATCTTTTATTCGAGATTTCCCCGTGCATTAGATGAGTACTTATTGTATGCTTGTTGTTTGTCTGCGTTACATCACCCGGAGTGCGCCGCTTGTTACTTCGAATCTCTGGGTCTCGCGGATCATCAGCAAGGCAAGTAACACTTTGATCATACCTTTTCTACTACCCAGTTTTATGCATTAGATCTATTCCTCAAACACTTGCATGATTAGGATCTAATTAAATTGTGGGATGGGAAGTAGATTGAGGTAGTACCTATTGCCTGTTTTATTTATGAAACCTTGGAGTTACTTCTACGTTTGCTTGTTCATGCCATGCTATGCTAGTAGACGTGGATTGGGTGAGTGAATATCCATGACAGATGTGAGATTGTTAATTAATGGTTTATCTAAGGTGGCAACCTAAACACACATCTGGGTGGATTGAGGCACCTGGTTTCTATTAGGACTTGCTGTATTTCTTGGACCGCCACCCGTGCTCTAAGGGATCATAAGATTATTCAAACTGGAAACTTCCGTGTGCAGCCACAAGCCAATTATGGGCTCTGGCGTAGTTGACTAAGTCGTGCGAACTCTTACGGGTAGGCTAGCTGATGTAGGGGATGTAGGTTGGTACGGTCTACCCACATGTAAGGTGCTAGCGCTTCGAAGACTATGTCTCGGTCATCCGTTTCTCAAACACCATGTAGTCACGAGAACCAAGCGGAGGCGATCGAGTCTTGTGGGGAAAAGTGCGCAAACCTCTGCAGAGTGTATAAACTAATCATGATTAGCCGTGTCCCCGGTTATGGACAATTTGAGTATCCTGTAATTGAATATCATGTGAATCTCAACATGTTACTTCTAAATAAAAGTAATTGGGTTTTTGATGAGTACTTTTTAATTGGGATTGAGGATGCTGTCAACCATTCTCAATGTTTAACAACCACCATGATAGTTAAATAAAATTATTCCTTTGATGTAGGGAAAAATCAGCTTTATGCAAATGTAACAGAGAGCCTTACCACCAGCCATATATGCATGTAGTATAGGCTTATTCATTCATTGCTCTTATGTGTTACATTGCAGCATATTCCATGTCTTGACCGTTTTTGGCTGCAACTTTCACGTTGCAGACTTTTGAACGATTTAGTAAGGTGTTAGGTCGTGGTTCTATACTCGATGATGCCGTTGGAGTTGATGGACTCGCTTATCTTCCAAGCCTTCCGCTGTTATTATTAGATGGCCTTAAGCCATATTATTGTAATAAGTTCCTTGTGGACAACGATGTAATAAGTGTGTGATTGCCACTCTGCAATAAATCCTTCAATCTTGTGTGGTGTCAAGATTCTTGATCCGAGGATGACACCGAGCACGTAGATGGATCCATTCGGGTCTGGTCGCACAGGACACAAGAGACTCTTTGTTATTTGGTTGCGGGGTTGTTTGAGAGAGACCATCTTCAACCTACGCCTCCCAGGGATTGATAAACCTTAGGTCATCCACTTGAGGGAAATTTGCTACTGTGCTACAAACCTCTGCACTTGGAGGCCCAACAACGTCTACAAGAAGAAGGTTGCGTAGTAGACATCAAGCAGTTTCTGGCGCCGTTGTCGGGGATGTGAGTGTTTGAAGGTATATCTTTAGATATTGCAATGGAATCTTTTTGTTTCTTGGTTTAGCACTAGTTTAGTTTATAAAAGAAAACTACAAAAAAATGGAATTGAGTTTACCTCATACGCTTCATCTTTTTAATATCTTTCGTGAGTATGATGGAAAGGAAAATTGTGCCAAAGTGTTAGAAGAATAATGCATCAAAATGTTTGGCACTAAATCTTTGAATGATGAGCATGATTGCAATGTTGTTAGTATGAACTCCTTGAATATCCATAGTACTAATTATGATTGCACTAGTTATGATGAAAATGTCTCCTATAAACATGTCAATTTTTGTGGAGTGCATTGGGTTTGCAAGTACACACCAAATAGGGAAGATAGATATTGCAAGAGGAACAAGCATTTAGAAACTAAATTGTTGCAAGAAAGGCTAGCTGTTTGTGCTGAAAATTTAAATTTTCTTAGCCGTACTTGTGAACTTTGCAATGAACATGATCATTTCAGTACCCAATGCAAATTGTTTCATGATCGTATCGGGTCCAAAAATTGTGATGACTTGATTTCCCTTGCACATCATAATGAACTTAGTTTGCTCTTGGGTTATGAAGAAATGAAATGTATAACTAAGATTATTCCAGAATTTGCCCTTGATAGAGTTCTTCATTTTGATCTAGAAGAAATTTATATGTATTGTGCGGTGAATTGCATTGAAAATCCTTATATTGCCAATTACATAAAGAAAAGAAAACAAATAGAAGATGAAGAGAATACTAATGAAAGGTAAGAGACTTCCCAATATCCTCCTATTATTTCTTATGATGAATCAGGTAACGAGGAGGAGCCTTCTATTCAACCAATTTCATTAATAAGGAGCTCCAAAAAGAGGATTGAACCCACACATGATGTGGTGAAGAAGAAGAAAAGAGAAAGGAGGAGAGGTAAAAATATATCTCTCCCAAATAATGTTGCTCCTATTATTGTTGTGCCTCATGAAAATGAATCAAAAATAATTGTGGAAGATGATGCACTTGATGATGATCTCGTTATGCCTATTACTTGTTGTGATGATTATGATTGGGAAGATAATGATACTTCTTATGATCTTGAAAATCTTTTTGGCACTTGCTTGGAAGAATATGATAATAATGTTTGCTATACTATTGGTGCTATCCACACTATTAATGATGAGAGTGATTATGCTTATGATATGAAAAGGCCCAAGCTTGGGGATGCTATGTTTGAAGAAGATGATGTTTTTGAGAATATATTTTCTGCAATTAATGTTTGTCCCAAGCTTGGGGATGCTACGTTTAATGAAGATGATATTTTTAGTCTCCCAAGTTTTGATATGCAAATTTATAATGATGATAGCATGCCTCCTACTTATGATGATTATATTGATGAAAGTGGGTTTGGAAGAGTGTCAACATTAGGAAGTAATGATCCCACTATTTTGGAGGATGTTGAATCTTATAATATTTATGAAAGTGGATTTGGAGAGGTCATGACTTTATTTAGTGATGAGTCCACTATCTTGGAAGAGGTTTCAATCGATTATGATGAGAACAAAGTTGCTACTTATGATGATTACTGTGATGAAACTTATGCTATAAAGAGTAGTGATGATTATATTTATAAAACTTGTCATGATTATAATTACCATTTTTCTGAACATTACTCATTTAATGTGGAAACAATTTATAGTATTCGAGTCTCTTATGATACTCTCACTATTCCGAATGAGAAGAATTTTGCTTATGAAGAGAGTAGTAAATTTTCTATGCAAGTAGATCATGAAAAGAATTATTTAGGTGCTGGTTATATGATTTAATTCATTCATGATGCTACTGAAAATTATTATGAGAGAGGATCATATGCTTGTACATGTTGCAATAATATCAAATTTCCTCTCTATGTGCTTAAAGTTTTGAAGTTATGCTTGTTTTTCCTTCCTATGCTAGTTGATTATTGTTCCCATAAATTGTTTGATCACAAAATCCCTATACATAGGAAGTGGGTTAGACTTAAATGTGCTAGTCATATTATTAATGATGCTCTCTTTATGTTTCAATTCTTATCTTTTACGTGAGCATCATTGAAATCATCATGCCTAGCTAGGGGCATTAAACGTTAGCGCTTGTTGGGAGGCAACCCAATTTTATTTTAGTTTCTTGCTTTTTGGTTCTGTTTAGTAATAAATAATCCATATAGCTTCTGTTTAGATGTGGTTTTGTGTTTTAATTAGTGTTTGTGCCAAGTAGAACCTTTGGGAAGACTTGGGTGAAGTCTTTATGATCATGCTGTAAAAAACAGAAACTTTAGCGCTCACGAGATTTGCTTCAACTTTTTACTGCAGAGTGCTATTTAGTTGATTCTTTTTGCAGATGATTACTAGACAAATTCCACAGTTCCAAAAATTTATTTTATAATTTTTGGAGTTCCATAAGTATACGTTTGATACAGATTACTACAGACTGTTCTGTTTTTGACAGATTCTGTTTTTCGTGTGTTGTTTGCTTATTTTGACGACTCTATGGCTAGTAAAATAGTTTATAAACCCTACAGAAGTTGGAATACAGTAGTTTTAACACCAATATAAATAAATAATGAGTTCATTACAGTACCTTGAAGTGGTGTTTTGTTTTCTTTCGCTAACGGAGCTCACGAGATTTTTTGTTAAGTTTTGTGTTGTGAAGTTTTCAAGTTTTGGGTAAAGATTTGATGGACTATGGAATAAGGAGTGGCAAGAGCCTAAGCTTGGGGATGACCAAGGCACCCCAAGGTAATATTCAAGGACAACTAAAAGCCTAAGCTTGGGGATTCCCCGGAAAGCATCCCCTCTTTCGTCTTCGTTCATCGGTAACTTTACTTGGAGCTATATTTTTATTCACCACATGATATGTGTTTTCCTTGGAGCGTCATTTTATTTTCTTTAGCTTTGCTTGCTGTTTGAATAAAATCCCAAGATCTGAAAGTATTAAATTTTAGAGAGTCTTCACATAGCTACATAATTATTTAACTACTCATTGATCTTCACTTATATCTTTTTGGAGTAGTTTGTCATTTACTCGTGTGCTTCACTTATATCCTATGAGTAAATAGTTGAATGATTTGGATGTCATAAATCTGAAACTATATATGCTTAATATGCCTTTCCCATGGGGAGTAATGCCTTCACATATAAGAAGTAGAGGTGGTAAATTTATTGAAGGTTAGCAAACATTGTATTGGTCACTTGAACAATTCATGAAAGAATATTGAAGGAAGAGAGATTTCACATATAAATATACTATCTTGGACATCTTCTATGATTGTGAGCCCCATTAATTATTTTAACCTGAGAAAATTAGTTGAAGTTGGACAAGGAAGACAACATAACGAGTTATGCTTGGGTATATTTGTATAGAAGTTATATTGTTATGGATCCTCTAACATGTGGTGCTTGCTATTTAGAATCCTTTGCTAGCCAAAATATCTGTACTAAGCGGGAATACTGCTTGTGCATCCAAACTCCTTGAACCAAGTTTCTTCCATGAGTGTCCACCATATCTACCTATATGCAGTATTTACCTGCCGTTCCAAGTAAATTTGCATGTGCCAAACTCTAAACCTTCAAATAATAATCTGTTTTGTATGCCTGAATCGCTCATGTAGCGACTAGGGGCTAGCAGTATCTTCCATGCTAGGTGGGTTATTCTCACGATGAGTGGACTCCGTCATCATTCACGAGAAAATGGCTGGTAACTGGGATGCCCAGTCCCATGATCAAAAGATCGAAATCAAATCAAAAATAATTGTAAACAAAACTCCCCCAGGATTGATGTTAGTTGGAGGCACCCGTTGTTTCGGGCAAGCCATGGATTGATGATTGTTGGTGGAGGGGGAGTAAAAATCTTTACCTTTCTGTTTGGGAACCGCCTATAATGTATGTAGTATGGAAGATATTGGGAACTCTTGGTCGTTATGTTGACAATGAAAGCATACCTCTCAAAATTATTTTCATCTCTGTTTTTGCTTCGAGCTCTAGCACCTCTGCAAATCCCTGCTTCCCTCTGCGAAGGGCCTATCTTTTACATTTATGCAAGAGTCAATAGTATTCCTTCTCATTCCAACCTACTCTTTAGTTGGCAAGCATCATGTGATGGAAAGATCTAGGCATATATGGCCATTCAAATATATTTGAGCATGAATTATTACTGTTGACATTACCCCTGAGGTAAAAGGTTGGGAGGCGAAACATTAAGCCCCTATCTTTCTCTGTGTTCGATGAATACTATTTGTTCTAAAAATATGCTTTGAGTGGTAGGAATCATGGAATACTAAATGATAGTTGAGTATGTGAAGTTTGCTGAATCAAAGCTCTGACATAGACTCTTCCTGAAAATAAGATGAATTGTAATTGTTTGATGACTAATAACACAGTTTGTTAGTTTTCAAGAAAGTTTATGTTCTATACTTTAACATGTGAATAGTTTGTTACTTGATAATGCAAAGTTTTATGATATGAGCTACTGTTATGACATATAATGATGCTAGAAAAGGTGATTGAAATTATCATTGATCAAACTTGTGCACCTGCTAGCACTCACACTTCATAAATTCTTTCTTTTATCATTTACCTACTCGAGGACGAGCAGGAATTAAGCTTGGGGATGCTGATACGTCTCCAACGTATCTATAATTTATGAAGTATTCATGCTATTAAATTATCCATCTTAGATGTTTAATGGGCTTTACTAAGCACTTTTATATGATTTTTGGGACTAACCTATTAACCCAGAGCCCAGTGCCAGTTCCTGCTTTTTCCCTTGTTTCAGTGTTTCGAACAAAAGGAATATCAAACGGAGTCCAAACGGAATGAAACCTTCGGGAAAGTTACTTTTGGAAAGAAAGCAATCCGGGAGACTTGGAGTGCACGCCAGGGGATTAATGAGGAAGGCACGAGGCAGGGGGGCGCGCCCACCCCCCTGGGCGCGCCTTCCACCCTCGTGGGCCCCTCGTGGCTCCCCTGACGTATTTCTTCTTCCTATATATACCAATATACCCTAAAACCTTCGGGGAACAGAATAGATCGGGAGTTCCGCCGCCGCAAGCCTCTGTAGCCACCAAAAACCAGTCGGGACCCTGTTCCGACACCCTGCCGGAGGGGGGGGGGGTCCTTCACCGGTGGCCATCTTCATCATCCCGACGCTCTCCATGACGAGGAGGGAGTAGTTCACCCTCGGGGCTGAGGGTATGTACCAGTAGCTATGTGTTTGATCTCTCTCTCTCTCTCGTGTTCTTGAAGTGATACGTCCTTGATGTATTGCGAGCTTTGCTATTATAGTTGGATCTTATGATGTTTCTCCCCCTCTACTCTCTTGTAATGGATTGAGTTTCCCCTTTGAAGTTATCTTATCGGATTGAGTCTTTTAATGATTTGAGAACACTTTATGTATGTCTTGCGTGGGATACCCGTGGTGACAATGGGGTATTCTATTGATCCACTTGATGTATGTTTTGGTGATCAACTTGCAGGTTCTGTCCATGAACCTATGCATAGGGGTTGGCACAGGTTTTCATCTTGATTCTCTGATAGAAACTTTGGGGCACTCTTTGAGGTTCTATGTGTTGGTTGAATAGATGAATCTGAGATTGTGTGATGCATATCGTATAATCATGCCCATGGATACTTGAGGTGACATTGGAGTATCTAGGTGACATTAGGGTTTTGGTTGATGTGTGTCTTAAGGTGTTATTTTACTATGAACTCTAGGGATGTTTGTGACACTTATAGGAATAGTCCAATGGATTGATCGGAAAGAATAACTTTGAGGTGGTTTCGTACCCTACCATAATCTCTTCGTTTGTTCTCCGTTATTAGTGACTTTGGAGTGACTCTTTTTTGCATGTTGAGGAATAGTTATATGATCCAGTTATGTTATTATTGTTGAGAGAACTTGCACTAGTGAAAGTATGAACCCTAGGCCTTGTTTCCTAGCATTGCAATACCGTTTACGCTCACTTTTATCATTAGTTACCTTGCTGTTTACATATTTTCAGATTACAAAAACCTATATCTACCATCCATATTGCACTTGTATCACCATCTCTTCGCCGAACTAGTGCACCTATACAATTTATCATTGTATTGGGTGTGTTGGGGACACAAGAGACTCTTTGTTCTATGGTTGCACGGTTATTTGAGAGAGACCATCTTCAACCTATGCCTCCCACGGATTGATAAACCTTAGGTCATCCACTTGAGGGAAATTTGCTACTGTCCTACAAACCTCTACACTTGGAGGCCCAACAACATCTACAAGAAGAAGGTTGCATAGTAGACATCAGTATATTCCAACTCCGAGATGCTTGCACCAGTCCATAGATGGATCGCTGGAGCTTGCACACTTTGTTAGCACCTTTAGGATTGAGAAAACCTTCTGGTTGCATCATATACAACTCTTCTTTAATAAATTCATTAAGGAATGCAGTTTTGACATCCATTTGCCAGATTTCATAAAATGCGGCAATTGCTAACATGATTCGGACATACTTTAAGCATCAATACGAGTGAGAAAATCTCATCGTAGTCAACACCTTGAACTTGTCGAAAACCTTTTGCGACAATTCGAGCTTTGTGGATGTAACACTACTATCGGTGTACATCTTCCTCTTGAAGTTCCATTTATTCTCAATGGCTCGCCGACAATCTGGCAAGTCAATCAAAGTCCATACTTTGTTCTCATACATGGATCCTATCTCAGATTTCATGGCCTCAAGCCATATATCAGAATCTGGATTCATCATCGCGTCCTCATAGTTCGTAGGTTCGTCATGGTCTAGTAACATGACTTCAAGAACATGATTACCATACCACTCTTGTGCGGAACGTGCTCTGGTTGACCTATGAGGTTCGGTAGTAACTTGATCTGAAGTTTCATGATCATTATCATTAGCTTCCTCACTAGTTGGTGCAAGCATCACGGGAACGGTTTTCTGTGATGAGCTACTTTCCAATTCGAGAGAAGGTACAATTACCTCATCAATTTCTACTTTCCTCCCATTCACTTCTTTCGAGAGAAACTCCTTCTCTAGAAAGGATCCATTCTTAGCAACAAATATCTTGCCTTTGGATCTGTGATAGAAGGTGTACTGATACGTCTCCAACGTATCTATAATTTATGAAGTATTCCTGCTATTATATTATCTGTTTTGGATGTTTATGGGCTTTATTAAACACTTTTATATTATTTTTGGGACTAACCTATTAACCTAAAGCCTAGTGCCAGTTTCTATTTTTTCCCTTGTTTCAGTGTTCCGCAAACGGAATGAAACCTCCGGGAGTGTGATTTTTGGAACGAACGTGATCTAGGAGACTTGGAGTTGAAGTCAAGGAAGCTTCGACCTGGCCACGAGGCAGGGAGGCGTGCCTCCCCCTGGGCGCGCCCCCACCCTCATGGGCCCCTCGTGGCTCCCTTGACCGACTTCTTTCGCCTATATATATCCATATACCCTAAAAACATCGGAGAGCAGAATAGATCGGGAGTTCCGCCACAAGCCTCTGTAGCCACCAAAAACCAATCGAGACCTGTTCAAGCACTCGCCGGAGGGGGAACCTCTCCGTGGCCATCTTCATCATCTCGGCGCTCTCCATGACGAGGAGGGAGTAGTTCACCCTCGGGGCTGAGGGTATGTACCAGTAGCTATGTGTTTGATCTCTCTCTCTCTCGTGTTCTTGAGGTGGTACGATCTTGATGTATCGCGAGCTTTGCTACTATATTTGGATCTTACGATGTTTCTCCCCCTCTACTCTCCTGTAATGGATTGAGTTTTCCCTTTGAAGTTATCTTATCGGATTGAGTCTTTAAGGATTTGAGAACACTTGATGTATGTCTTGTCGTGCTTATCTGTGGTGACAATGGGATATTCACGTGATCCATTTGATGTATGTTTTGGTGATCAACTTGCGGGTTCCGCTCGTGAACTTATGCATAGGGTTGGCACACGTTTTCGTCTTGACTCTCCGCTAGAAACTTTGGGGCACTCTTTGAAGTACCTTTGTGTTGGTTTGAATAGATGAATCTGAGATTGTGTGATGCATATCGTATAATCATACCCACGGATACTTGAGGTGACATTGGAGTATCTAGGTGACATTAGGGTTTTGGTTGATTTGTGTCTTAAGGTGTTATTCTAGTACGAACTCTATGATAGATCGAACGAAAATAATAGCTTCGTTATTTTACTACGGACTCTTGAATAGATCGATCAGAAAGGATAACTTTGAGGTGGTTTCGTACCCTACCATAATCTCTTCATTTATTCTCCGCTATTAGTGACTTTGGAGTGAGTCTTTGTTGCATGTTGAGGGATATGTATATAATCCAATTATGTTATTATTGTTGAGAGAACTTGCACTAGTGAAAGTATGAACCCTAGGCCTTGCTTCAACGCATTGCAATACCGTTTGTGCTCACTTTTATCATTAGTTACCTTGCTTTTTTTATATTTTCAGATTACAAATACCCATATCTACCATCCATATTGCACTTTTATCACCATCTCTTCGCAGAACTAGTGCACCTATACAATTTACCATTGTATTGGGTGTGGTGGGGACACAAGAGACTCTTTGTTATTTGGTTGCAGGGTTGCTTTAGAGAGACCATCTTCATCCTATGCCTCCCACGGATTGATAAACCTTAGGTCATCCACTTGAGGGAAATTTGCTACTGTCCTACAAACCTCTGCACTTGGAGGCCCAACAACGTCTACAAGAAGAAGGTTGTGTAGTAGACATCATGTACCCAACAGTTTCTTTTGGGTATCCTATGAAGACACACTTCTCCGATTTGGGTTCGAGCTTATCAGGCTGAAGCATTTTCACATAAGCATCGCAACCCCAAACTTTAAGAAACGAGAGCTTAGGTTTCTTGCCAAACCATAGTCTATATGGTGTCATCTCAAGAGATTTAGATGGTGCCCTATTTAACGTAAATGCATCTGTCTCTAATGTATAACCCCAAAACAATAGTGGTGAATCGGTAAGAGACATCATAGATCACACCATATCTAATAAAGTACGGTTACGATGTTTGGACACACCATTATGCTGTGGTGTTCCAGGTGGCGTGAGTTGTGAAACTATTCCACATTGTTTTAAATGAAGGCCAAACTCGTAACTCAAATATTTGCCTCCGCGACTAGATCGTAGAAACTTTATTTTCTTGTTACGATGATTCTCCACTTCACTCTGAAATTCTTTGAACTTTTCAAATGTTTCAGACTTGTATTTCATTAAGTAGATATACCCATATCCGCTCAAATCATCTGTGAAGGGCAGAAAATAACAATACCCACCGCGAGCCTCAACACTCATCGGACCTCATACATCGGTATGTATTATTTCCAATAAGTCAGTGGCTCGCTCCATTGTTTCGGAGAACGGAGTTTTACTCATCTTGCCCATGAGGCATGGTTCACAAGCATTTAATGATTCATAATAAAGTGATTCCAAAAGTCCATCCGCATGGAGTTTTTTCATGCGCTTTACACCAATATGACCTAAACGGTGATGCCACAAATATGTTGCACTATCATTATCAACTTTGCATCTTTTGGCATCAATATTATGAATATGTGTATCACCGCGATCGAGATTCAACAAACCATTCACATTGGGTGTATGACCATAGAACTTTTATTCATATAAACAGAACAACAATTATTCTCTGACTTAAATGAATAACTGTATTGCAATAAACATGATCTAATCATATTAATGCTCAACGCAAACACCAAATAACATTTATTTAGGTTCAATTCTAATCCCGAAGGTAGAGGGAGTTTGCGATGGTGATCGTATCAACCTTGGAATTACTTCCAACACACATCGTCACCTCGTCCTTAACTAGTCTCTGTTTATTTTGCAACACTTTTTTTGAGTTACTACTCTTAGCAACTGAACCAGTATCAAATACCGAGGGGTTGCTATAAACACTAGTAAAGTACACATCAATAACATGTACTAGATCAATGATGATGTGTGTTGCCGCGCCCGTCTGTTACTTAAGTAATATGATAGGAATTTCTCTAAATATGTAGACCCGAGAAATTCATTTAGATTTTAGAGATATTGCATGACATGTAGAAAGTTTTACGAAAATCTTGAATGTTCAATTTATAGTGCCCAGACAAATTTCATAGTTGGAAAAACAAATATTTAGCACCAAATATCATGTATCTATTACATGAATACGAAAACAAAAATCACGACAAACATGGTCCCTTCCTTAAGGACATCCGAATTTCAACCAAAAAAGCAAAACAATAACTGTAAATGTAAGATACAATATTATGTTTGTACCGACGCATGCAAGGGAACAAACTTTATCATGGTTCAAAATTGCACATCTCATGCAACATAATGTAATATATCAACAAAAAATGTATGTAGGTAATCCCACTTCAGGGATTAATATCCCTGCAATAGCTCATCCAAGTGGTGATGGAGTATAAGAGGATTCCAAAAAACACAGGATGGGCAAACACGTAAGATCAACGTAACCAACACAAAAAAAATGACAGCGCACATGAAACATTCTTTGTATAACCTTGCAGAAGCTTCTGTTACATCCTCTTATCTCCCGTCCATTGTAAAACATTGATAGGGAATTCAAGAATTAAAAATAACACAAACAATATATATTGTTTAGGCATAAATGTTGCTTTCCCCTAGCTATAATAATGAATAAGTTGGAGATGGGATTACTTCACGTGAACAATTAGGCGAGGCTAGAAGTGCAAGTAATTGCCTCAATATGGTACCACCATACTAATGTTTCTAGTTGTGGACCTGTCAAAATGATGATTAAAACATGGAATTTGGAAATGTGAAAATCAACCAGTAAAACAAAAATGGCATGTCACTCAATGCCAAAGACATCTCTATAATTTAAGCTAACATGGCAATTTATTTCGTGGCAATATAAAGTTTTCCTCTGTGGCATTCGAGCTACCTTGTGTTCCCTCACAATGCAAAATTTAGAAATTGTACTGATATGCAGGTAATATCCACTTGAATTGAACGGAGGAGATACTACACCATTAAATGTAAGAAAATTAACTCATCGATATGATTATTTACTGTATTAACCTGAATGACTTCATTACTGGTGACACAATATACAATGGGTTAGAAATCAAGTGGGCTTACCTCAGATGGAAATTTCCCATCCCCTATATCATGCTTTCACAGTTTTCTCTCAAGCAGGGGCTTCGTTTCCACCACTAATTGACATGAAGGGAAGCTTTTTTGTAATACCAAATTTCCCACAGTAAAGGTATCAACAATAGTGATCAATCAAATAGTAATCAATAACTAACATAATATTTGAGTAGATGTTAATCTGAAGTCATGCTGATAATACCAAGCTGCGAGTAACATTCAAAAAGTAACTGTTGCAGAAGATATATCTATGCATTGGAATTTGTCAGTTATCAGCCAAAGTGAGCATAGCAAACCTTGGAGCTATGCATTTATCTTCATCTACCCTATAACAAAGGTCCCCCAATAATAGTACAAATACACCACTACTACCGTGGTGGCAAGGAAGTCAAGATTAGCTAAGTAGGAGTACCAAACTGAAGAGTCCCTCCGTTGGTCAACGCGTTTCAAAAAAGTCTTTGCAAACTGCGTTGACTATCTGCAAAAACATAGAGAAAATCATCTCAGTTCTTCACAGGCAAAAAGATTGACACATATTTTTCTTAGTCTACCAACAAAATAACTGATTGCTTCATATGAGGTACATTCCTAAATTCATGTGTAATCGTGCATAAAATAAGTTGTGTGTCATGGCGGGCAATGTGATTAGAGATGGCAAAGAAGAGGTTCTGCGTCGCCATTAGATGGTTTCTAGAGTGATTTGCCGTAGCCATCTTGTGTTGAATCAACAATAACAGACATAATGGAGGAGTAGAGATACAGAGGGCATGAGCCACCACCGTCGTTGTAATCTGATTGCTTCAGGGCTTCTGTCTTATCAGACCATCAGATCAACTACTCTCAGATTAAGCAGATCCCAATTTCAAAGCATCCGATGAGTGGGGAAGCTGCGGTGTCGTGGTGGCATGCTTCTGGGTACCGACTGGAACACGAGGCATCAGCACAATAGCTAACCAGATCAGCAAGAAACAGGTCAGGCGCAGGCGGGCGGAGGAGCGAGATGATGGGTTGGGTCAGGAGGAGGTGCGAGGGAGAGAGACCTTGCAGGTGGCGCGTTGAGGTCGGGCGATGGCGACGCTTCCTCGCTACAGCCGCCCCGTCGCTCCCAAATCGATTGACAACCGTGATAGGAACGGATGTACCAGTAAAGGATCTTCATGTTCACAAAGTATTTCTTCCTTTTCTTCCGGACGAAATGGTAGCGTGAGAGGGATATCTCTAGGTCGGATCAAAGGAAGCGAGGCGGCACAGGGAGGGCGTCGAGCGAAGCAACATGAGTGACGTTCGGTGTTTTTTTCCCTTTGTGATGTTTAAATGGGCTTCGTGCGAGAGTTGTGGCCCAGTTAACCACGGCCCCCAATTTTGTCGCCCAATTAACCACGGCCCCCCAATTTTGTCGCCCAATTAACACGGCCCCCCAATTTTGTCGCGGGAGCAGCTGCTCATGCCAGTCGAGAGAAGTACTGCTGCTAATTTGACTATACGGCCTAAACCCCTAAAAAATATAGATTCAACGGCTGTGGATGCTAATGCCCTGAGATGGCAGGATTAGTTCTCGGTCTTAATGTCTCTAAATATCAAATATACCTTTGTTCACTTTGCCATCCTTCTTATCCGCCAAGTATCTAGGGTAGTTCCGCTTCCAATGACCATTTCCTTTGCAGTAGAAGCACTCAGTTTCAGGCTTGGGTCTAGCTTTGGGCTTCTTCATGGGAGTGGCAACTTTCTTGCCATTCTTTTTGAAGTTTCTTTTTCTTTCCCTTGCCCTTTTTTCTTGAAACTAGTGGTTTTGTTAACCATCAACACTTGATTCTATTTCTTGATTTCTACCTTCCCTGATTTCAGCATCGCGAAGAGCTTGGGAATCATTTTCGTCATCCCTTGCATATTATAGTTCATCACGAAGTTCTAGTTACTTGGTGATAGTGACTAGAAAACTCTGTCAATCACTATCTTATCTAGAAGATTAATTCCCACTTGATTCAAGAGATTGTAGTACCCAGATATTCTGAGCACATGCTCACTAGTTGAGCTATTCTCCTCCATCTTGTAGGCAAAGTACTTGTCAGAGGTCTCATACCTCTCGACATGGGCATGAGTGTCGGAGTAAATGACCATGGGTAGCCTCATCAGCTCCCCATGGTATTTCAAGACATCAGGGCTAGCTGCGGCCCTCAAGCATCAAAGACCAAGGACCGCCTTCTTGGGGCCAACTGGTCCTAGCACCCGGCTGCTAGAAGGCGGCGGAATCCAGAAGGCTGCCATGAAACGAGCCGACTCCTAGCAGGCGGCCTTCAGAGAGGCCGGATCCTAGCAGGCGGCCCCACCTAACCTCAAAGTATGCACCCACGTAACAACGATGAGACGGGCATGGCTACAGTGCAGCCTGCCACCCCCGAATCCAGGGCGGAACATGGCCACAGTGCAGCGTACTGGCGGACATCCCGCGCCCGGCGCAGCACTGTAGCCACACAACCTGTGACATCATCCATGACAGAGGGAGCCATACTCCTACGACGGGCTGTCGGTACGGCCCGTAGGCGGTGGGCCCTACTTACCCGTGAGAAGCCAGAAGGAGGCGAGCCCTGACTAGTCGGCGCGGGGGGAGGCTGACTCCTAGCGGCCCCTCTCCCCCCTCAAAGTCTGTGCGCCATTGACCAGAAGAGACAGGGAGTGGCTATAGTGAACGCCCACCAGGCGACGGGACTGTAGCCACGCTTTCCCCGACAAAGCATGCATCATCAGTGGCACGACTGCAGTACGAAGCAGCCGGCAGGACCCGCAAGCGGCGGGCGCGGCCTGTCGGCCAAGTACAAGACAGCCGGCAGGACCCACTAGGCAGCGGGCCCCAGTAGCCGGTGAAGAAGTCGGCGACCAGAGACACTGACGGCCTGGTCCTACACCCGGTCGGATTACCATTGTACCCCTTGGGGGTATGCCTATACAAACCCCCCAGGCCACCCATGCACACTCATAGAGAGAGGAGTAGAGCTAGCCTTGCCCTTCTTCCTCCTCTAGCCCGAACAGCTCAAGGAGCAAGCTTGTAGCTACTTGTTGAGATAGTGATCATGCAGAGACACCACAGAGAAGGACTAGGGGTGTTATCTCCAAGGAGAGCCCCGAACCTGGGTAAGATGCGTCGGCGTACATGTTTATTCCTTATCCCGCTTCCGGGCATCGGCGACATACTTCTGTCCCCCACCATGATAGGCCACCCCCTGGCATGTGTCGCTAGATATCCCTGACATTTTGCACCCACTATGAGGCTAGGTGCACCGTCATCCGGAGACCTGTTCTGGACGGGAACCCTTTTCCCTCCGGGCGAGCGCAGCCAGCCCGGCACGCCTGATGGCGTTTGCGCTCGCGCGCTGCATGGCGTGGAAGCCGCTTGCGCAGTGAGCGGCCTCGCAGATCTCATCAACGGGATCCGCCTCTCCGACGACCCGCGCCCGACGCGGGAGTAGCTAGCTCTGAGAGCTGCATCGCCGACCTTCTTGGCAAGCTCCACATAACCAACGAGCCGGCCTCTGATCTAGAGTCGATTGGCTCCACTGACCCGATGCTTGTCGACTCCGACACGGCATCCCTCAACGCTTTCCCCGCCAACGTGGTGGTCATCGACGACCCGCTCCCTCGCGCGGACAGCGGCGGCAGCACCGTCATGGAGGTGCTCGTCATCAGCCATGACAAAGCTTCTGGCGGAGCCGTCCAGGATCCGCTGCAAGCGGCACTGTGGGACCTATCCGCGCCCATCGCGGCAGACACCAACGCCGAGACACTAGAGGTCTGCCGCGTCGCGCTCGTCGAGAGCGCCAAGAAGTTGGCCACCATGAGACGCCTCTTCGAGGCCTACCAGCGCGAGATCGACCGCGCCATCGGCGGTACGCCGACTGCTGGCGAGCACAGCCAAGTGGGCATGGTCTGCCAACGCGGCGCTGCCGTCGCCAGCATGTTCAGGGTAGACCGCCCTGTCTATGCCACGCCCATGGAAAAGATACGTGCTGCCCAGGCGGCAGCGGGTGAGCTGGACCACCCGGAGGGTGACAAGCATCACTGCATGCCGGAGCGCATTCAACAGCTCCTCGACGCGGCTACCGCGCAGCAAGAAGCCGGCCGCCATGTGGTGGAACCCGGCGCGCACGCTGAGAATCCCCACGCCGAGACGAAGGCACGATCTCCCGGACGCCAACAGGCGGCGTCCGCGACAGAAGAGATCGAGAGCTGGCTGCTAGCCGCAGCCGGACACATATCACCATCGAGCGCGACCAAGACGGCCGCCCGCGAGCAGTGGAAAGACGGGACGATCGTCAGCCTCCCCCGCGCAGGGAGAGGCGTGTCTCCCCGCCACCTGTTGAGCACCCGACTATCAGAGGCCGGCTGGGCCCTCGTGAAGGAGTCGGAGAAAACGACGCCCGCCATCGGATCGACCGGCAGGCTCGATCCCTGGCCCTAGAAGAAGAAGATGCAATCAGTCCGCCTTGTTTTGGCCCCCGCATTCGTGACAAGCCCTTTCCCAAAGGGTTCTCGCTCCCACGAGACACGCCCAAGTACAACGGCTCCGTAAAGCCGAAAGATAGGTTGGTTGATTACTCCACCGCTATCAACATAGCAAACGACAACAAGCGCGTTGCCATGGAGTACATTCCGCTCATGCTCCAGGGCACTGCCCGGACATGGCTGAACAGCCTGAAGCCCTACAGCGTCAACAACTGGACAGATTTCACCGAAGTCTTCATCCGCAACTTGACCAGTACCTACAAGCGGCCGCCCAAGCCTCGCCAGCTCTCTCTGTGCGTCCAAGGTCCCACCAAATCCACCCACAACTATCTGACGTGGTGGGCCGAACTGCACAACTCCTGCGAAGGGGTGCACGAGGTGCAAGCCATAGAGTACTTCACCGCCGGGTGCAAAGAAGGCACCCTACTGAAGCACCGACTCCTCTACGATGAGCCGGCCACACTCGACGAACTGCTGATCATAGCAGACAAGTACGCCATTGCTGACTCCTCCATGAAGTCGGAGCTCCAGGCGGACCCGTCCGGGAAGGTGCTCCCTCCGGCTCCTCGGACGCCGGCTGGTGACAACAGTCGGTGCCAGCAGCAAAACGACAACAAGCGCAAAGCCCCGCAGCCGCCTTCTACCAGCCGGCAAGTGGCCACAGTTGAGGACCAACAGCCGGAGGGACAACCCGGCCCCAAGCGTCAGAAGGGCGGCAAGCCAGCCTGGTTGCCCTCCTTCTCCTATGAGTAAACCCTCGATGCTCCTTGCAAGTTCCACAGCAGCCCAAAACCGTCCAATTACACCACCCGGAAGTGCCACTGGCTCACCCGAATCTCCAAGGGCGAAGGACTACTTCCTCCTCCGCCTGCTGGCCAGTCGGCGCCGCCTCCTCCTCAGCTGTAACCGGCCCATCTAGTCGCCGCCATCCAAGACGAATTCCCAGAAGAACACGGAGCTTACGTCGTCTTCACCAGCGTGGCCGGCGACAAGCATAGCCGACGTCAGCAGCACCGAGAGGTGAATGCTGTCACCTTAGAGGCCCCAGAGTTCATGCACTAGTCCGAGAAGCCCATCAGCTGGAGCCGCGCCGACCACCCAGAGGTGATGCCTTCTCTGGGTTCCTATGCCCTGGTGTTGGACGCTACCTTTGCAACAGAGAGACGAGCTACTCGTTTCTCTCGGATTTTGATAGACGGCAGTAGCAACATCAACATCCTTTATTGCGACACCATGGAGAAGTTGTGCATCAAAGAGAAGCAGTGATACGTCTCCATCGTATCTATAATTTTTGATTGTTCCATGCCAATATTATTCACTTTCATATACTTTTTGGCAACTTTTATATTATTTTGGGACTAACATATTGACCCGGTGCAGTGCAGTTCTTATGCATTGCATGTTTTTGTTTCACAGAATATCCATATCAAGCGGAGTCCAAACGGGATAAAAATGAACGGAGCTTATTTTTGGAAAATATGGAAAATTCCAGAAGAAAAATCCACGCGAGACGGTGTCCGAGGTGGTCACGAGGTAGGGCGCGCCTACCCCCCCTGTGCACGCCCCTGACCCTCGTGGTCCACATGTAAGGCAGTTGATGCTCTTCTTTTGCCGCAAGAAAGCTAATATTCGGAAAAAAAATCACGGCGAAGGTTTCAGGCCAATCGGAATTACGGATCTCCATATATACACGAAACGGTGAAACAAAGTCAGGACAGAACGCAGAAACAGAGAGATAGATCCAATCCCGGAGGGGCTCTCACCCCTCCCAAGCCATGGGAGCCAAGGACCAGAGGGGAAACCCTTCTCCCATCTAGGGAGGAGGTCAAGGACGAAGAAGAAGAAGGGCGCCTCTCTCCCCCTTGCTTCCGGTGGCGCCGGAGCGCTGCCGGGGGCCATCATCATCACCGCAATCTTAACCAACACCGCCGTCATCTTCACCAACATCTCCATCACCTTCCCCCTTCTATATTCAGCACACTCCCGCAACCCGTTGTACCCTCTACTTGAACATGGTGCTTTATGCTTCATATTATTTTCCGATGATGTGTTGCCATCCTATGATGTCTGAGTAGATTTTTGTTGTCCTATCGGTGATTGATGAATTGCTATGATTGGTTTGAATTGCATATTTTATTGGTGTTGTCCTATTGTGCCCTCCGTGTCGTGCAAGCGTGAGGGATTCCCGCTGTAGGGTTTGCAATATGTTTATGATTTGCTTATGGTGTGTGGCGTGAGTGACAGAAGCACAGACCCGAGTAAGTAGGTTGTTTGCGTAAGGGATAAAGGGGACTTGATGCTTTAATGCTATGGTTGGGTTTTACCTTAATGAATCTTTAGTAGTTGTGGATGCTTGCTAGAGTTCCAATCATAAGTGCATATGATCCAAGTAGATAAAGTATGTTAGCTTATGCCTCTCCCTCAAACAGAATTGCAATAGTGATTACCGGTCTAGTAACATAGTCAGTTGCCTAGGGACAATTCCACAACTCCTACCACCACTTTTCCACACTCGCTATATTTATTTTAGTTGCTTCTTTACCTTAACAGCCCCTAGTTTATATTTACGTGCTCTTTATTATCTTGCAAACATATCCCATCACACCTACAAAGTACTTCTAGTTTCATACTTGTTCTAGGTAAAGCGAACGTCAAGCGTGCGTAGAGTTGTATCGGTGGTCGATAGAACTTTAGGGAATATTTGTTCTACCTTTAGCTCCTCGTTGGGTTCGACACTCTTACTTATCGAAAACTATTGCGATCCCCTATACTTGTGGGTTATCAAGACCTTTTTCTAGCGCCGTTGCCGGGGAGCAATAGCGCGGGCTGAATATTCTCGTGTGTGCTTGTTTGCTTTATCACTAAGTAATTTTTATTTTCTGTTCTTATTTGTTTTCTATCTTTAGTTATGGGTAGAAAACGCAAAATACCAAAAAAATTAGTTGTACCTGCTGAACCAATGGTTGAAGAACCACTCAAAATCTATCACACTTTTGAAGCCTTTTACTTGGATCGTCTTCGATCCCTTTGTGCTCGTGCTGAAACCCCAACTAGCTTAGTTGAGGGCAAATCTTTAGATGAGCATGCTTGTTATGTGCGACACTGTATATCTGAAAAAGGGAAATTATTATGGGGTCAAATTCAACGTTTGCAATGCTATGCTTGGAATTTATGCTATTATTATGATTTTACTTGTTGTTCTGAAAATCCTAAGAAACACCTTCCCTACCAATGTGAGTTTATTGATAATGGAATCTTATCCTCGTGTGCTAAAGGTGTTTATAATTACTATGATGTTCAACAAATTGAAGAATTTGTTGCTTTTAAGGGTGGTTACGAAATTGCTTCTTTGATTGAAAAGTATGGTGCTACTCTTTACGAATCTGAAAATTTTGCCATACTTAAATATTGCTATGATAATTATGCTTCTAATCCTTATGTTAAACCATATATTCAGAACTACTCCGCTGTTCAAGATGAGACTAATATTTTGCAGGAGTCTATGGAAGAAGAAACTGATGAAACTATGAGCTCATTGGATGAAAAAGATGATGAGGAGAGCGAAGAACAAAAGGAGGAAGAGCAGATTGATCACCCGTGCCCACCTTCTAATGATAGTAACTCTTCAACTCATACATTGTTTAATTCCCCTTCGTGCTTACCGAAGGATGATTTCTATGATGATTGCTATGATGATTTCTATGATCCCGTTGATTCTCTTGAAATATCCCTTTTTGATGATGCTTGCTATGCTTGTGGCCAAGATGCCAATATGAATGATGCTTATGGAGATGAACTTGCTATAGTTCCTTATGTTAAACATGAAATTGTTGCTATTGCACCCACGCATGATAGTCCTATTATCTTTTTGAATTCTCCCGATTACTCTATATCGGAGAAGTTTGCACTTATTAAGGATTATATTGATGGGTTCCCTTTTACCGTTGCACATGATGATTTTGATGAATATAATATGCATGTGCTTTCTGCTCCTACTTGCAATTATTATGAGAGAGGAACTATAACTCCACCTCTCTATGTTTCCAATACAATAAAATTGCAAGAAACTGTTTATACTATGCATTGGCCTTTACTATGTGTGCATGAATTGTTCTTTTATGACATGCCGATGCTAGGAAGAGAGTTAGACTTCGTCATTACATGATATATGTTACTTTGTGCTCACTCCTAAATTACAAATCATTGTTAATTAAAATTGGCTTTGATATACCTTGGGATCCGGGTGGATTCATTACTTGAGCACTATATGCCTAGCTTAATGGCTTTAAAGAAAGCGCTGCCAGGAGACAACCGGAAGTTTTAGAGAGTCATTTATTTCTGTTGAGTGCTTTCATATAGTTTAAAACAACAAAAATAAAGAGGGAACCAAAACTTTTCAAAAAGAAAAGCGAAAGTGAGAACGACAAGCATTGTTGAAGTGGGAGAGCTCCTTGAACTTTGTTCATGCTCACGACAACTTTGTGAATCTTGATTACAGAAACTTTTAAACAAAAATAATTATCCCCTTGTACAATTCCATTGTATTATAAAAATAATGTGCCAAGGTTTGCCTTTAGGATGTTTACAATGCTTGTTGGTTTGTACGGTGCAGGACAGAAACTTTGGCTGTAGTGCGCGATTTTACATTTTTAACTGAAACGTAAATTGGTTCTGATTCTTTTTGCACTGTATTTCTATACAACTTGTTTATTTGTTCTAATTTTGGTAGAAATTTTGGGGTACCAGAAGTATGGTGGATGTTCAGATTTCTACAGACTGTTCTGTTTTTGACAGATTCTGTTTTTGATGCATAGTTTGCTTGTTTTGATGAAACTATCAATTTATATCAGTGGATTAAGACATGAAAAAGTTATATTAAAGTAGACACAATGAAAAAACAAAATATGAATTGGTTTGCAAAAGTATTTAGAGTGGTGATTTGCTTTATTATACTAACGGATCTTACCGAGTTTTCTGTTGAAGTTTTGTGTGGATGTAGTGTCTAATCGAGGATGTTAGGATGTGAGAAGAAGGAAGAGAGGCAAGAGCTCAAGCTTGGGGATGACCGAGGCACCCCAAGTAAATATTCAAGAAGACTCAAGCGTCTAAGCTTGGGGATGCTGGGGAGGCGTCCCCTCTTTCTTCAACAAGTATCGGTATGTTTCGGATTCGTTTCGTTCATGCATTATGTGCAAGTCTTGGAGCATCTTTTGTAATTAGGTTTTACTTTTCTTTTATACACCATGCTGGTATGAGATAGTCCTTGGTTGATTTATAGAATGATCTATGCACTTCACTTATATCTTTTGAGTATGTCTTTCTAGAATGCTTCATGTGCTTCACTTATATCAATTGAAGTTTGGATTGCCTGTTTTTCTTTACATAGACAACCGCCCTTTGTAGAATGCTCTTTTGCTTCACTTATATTTGTTAGAGCACGGGCATATCTTTTGTAGAAAGAATTAAACTCTCTTGCTTCACTTATATCTATTTAGAGAGATGACACGAACTGGTCATTCACATGGTTAGTCATAAAATCCTACATAAACTTGTAGATCGCTGAATATGATATGTTTGATTCCTTGCAATAGTTTTGCGATATAAAGATGGTGATATTAGAGTCATGCTAGTTGAGTAATTGTGAAATTGAGAAATACTTGTCTTGAGGTTTGCAAGTCTCGTAGCATGCACGTATGGTGAACTGTTATGTAACGAAGTCGGAGCATGAGGTGTTTATTGATTGCCTTCCTTATGAGTGGCGGTCGGGGATGAGCGATGGTATTTTCCTACCAATCTATCCCCCTAGGAGCATGCGCGTAGTACTTTGTTTTGATGACTAATAGATTTTTGCAATAAGTATGTGAGTTCTTTATGACTAATGTTGAGTCCATGGATTATACACACTCTCACCCTTCCATCATTGCTATCCTCTTCGGTACCGTGCATTGCCCTTTCTCATCTCGAGAGTTGGTGCAAACTTCGCCGGTGCATCCAAACCCCGTGATACGATACGCTCTGTCACACATAAGCCTCATTATATCTTCCTCAAAACAGCCACCATACCTACCTATTATGGCATTTCCATAGCCATTCCGAGATATATTGCCATGCCACTTTCATCACCATCATCATATTCATGACATACATTACTTTTGTCTTATTGCTTTGCATGATCGTAAGATAGCTAGCATGATGTTTTCATGGCTTGTCCGTTTTTTGATGTCATTGCTACGCTAGATCATTGCACATCCCGGTACACCGCCGGAGGCATTCATATAGAGTCATAACTTTGTTCTAGTATCGAGTTGTAATATCGAGTTGTAAGTAAACAAAAGTGTGATGATCATCATTATTAGAGCGTTGCCCCCAAAAAAAGAGAGGCCACAGAAGCCTAAATAAAAAAAGGGGCCAAAGAAGCCCGCAAAAAAATAAATAATAAAAAGGGGCAATGTTACTATCCTTTTTCCACACTTGTGCTTCAAAGTAGCACCATGTTCTTCATGTAGTGATTCTCATATCTTGTGCTTCAAAGTAGCACCATTTTCTTCATATAGATTGTCTCCTATGTTGTCACTTTCATATGCTAGTGGGAATTTTCATAATAGAACTTGGCTTGTATATTCCAACGATGGGCTTCCTCAAATGCCCTAGGTCTTCATGAGCAAGCAAGTTGGATGCACACCCACTTAGTTTCTTTTGTTGAGCTTTCATACACTAATAGCTCTTAGTGCATCTGTTGCATGGCAATCCCTACTCCTCACATTGATATCTATTGATGGGCATCTCCATAGCCCGTTGATATGCCTAGTTGATGTGAGACTTTCTCCTTTTTTTGTCTTCTCCACATAACCCCCATCATTATATTCTATTCCACCTATAGTGCTATGTCCATGGCTCACGCTCATGTATTGCGTGAAAGTTGAAAAGGTTTGAGAAACGTCAAAAGTATGAAACAATTGCTTGGCTTGTCATCGGGGTTGTGCATGATGTGAATGCTTTGTGTGGTGAAGATGGAGCATAGCCAGACTATATGATTTTGTAGGGATGAGCTTTCTTTGGCTATGTTATTTCAATAAGACATAATTGCTTGGTTGGTATGCTTGAAGTATTATTGTTTTTATGTCAAAAGATAGATTATTACTTTGAATCACTCGTGTCTTAATATTCATGCCATGATTAGACATATGATCAAGATTATGCTAGGTAGCATTCCACATCAAAAATTATCTTTTTTATCATTTACCTACTCGAGGACGAGCATGAATTAAGCTTGGGGATGCTGATACGTCTCCATCGTATCTATAATTTTTTATTGTTCCATGCCAATATTATTCACTTTCATATACTTTTTGGCAACTTTTTATATTATTTTTGGGACTAACATATAGATCTAGTGCCCAGTGCCAGTTCCTGTCTGTTGCATGTTTTTTGTTTTGCAGAATATCCATATCAAACCGAGTCCAAACGGGATAAAAACGGACGGAGCTTATTTTTGGAAAATATGGAAAATTCCAGAAGAAAAATCCACGCGAGACGGTGTCCGAGGTGGTCACGAGGTAGGGCGCGCCCTACCCCCCCCCCCCCCAGGCGCGCCCCTGACCCTCGTGGTTCACCCGTAAGGCGGTTGATGCTCTTCTTTTGCCGCAAGAAAGATAATATTCGGAAAAAATCACGGCGAAGGTTTCAGGCCAATCGATTACGGATCTCCATATATACACGAAGCGGTGAAAGCAGAGCCGTGATGTAACGCAGAAGCAGAGAGATAGATCCAATCTCGGAGGGGCTCTCGCCCCTCCCAAGCCATGGGAGCCAAGGACCAGAGGGGAAACCCTTCTCCCATCTAGGGAGGAGGTCAAGGAAGAAGAAGAAGAAGAAGGGGGCCTCTCTCACCCTTGCTTCCGGTGGCGCCGGAGCGCTGCCGGGGGCCATCATCATCACCTCAATCTTCACCAACACCGCCGTCATCTTCACCAACATCTCCATCACCTTCCCCCTTCTATATTCAGCGGTCCAATCTCCCGCAACCCGCTGTACCCTCTACTTGAACATGGTGCTTTATGCTTCATATTATTTTCCGATGATGTGTTGCCATCCTATGATGTCTGAGTAGATTTTCGTTGTCCTATCGGTGATTGATGAATTGCTATGATTGGTTTGAATTGCATATTTTATTGGTGTTGTCCTATTGTGCCCTCCGTGTCGCGCAAGCGTGAGGGATTCCCGTTGTAGGGTTTGCAATATGTTTATGATTTGCTTATGGTGGGTGGCGTGAGTGTGAAGCCTGAGACCGAGTAAGTAGGTTGTTTGCGTATGGGATAAAGGGGACTTGATGCTTTAATGCTATGGTTGGGTTTTACCTTAATGAATCTTTAGTAGTAGCGGATGCTTGCTAGAGTTCCAATCATAAGTGCATATGATCCAAGTAGAGAAAGTATGTTAGCTTATGCCTCTCCCTCAAATAGAATTGCAATAGTGATTACCAGTCTAGTAATATAGTCAGTTGCCTAGGGACAATTCCACAACTCCTACCACCACTTTTCCACACTCGCTATATTTACTTTAGTTGCTTCTTTACCTTAACAGCCCCTAGTTTATATTTACGTGCTCTTTATTATCTTGCAAACCTATCCCGTCACACCTACAAAGTACTTCTAGTTTCATACTTGTTCTAGGTAAAGCGAACGTCAAGCGTGCGTAGAGTTGTATCGATGGTCGATAGAACTTTAGGGAATATTTGTTCTACCTTTAGCTCCTCGTTGGGTTCGACACTCTTACTTATCGAAAACTGTTGCAATCCTCTATACTTGTGGGTTATCAAGCAGCTCCAGCCCAGTCAGACTGTCTTCCATGGCATTGTGCCCGGCCCTTCCTGCTCACCAATCGACAAGATCAAGACAGATGTCCTCTTCGGAGACAAGGATCACTTCTGCCACGAGGCAACTTGGTTTGAGGTGGCTGACCTGGAGAGCCCTTATCAGGCGCTCCTAGGCCGGCAGCTCTAGCCAAGTTCATGGCGGTGCCACATTATGCCTACCTCAAGATGAAGATGCCGGGAACCAAGGGCATTATCACTATAGCCGGAGACTACAAGAAGTCGGCCGCCTGTGCTGCTGCTAGCACCCAGCTGGCCGAGTCCCTGGTGATCGCTGCCGAGAAGAAGCTCCTGGACCGGATTATGGCCATGGCCAGCAAGCAGCCAGACCTGTCACCAGACCCCATGGAGTCGGAGACCCAGGGCTCCTTCCAGCCGGCCAAAGAAACCAAGAAGATACCCTTGGATCCAAACCACCCGAAGAGGTTTGCTATCGTAGGGACCAATCTCGACAGCAAATAGGAAAGCCAGCTCGTCGATTTCCTCCGTGAGAATCGGGACATCTTCGCATGGTCTCCCAAAGACATGCCGGGTGTTCCGACGGATTTCGCCGAGCACAAGCTACATGTCCGAGCAGATGCAAAACCAGTCAAGCAACCCCTCCGCCGCCTGTCAGAGGAGAAGAGAAGAATTGTTGGTGAAGAGATAGCCCAGCTCCTAGCAGCCGGCTTCATTATGGAAGTGTTCTTTCCAGAATGGCTTGCCAACCCAGTCCTTGTACTGAAGAAGAACAACAAGTGGCGCATGTGTATTGATTATACCAGCCTCAACAAGGCCTGCCCAAAAGATCCGTTTGCTTTGCCATGAATAGACCAAGTGATAGACTCCACAGCCGGATGCGAGCTGTTGAGTTTTTTGGATGCCTACTCAGGATACCACCAGATCAAGTTGAACCCGGACGATCGGCTGAAGACCTCCTTCATCACACCATTTGGAGCCTTCTACTACCTGACCATGACATTCGGCTTGAGAAATGTCGGTGCCACTTTTCAACGTTGCATGCAGAAATGCCTCCTCAAGCAACTCGGCAGTAATGCCCACGTCTATGTAGACGATATTTTGGTGAAGACGGAGAAGCGCGGCACCCTCTTGGAAGATCTCAAGGAGACTTTTGATAATGTGCGCCGTTTTCAAGTCAAGCTCAACCCGTAGAAGTGTGTCTTCGGAGTACCAGCCGGCCAGCTCCTTGGTTTCTTTGTCTCAGAGCGCGGCATCGAGTGCAACCCTGTCAAGATCAAGGCCATCGAGAGGATGGAGAGACCTGCCCGACTGCGGGACGTCTAGAAGTTCACCGGGTGCTTGGCATCCATCAGCTGCTTCATTAGTCGGCTGGGCGAAAAGGCTCTTCCCCTGTACCAGTTAATGAAGAAGATCACTCACTTCGAGTGGAACGACATGGCGGACAAGGCCTTTCTCTAGTTGAAGAAGATGCTGACCACGCCGCTTGTCCTGGCGGCTCCGGCTGCTAAGGATCCCATGCTCCTCTACATCGCTGCCACCAGCCGGGTGGTCAACACTGTCATTGTGGTAGAGCGCCCGGAAGACGGCAAGGCACAGCTAGTCCAGAGGCCTGTGTACTACTTGAATGAGGTGCTGTCAACCTCAAAGCAGAACTACCCCCACTACCAGAAGATGTGCTACAGTGTGCACTTTGCTGCCAAGAAGCTCAAGCCATACTTTCATGAGCACCCCATCATGGTTGTCTGCACCGCCCCGATTGCTGAGATCATAGGCAACAAAGATGCATCAAGCTGGGTGGCCAAATGGGCCATCGAGCTGGCCCCCTACACCATCTTCTACCAGCCTCGCACCGCCATCAAGTCCCAAGCGTTGGCCAGCTTCCTCATTGACTGGGCCGAGACCCAGTACCTGCCGCCAGCACCGGATTCCACCCATTGATGGATGCACTTTGATGGCTCAAAGATGCGCACCGGCTTGGGAGTCAGCATCGTCCTCACCTCTCCCAAAGGCGACAAGCTCAGATACACACTTCAAATTCACTTTGCCACTTCCAACAACGTGACCGAGTATGAGGCGCTAGTACATGGACTCTGGCTGGCCAAAGAGATCGGCATCCGCCAGATCATGTGCTACAGCGACTCGGACTTGGTGGTCCAACAGTCATCTGGCGACTGGGACGTCAAGGATGCAAACATGGCAAGCTACTGCTTCCTCATCCAGCAAATCAGCGGACATTTTGAAGGGTGCGAGTTCATTCATGTGCCACGGGCCGATAACGAGCAAGCAGATGCCCTAGCATGGATTGGATCCACCCGACAAGTCATACCAGCCGGCGTCTCCCTTCAGCACCTCCTCAAGCCGTCTATCAAGCCTTTGCCGAAATCAGAGTCTATCTTCGTTCCGACCGCCCCCGGAGTAGTCGGATCCGCCTCGGGGGCTGCAGCCGTTGGCCTGGGGACTGCAGCAGTCGCACCTGGCCCGGGGACTTCAGAGCCCGGCCCGGGGCTGCAGCAGTCGGCCCGGGGACTTCGGCAGGCGGCTCGGGGACTGCAGCAGTCGCACCCGGTCCGGGGGCTGCGGCAGTCGGACCGGGGACTTCAACAACGCCACAAGCGGCGGAAGACTCCACCCAACCGCCCTAGTACCAGTGGCCGTAATGACAATGGACGAAGTCCAAGCACCATCATGGGCGCATCCCATCCTCAACTTCCTGGTGAGCGGAGAGCTACCAGCCGATGAGATCTTGGCCCGGCAGGTGCAACGCCGGGCAGGAGCATACATGATAGTCAACAAAGAGCTTGTCAGGCGCAGCGTCACTAGTGTGTTCCAGCGCTGCGTAGAGCCAGAGAAGGGCAAAGCAATCCTCAGAGACATCCACCAAGGAGAGTGCGGCCACCACGCGGCCTACAGGTCTCTTGTCGCCAAAGCTTTCCGCCATGGTTTCTTTTGGCCGACTAAAAGTGCAACTATCCCTGGGTGGTTTTGGTAATGAATAACAACATATAGCTCATTGAGCTAATACTATTTCAAGATAAATATTTCAGGAAAGCTCAATGATTCATAACTACTTTCTCATATCCACATATGTCCCAAAACAAAAGTCAAACTCGGCCCCACCGAAACTTTCTATCCGGCGCCACCGAGCTCTCTTGACATAGCCACTGCCACAAACCCTAGTCACTTTGGTCTCACCGAGATGGGATTGCAAACTCTCTATTTCCCTTCGTAATGTTTCGGTCTAACCGAGATGAGCAATCGGTCCCACCGAGTCTGCAATGCAAACTCTCTGTTTCCTTTTTGTAATGCTTTGGTCCCACCGTGACGAGCGAATCAGTCCCACCGAGTTTGCCTGACCAACTCTCTGTTTGCTTATTACCAAAATCGGTCCCACCGAGTTTGAGTAATCGGTCCAACCGAGATTACGTTATGCCCTAACCCTAATGAAATCGGTCCCACCGAGTTGACATGTCGGTCCCACCGAAATGCCTTACGGTCACATTATGAACCAAATCGGTCCAACCGAGTTTTCTACATCGGTCCCACCGAGTTTGGTGATTTGTGTGTAACGGTTAGATTTTGTGTGGAGGCTATATATACCCCTCCACCCGCTCTTCCTTCGTGGAGAGAGCCATCATAACATGCCTACACTTCCAACATACATTTTCTGAGAGAGAACCACCTACACTTGTGTTGAGGTCAAGATATTCCATTCCAACCACATAAATCTTGATCTCTAGCCTTCCCCAAGTTGCTTTCCACTCAAATCATCTTTCTACCAAATCCAATCCTATGAGAGAGAGTTGAGTGTTGGGGAGACTATCATTTGAAGCACAAGAGCAAGGAGTTCATCATCAACACACCATCTATTACCTTTTGGAGAGTGGTATCTCCTGAATTGGCTAGGTGTCACTTGGGAGCCTCCGTCAAGATTGTGGAGTTGAACCAAGTAGTTTGTACGGGCAAGGAGATGGCCTACTTCATGAAGATCTACCCTAGTGAGGCAAGTCCTTCGTGGGCGACGGCTATGGTGGGATAGACAAGGTTGCTTCTTCATAGACCCTTCGTGGGTGGAGCCCTCCATGGACTCGAGCAACCGTTACCCTTCGTGGGTTGAAGTCTCCATCAACGTGGATGTACGATAGCACCACCTATCGGAACCACGGATAGAAAATCTCCGTGTCTACATTGCGTTTGCTCCCTCCAAACTCCTCCCTTTACCTTCATATGCAATTGTTTTACATTCCGCTGCTATACTCTTAGAATTGCATGTGTAGGTTGATTACTTGATTTGTGCCAAGTTGCTAAAATCTTCCAGGACTTAAAATTGGGAAAAGGCTAGATTTTTATTTGGTCAAGTAGTCTAATCACCCCCCCTCTCTAGACATACTTTCGATCCTACAATTGGTATTAGAGCTTTGGTCTCCATTTGCTTTGATTTCCATAGCTTTTAGTGATCATAGCCTTGGTTTCACAACCTAGGAGAGTATGGCGTCTAGCAAGGGAAATTACCACCATAGAGGTCCTTACTTTGACGGTACTAATTTTGCTAGTTGGAAGCATAAGATGAAAATGCATATTCTTGGACATAACCCCGCCGTTTGGGCTATTGTGTGTATTGGCTTGCAAGGTGAATTTCTTTGATGGGAGAGAACCGAACCGTGAAGCTACCACAGAAGAGTTGAAGATGCTACAATACAACGCTCAAGCTTGTGATATTCTCTTCAACGGATTGTGCCCCGAAGAATTCAAAAAAATCAGCCGTCTTGAGAATGCAAAGGAAATTTGGGATACTTTGGTTGATATGCATGAAGGTACCGACTCCGTCAAGGAATCCAAATTGGATGTGCTTCAAAGTCAACTTGACAAGTTCAAAATGAAGGATGGTGAAGGTGTTGCTGAAATGTACTCTAGGCTTGCTCTCAACACAAATGAGATTGCCGGCTTAGGAAGTGAAGAGATGACAGATAGATTCATCATCAAGAAGATCCTAAGAGCCTTGGATGGAAAATATGATACCGTGTGCACATTGATCCAAATGATGCCCAACTACAAAGATCTCAAGCCAACGGAAGTCATTGGAAGAATTGTTGCTCATGAGATGTCACTTAAGGATAAGGAAGAGCTTCACAACAAGTCAAGTGGTGCTTACAAAGCCCCATGTGATGCTCCCACATCATCAAGTGAGAAACAAACCTTCAATGAAGAATTGAGCCTAATGGTAAGAACTTCAACAAGTTCTACAAGTGTAGAAGCAAGGAAAGAAGTTCCAAGTCAAGGTCCTACAATGACAAAAGATCTTCTAGTCATGAACGAAATTGCTATAATTGTGGAAGACCCGGACACTACTCCAATGAGTGTACGACTCCTACAAAAGAAGAGAAGATTCTCCCAAGAGAAGAAGTAGAAGAGAAGAATCACCACCAAGAGAGAGAAGGAGTAGAGATGATCGATATGAACGAAGACCCTCTCAGAGAAGCAAGGATTCGGAGAGGAAGGACAAATAATCAAGGAGCTACACAAAAAGAAGACATCAAGCTCATGTTGGTGAATGGGTATCCGGCTCCGACTCCGACCATCACTCCAAAAGAAGTTATCACTCCGACTCCGAATATACTCAAGATGAAGGTGTTGCCGGTCTAGCACTTGTGTCAACCAACTCCTATGACATATTTGACTCACCAAACGAAGGAATTGGAAGATGCTTCATGGCCAAAGGTCCAAAGGTATCACACCCCGAGTATGTTGATTTCAATAGTGATGAAGATGATTATCTAGGAGATGATGATTTACTTGTTGACAACTCTAGTTATGAGAACTATGATGAACTTGCTATTAATCATGATAATCAAGATAAAACAAATGATGATGATAAGAAAAAGATTGAGCATCTAACTAAAGAACTAAACACTCTTAAGCTAGCTCATGAAACTACCTTGGAAGATCATCGAGAACTTTTAAAGACTGATGAGAAGCTACGCTTTGAAAAGCTCAACCTTGAGCAAGAGCATGACTTCTTAAAAGCAATCAATGATGATCTTCGCAAGAAAATTTCTTCTTACATTGCCAAGCGTTTACTCTTGTCTACTTACATGCCACAAGTTAAGTCTAGCAATAAGAACAATAAAGATTCTTCTTCTAGTAGCAACAACAATCATGCTAAATCCAATGTTGTTGCTTCTAGTAGTTCTCTTGATTCCACTAATGACTCTCTTAGACAAGTTACACTTGAGCAAGAAAATAGCTTTTTGAAGGGAATTATAGAGAAATGTGTTTACAAGAGTCTTGCCGGGAGTAAGCAATTTGAGGAAATTGTACGCAAGCAAGGAAGACACTGGAAGAATCAAGGTGTTGGTTTTGAACGAAAGTTCAATGCCGATGGAGTTGAGTGGGAAGAAGATCAATATCCCAAGACGAAGTTCGTTCGTCAACAAGAGAAGTACGATCCTACTTCTTTCCAAGGAACACAAGCTCAAGATGATCTTCCACCACAAGTCCACAAGCTAAAAGTCAAGGACAAGCTTCAAGAGGAAATTGATGCATTTGAAGAAGCACCTAAAGCCTTGGTCAAGTGGGTTCCCAAGACTACATCAAGTTCCACTTCATCAAGTATGACTACAACTCCAAGGATTCCCATCAAGATGGTGTGGATCCCTAAGAAGAAGAACTAGAGAGTTTTTGAGGATGACTCCGCCAACATACTTCACTCTCATCATTTTGGCGAGGACAAGTGCAAACAACTTTCACATCTTGCACTAGTTCAAGGAGTCACAAACCCTCTTGTTGGTAAGACAAGGGACAAGGTAACCTAATGCATTCATGGACATCATCTCATGTGAATATCACTGAGGGAGTTCCGGACTAGGGGGTGTCCGGATAGCCGAACTATCATCATCGGCCGGACTCCAAGACTATGAAGATACAAGATTGAAGACTTCGTCCCGTGTCTGGATGGGACTTTCCTTGGCGTGGAAGGCAAGCTTGGCGATACGGATATGTAGATCTCCTACCTTTGTAACCGACTTTGTGTAACCCTAGCCCTCTCCGGTGTCTATATAAACCGGATGGCTTTAGTCCATAGGACGAACAACAATCATGCCATAGGCTAGCTTCTAGGGTTTAGCCTCTTTGATCTCGTGGTAGATCCACTCTTGTAACACACATCATCAATATTAATCTAGTAGGACGTAGGGTTTTACCTCCATCAAGAGGGCCCGAACATGGGTAAAACATCGTGTCCCTTGTCTCCTGTTACCATCCGCCTAGACGCACAGTTCGGGACCCCCTACCCGAGATCCGCCGGTTTTGACACCGACATTGGTGCTTTCATTGAGAGTTCCTCTGTGTCGTCGCCATCAGGTAGGATGCTCATCTTGTCTTTAAAGACGATACTATCACCAAAGGAGCCTTGGCCGCTGGCCAGACTCTTCGGCTAGGTGGTTTTCTTATGACCGCCAGCCCGGCCACCGCGCCGAGATGACCTCTCGAGTCATCGAAACCAATCTCCGGGTTAGTTCGGAACTTGCCGAACAGTTAGATCCGATCGAGCTCTCCTCCATAAACGAGCTCTTGGATCGCATCGCTGCCCTGGAAGTCGCCACAGACTACGACCGGATCGGGCCTAAAACCGATCTGAGAGAGATCAACTCTCCCCAGGCTACCTATCATGTTGCTGTGATAGAGCAGCAATGCGGCGATTCTTCTTGTATCTTAAGGACTAGTTACGTCCGGATTCCCAATCCCTCCGTACCGGATTCCCGCAGAGGGACGGATGTCGATCAAGCCCTGAACTTAAAGTCAGGCGGCGGATTGGACTCATTGGATAACACTCGAAAATCCAAACTTCCAAGTTCGGAAACTTCTCAGCCCTTGAGTCCTAAAATTGGACGGGGTTCCGGATCTAGTTCCACCCACCCACCCAAACATTAGCGATCTCTCTCGAATTCGGCAAGAGCCCGCTGAAACAGTACATCATTACTGGGCCAGATTCCTCCTGGTTATGAACAGGATAAAGGACTGCCGAGAGGAGGACGCAATCCCAATTTTCTGCAATAATTGCACGGACGAGGGAATCCTAAACGCCATAAGTCGTCGCGAAATTACACGCTTTACTGACTTGGTGACAATAGTACAAAAGTACTGTGCGATGGAGAGCGCCTGGAAAACCGAAAGTAAATTTTGGGATAATCCGGCCCCGAATACATCCCTAGTCCGAAACAAAAGGGTGCATCATTATCAATCACCGGGTTGAATATCAAAACCAAAACCCCTAAAAGTGCGGAACCGTCTTTGGAGGGTTGGCTCAATGGACCTGCAAAATCAACGAGACGGAGGGCGCCACTCCAACACACAGCCTTGAGCGTGTTGGATACTACGGCAGTGGCCAAAAGTGGCGTAGGCTTTTTAGCCCCGGCAACCAACCCAAAGATACCGATGACGGTATTAACAGTCTTGAGAATTTTGCATCAAATAAAATGCGAAGCGAACAATCTGCAGCCTCGCGAAGTCTACCAAGTAGCAACAACAAATCCATGGGCGACACGGCTATCACCTTCAACGCCAGACGAACCTAAATTCGAACAGCTAGAGCACCAACCGCATTGGTCCTCGGTCCGATAGTGGACGGTTTTGCCTTACTAAGGTACTCATGGATGGCGGCAGTAGATTAAACCTCATCTATGAAACTCTTCAAAAATGGAAATTGACTGGAGCCGCATTGAGCGAAGCAGCACAACCTTGAGAGGATAATCCCTAGTCGAGAAATACGTTGCACAGGAAAAATCACACTAGATGTAGTGTTGGCTCACCGGACAATTACAGGTCCGAGGAGGTCACGTTTCAAGTGGCCCCATTCGCAGCGGATATCACGCTTTGTTAGGCGAGAGGATTCACAATCTTCCAAGCTATACCCCATTACGGGTACATGAAGCTCAAAATGCCCGGACCCAATGGGATAATCACTCGCCGATGATCCGGATACAACACTCCGCTGAAAATAAGCAGACTTGCGGCCCTAGAGGCATTGTCCAAAGCCCTAGCGGCGGAGGAACTAACTACGCTGCGCTCCATGGTGGATAGGGACGATGTGATACTCGATAAGAGGTCCAAGTCCACCTCTTTTAAACCAACAGACGAAATAGTCAAATTTCAGGTCCATCCAACGGACCCCACAAAGACGGCCTTCATTAGGGCACAATTAAGTCCTGATGTCGAATCTGCACTACGAGAATTCCTTCGGGAAAATTGGGACATTTTTGCACGGCACCCTTCAGACATGCCAGGAATCCCACGCAGTGGCGAGCACAGCCTAAATATCCTAAAAGGATTCAAGCCGGTCAAACAAGCTCTTCGGCGATTTTCCGAACCCAAAAGACAGGCAATGGGAGAGAAGCTAGCCAAACTCTTAGAAGCCGGATTCATCAGAGATATAAAACATCCGGACTGGCTAGCCAACTTAGTAATGGTACCAAAAAAGGACAAATCCTGGCGCCTCTGCGTCGATTTTAAAGACCTTAACAAGGCCTGTCCAAAGGACCCTTTCCCCCTCCCTCGCATCGACCAAATCATCGATGCTACCGCAGGGCACGATTCATTGTGCTTCCTCGATGCATACTCCGGATACCATCAAATCAAGATGGCGGAGAAAGACCAGGCCGCAACGGCATTCATTACTCCATATGGGCCATTCTGCTTCAACACAATGCCCTTCGGACTCAAAAACGCCGGCGCAACATATCAGCGCATGATTCAAACATGTCTGGCTACCCAGATAGGAAAAACAGTAGAGGCATACGTAGACGATGTGGTCGTCAAAAACAAACACATCGGAACTCTAGTAGAAGACTTGAGGGTGACATTCGGCAACCTCCGAGCATATGACATAAAGCTCAATCCGGAAAAATGCGTCTTCGGCGTACCGTCCGGAAAGCTCTTGGGCTTCATCGTATCCGGTAGAGGAATTGAAGCAAACCCGGCCAAAATCTGAGCTCTGTCAAAATTGGATATTCCAAAAGACCTCAAGCAGATACAAAAACTAACCGGATGCGTAGCGGCCTTAAGTCGCTTCATCTCCCGTTTGGGAGAAAAGGCTCTGCCCCTCTACCGCCTCCTCCGGCGCACCGAACATTTCGAATGGACGAATGCTGCCACAGCTGGACTCGAAGAAATAAAAGCCATACTGGCAACAAATCCGGTTCTGGTCGCGCCCAACCTGGGCGAACCTATGATTTTATATATCGCAACAACACATCAAGTTGTCGGTAGCGGTACTCGTCATTGAGCGAAAGCGAAGGGCACAAATTCCCTCTTCAAAACCAGTGTACTACGTATCCCTTGTTCTAACTCCATGCAAATCCGGTACCCACATTATCAAAAGATAGCGTGTCACGGTGTTCATAGCATCCGGAAGCTGCGACACTACTTTCAAGAGTGTTCCATAACGGTGGCCTCGAAGTACCTCTCAACGATATTATGAACAATCGTGACGCAACGGGCAGGATTGCAAAATGGGCTATCGAGCTCTTACCATTTGACATAACCTACAAACCACGGCGAGCTATAAAGTCACAGGTTCTGGCTGACTTCGTCACCGAATGGACCGAAGCCGAACTCCCTAAAGAGTACGGCGCGTACTCCAACTGGATCATGCATTTCGACGGATCCAAAATGTTGGCTGGCTTGGGGGCTGGCGTCGTCCTGACGTCCCCAACTGGAGACACAATCCAACTGGACTCCAACAACGCAGCTGAATACGAGGCCCTTCTACATGGCCTCCGGATGGCAATCTCCATGGGCATTCAACGCCTAGAGGTGCGCGGGGATTCAAACCTCGCAATATCCCAAGTAAATGGAGACTTTCACGCCAAAGATCCAAAATGGCAGCTTACCATAGCGCCGTCCTAAAATGTCATTTCGGTTCGAAGGACTAGAATTCCATCATGTAGCCGGGATAATAACCAGGCAGCAGGCGTGTTAGAACGCATCGGCGCTAAGCGAGGCGCCGTCCCTCCTAACATCTTCACAGAGCGGCTCTTTAAGCCATCCGTATTATGGGAAGAGGAGTCGGAAATAACAATCCGGAGCCATTGCATCACCTAACTCAGACAATTACGACACAATCGGTGGCTCAGCCAATGAAATAACACCTTCACTCACGAAATAATGGCAGTAATTGCCCGTGGACAGAACCATTCCTAGCCTACTTAATGCGGCAGGAACTTCCGAAGACCAAAATGAGGCCCATTGCATAGTTCGGCGATCTAAAGCCTACAAGGTCCATGAGGAGAACTTTATAAGAAAAGCACAACCTGGAGTCCTTCAAAGGTGTATCTCCAAGAGGAAGGGTGAAATCTCTGGCTGAAATTCACGCCGGACTCGGCGGGCACCACGCTGCAGCCCGGGCCCTTGTAGGCAAGGCCTTCCAGACAGGATTTTATTGGCCGACAGCCCGGCAGATGCTCGAGATTTAGTCCAACGATGTGTCGGTTGCCGCTCTTTGCTAATCGAGCCACATGCCACCCACCGCCCTCAAAACTATACCCATTACCGGCGTTCGCGGTGCAGGGGCTTGACATGGTTGGACCCTTAAAGGGAACCCACAAGAACAAATACTTATTGGTCATGGTGGACAAATTCACCAAATGGATTGAGGCCAAGCCGGTTAAAACGGCAGAATCCGGACCGGTGATATACTTCATATCCGGGGTAGTACACCGTTTGGCGTCCCCACAGCATCATCGCGATAACGGCACGAACTTCACGGCCGGCGAGGTTAAACTCTGGTGCAAAAACATGGGCATTAAGCTCGATTACGCTTCAGATCTATCACCCCCAAACTAACGGTCAAGTCGGCGAGCAAATGGTCTAATCATGGCGGCATCAAACCCGACTAGTGCGGTCCCTCAAGGAATCTAACACGCCTTTGGGTAGAGGAGCTCGACTCCGTACTGGGGCTGCGGACCACGCCAAACCGAACTACGGATTCACACCATTTTTCATGGTATACGGCGAGGCAGTCCTGCCTGCGATATAATTCATGACTCACCTCGTGTAGCGCGCATACGACGAAAAAGAAGCCGAGCTAGATCGGCAGGACAGTTTGGACGCCTTAGAGGAGGCGGGATGTGGCAAAGGCTCGTTCCGCATTTTATCGCCAGCAGCTCGAAGATATCAAAGGAGAGAATGCGGGCCAAAACTTACAATGTTGGCGAACTTGTTCTCGCTGCGGACAAGAAAAGGACAAACTTAAGCCCAAGTGGGAAGGTCCCTTCATCATCGACCAAGTCGACCGCGGAGCATACCGTCTCACGAACGATCGACAACCGACTCGAGCCGAACCTATGGAGCGCAGCCCGTCTCCGAAGATTCTCGCCTAACGCGGACTCGGGTTCATCTCACTCCCCGTCCACCTTTTTTACTGTCTCTCGTCCTCCTCCTTCTTCCCACTTTTTTTCAATACCTTTTATGGGCTGATTTGCGCTTTGTTACGACACACTTGATGTGCTCGGCACTCATTATACTGGGGCTTCTTTAATGAAGCTTATTCACACGGGCTTCATGCCCAACACATGTGTCATACTTCCGCATGTACCTTTTATTCACCATTATATGCATCGATATGACTTAAGTTTTGGCCAAGCTGGGTTGCTGGCTCCTGTGCTTACCCCTCGTTCCCGATTGTTCGGCTAGGAGGTAAAGGAGCACCTCTGCGATTATTCTTGCCGGGTCAGCGGATGTGTACCTCGACCGGGTGAAGCGAAAGCTAAGCGTTCTTAAGAGAATATTCGGTCGGTGACTTGAAATATGATTTATTACTTACTTATTTATCTGCCCCGGATGCTTTTTTCTGCTATTTTCGCATCCGGCATTGCACTTTAGGGCATGCCTCCGAGAAAGGAACCCTTAACAGAACTATTCTCCCTGGAAGATGTTTCTTACTAACCATGTAATATAACATAACTAGTTGGGCACTTATGCGATAAAGCAATTATGACTCCGACGCCTTGTCTCCATGCATGCCTCGGTTCTTTTATAACCGTAAGGGTATTCGGACACACTCGGACTGTTGGGTCCCGAGGTTGAAGCGAAAGCGGTCCGCAAAGACAAACGATCTACAATCCGGCTAGAAGGCATTTTACATGTCATTTCAAATTACATCGTCAAACCGACTGATTGTACTCCTCCTCAATCCCATCTAACAGGTTGTCTAGTTTACGATCTGTTGGGAATATTCATGACCAGTTCTACTTGGCCGTACATCAAGCTCACAGGGATTTCCTTCCCATCAGGCCCCGTAGGTCCGACCTCGGCCATGTGGTTTGGGTCAGACTTCGGGTAACGTGTCTTCACCATGGCCAGGCCTCCCTGGCACCCTGACGGCAGGCCTATATCTTCCACAAACGGAGGCGTCGCTGTGCTCCCTGAAGCTTCTCAGCAAGCTCACCAAGGCCCTCGGGTAGCGAGACAGATGGCCATAAAGCATGAATGACGCCACTCATCGCCTGCCGAACAAGTTCGAGCAATTGCACTAGCTCGGGAAGTTGGTCACCCGTTGACTCAAGCATTTCCTCCACAGGGCGACCTGTGAGCACACCTAAAGACATATTTCTGTCAATCGACTTCCTCGCCGAATTCTTCTTTTCAAAGGAATTTGTTCAAGCACTTACTATAAATGCCGCGACGAAGCCGTTGATTCTCCTTCACGGAGCCAGACAGCTGGGCCCGAACACCTTTCAGCTCTTCTCCTTGCTGGGTGTGGGCATCTTGGAGCTTGTTTCTCTCCTGCTGCACCTTCATAAGCACCCTCTCACCGGCCTTTAGCTGACGCAGTAGCTGTTGCTTGTCCGGATCTAGTCCGGCGCCCTCTGCAATATTATTGTCAGATTCACGTCGCACTTTGCTAAACAATTATCTTTTCAAAGTACGTCTTACCAGTGGGGTCTCTGTGGCTCCCCACATGGCGGCAGATCTTGCCTCAAGTTGGGCCTTGCACTCTTGGAGCTCCTGGGACAGATGGGTATTCTTCTTCGTAAGATCCTGCATAATAATTGATCCTTAAATCAGTTATTTCAACTATTTTAAGTCTCGGGGGCTACTGTCATATATAACTATTAAAATTACTTACCCGTATGTCTTTCACATACTGCTCTGTGGCTCTGGTTAACCCATCTTGAGCGGCACGGAGATGCGCGTTTCCCGCTTCAAAGGCATTTAACGCCTCCGGGGAGAAACACGCGTCACGAAGAATTGTCCAGCGACGCCTGTGATTCATGGCGCTCTCCACCTCAGACCGGGTGGCGGACAGCCTGTCGGCATCCTCCGTCGGAGGAGCGTCCGGCTCACGCCTTGTATTCGCCTCCCCTCCCGGACCATGCGTTGGAGCATGGCCGGCGGAGGCTTGATTGGCAACCTCTCCGGACACTGTCCGGCGAGCACTCTTTCTGGAAAAGTTATGAGCATTAATATACCTCCTAGGGATCCTTCCCTTATAAATAGCGGTGCTCCGTCTTTGTTGCGGCGACGTTTGGTTCGTGTCGCGCTCCTCTTCCTCCTCTTTGGGCGGATGACCCTTGTTGGCGGCCGCTTGGTTTGGCTTCCCACCTTAAAGGCGCCTCTGCGATGCACCATCGGTATGGGATGGTCAGCATTGGCCTTGGATCAAATGATGGTGTCAAGACCTTGGTCGTAGTCACCGGGAGGCGAAACAAACCGGGGTAGTCGGCCGTAATGGCGACTAGGGCATTGTCTATGCTACGTTGGTGGAACACCCGTCAATCAGCTCCACCTTTATGTCGGGTCCTCTTGGAGGTCGGATCAAGGGATCGTTCCGGATCCTCGGGCTGTGGAGTTAGGCCGTATGCCCTCCACGTCCGGCGCAGCTCTGTGTCGAAATCGCGAGTAAGATACTTGACTTTAAAAAGTATGGATCGGGTAGATGAACATCCGCTTACCCAGCTCGAGGGTTATTCATAGAAAATCCATTCAGCGGATTCTTGCGGAGGAAGTCCTCCTCCTCTCCCTTGTACAAGCGGACAGGATCTTTGCGGATCGGCTGCGAGCCTGCCCTTTGCGGCCATGACGGGTGGCGTCATCTTCCCGTTGAAATCCCACATAGGGTGGCCCCTATATTGGAGTGGATGCACCCTCGCATAATGCACGTGGCCATGACTCCAATCATGGTCAATCCGGAGTGGGCGATAACCTAATCCGGCCCATCGGATAATGGGCGCTCCTATCATCTTCCGTTGAGGGCTCAAGGGCGCCAACTCAGGCGTTTCTTCATGGGAGCATTGTTGAACTCCGGAGGCCGATCCGAACTGGATCCAGCGAGGCGTCCTCCATGTAGAACCATTCGAAGGCCGGTCTTGGACGCCTTCTTGGGTGCGGATAGATATCCGGTCCGGCGATCGCCATATTTCGGCTCCGCCCACTTGATATATCGACCCCTCATGAGAGCGGGGGACGAGACAAACCAATCTCTTCCACAGGGCAAAATGGGGCTCGATGCCCAAGAACAGCTCATAAAAAGCTCTGAAGCCCGCGATGTGCAAAATGGGCGGGCGTGAGATGGTGAAGTTGGAGTCCGTAGAACTCTAGGAGCCCCGGAGAAAGCAGATGTATGGGAAATCCGAGTCCCCTTATTAGATAGGGGACAAAGCATACCCGCTCCCCTTTGGAAGGGTTGGGGCGCTCTCCGCCTGCTTTCCACCCTTGTAGGTGGCTAGTCCGCCCGAACCGGAACCATGAAAGCTGGGGAAGATATCCCTCGGTTTGAAGTACCACTAGCTCGCTGTGTGGGCCGAGCATCTCCCCAATCTCCTGGCTTAGGGCTGGGGCGCGAGAGGAGGAGCAGCGTCGGCTATCCATGATGGAATAGATTTTTGTCGAGGCGCTTGATGAGAACTTGCGGATGGAGGATGGTGTGAGCTGGATCTAGATCCTCGCCTCTCTTATAGGCGGCTCGTTCGCATGGCTAGGGGTAAAATGTAAAATATCCCACCCTTTCGCATTAAATGCGACACGTGCAAGAAGGCCATTATTGGGCGTAGAAGCCAAGGGCGCAACATTTGTAAAGAAGCGAACACTATTCGGCGGGAACATGAAGATTGAAGGAGAACCCGCCTTGCAACACCGAAGACAATATCTGCGCCGGACTCGTCGTTCTTTGAAGCCAGTTAAAGGGCTACTCTTGAGGAGTTCGGACTAGGGGTGTCCGGATAGCGAACTATTATCATCGGCGGACTCCAAGACTATGAAGATACAAGATTGAAGACTTCGTCGCGTGTCCAGATGGGACTTTCCTTGGCGTGGAAGGCAAGCTTGGCGATACGGATATGTAGATCTCCTACCTTTGTAACCGACTTTGTGTAACCCTAGCCCTCTCCGGTGTCTATATAAACCGGATGGCTTTAGTCCATAGGACGAACAACAATCATACCATAGGCTAGCTTCTAGGGTTTAGCCTCTTTGATCTCGTGGTAGATCCACTCTTGTAACACACATCATCAATATTAATCTAGCAGGACGTAGGGTTTTACCTCCATCAAGAGGGCCCGAACCTGGGTAAAACATCGTGTCCCTTGTCTCCTGTTACCATCCGCCTAGACGCACAGTTCGGGACCCCCTACCCGAGATCCGCCGGTTTTGACACCGACAATCACTCTATGTCTATGGATATCCTTGTTTGTTCCTTGTGGGACTAACCCGTGTAGGTACTGAAAGTGCAACTCACTCCAAAGGATTGCTCCAAATGATCTACAACAACATTGAGCATCTACATCTTCAACACCTACATGAAGTCATCATCGACAAAACCCAAGGTTAGTTCATCCCTCTTAGGGGGGATATCACATCTAGGGGGAGCTTTACTCTAATCAATTGAGCTAAAGCAACTCTAATGATGTGAACAAAACAATGCTTTATGTAAAAGTGGCAACCCCACTTGTTCTTAAACGATGAGTATGACCTATGATCAAATGTTCTCATTTGACTCCTAAGTCAATATAGTCATATATAGATGACCTAGTCGTCGCCAAATTGCTTGATAGATGTTAGAATGATTGTGCATGCTTTGTCACATATTTCATTTGTCATTTTATTGTGTGAGCATGTTGGATGCATATTTTACTCATTCGAGGACATCCATTTGTTGTTTTGTTTGTTTGGTTTTTCTTTTTCCAAATGGATGGACAAGAATGCCTAAGAAATCCCTCTAGCTATCTATGCTTTTCTCGTCTCAAACTCTATTCATGCTACATCACAAAGTTTGATCAAGTCAAATTCGAACCACTCTGTGTGAGGAGCACTCGGAGTCCCCGATTCGTCATAGACTTAAACTTACAAAACCTCTTTATGCATTTCGGTCTGACCAAGAAATCCATTTCGGTCAAACCGGGTTCACTAAGTTGATCTAGGTTTTCATCTCGGTGCAACCGATTTGAACACTTCGGTCACACCGAGTTGCAGCAACCGCTTGCAATTATGCAATCTCGGTGCCACCGAGTTTTTCCACTCGGTTACACCGACACGGTCGGGATATAAATACCCACGAGTGAGACTTTGGAAATTTCTTCAAATTCTCTCAGCCCGCGCGTGTCCTGCTCTGCCTCCTCGGGTCTCCAGACCGTCTCCTCGCCGCCAACGACCTCCCTCCATTGGATTCTGCCGCCGTCGACGGAATCTGCTCCGCCGTCGCCGCCATAGCAAACACTCGCCGTTCTAGGGTAAGTGTTCCACCCCTTGTGCTTCTTTTTCACTCCGATTCCTAGCACAAGGACAATGCCATGTTTCTTGCCACGAATGAGATTAATCTATCCAGCTAAAACTTCCTTAGGTCTAGATTGATTTGAAAATTTTAGGGTTAGCTCTCCGCAGAAGTCATCTCGGACCGACCGAAATGTAGATATCGGTCTCACCGATTCGCCCTAGGCCATTGCACATGCGCTTTTTGGTCTGACCGAAACAGGCAAATCGGTGTGACCGAGTTCAAGATTCTGTGAAACCCTAGCAACCTCGGTGCCACCAAACTGTGACTCAGCCCAACCGAGTTCACTAGTTTAGGTTCCAAGTGTTGCTTCGGTATCACCGAGTTTGTCAATTCGGTAGCTCCGAGATCACTTCTGTAGAGAACTAAAACTAAGATCTTTGACTCAATTTGTTTTCCAAAACCTCTGTACTTTGTGATGCTCATCTACTCTACCTCATCTACAACCTATTCACACGGTCTGCTGACAGTTTGCCTGCAAGATGTCTGATCAAAGTGACAGTCAGAATAGGTCAGAGGAACATGTGCAGATGAGTGAGGGCTCAGATGATGGCAGCTGGAGCACTCCGAGTAACTTGCCAAAGGCAGCCACCAGATCTAGGAAGACGAGAACCTCGAGAATCGAGGATGGTGATCGTCTCCAACGTATCTATAATTTTTATTGTTCCATGCTATATTATATTCTGTTTTGGACGTTAACGGGCTTTATTATACACTTTTATATTATTTTTGGGACTAACCTATTAACCGGAGGCCTAGCCCAAATTGCTGTTTTTTTGCCTATTTCAGTGTTTCGCAGAAAAAGAATATCAAACGGAGTCCAAACGGAATGAAACCTTCGGGAACGTGATTTTCAGAACAAACATGATCCAGAGGACTTGGAGTCCACGTCAAGAAATCAACCAGGAGAGCACGAGGCAGGGGGGCGCGCCCTCCACCCACGTGGGGCCCACGTTGATCCACCGACGTACTTCTTCATCCTATATATACCTACGTACCCCCAAACTATCAGATACAGAGCTAAAAACCTAATTCCACCGCCGCAACCTTCTATACCCGTGAGATCCGATCTTGGGGCCTTTTCCGGCGCTCCTCCAGAGGGGGCATTGATCATGAAGGGCTTCTACATCAACACCATAGCCTCTCCGATGATGTGTGAGTAGTTTACCTTAGACCTTCGGGTCCATAGTTATTAGCTAGCTGGCTTCTTATCTCTCTTTGGATCTCAATACAAAGTTCTCCATGATTCTCGTGGAGATCTATTCGATGTAATCTTCTTTTGCGGTGTGTTTGTTGAGACCGATGAATTGTGGGTTTACGATCAAGTTTATCTATGAACAATATTTGAATCTCCTCTAAATTCTTTTATGTATGATTGGTTATCTTTGCAAGTCTCTTTGAATTATCAGTTTGGTTTGGCCTACTAGATTGATTTTTCTTGCAATGGGAGAAGTGCTTAGCTTTGGGTTCAATCTTTTGGTGTCCTTTCCGGTGACAGTTAGGGCAGCAAAACACGTATTGTATAATTGTAAATCGAGGATAACAAGATGGGGTTTATATCATATTGCATGAGTTTATCCCTCTACATCATGTCATCTTGCTTAAAGCGTTCTTGTGTTCTTTTGAACTTAATACTCTAGATGCATCTTTGGATAGCGATCGATGTGTGGAGTAATAGTAGTAGATGCGGGCAAGAGTCGGTCTACTTGTCACGGACGTGATGCCTATATACATGATCATACCTAGATATTCTCATAACTATGCTCAATTCTATCCATTTCTCAACAGTAATTTGTTCACCCACCGTAATACTTATGCTCTTGAGAGAAGCCACTAGTGAAACCTATGGCCCCCGGGTCTATTTTCCATCATATTAATCTTCCAACACTTAGTTATTTCTTTTGCCTTTTGTTTTACTTTGCATCTTTATTTCTCTTTATTATAAAAATACCAAAAATATTATCTTATCTTATCTATCAGATCTCACTCTTGTAAGTGACCGTTGAGGGATTGACAACCCCTTTATCGCGTTGGTTGCGACATTCTTATTTGTTTGTGTAGGTGCAAGGGACTTGTGCGTGATCTCCTACTGGATTGATACCTTGGTTCTCAAAAACTGAGGGAAATACTTACGCTACTTTACTGCATCACCCTTTCATCTTCAAGGGAAAACCAACGCAGTGCTCAAGAGGTAGCAAGAAGGATTTCTAGCACTGTTGCCGGGGAGATTCGCGCCAAGTCAAGTCAAGTCAAGACATACCAAGTACCCATCACAAACTCTTATCCCTCGCATTACATTATTTGCCATTTGCCTCTCGTTTTCCTCTCCCCCACTTCACCCTTGCCATTTTATTCGTCCTCTCTTTTCTGTTCGCCTCCCTCTTTCTTTTTGCTCCTTGCACTTTCTGCCGTTATGTCTAAAATTGGGGAAATTATTGTCGATATGGACAATAACAATAACATGGAAAATTTTGATGCTCCTGCTGAAGAACCCCCTATCTTACATACAAAAAATTCCGAATTGGTAGTGGTAATATTATTGGAAAAGAGGTTATTCAAGATTTCTTTACTTGTGTCGGTGCTTTGCCTTCTATGGGTAGTTCTATTCTTCATAGAACTAGTAGTCATGCGGACACTATTGCCATGCTTGTAGTTGAACTTGAAAGGCAATTTATGCACATGCACCCTTGCATACAAAGGATTTTCCTAGAATTTTCTAATATTGAGCATTCTTCTGTTAAGCATGCCGCTACTATCTTTTTGGCTCATGAGTTCAGATTTATAATAAAAGAGGCCAAAGAAACCTTTGCGCACTATAGGGTGGACGCTGGCCAGCCTCCCATAGATACTATCTTATTTGATCAAGAGGAAATAATCGTTTTCAATCTCTAGACTATGTTGCTTTTAATGAAAACCTTAGAAAAGGGTTCCTACCAATGTTCTAGTTGATAGAATTTATGAACTTAATAATGATTTTGCTATTGAAATAATGAGCTAGGATACTCTCTCTAGTATATGCTCAGCAAATTTTGTCAAAAGAATGCTTATAATGATAAATTGGTTGTGCAATATGAAGGGCCGAAGGAGGAACCTATACCTCCAAAGGTTGATCTTGGGGACTTCTGTCCCATTAAATTTAGCCCTTTTGATTACTTTTTCTTGCCTCAACGAAAACTTGCTGCTGAACGTAGAGAATATGAGATGAATTTTCGTGATCTATCCTATTATTATGGCAATACCTAGATCTATCCTTGCTTTTATGCCTAGCTAGGGGCGTTAAACGATAGCGCTTGTTGGGAGGCAACCCAAATTTATTTTAGTTTTTTACTTTTTGCTCATGTTTAGTAATAAATATTTGATCTAGCCTCTGGTTAGAAATTTTTATGTTTTAATTAGTGTTTGTGCCAAGTTAAACCTATAGGATCTTCTTGGATGATAGTTATTTGATCTTGCTGAAAATTCCAGAAACTTCCTGTTCACTAAAACAATTGTTAAAAATCACCAGAACGTGATAAAATACTGATTCCAATTGAACCAGATCAATAAACAAATTTTCTAGGTCGTCCTATTTTAGTAAATGTTTTGGAGTTCCAGAAGTTTGCGTTAGTTACAGATTACTACAGACTGTTCTGTTTTTGACAGATTCTGTCTTTCGTGTGTTGTTTGCTGATTTTGATGAATCTATGGCTAATAAAATAGTTTATAAACCATAGAGAAGTTGGAATACAGTAGGTTTAAAACCCATATAATAAAGAATGAGTTCATTACAGTACCTTGATGTGGTGTTTTGTTTTCTTTCGCTAATGGAGCTCACAAGATTTTGAGCTAAGTTTCGTCTTGTGAAGTTTTCAAGTTTTGGGTAAAAGATTTGATGGATTATGGAACAAGGAGTGGCAAGATCCTAAGCTTGGGGATGCCCATGTAACCCCAAGATAATCTAAGGAAACCAAAAAGCCAAAGCATGGGGATGCCCCGGAAGGCATCCCCTCTTTCGTCTACTTCCATCGGTAACTTTACTTGGAGCTATATTTTTATTCACCACATGATATGTGTTTTGCTTGGAGCGTCTTAATTATTTGAGTCTTTATTTGTTAGTTTGCCACAATCATCCTTGCTGTAAACACCTTTTGAGAGAGACACACATGATTCAGAATTTGTTAGAATACTCTATGTGCTTCACTTATATCTTTTGAGCTATATAGTTTTTGCTCTAGTGCTTCACTTATATCTTTTAGAGCACGGTGGTGGATTTTGTTTTATAGAAACTATTGTTCTCTCATGCTTCACTTATATTATTTGAGAGTCCTACAAAACAGCATGGTAATTTGCTTAAATTGAGAAATTAGTCCTAAAGTAATAGGCATCCAATATTAGTAAAATTATCTTATGAGTGTGTTGAATACTATGAGAAGTTTGATGCTTGATGATTGTTTTGAGATATAAAGATGGTGATATCAGAGTCATGCTAGTTGAGTAGTTGTGGATTTGAGGAATACTTGTGTTAAAGTTTGTGATTCCTGTAGCATGCATGTATGGTGAACCGTTATGTGATGAAGTCGGAGAATGATTTATTTATTGATTGTCTTCCTTATGAGTTGCGGTCGGGGATGTGCGATGGTATTTTCCTACCAATCTATCCCCCTAGGAGCATGTGCTTAATACTTTGCTTTGATAACTTGTAGATTTTTGCAATAAATATATGAGTTCTTTATGACTAATGTTGAGTCCATGTATTATACGCACTCTCTTCCTTCCACCATTGCTAGCCTCTCTAATACCGCGCACTTTTCGTCGGTATCATACACCCACCATATACCTTCCTCAAAACATCCACCATACCTACCTATCATGGCATTTCCATACCCATTCCGAGATATATTGCCATTTAACTTACCACCGTTCCGTTTACTATGACACGCTCCATCATTGTCATATTGCTTCGCATGATCATGTAGTTGACATCGTATTTGTGGCAAAGCCACCGTTCATGATTCTTTCATACATGTCACTCTTGATTCATTGCATATCCCGGTACACCGCCGGAGGTATTCACATATAGTCATATTTTGTACTAAGTATTGAGTTGTAATTGTTGGGTTGTAAGTAAATAAAAGTGTGATGATCATCATTTTTAGAGCATTGTCCCAAGTGAGGAGATGATGATGGAGACTATGGTTCCCCCACAAGTCGGAATGAGACTCCAGACGAAAAAGAAAAAATAGGCCATAAAAAAAGAAGAGAAAATGCCCAAATAAAAAATGAGAGAAAAAGAGAGAAGGGACAATGTTACTATCCTTTTACCACACTTGTGCTTCAAAGTACCACCATGATCTTCATGATAGAGAGTCTCCTATGATATCACTTTCATATACTAGTGGGCATTTTTCATTATATAACTTGGCTTGTATATTCCAATGATGGGCTTCCTCAAAATGCCCTAGGTTTTCGTGAGCAAGCGAGTTGGATGCACACCCACTTAGTTTCTTTTGTTGAGCTTTCATATACTTATAACTCTAGTGCATTCGTTGCATGGCAATCCCTACTCACTCACATTGATATCTATTAATGGGCATGGCCATAGCCGTTGATCGCCTAGTTGATGTGAGACTATCTTCTCCTTTTTTCTTCTCCACAACCACCATTATATTCCACATATAGTGCTATATCCATGGCTCACGCTCATGTATTGTGTGAAGATTGAAAAAGTTTGAGAACACCAAAGGTATGAAACATTGCTTGGCTTGTCATCGGGTTTGTGCATGATTTAAATACTTTGTGTGGTGCAACCTTCTATACCCATGAGATCCCATCTTGGGGCCTTTTAGTTGCTCCGCCGGAGGGGGCATTGATCACGGAGGGCCTCTACATCAACACCATAGCCTCTCCGGTGATGTGTGAGTAGTTTACCTTAGACCTTCGGGTCCATAGTTATTAGCTAGATGGCTTCTTCTCTCTCTTTGGATCTCAATACAAAGTTCTCCACGATTCTCATGGAGATCTATTCGATGTAATCTTCTTTTGCGGTGTGTTTGTTGAGACCGATGAATTGTGGGTTTATGATCAAGTTTATCTATGAACAATATTTGAATCTCCTCTGAATTCTTTTATGTATGATTGGTTATCTTTGCAAGTCTCTTCGAATTGTGTGCAGATCGCGGAGGTGACGTGCGTTCGGTACATGATCGGTTGGATCGCGAAGACGTTCGACTACATCAACCGCGTTACGTAACGCTTCCGCTTTTCGGTCTACGAGGGTACATGGACACACTCTCCCCGGTCGTTGCTATGCTTCTCCTAGATAGATCTTGTGTGATCGTAGGAATTTTTTTGAAATACTACGTTCCCCATCACTCTCAAACAACCCTGCAACCAAATACAAGAAGTCTCTTGTGTCCCCAACACACCTAATACAATGGCAAATTGTATAGGTGCACTAGTTCGGCGAAGATATGGTGATAAAACTGTAATATTGATGGTAGATATATATTTTTATAATCTGAATAAATAAAAACAACAAGGTAGCAAATAGTAAACGGGCACAAAAATGGTATTGCAATGCTTGAAAACAAGGCCTAGGGTCCGTACTTTCGCTAGTGTAACCTCTCAACAATGCTAATATAATTGGATCAATAACCACCCCTCAAAGTGCGACGAAGAATCACTCCAAAGTTCCTATCTAGCGGAGAACATAAGAATAAATTGTTTGTAGGGTACGAAGCCACCTCAAAGCTATTCTTTCCGTTCGATCTATTCAAGAGTTCGTACTAAAATAACACAAAGCTATTCTTTCCGTTTGATATATCCTAGAGTTTGTACTAAAATAACACCAAAGCTAATTCATATTCATAATACTCAATCCAACACAAAGAACTTCAAAGAGTGCCCCAAGATTTCTACCGGAGAAACAAAGACAAGAACGGGCATCAATCCCTATGCATAGATTACCCCAATGTCACCTTGGGAATCCGCGAGTTGAGTGCCAAAACATATATCAAGTGAATCAATACGATACCTCATTGTCACCATGAGTATTCAATTGCAATACATATATCAAGTGTTCTCAAATCCATAAAAGTATTCAATCCGATAACAACGAAATCTCAAATGGAAAAACTCAATTCATCACAACAAGATAGAGAGGGGAAAACACCATATGATCCGACTATATTAACAAAGCCCGTGATACATCAAGATCGTGACATCTCAAGAACACGAGAGAGAGAGAGAGAGAGAGAGAGAGAGAGAGAGAGAGAGAGAGAGAGATTAAACACATAGCTACTGGTACAAACCCTCAGCCCCGAGGGTGGACTGCTCCCTCCTCATCATAGTGGCCGTCGGGATGATGAAGATGGCCAAGGGTGATGATTCCACCCTCTGGCAGGGTGCCATAAAGGGTCTAGGTTGGTTTTTGGTGGCTACAGAGGCCTGCGGTGGCGGAACTTCTGATCTAGGATAACCCCGAGGGTTTTCGTAATATTTGGGAATTTATAGGGTAAAGAGGGGGTGCGGGAGGCCACCGAGGTTGGCACAACCCACCTGGGTGCGCCTGGCCCCCCAGGCGCGCCCTGGTGGGTTGTGCCCCCCTTGGGGCACCCCCAGGTGCTGCTCTCGCCCATTGGTGGTCTTCTGGTCCATAAAAAATCCACAAAAAGTTTCGTGGTGTTTGGACTCCGTTTGATATTGATTTCCTGCGATGTAAAAAAGATGCACAAAATAGCAACTAGCACTTGGCACTATGTCAATAGGTTAGTCCCAAAAATGAAATAAAATGATTATAAAGCATCCAAGAATGATAATATAACAGCATGGAACAATAAAAAATTATAGATACGTTGGAGACATATCAACCCCTCAGGTGCTTCTTCGTCCTATTTGATGTCTTCTGGTCCAAAACAAAATCTCCAAAAGTTTCGCTGCGTTTTGGACTTCGTTTGGTATTGATTTCTTGCGATGTAAAAAACATGGAAAAATAGCAAGTGGCACTTGGCACTATGTCAATAGGTTAGTACCAAAAAATGATATAAAATGACTATAAAATGATTATAAACATCCAAGATTGATAATATAACAACATGGAACAATAAAAAATTATAGATATGTTGGAGACGTATCATTACTCGCTCGGATGCCTCATTGTTCGTCTATCACCGCGACGTCACGATGGCATATTTGCTCCTTTACGTCGACGACATCATCCTGACGGTCTCCTCCGCAGCCTTTCTTTAGCAGATTACTCTCCGGCTACGTGACGAGTTTGCCATCAAGGACTTGGGTGCTCTACATTATTTCCTTGGCATTGAGGTTGTTCGGTGACCCGACGGCTTCTTCCTTCATCAGCAGAAGTATGCGCATGAGATACTTGAGCATGACGGCATGCTCAATTGTCACCCTGTCGCTACTCCTGTTAACACGAAGGCCAAGGTTTCCGCTCTCGAGGGCTCGCCAGCGTCAGATGCTCCGTTCTACCGGTCCATTGTTGGTGCTCTTCAGTATCTGAATCTCACTCGGCCGGATATATAATATGTTGTTCAGCAGGTGTGTCTTCATATGCACGCCCCTCGTGACTCCCATTGGACTCTCGTGAAACGGATTCTCCGCCACATCTGTGGCACGATGGCTCTTGGGGTCACTCTCACGGCGTCCACTTCTCTGGAGATTGTGGCCTATTCCAACGCGGACAGGGCCGGCTGCCCTGCCACCCGTCGCTCCACCTCTGGCTACTGCATCTACCTCGGTCCTTCCCTCGTCTCGTGGTCGCCCAAGAGACAACCCACCATTTTGCACTCCAGCACGAAGGCCAATTACCGAGCAGTGGTTAACATCGTCGCTGAGTGCACCTGGCTATGAAGCTACTTCAGGAGTTGCATCATGATGTCTCCTAGGCTATGGTTGTCTACTGTGATAACGTCTCTGCGGTGTACCTTTCCGCCAACCCCGTTCATCATCGTCGGACTAAGCACATTGAGCTGGACATTCACTTTGTGCCTGAGCAGGTGGCCCTTGGACACATTCGGGTCCTTCATGTTCCGACCGCACAACAGTCCGCCGATGTGATGACTAAGGGACTGCCTGTTGGGAACGTAGCATGCAATTTCAAAAAAATCCCTACGCTCAAGCAAGATCTATCTTGGAGATGCATAGCAATGAAAGGGGGAGAGTGTGTCCACGTACCCTCGTAGACCGAAAGCGGAAGCGTTTGACAACGCGGTTGATGTAGTCGAACTTCTTCTCATTCCGACCGATCAAGCACCGAACGTACGGCACCTCCGAGTTCTGCACACGTTTAGCTCGGTGACGTCCCTCGAACTCTTGATCCAGCAAACTTTCGAGGGAGAGTTCCGTCAGCACAACGGCGTGGTGATGATGATGGTGAAGTGATCCGCGCAGGGCTTCCCTAAGCACTACGTGAATATGACCGGAGGCGTAAACTGTGGAGGGGGGCGCCGCACATGGCTAACAATGTTCGTTGTGTGTTCTAGCGGTGCCCCCCTCATATATATATAGGTTGGAGGGGAGGAGAGGCAGCCAAGGGGGCGCCCCAAGTAGGAGGAATCCTACTTCGAGTCCTCCCAATTCGACCTCCCCCATTTCCTATTCCTATTCAGAGTAGGAAGGGAAGAGGGGAAGAGGGAATCCTATTCCCCTTTTCCTTTCCTTCTCCAATTTGGCCAGCCCATATGGGGGGGGGGGCGCACCAGCCCCTTTGTGGCTGGTGTGTTTCCCCTCTTGGCCCATTAGGCCCATATAGCTTGCCGGGTTTTGCCAGGAACCCCTTCCGGTGACCCGATACGTACCCGGTACCCCCATAACACTTCCGGTGTCCGAATACTATCGTTAGGAAACTTAAGCATCTTTGATTAATGAGCTAGTCTAGTAGAGGCTTACTAGGGACATGGTTTTTGTCTATGTATCCACACATGTATCAAGTTTTCGGTTAATACAATTCTAGCATGAATAATAAACATATATATAAGGAAATATAAAATAACAACTTTATTATTGCCTCTAGGGCATATTTCCTTCAGTCTCCCACTTGCACTAGAGTCAATAATCTAGTTCACATAGCCATGTAATTAAACACCAATAGTTCACATCACCATGTGATTAACACCCATAGTTCACATCACCATGTGACCAGCACCCAAAGGGTTTACTAGAGTCAATAATCTAGTTCACATCACCATGTGATTAACTCCCAAAGAGTACTAAGGTGTGATCATGTTTTGCTTGTGAGAGAAGCTTAGTCAACGGGTCTGCTACATTCAGATTTGTATGTATTTTGCAAATTTCTTTGTCTACAATGCTCTGCATGGAGCTACTCTAGCTAATTTCTCCCACTTTCAATATGTATCCAGATTGAGACTCAGAGTCATCAGATCGGTGTTAAAGCTTGCATCATCGTAACTCTTTATGATGAAATCTTTATCACCTCCATAACTGAGAAATATTTCCTTAGTCCTCTAAGGATACTTTTGACCGCTGTCCAGCGATCTATTCCTGGATCACTATTGTACCCCTTTGTCAAACTCATGGCAAGGTACACAATAGGTTTGGTATACAGCGTGGTATACTTTATAGAACCTATGGCTGAGGCATAGGGAATGACTTTCATTCTCTCTCTATCTTCTGCCGTGGTTGGGTTTTGAGTCTTACTCAACTTCATACCTTACAACTCAGGCAAGAACTCCTTTGACTGATCCATTTTGAACTCCTTCAAAATCTTATCAAGGTATGTACTCATCGAAAGTCTTATCAATTGTCTTGATCTATCTTTGTAGATCTTGATGCCCAATATGTAAGTAGCTTCACTGAGGTGTTTCTTTGAAAATATCCTTTCAAACACTCCTTTATGCTTTCCAGAAAATTCTACATCATTTTCGATCAACAATATGTCATTCACATATACTTATCAGAAAGGTTGTAGTGCTCCCACTCACTTTCTTGTAAATACAGGCTTCACCGCAAGTCTGTATAAAACTATTGATCAACTCATCAAAGGGTATATGATACGTCTCCAACGTATCTATAATTTATGAAGTATTCATGCTATTATATTATCCATCTTAGATGTTTAATGGGCTTTACTAAGCACTTTTATATGATTTTTGGGACTAACCTATTAACCCAGAGCCCAGTGCAAGTTCCTGTTTTTTCCCTTGTTTTAGTGTTTCGAAGAAAAGGAATATCAAATGGAGTCCAAACGGAATGAAACCTTCAGGAAAGTTATTTTTGGAAAGAATGCAATACGGGAGACTTGGAGTGCACGTCAGGGGATTAACGGGGAAGGCATGAGGCAGGGGGCGCGCCCTCCCCCCTGTGCGCGCCCTCCACCCTCGTGGGCCCCTCATGGATCCCCTGACGTATTTCTTCTTCCTATATATACCAATATACCCTAAAACCTTCGGGGAACATGTAACATCCCAAATTTCCTATTTGGAATGTTTTACAATTATAGCTAAGCATCTATGCATTCAGTTTGAATTTGAGTGGCATTTGGAGTTTCAGAAGTTTTGGAGTTGTTGGAATTTGAATTCAAATTGTGGCAGTGGAAATTATTTCAAAACTATGCCTGATAAATACTTGAGAAAAAGTATGAGAGGAGTAAACATGACACTCCAAAAATATCAGAGGAAAAACATTGCCAAAAAGTTTGAATTCAAATTTGAGTTTTATTTGGAATTTTAGAAAATGATTTTTATAAACTTTGAGTTTTGCCCTGGAAAAATGTTCAAATTATAGGGAATATTCCCCTGATCATTTTGATATATATATGTCCTATATAAAATATTTATATTTAAGTATTTTTTCCCTCTCTCTAATTATTCAAAAAAAATGGAAAGGAAAGCCCGAGGCCTGCCAGCTAACCGCCCAGCCAAGACACCAGCGGCCCGAGCCATCGGCCAGCGCTGCCCAGCCAGCGCTGAGCCGGCCCACCGACGGCCGACCGAGCCCCTCACCGAACCTCCTTCAGACCGTCGCTCGCCGACACGCGCGCTCCTCTCTCACCGACGGGTGGCCCCATCCTTCTTCCCCTTATGAAGACACGACCGGATCGCCGCCGCTCGGGATCCTCCCGATCCCTCGCCCGACCTGCCCCTCCTCCAAGTCATGCCCCCCCTATATACCCCCTCGACCCGTTCCCCCTCGCCCCTCGCCCGCCCCTCAGCCGGGGAGAAGCGCAGATCGTGCCCCACGAGCACCCACGGACCTGGGTCCCTTTGTGGTTCAGAGGGGGCGGAGATTGCAAAGAGCGGATCGGCGGCGCACGCTAGGGTTTTACCCAGCTTCGAGCTCTCCGAGAGATAATACTCCTCCGCTGCTTTGTGGATTATCTGGTGTTCTTGCTAGGGAGCAATGCGGCTACAAAACCTAACACGGATGTGATGAACTGTCGAGCTGGACCGAAACCAGCCGAACCCCCCCCACGTTGCCCTCGGGCCTCCTTTTATAGGCACAAGGGGTTACCACATGTGGCAAGTAGACAAGGTTACAACGGTAAAACCTAGGTTGGTACACCGCTTTATACGATGTACATAATCTATACCTAACTCGACGGCAAGGGATAAGAGTCATCAATGCCCGTCACGGTCGCCTTAACAAAGGTAACAGGACCTTCAAGTGCGCCTCCATCCGCCACGAAGGTAGCTTGTCAGCGCTGCTTGTCGCTACTCTCCGCTGGCTGCGCAGCCCGCCGACACGCGTCCTTGGGAGAGCCCCGTGGTGACACGTTGGCGGGTGAGCTGGAGCGGAGATGGAGAGGTCGCCCGTCCCAGCAAGCGCCTTGCCGGGGCGGGAACCTTGTCGCGCTTGGGGGTTCAGCGCCCGCCAAGCCTTCCTGGCAAGCTCCTCTTGCCGGGGCCTTGTTTTCCTTTGTGCCCTGAGTGGCCTTCCCGGCAAGCTCCTCTTGCCGGGGTCTTGACTGCTTTGTTCTTGAATGGCTCCAAGGGAGCTGCTGAGGAACTTGGCGGCCATCAAGCCGGCCCGGCCGTGGGGCGCTGCAACTGTCCGTGCACGAGTTCGGGGTACTAGGGTACCCCTACTCTAGTACACCGACAGGAGCCCCCGGGCCTGGGCCACACACGGCGCCAAGCTCTGTTGGGCCAGGCCTGCATTACTGCACGGTAGCGTGGTCTTGATTACGCCGTTACTTGCCTTGGACCCACCACGTCTCCCACGAGCGGCACGCGTCGGACATGGCGTCGTGGGGGAGATCGTGGGGCTTTATTTAATGGAAAAATCGGAACGCCCGTCCCCTCCCCCTTTATAAGTGGGGAAACCGGGGCATGAAGCCCACTTGCCCTCGCTGTCACATCGGAAAAACCCCCGTCGCTTCCCCCTTCCTTCTCGAGTCCGCAGAGGCGACGCTCCGCCCCCTCCACTGCCACCGGTGCCACCCACGCCGTCGGCTTCCTCCACCACGACTCCCCATGGCTCCGAAGGCCGATAAGGGGAAGGGCGTGAAATCCGCCGAGGCGCAGCGGCTCGCGGCGCTGCGGAAAGAGCGGGCTCTCTTCGACCCCCTGCTCGACAGGAAGGAGCTGCGGGATGGGTACTACCTCTTCTGGTCGACGGTGACCCGGGCGCATCCGCGCACGAGGGTCATCTCCGCCGCCACATCTGCCAAGGTCTCCTTCGGGTACCCCTTCTTCGCGATTTTCTTCTAGTGCGGGCTCTGCCGCCCTTTTCTGAATTTTTCTGTGATGTCATGAACACCTATGGCTTCCGCCTTCTTGACTTCACCCCCAACGCCGTTCTCACCTTGGCTGTTTTCGCACATCTCTGCGAGAACTTTGTCGGGGTCCACCCAAATGTCGCCCTCTTCCGCCAAGTGAGCCCGCCGGGGGCGCCTCTCCTCCGCCGTCAAGTAGCTTGCCGCAGGAGGAGCTTGCCGCCCCGCCAAGGAGACGTCTCCGGAGGACCGGAGAAATGGCGGGGGAGCATACGGTCCAGCAGCCGCCTCGCCGCCCGACGCGCTCCGCCGCGGCAAGTACTGTTGCCGCGGGAGCATCTCGTTCCGCCACGGCGACGGGCTCGGGGCCTTCTGGAGTCGTGGCCCCTGCACCCGCTAAGCGCCAGAGGGAGTCTTCTCCCCCAATTCGTCGCGCTGGAGCAGAGTTTGATCTATCCGCTCTCAGCTCCGAGGAAGAAGAGGAAGAGTAAGATCTTGCCGCTGCTTTTTGTAATCTTTCAACTTATTGCTTTATCTTGTATCTGACTGGTTCCACTCTGATCTTTCCTCTTTAGGGCGTCAGCTCAGAGGGCGCCGAAGAGAGCCAAGACGTCGGTGGTCGCCGTCTCAGACGACTCCCCTGTAGCAACAGGGGGCACGTCCGAGACTCCTTTGCCGGACCCGGCAATCCTTCAGCAGAGCAGCCCACAGCACAGCCCCCAGCAGTAAGTATCTGGTATGCTTTCCGTGGTTAGGCGTGCCTGGGTGTTTTTCCGTTACTTATATCTGGTTTGTTGGAATTGTAGGGGCGAAACAGCCACATCATGGAGCACCGGAGACTATCCCCGAGGACCAGCCTCACCAGGAGGCCCCGGAGGCCGCTCCCGAGGTTCTGCTTGCTTCAACTATGCCACCAAGGGAGAATTCTCCGCCAAGGGAGCATTCTCTGGCAAGGGAGGCTTCTCCGACAAGGGGAGCTTCCCCGACAAGGACCGGCGCCAACGACCCTCCGGTGGTGGAGGCCGCGGCCACTGGTCCCACTGCAGGTAACTTCCTTGTCTTGATAGTTTTCCTTGGGTTCTGCCCTTCCGTTTCTCTCTTTCGAATATCTGTTTGATTTGCGCTTCCTCCTTCTGACTATCAGCCCCATCTGCCGGAGACCCGATGGAAACTGAGGCCGCCGGTGAGGAAGACGTCGGCGGCGACAGTGTCGACGCTGCCAACATGGAGGAGGAGGAAGCTGGTGCCGACAAGTCCGCCGGCGAGGAGGCTGCCGAGGCCGCTGGTGCAGAGGCTGGGGAGGAACCCGGCGATCGCACTGACGGCCCGGAGGCCACAGGAGCGCCAGGCGCTGCACCGACCGCCGATCCCCCCGCCACCGATGCCGCACCAGACTCCGAGGAGCCCCAGCCCGGCGCCTACCTGAAAGCCGGTGAGGGTGTCTTCATCAAGCTCCCATGGACATCAAGCTCCAGGGCGCCAGCCGAAGGGGAGACCTTTGATGTGGAGCTGCTTGCCTCCGCCGGGCTGTCGCTGGTTGATGCCCCGAGCAGCAGCAGTGGTGAATCTGAGGAAGAGCAGCTGCTAAGGAGGTTGCTGTCGCTCTACCGTGCCCGACAAGCCAAACTGGAGTCCAGAGAGGCGCTTGTCGCGAGGGCGGGAGCTGATTTGGAGAAACGTGTAGAAGAGCTCCAATGCGCCAACAAAGAGACTCTCCGGGATATAGCAGAGGCTCGGGAGCAGCTTGCTGAGGAGCGCACGGCCTTTATCTTGGAGAAAGGCGAGGTTGAGGAGCAGCAAAGGCTTGTCGGTGAGAAGCTCTCCGCTAGAGAAGGTGAGCTGGCGCAGCGGAAAATCAACCTCGACAGCTTTGAGGAAGATCTCGCCGCGCGCGAGCAAACGATCGGCGGGCCGCTCCAGGAGGCAAAGGATGCTGCCGCGGCTGCCGAGGCCGCCAAAGGGGAACTGGAGACGAGGGTGGCTCAGCTGGAGTCCGCCCTTCAGAAGAGTGCCGAGGAGGTCACCGGGTTGAAGCGCGAGCGTGAGAAGGACGCTTATACCCTCGGTGAGCTGCAGGGTCGTTTGGCTGAAAAGATCAAGGAGATCGATGCTGCCAAGGACGTCAAGGCGGATCTGGAGCTGAAATTGACCACCTTGACGGAGACGTTGAACGTCGGGGAGGCGGGAGACAGGCCTGCCGGAGAAGATCAAGGCCATCGAGGAGTTCTTTGTCGAATGCCGTGACCACCCAGAATACTCTTCGGGAGAGCATAATGCATTGGACAGAAGGTCTTGTGGACACCGCCGCCGACATCCACAACGAGCTGATAGAGTTGGGGATGACGGATCTTGGATATTCCACCGACGAGAACCTCCAACCCAGCGTCAAGCTCAGCCTATTCTTCAAAGGCGTGTTGGCGGGTATCCGGCGGCTCCGGGATGAGGTTCGAAGCGGTTGGCGGAAGAATCACGCCAAGTCTGCGTGCGAGGCTCTCGGAAGGTGTTGATGAAGGTGGCCTTCCGTAACCCAGGCGTCGACTTCTCCAAGGCCCTCAAGTCCCTGCCTTCGTCCGCCGATGTTGAAGCGCTCAAGACCCTTGTCGCACCCATTGTGGACAGGGTGAGCGGCGTTAAGAGGCTCGAGGGCGACCGCGTGGACTAGGCCGCCGAGCCTATCTTTCTCTTGTCGCTGTAGATCATGTTTAGGCGAAAAATCTATTAGATCTGCGACAAGTTATTATGTAATATACACTATCTTAGGCAATCGAATGCCTGTTATTTCCTTTACTCGATTTCTTCCTTGTATGCTTTTACCCTACGCTTTCAGTGGAAACTTGCGGTGCAGCACCCTTGCATGAAGCGCCGAAAAGTGCGGAACTTCAGCAGACTGTTTGGCGGGGCGCTACCGACAAGCAACCTCGTCGCGGACTAGTCGTAGCTCACTTAACTTGTTGAGCGGACTCGAAACAAAATAAGGGTGCGACCAGTACGATTTGGTTCCTCCGCGCACAGGTTTTCCATACAAAGTACTTATCGTTCGAGGAAGATAACTTGAAAATTTAAAACTGGTCGCTTAAACTTAGCAACTTAGCTTTTCTGTTGTCCATTCTCCGGCAAGGCGAGCGGCAAGGCGACAGTTCCTCGAGCGATGCTTGTCGGCCCACACCATTCTTTCCTCCTTCCCCCCCGGTTAACTTGTGGGTGGAGGAACCTTCTCCTTGTTTGAGAAGAAAGAAGAGAAAAAGAAAGCTATGGAGCCCAATGGCTCATTGTCGCTTACCGGGCGCGGGTGCTGCACAAGATGTTAGTGAACACATGCATATTTGACTATGAAAGCATGTATTAACAAAAACGTGCGCAACCATAGGCTTTACTGATGCACGGGGTCTGCGCCCGGCTCTGTACAAAGGATTACATGCAACAGCGGCAAGACTTGTACAAAAGGGTGGTTTTGGAGCGAGTTCCGGCAACGCGCCTCATGGGTAAAACTTGCGAAGATGCTCTATGTTCCGAGGAATTGCTCACGGAAAGCCGTCTTCGGTCTCAAGGCGGACAACACCGGGCCTAGTGACTCGTTTTACCCGATAAGGGCCTTCCCACTTCGGCGTCAACTTGTTGGAATTCTTGGCGGATTGAACGCGTCGAAGAACAAGGTCGCCTTCCTCGAAGCTTCGCATTAACTGCGGCTATGGTAGCGGCGCAAAGCTTGCTGGTAACGAGCAGCTCGTCTGAGCTGAAGACGATCTTCCTCGAGGAGCAGCGTCATCTTGCCGCAGCTGCTCTTGCTCAAGCTCATCATAGCGAGCACTCGAGGTGACCCGTATCTGAGTTCCGTGGGGAGAACTGCCTCTGCTCCGTAGACTAGAGCAAAGGGTGTCGGCGATTGGCTCGATTTGGCGTCGTCCGACCGACCAAAGAACCGCGGCAGCTCCTCGATCCAGTTCCTTCCGCAGACTTGTGCAGCTGTCGAAGGTTCTGGTCTTGAGTCCTCGCAGCACTTCAGCGTTTGCTCTCTCGCTTGACCGTTGCTTCTCGGATGAGCAGCGGAAGCAAAGCAGATCTTGGCGCCAAGATCTTGGGCATCTTGCATGAAGGTGCGACTCGTGAACTGTGTGCCGTTATCGGTGATGATCCGATTAGGAATCCCAAGCGGCAAACAATTGACTGAAGAACTTGACGGCTGATCGTGCGGTCACCTACCTCATCGGTTCCACTTCCGGCCACTTTGTGAACTTGTCGATTGCGACGTACAAGTACTCAAAGCCCCGACAGCTTCGGGGAAAGGGCCGAGATGTCGAGCCCCAGCATCGAGAAGGGCCAGGATAAAGGGATCGTCTGGAGAGCTTGAGCTGGCTGGTGTATCTGTTTTGAATGGGCCTGCACGCTTCACACTTGGTTACTTTTGCGGTTGCATCACGGAGGGCTTCGGCGGAAGAAACCTTGCCGGAAAGCTTTGCCGGCAAGTGCTCTTGCGCCAATGTGGTGACCACATATGCCTCCATGTATCTCCGCCAACAGCTTCTGTCCATCTTCCCGGCAAATACACTTCAATTTCACTCCGTTGAGTCTTCTTATGTACAGGATGTTGTCAACAAACTGGTACATACTTGACTGCCGGGCTACTTTTTCCGCTTCTTCTTGCTCTTCGGGAAGTTCTCCTGTCTGAAGGAAATGGGCGATCTCTTTGTGCCCATGTTGGAGCACGTGGCTCGACAACAAGGACTAAAGGCTCTTCTATCACTGCGGGACCATCGGCTTCTACGGCAAGGACCTGCAGGTCAGCGAACTTCGATGATCCCGCCAAGCTTGCGGAGCTAAGCTTGTCGGGAGCGTTTGCTTGACGATACAAACCGCATGGTTTGTCGGAGCAGACTGCTCCTCAGCGATATTTGCGTTGGTTTTAGGGACCTTCTTGGCGGCGGCTTCGGAGAGCTCTGCCAGAAAGTAGTCGCCGGAAACCAATTTTCTCTTTTTGCTCTGTCCTGTTGATGGTGTCACGATTGGTTGAGTCAGCTTGAGCACAAAAATCCCTGGTTCCACAGGTAACTTAAGTGCGGCACATTTGGAGAGGCCATCAGCTACATCATTCTGTGCTCTTGGGACATGTTCCATTTGCAGGCCTTCAAAGTGCTCTTCCAGCTTCCTCACTACATCGACGTACGCTTCCATCAACGGACTCTGGTAATCTTTATTTACTTGGCGGACGACAAGTTGTGAGTCTCCCCTGACAATGAGCTTCTTAATCCCAAGGTCCATCGCAATCCTGAGACCGGCAAGCAAGCCTTCGTACTCTGCAGTGTTGTTTGTTGCTTGTTCCTTGGGAAAGTGCATCTGGACTATGTACTTGAGGTGCTCTCCGGTGGGTGCGATAAGCAGCACGCCGGCACCGGCGCCTTGCAGCGAGAAGGCACCATCAAAGTACATCAGCCACTCTTTATTTGCCTCCTTGACGGGGATGCTCGTCTCTGGAGTTTCTTCATCTTGTGTCGGTGTCCACTCTGCTATGAATTCTGCCAATGCCCTGCTCTGGATAGTGGAAGTGCTTTCGAACTTGAGACCAAAGCTTGACAGTTCCAGCGCCCACTCAACAATCCTGCCTGTTGCTTCTGGATTCTGCAATATCCTCTTCAGCGGAAAGCGAGTGACAACTGTTATCTCATGTGCTTGGAAGTAATGGCACAACTTTCTCGAGGCCATAAGGAGGCCGAAAAGCAGCTTCTGCACACCAGAGTACCTCGATCTAGCCCCCTGCAAAAGGGAACTAACGAAGTACACTGGGCGCTGCACCATTCTCTTCCGTATCTTGTCGCAACCCTGCGCTGATCTGTCCTTGTCGGGACCAGAGCTCGACGGTGAAGCATCTTGCTTGTCGCTAGATGCGCCTGGCTTGGTTGTCGGCTCATCATCCGCCTCCCTCTCCGCTACTAACGCAGCACTAACCACTTGATTGGTAGCTGCTATATACAGCAGCAACTTCTCTTGTGGATTAGGTGCGACAAGTATTGGAGCGGAGGACAGGTATCTTTTCAAGTCCTGCAGCGCAGCCTCCGCTTCGGGAGTCCATTTCATTGGACCTGCCTTTTCAAAATCTTGAAAAGGGCGGGGCCTTCAGCAGATTTAGAGATGAACCTGCCGAGAGCAGCCACGCAACCGACAAGCCTTCGACATCCTTGACGCGCTTTGGTGCTTGATCTGCTCAATGGCCTTGATCTTGTCGGGATTGGCTTCAATTCCCCGCTGAGATACAAAGAACCCGAGAAGCTTGCCGGAAGGGACTCCAAACACGCACTTCTCGGGGTTGAGCTTGAGGTTGATCTTGCGCAGGTTTGCAAACGTCTCATCCAAATCTTGAACTAAAGTCGCTCTGTCCTTGCTCTTGACCACTATATCATCCATGTAGGCTTCTACATTTCTGTGTATCTGTGGTCCAAAAGCATCATGGATTACCCTTGCAAAGGTTGAACCAGCATTCTTCAAACCGAAAGGCATCCGTATAAAGCAGTACGTGCCACATGGTGTGATGAATGCGGTTTTCTCCTCATCTTCTTCTGCCATGAAGATCTGATGATATCCTGAATATGCATCAAGAAATGAAAGCAGACCGCATCCAGCTGTGGAGTCAACAATCTGGTCGATACGCGGCAAGGGAAATGGGTCCTTGGGACAAGCTTTATTAACATCTGTGAAGTCAATACAAAGTCTCCATTTCCCATTAGCCTTGCGCACCACTACTGGATTGGCCAACCACGTGGGGTGGAGGACTCCTCTGACAAGCCCTGCTGCTTCCAATTTCTTTATTTCTTCTGCTATGAACTCTTGGCGCTCCACTGCCTGTTTCCTAACTTTTTGCTTGACGGGCCGCGCGTGAGGACAGACAGCTAGGTGGTGCTCAATTACTTTCCTGGGAACGCCGGGGATATCGGATGGTTGCCATGCAAACACATCGACATTCGCCCGCAGGAAAGCAACGAGCTCGCCTTCCTATTTAGGGTCAAGCGTGGCACTGATGGTAAAGGTACCACCAGCGCCGTCCTCCTTGGCGGGCACTTTCTTGGTCTTTGGTGGAGCTGTCATCATCTTGCTGCACTTGCCGGTGGAGCTCGACGGTGCGTCCTCGACGGTAGCGCAGCACTCCGAAGAGGTGCGCTTGCCGGAGTGGGCAATAGTGCTCTTGCCGGACCTAGTGGTCTTCTTCCTCCCGGGAGCTTCAGCGGCAAGTGGTTTGCTATCTGTCGCGGCTACTGCATCCCGGTAAATCTTGTCGGCACAGATAAGTGCGTCTTTCTTGTCGCCGTGGACAGGAATGACACTTATCGGGCCGGGCATCTTGAGTAGGTTGTATGCATAGTGAGAGGCGGCCATGAACTTGGCAAGTGCCGGACGGCCTAGTATGCCATTGTAGGGCAATGGGAAATCGGCGACGTCGAACGTGACCCTCTCAGTTCTGAAGTTGAGCTCACTGCCGAAGGTTACCGGCAACGTGATCTTCCCCTTGGGCTTGCTCCTTCCTGGGTTGATTCCTTGGAAAGTACCAGTTTCTTCGAGCTCGCTGTCAGGGATTTGAAGTTTCTGGAGCACTGTGGAGGAGATCAAGTTCAGGCCGGCCCCGCCGTCAACCAACATCTTTGTGACTTTGAGGTTGCGGATGGTTGGTGAGACCAACATCGGCAAGCACCCGACCGCAGTGATGCGATCAGGGTGATCCTCAATGTCAAAGATGATGGGCGTGCTGGACCACTTCAGAGGTTTGCGTGACTCTATGGATGGTTCTGCTGCATTGACCTCGCGCATCCATTGCTTGAGTTGGCGGTGCGAGGTATGCAGAGACGCACCACCATCGACGCAAAGGACCTCCGTTGCCTTTTGAAACTCATGCTCATCAGTCTCGTCGTCCTCATCGTCCTCGTCATCTTCATCTTCATCTTCTTCCTTGTCGCGGCCACGGGGAGGTCTGTCTCCTTGCCGCTGCTTGGCCTTGCCGCGGCGTCCTCCCCTACCGGGTCTCTTCTTACTTGCCGCACCTACACCTTCTTGGGCTTTCTCCTTGTCTTGCCGCTCGTATTCAGCTTTCTGTAGCTCAACAAGCTGCTTGACTTTCTTGCAGCTCTGGAGATCGTGGCCCTTGGTGCGGTGGATTTTGCAGTACTGTTTGTTGGAGCTGCCAGGCTTGTCGGCGGCCGCCACAGCTTGGCGGTCGGCGTCAACGGCAACCTCCTTGCCGGAGCCACCGGCCTTGGCTTGGTTGGCGGCACCATCCTTGCCGGACTGCTCGACAACTAGTACTTCTTGGTTTTTCTTCCTCCTGTTGTTCCGCGCCGGCTATTCCTTGCAGGCGATCCCTCCTTGTCGATTCTGCTCCCACACTCTCTCCAGGAGTCTTCTTCCTTCTTCGGTGCGTGCACACTTGTCGGCCAGGCGTATAGCTCGTGGCGTCTTTCACTTTGCACATCGCCATCTCCCTCATCCTGCGATTCCGTACATTCTGATGGAATGCACTGATAACCGCCGCAGGGTGGACGTCTGGGATGTTGTAGTGCACTCGACTGAATCTCTGGATGAATTTGCGCAGAGACTCCCCCTCCTTCTGGGCAAGCAGGTGGAGATCACTCTCCTGGCCATGAGGCTTGTGGCCGCCTGTGAAGGCTCCAACAAACTGGTGGCACAAATCTGCCCAAGAAGAAATAGAGCCATCCGGCAAGTGCATGAGCCAAGATCTGACGTTTGGCTTGAGCACCAAGGGGAAGTAGTTGGCGAGGATCTTGTCGTCTCGTCCCCCCGCAGCCTGCACCGCGATGGTGTAGATGCTGAGGAACTCCGATGGGTGTGTCCTGCCATCATACTTCTCCGGCACGTCTGGTTTGAAGTTTTTCTTGTCGGGCCACCGGACTTGCCGCAACTCACAAGTGAACGCAGGGCAACCCACCGCGTACGGCAAGTCACCTGGTTCCCCTGGCGCATGCATATCGACAGCAGGCCCGGCGCGTTGGTTGGATTGACGGCGCGCTTCTCTCCGGCGCTCGATACGGGTTCAAGCGTCCTCTTCTTGCCGCTCCCGAAGAACTTGGCGCTAGTCACGACGAGCTCGCGGATCCGACGATGCTGTGGAGTCGCTGTCGAGGTAGATCCGGCGAGTCGGCGATCTTGGCCTTCGGGAAGGGGAGTGTATGGTGGGTGCACCCCCGCAAGTCTCGTCGCCATCGGCTCGCGCCTTGTCGCCTCGCCGCGGTTGCGAAGCGCTCGGTTGCCGCGGGACGTCGCCGTTGGCGAAGCCGATGAGACTTTGAATTGTGGCCCTCCACTCATCGACCTTATCGGCCGTAGGAGGGTAATCTAGTAGTAATTGGGCTCTCGCCAAGGCTTCCGCTGGCGTGGTTGGCGGCAAGGGCGTACGGAGCGAAGAACGGGATATGCTCGGACTTCTAACCAAGTTAGGAGGAGCAGCATCCCGCCCTAGGGACAGTACCCCACTCGTACCGGCGTGCTGAGGTGCATGCGGGTCTCGAGGGCCTCGGGATCCTCCAGCTTGGCCTTGATCCAATGAGCGTATGGCGCCGCGGGTATCATGACGCTGTCTGTCCCGCGCCTCCTGCGAAGGACGCGGTCCAGATTCAGACGCCGACGCCCGCGCCACGTTGTCCTTGGACCTGGCGGCATCGTGGGCTCCCTCGATGACGCCGGTCCCTCCGCCAGCGTTTCTCCCGCCACCTGACGGCTCCGGTGGTGGTGGGTTCGACGCGGACGGCTCAGCTGCTGCCGAAGGCTTCTTCTTCGGCGCCATGTCGACGAAGACGTCGATGGAGTTGCTGGTGCGACCGTCGGATCGGATTCACACAACCCCAACTGCCCCTACCTGGCGCGCCAAAGATGTCGGGGGAGAAGCACAGATCGTGCCCCACGAGCACCTACGGGACCTGGGTCCCTTTGTGGTTCGGAGGGGGGCGGAGATTGCGCAAAGAGCGGATCGGCGGTGCGCGACGCTAGGGTTTTACCCAGCTTCGAGCTCTCCGAGAGATAATACTCCTCTGCTGCTTTGTGGATTATCTGGTGTTCTTGCTAGGGAGCAATGCGGGCTACAAAACCTAACACGGATGTGATGAACTAAGTGGAGCTGGACCGAAACCAGCCGAACCCCCCCCCACGTTGCCCTCGGGCCTCCTTTTATAGGCACAAGGGTTACCACATGTGGCAAGTAGACAAGGTTACAACGGTAAAACCTAGGTTGGTACACGCTTTATGCGGTGTACAAGTAATCTATACCTAACTCTGACGGCAAGGGACAAGAGTCATCAATGCCCATCACGGTCGCCCGAACAGTGTAACAGGGACCTTCAAGTGCGCCTCCATCCGCCACGAAGGTAGCTTGTCAGCGCTGCTTGTCGCTACTCTCCGCTGGCTGCGCAGCCCGCCGACACGCGTCCTTGGGAGAGCCCCGTGGTGACACGTTGGCGGGTGAGCTGGAGCGGAGATGGAGAGGTCGCCCGTCCCGGCAAGCGCCTTGCCGGGGCGGGAACCTTGTCGCGCTTGGGGGTTCAGCGCCCGCCAAGCCTTCCCGGCAAGCTCCTCTTGCCGGGGCCTTGTTTTCCTTTGTGCCCTGAGTGGCCTTCCCGGCAAGCTCCTCTTGCCGGGGTCTTGACTGCTTTGTTCTTGAATGGCTCCAAGGGAGCTGCTGAGGAACTTAGCGGCCATCAAGCCGGCCCGGCCGTGGGGCGCTGCAACTGTCCGTGCACGAGTTCGGGGTACTAGGGTACCGCTACTCTAGTACACCGACACCCTCCCTCTCACCGCACACGACCGCCGGAGCCCGAGTGCGCCGCCGCCACCATTAGCCCCGTCCCGAACGCCTCGCACCTCCCCGAGCTCGCCCAACTCCACCAACCGAACCCCCTCGCCACGCCGCACTCGCCGGACCTCCCCGCTGACGTCCCCGACCACCGGAGCCGCCGGAGCCGTCGCCGCCCGAGCTGCCGTCGCCGTCGCCGCCTCGGTAAGTCGCCGGAGTCCCCGCCGCCGTTAGATCTAGATCGTAGGGTTAGGTTAGATTCCCCCGAAGGGGTACGGTTTAGTTTTAGTGAACCGGGTTTTGTCCCGGTTAGTTCCGGTTTATTTAGGTTAGTCTAGACCGGCCCGACTCGGTTTAAACCCTAGGGCCCGATTAGTTATATTACGCCCAGGGCGCTAGATAGGCCCATTAGCGCCGATTTTTCTTTTAATTTTATTTTTCGTTTCTGTTTTTAAACAGAATAGTTTCAGATTTGAAAAATTCATATCTTTTAATCTACTTAATATTTTTAAGTGATTCTTTTTGTTGGTTTGCAAATTTCTTATAGTTTCTGTAGAAAATATAATTAGTCATATTAAAATTATTTAAAATTGCTTTATTTTAGATTTAGACAGAATAGTAATTCTGCTATAAAATGAGTTAGGAATATTATTTTTTAGTGATTCTTTTTGTCACAACTTTGTTTTGACATTGCCTAACCGTAGGAATTTATTTGGGCATTTTAGAAATTAATAAAAAATAATTTTAATCAGAATCATGTTATTCCTATTTATTTACTTAGCTACTGTTTTCCTATTGTTTTAATTAGCAAATAATTTTATTTCTCCTAGGTGATAGTTTATTCTTGATTAGTTTCGTAACTTTAGAGCATGAACTTTTATTTATAATAAATAAAACTTTTATTTTATTTTGCTTACTAGAATTTGCTTTAGGCCTAATAGGAGTTTTATAATAGATTTTAAGGTGATTCCTTTTGCTCCTAGTTGCATGATGACTTCTTTTCTGTTAAGTTAACAAAAACCCATGCTTAGGTTCTGTTAAGAAATTTTTTATTATGCAAAACTACTTCATGGTTGTTGTATGATGTGGTGAAAACTTTGAGTTGGATTTCTTCGAGTTTTTCTTTGGGTTTTGATTCGTTTGTTTTTATGTGTTGTGTTAGCATGCCATTATGTTAAGTGGTCATATACTATATGCTTATTATGATTGTTGTTTGCCTCGGTAGAATTTCCGGAGTGCGAAGCTTGCTACCACGAGTCCCTAGCTTTCGAAGATCGTCAGCAAGGCAAGTCATTGATCATGTTTCTTTACATACCTATGATTTTTATTGGATTAGAATTATACCTCCCCACCATGCATGCAGTAGGTGAAAATTTGAAGTTATGTTCTTGAGTAGTATCATGAGGTAGGATGAACCCAATTTCCCTTGTTACCATGACCCGGGACGAAGTAGTTCATTTTGCTATGCTCGTAGACGGGGTTGGTTGAGTGAATTCATAAGGGAGATGTGAGAGTCAATATGATGACAACCCCATGAACTTCAAGCTCAAGATGGACTTAGAAATTCACTACTGGGTGGAGGACGGTTGACGGGCACCCTGGAGAACCCAGTGGTTGGCCGGGATGCATGGAAAAGAGCCATGACATCTTGCGGAAAGCTTCACCCAGCCACGAAGAGACGGATGTATACCCATTGACCGAAAGCTTACCTGTGCAGCCGCAAGCCAATATGGGCTCTGGCTTGGTCAACCCTAGTTGTGACTCTGGCCGGACGGTGCTACGAGATGTAGAAGAACGGTAGGATTGGATGGGTACCGGCAGTGGCCAGAAGAACTCTTCGGAAGACCCTGTTTCGTTCGTCCCGTCTTCAAACACCATGAAGTGCGAAGACTTAAAAAGGAGGGAACGATTCTTGCGGGTAAAGTGCGCAAACCTCTGCAGAGAAAAGATCTAATCGATTAGCCGTGTCCCCGGTTACGGACAATTTGAGCCTCTGGAACTTGGAAGTATTCGGAAATCTCAGCATTGAAATTAATAAATTAATTGAGGGGGTTATTATTTAATAATTGGGAATGAGACATTGGTTGGTGGAACCATCTCAATAATTATCAACAATTTTGTAGTATTTGCAAGCAAGTCCACTGTTGTAGGGAAAAACTGGCTTTTCGCAAAATGATAAAACTTAGAGCCCCACAGCCAAATTGCATATAGTGTTAGTAATTTTATTATTATTCTCTCTTCATGACTTGCCAGCATATTCAAAATGCTGACCTACACGGCTGCAACGTCTTATGTTGCAGAGGAGTATTCCGATCAGGAGTAAGGCTACGCTCCGCGCTTGGCGATTGCCCTATGGAGTCAGATGGACTCGCTATTCTTCTACGCTTCCGCAGCTTTACTTAGTTTATTTCTCATGAGTTGGCCTTCGGCCGAATTTATTCTATTGTAATAAAGACTCGATATGAGAATCGTGTAATAAATTCAGGTGTGATTGAACTTTGATTATTTCATCAATGTACTGTGAGTGCCAGCATGATCTTGGGATGGTACAGACACAGAGACTTGACCGATTTTGGGTCGGGTCGCTACAGAACAGAACAGATCGGGAGTTCCGCCGCCGCAAGCCTCTGTAGCCACCAAAATCCAATCGGGACGCTGTTCCGGCAGCCTGCCGGAGGGGGGGGGGGTCCTTCACCGGTGGCCATCTTCATCATCCCGACGCTCTCCGTGACGAGGAGGGAGTAGTTCACCCTCGGGGCTGAGGGTATGTACCAATAGCTATGTGTTTGATCTCTCTCTCTCTCTCTCTCTTTCTCGTGTTCTTGAGGTGATACGACCTTGATGTATCGCGAGCTATGCTATTATAGTTGGATCTTATGATGTTTCTCCCCCTCTACTCTCTTGTAATGGATTGAGTTTCCCCTTTGAAGTTATCTTATCGGATTGAGTCTTTTAATGATTTGAGAACACTTGATGTATGTCTTGCGTGGGATACCCGTGGTGACAATGGGGTATTCTATTAATCCACATGATGTAAGTTTTGGTGATCAACTTGCGGGTTCCGCCCATGAACCTATGCATAGGGGTTGGCACACGTTTTCATCTTGATTCTCCGGTAGAAACTTTGGGGCACTCTTTGAGGTTCTATGTGTTGGTTGAATAGATGAATCTGAGATTGTATGATGCATATCGTATAATCATACCCATGGATACTTGAGGTGACATTGGAGTATCTAGGTGACATTAGGGTTTTGGTTGATGTGTGTCTTAATGTGTTATTTTACTACAAACTCTAGGGCTGTTTGTGACACTTACAGGAATAGCCCAATGGATTGATCAGAAAGAATAACTTTTAGGTGGTTTTGTACCCTACCATAATCTCTTCGTTTGTTCTCCGCTATTAGTGACTTTGGAGTGACTCTTTGTTGCATGTTGAGGGATGGTTATATGATCCAGTTATGTTATTATTGTTGAGAGAACTTGCACTAGTGAAAGTATGAACCCTAGGCCTTGTTTCCTAGCATGGCAATACCGTTTACGCTCAATTTTATCATTAGTTACCTTGCTGTTTTTATATTTTCAGATTACAAAAAACCTATATCTACCATCCATATTGCACTTGTATCACCATCTCTTCGCCGAACTAGTGCACCTATACAATTTACCATTGTATTGGGTGTGTTGGGGACACAAGAGACTCTTTGTTATTTGGTTGCAGGGTTGTTTGAGAGAGACCATCTTCAACCTACGCCTCCCATGGATTGATAAACCTTAGGTCATCCACTTGAGGGAAATTTGCTACTGTCCTACAAACCTCTTCATTTGGAGGCCCAACAATGTCTACAAGAAGAAGGTTGCGTAGTAGACATCAAGCAGTTTCTGGCGCCCTTGTCGGGGAGGTGAGTGCTTGAAGGTATATCTCTAGATATTGCAATGGAATCTTTTTGTTTCTTGGTTTAGCACTAGTTTAGTTTATAAAAGAAAACTACAAAAAATGGAATTGAGTTTACCTCATACGCTTCATCTTTTTAATATCTTTCGTGAGTATGATGGAAAGGAAAATTGTGCCAAAGTGTTAGAAGAATAATGCATCAAAATGTTTGGCACTAAATCTTTGAATTATGAGCATGATTGCAATGTTGTTAGTATGAACTCCTTTAATATCCATAGTACTAATGATGATTGCACTAGTTATGAAGAAAATGTCTCCTATAAACATGTCAATTTTTGTGGAGTGCATTGGGTTTGCAAGTACACACCAAATAGGGAAGATAGATATTCCAAGAGGCATAAGCATTTAGAAACTAAATTGTTGCAAGAAAGGCTAGCTGTTTGTGCTGAAAATTTAAATTTTCTTAGCCGTACTTGTGAACTTTGCAATGAACATGATCATTTCAGTAACCAATGCAAATTGTTTCATGATCGTATCATGTCCAAAAATTGTGATGACTTGATTTCCCTTGCACATCATAATGAACTTAGTTTGCTCTTGGGTTATGAAGAAATGAAACGTATAACTAAGATTATTCCAGAATTTGCCCTTGATAGAGTTCTTCATTTTGATCTAGAAGAAATTTATATGTATTGTGCGGTGAATTGCATTGAAAATCCTTATATTTCCAATTACCTAAAGAAAAGAAAACAAATAGAAGATGAAGAGAATACTAATGAAAGGGAAGAGACTTCCCAATATCCTCCTATTATTTCTTATGATAAATCAGGTAACGAGGAGGAGCCTTCTATTCAACCAATTTCATTAATAAGGAGCTCCAAAAAGAGGATTGAACCCACACATGATGTGGTGAAGAAGAAGAAAAGAAAAAGGAGGAGAGGTAAAAAGATATCTCTCCCAAATAATGTTGCTCCTATTATTGTTGTGCCTCATGAAAATGAATCAAAAATTGTGGAAGATGATGCACTTGATGATGATCTCGATATGCCTATTGCTTGTTGTGATGATTATGATAGGGAAGATAATGATACTTCTTATGATCTTGAAAATCTTTTTGGCACTTGCTTGGAAGAATATGATAATAATGTTTGCTATACTATTTGTGCTATCCACACTATTAATGATGAGAGTGATTATGCTTATGATATGAAAAGGCCCAAGCTTGGGGATGCTATGTTTGAAGAAGATGATGTTTTGGAGAATATATTTGCTGCAATTAATGTTTGTCCCAAGCTTGGGGATGCTACGTTTAATGAAGATGATATTTTTAGTCTCCCAAGTTTTGATATGCAAATTTATAATGATGATAGCATGCCTCCTACTTATGATGATTATATTGATGAAAGTGGGTTTGGAAGAGTGTCAACTTTAGGAAGTAATGATCCCACTATTTTGGAGGATGTTGAATCTTATAATATTTATGAAAGTGGATTTGGAGAGGTCATGACTTTATTTAGTGATGAGTCCACTATCTTGGAAGAGGTTTCAATCGATTATGATGAGAACAAAGTTGCTACTTATGATGATTATTGTGATGAAACTTATGCTATAAAGAGTAGTGATGATTATATTTATAAAACTTGTCATGATTATGATTACCCTTTTTCTGAACATTACTCATTTAATGTGGAAACAATTTATAGTATTCGAGTCTCTTATGAAGAGAGTAGTAAATTTTCTATGCAAGTAGATCATGAAAAGAATTATTTAGGTGCTGGTTATATGATTGAATTCATTCATGATGCTACTGAAAATTATTATGAGAGAGGATCATATGCTTTTACATGTTGCAATAATATCAAGTTTCCTCTCTATGTGCCTAAAGTTTTGAAGTTATGCTTGTTTTGCCTTCCTATGCTAGTTGATTATTGTTCCCATAAATTGTTTGATCACAAAATCCCTATACATAGGAAGTGGGTTAGACTTAAATTTGCTAGTCATATTCTTCATGATGCTCTCTTTATGTTTCAATTCTTATCTTTTACGTGAACATCATTGAAATCATCATGCCTAGCTAGGGGCACTAAACGTTAGCGCTTGTTGGGAGGCAACACAATTTTATTTTAGTTTCTTGCTTTTTGGTTCTGTTTAGTAATAAATAATCCATCTAGATTCTGTTTAGATGTGTTTTTGTGTTTTAATTAGTGTTTGTGCCAAGTAGAACCTTTGGGAAGACTTGGGTGAAGTCTTTATGATCATGCTGTAAAAAACAGAAACTTTAGCGCTCACGAGATTTGCTTTAACTTTTTACTGGAGAGTGATATTTAGTTGATTCTTTTGGCAGATGATTACTAGAGAAATTCCTCAGGTCTACCAATTTATTTTATAATTTTTGGAGTTCCAGAAGTATACGTTTGATACAGATTACTACAGACTGTTCTGTTTTTGACAGATTCTGTTTTTCGTGTGTTGTTTGCTTATTTTGATGACTCTATGGCTAGTAAAATAGTTTATAAACCATAGAGAAGTTGGAATAAAGTAGTTTGAACACCAATATAAATAAAGAATGAGTTAATTACAGTACCTTGAAGTGGTGTTTTGTTTTCTTTCGCAAACGGATCTCACGAGATTTTTTGTTAAGTTTTGTGTTGTGAAGTTTTCAAGTTTTGGGTAAAGATTCGATGGACTATGGAATAAGGAGTGGCAAGAGCCTAAGCTTGGGGATTCCCAAGGCACCCCAAGGTAATATTCAAGGACAACTAAAAGCCTAAGCTTGGGGATGCCTCGGAAAGCATCCCCTCTTTCGTCTTCGTTCATCGGTAACTTTACTTGGAGCTATATTTTTATTCACCACATGATATGTGTTTTGCTTGGAGCGTCATTTTATTTTCTTCAGCTATGCTTTCTGTTTGAATAAAATCCCAAGATCTGAAAGTCTTAAATGTTAGAGAGTCTTCACATAGCTACATAATTATTTAACTACTCATTGATCTTCACTTATATCTTTTTGGAGTAGTTTGTCATTTACTCGTGTGCTTCACTTATATCCTATGAGTAAATAGTTGAATGATTTGAATGTCATAAATCTGAAATTATATATGTTTAATATGCCTTTCCCATGGGGAGTAATGCCTTCACATATAAGAAGTAGAGGTGGTAAATTTATTGAAGGTTAGCAAACATTGTATTGGTCACTTGAACAATTCATGAAAGAATATTGAAGGAAGAGAGATTTAACATATAAATATACTATCTTGGACATCTTCTATGATTGTGAGACCCATTAATTATTTTAACCTGAGCAAAATAGTTGAAGTTGGACAAGGAAGACAACATAATGAGTTATGCTTGGGTATAGTTGTATAGAAGTTATATTGTTATGGATCCTCTAACATGTGGTGCTTGCTATTTAGAATCCTTTGCTAGCCAAAATATCTGTACTAAGCGGGAATACTGCTTGTGCATCCAAACTCCTTGAACCAAGTTTCTTCCATGAGTGTCCACCATATCTACCTATATGCAGTATTTACCTGCCGTTCCAAGTAAATTTGCATGTGCCAAACTCTAAACCTTGAAATAATAATCTGTTTTGTATGCCCGAATTGCTCATGTAGCGACTAGGGGCTAGCAATATCTTCCATGCTAGGTGGGTTATTCTCACGATGAGTGGACTCCGCTCATCATTCACGAGAAAATGGCTGGTAACTGGGATGCCCAGTCCCATGATCAAAAGATCAAAATCAAATCAAAAATAATTGTAAACAAAACTCCCCCAGGATTGATGTTAGTTGGAGGCACCCGTTGTTTCGGGCAAGCCATGGATTGATGATTGTTGGTGGAGGGGGAGTAAAAATCTTTACTTTCTGTTTGGGAACCGCCTATAATGTATGTAGTATTGAAGATATTGGGAACTCTTGGTCGGTATGTTGACAAAGAAAGCATACCTCTCAAAATTATTTTCATCTTTGTTTTTTCTTTGAGCTCTGGCACCTCTGCAAATCCCTGCTTCCCTCTGCGAAGGGCCTATCTTTTACATTTATGCAAGAGTCAGTAGTATTCCTTCTCATTCCAACCTACTCTTTAGTTGGCAAGCATCATGTGATGGAAAGATTTAGGCATATACGGCCATTCAAATATATTTGAGCATGAATTATTACTGTTGACATTACCCCTGAGGTAAAAGGTTGGGAGGCGAAACATTAAGCCCCTATCTTTCTCTGTGTTCGATGAATACTATTTGTTCTAAAAATATGCTTTGAGTGGTAGCAATCATGGAAGACTAAATGATAGTTGAGTATGTGAAGTTTGCTGAATCAAAGCTCTGACATAGACTCTTCCTGAAAATTAGATGAATTGTAATTGTTTGATGACTAATAACACGGTTTGTTAGTTTTCAAGAAATTTTATGTTCTATACTTTAACATGTGAATAGTTTGGTACTTGATCATGCAAAGTTTTATGATATGAGCTACTGTTATGACATATAATGATGCTAGAAAAGGTGATTGAAATTATCATTCATCAAACTTGCGAACCTGCTAGCATTCACACTTCATAAATTCTTTCTTTTATCATTTACCTACTCGAGGACGAGCACAAATTAAGCTTGGGGATGCTGATACGTCTCCAACGTATCTATAATTTATGAAGTATTCATGCTATTAAATTATCCATCTTAGATGTTTAATGGGCTTTACTAAGCAATTTTATATGATTTTTGGGACTAACCTATTAACCCAGAGCCCAATGCCAGTTCCTGTTTTTTCCCCTTGTTTCAGTGTTCGAAGAAAAGGAATATCAAACGGAGTCCAAACGGAATGAAACCGTCGGGAAAGTTATTTTTGGAAAGAAAGCAATTCGGGAGACTTGGAGTGCACGTCAGGGGATTAACGAGGAAGGCACGAGGCAGGGGGCGCGCCCACCCCCTTGGGCGCGCCTTCCACCCTCGTGGTCCCCTCGTGGCTCCCCTGACGTATTTCTTCTTCCTATATATACCAATATACCCTAAAACCTTCGGGGAACAGAATAGATCGGAAGTTCCGCCGCCGCAAGCCTCTGTAGCCACCAAAAACCAATCGGGACCCTGTTCCGGCAGCCTGCCGGAGGGGGTCCTTCATCGGTGGCCATCTTCATCATCCCGACGCTCTCCGTGACGAGGATGGAGTAGTTCACCCTCGGGGCTGAGGGTATGTACCAGTAGCTATGTGTTTGATCTCTCTCTCTCTCTCTCTCTCTCTCTCTCTCTCTCTCGTGTTCTAGAGGTATTACGTCCTTGATGTATTGCGAGCTTTGCCATTATAGTTGGATCTTATGATGTTTCTCCCCCTCTACTCTCTTGTAATGGATTGAGTTTCCCCTTTAAAGTTATCTTATCGGATTGAGTCTTTTAATGATTTGAGAACACTTGATGTATGTCTTGCACGGGATACCCGTGGTGACAATGGGGTATTCTATTGATCCACTTGATGTATGTTTTGGTGATCAACTTGTGGGTTCTGCCCATGAACCTATGCATAGGGGTTGGCACACGTTTTCGTCTTGATACTCTGGTAGAAACTTTGGGGCACTCTTTGAGGTTCTATGTGTTGGTTGAATAGATGAATCTGAGATTGTGTGATGCATATCGTATAATCATGCACATGGATACTTGAGGTGACATTGGAGTATCTAGGTGACATTAGGGTTTTGGTTGATGTGTGTCTTAAGGTGTTATTTTACTACGAACTCTAGGGCTGTTTGTGACACTTATAGGAATAGCCCAATGGATTGATCGGAAAGAATAACTTTGAGGTGGTTTCGTACCCTACCATAATCTCTTCGTTTGTTCTCAGCTATTAGTGACTTTGGAGTGACTCTTTGTTGCATGTTGAGGGATAGTTATATGATCCAGTTATGTTATTATTGTTGAGAGAACTTGCACTAGTGAAAGTATGAACCCTAGGCCTTGTTTCCTAGCATTGCAATACCGTTTACGCTCACTTTTATCATTAGTTACCTTGCTGTTTTTATATTTTGAGATTACAAAGACCTATATCTACCATCCATATTGCACTTGTATCACCATCTCTTCGCCGAACTAGTGCACCTATACAATTTACCATTGTATTGGGTCTGTTGGGGACACAAGAGACTCTTTGTTATTTGGTTGCAGGGTTGTTTGAGAGAGAAATCTTCAACCTACGCCTCCCACGGATTGAAAAACCTTAGGTCATCCACTTGAGGGAAATTTGCTACTGTCCTACAAACCTCTACACTTGGAGGCCCAACAACGTCTACAAGAAGAAGGTTGCGTAGTAGACATCAGTATATTCCAACTCCGAGATGCTTGCACCAGTCCATAGATGGATCACTGGAGCTTGCACACTTTGTTAGCACCTTTAGGATTGATAAAACCTTTTGGTTGCATCATATACAAATCTTCTTTAATAAATTCATTAAGGAATGCAGTTTTGACATCTATTTGCCAGATTTCATAAAATGCGGCAATTGCTAAGATGATTCGGACAGACTTTAAGCATCGATACGAGTGAGAAAATCTCATCGTAGTCAACACCTTGAACTTGTCGAAAACCTTTTGCGACAATTCGAGCTTTGTGGATGTAACACTACTATCGGCGTCTGTCTTCCTCTTGAAGATCCATTTATTCTCAATGGCTCGCCGACAATCTAGCAAGTCAATCAAATTCCATACTTTGTTCTCATACATGGATCCTATCTCAGATTTCATGGCCTCAAGCCATTTATCAGAATCTGGACTCATCATCGCGTCCTCATAGTTCGTAGGTTCGTCATGGTCTAGTAACATGACTTCAAGAACAGGATTACCATACCACTCAGGTGCGGAATGTGCTCTAGTTGACCTACGAGGTTCGGTAGTAACTTGATCTGAAGTTTCATGATCATTATCGTTAGCTTCCTCACTAGTTGGTGCAAGCATCACGGGAACGGTTTTCTGTGATGAGCTACTTTCCTATTCCAGAGAAGGTACAATTACCTCATCAATTTCTACGTTCCTCCCATTCACTTCTTTCGAGAGAAAGTCCTTCTCTAGAAAGGATCCATTCTTAGCAACAAATATCTTGCCTTCGGATCTGTGATAGAAGGTGTACTGATACGTCTCCAACGTATCTATAATTTATGAAGTATTCGTGCTATTATATTATCTATTTTGGATGTTTATGGGCTTTATTAAACACTTTTATATTATTTTGGGACTAACCTATTAACCCGAGCCTAGTGCCGTTTCTATTTTTCCCTTGTTTGATGTTTATGAGAAAAGGAATATCAAACGGAGTCCAAACGAAATGAAACCTCCGGGAGCGTGATTTTTTGAATGAACATGATCCAGGAGACTTGGAGTTGAAGTCAAGGAAGCTTCGAGGTGGCCACGAGGCAGGGAGGCGTGTCTCCCCCCTGGGCGCGCCCACCACCCTCATGGGCCCCTCGTGGGTCCCTTGACCGACTTCTTTCGCCTATATATATCCATATACCCTAAAAACATCGGAGAGCAGAATAGATCGGGAGTTCCGCCGCTGCAAGCCTCTGTAGCCACCAAAAACCAATCGGGACCCTGTTCCGGCACCCTGCCGGAGGGGGGAACCCTCACCGGTGGCCATCTTCATCATCCCGGTGCTCTGCATGACGAGGAGGGAGTAGTTCACTATCGGGGAAGCTGATCTGACCCACGAACACCTATGGGATCGGCGGACCGAGCCCCTTTCGGTTCGGTGAGGGGCGGAGGTCGCACGAAGAGCAGATCGAGGCGAAGCACACGAGCAGTTTACCCAGCTTCGGAGCTCTCCGGAGAGATAATACTCCTACTGCTGCTTGTTTGATTTATTGTGTTCTTGCTAGGGAGCGCTGAGTGCTACAGTACACACCAGCTGCTAACGAGACCTAGCGTGAGTGCTTTCTGGCTTCGAACCGTTCCAACCCCCCTCTACGTTGCGCATGGGCCTCCTTTTATATGCTCAAGGGGTCTCCGACAGGTGGCAACATAGGCAAGGGTAAAAATAGAAAAAGAGTGTGGTTGGTACAGCTACTTGTACAGTGTCTCATACCTAACCCTGACGGCAGGGGACAAAGGCATTAAATGCCCGTCTAAGTCGCCCAAACAGTGCAAACAGGGACCGTCAGGGGCGCCACCGCTTGCCACGATGGCAACCTTGTCAGCGCCGCTCGCCACCGTGCTCGCGTTGGCGCCTGACCTCTTGCCACCAGCGCTACCGAAAGGTCGAGGCGACACGTTGGTGGATCTGGTGGAAGCGGATGAACAGAGTGGTAGTCGCATGACAGCGCCTTGCCATGATCGTTGTCTTGTCGCGTCCAGGAAGCTTGTCGCTCACGGGCCTTCCGCAAGCTCCTCTTGCCGGGCCTTGTCTCCTAGGTGCCTTGGTTGGCCTTCCGGCAAGCTCCTCTTGCCGGGGCCTCGTCTCCTTGGTTTGAATACTTTGTTCTTGAATGGCTCCAATGGAGCCGCGGAGGACCTTGGCGGTCACCAGGCAAGCCACCTGCCGCTGGTCTCGCGACTGCCCGTGCACAAGTTCGGGATACTAGGGTACCCTACTCTAGTACACCGGCAGAGCCCCGAACTGGGCCACACAGTGCCGCGGCTGTTGGGCTAGGCCCAAAACAGGCACGGCACGCGCGCGGCTGGGTTACGCCATAACTCACTCTGGACCCACCACGCCGCCCCACAGGCAGCGCAGCGTCGAATGCGGCATCATGGGAGAGATCGTGGGGGTTTCTTTATTGGAAAGGCGGGCGTCCGCCCCTCCCTCTTTATAAGCAGGGGAAACAGGGGCAGTTCGCCCACCTCGCCATTTGCTGTCCAATCTCGAAAAACCTCCGCTGCTCCCCCCTTCTTCCCAAGTCTGAAGAGAGCAGCGCTCCACCCCCCATCGCCACCAGCACCACCAACGCCGTCGAACTCCCCCACCACCTCCGCCATGGCTCCGAAAGCCGATAAGGGGAAGGGCGTGAAGTCGGCCGAGGCGCAGCGGCTCGCGGTGCTGCGAAAGGAGCGGGCCATCTTCCCCCCCAGCTCGCCGCGAGGGATCGAGGAGAACTACTACCTCTTACGGTCGACGGAGACGCGGCGCATCCAGCGCACAAAGGTACTCCCGGCCGTCGCCGACCTGGCTCGAGCGGGTATCCTTCTTGGCGCTCTTCTTCTCTGCGGGCTCTGCCCGCCTTCTCTAATTCTTCTGCGATATCATGAACACCTACGGGTTCCGCCTCCTTGACTTCACCCCAATGCTGTCTCGACCATGGCAGTTTTCGCACATCTCTGTGAAAACTTTGTCGGAGTCCACCCAAGCGTAGCCCTTTTCCGCCACTTCTTCATGCCCGAGTTGAGAGAGGAGAGCCACTTGCGGAGGAATCGCTTGGATCTCAAGGATTGGCAAGAAGGAAGCCTATCTGGAGGAGAGCTCCGTAGCAAGTGGGAGGAATGGAGGGCAGATTGGTGTTGGATTGTTGAGGAGAACCCGCAGCCCTTCACCGTGGCGCCAAACCCCAATAGTCTTGCAGCGATTGGAGCAACGTGGCCCCGGAAGATGCTAGGCTGAAGATTGCTGTCACCCGAATCATTCGCCTTAGGCTTGCCGGGCTCACCGTAGGCACCGTTGGCACAGACTTCCTTCGCCGCCGCATCGCCCCCTTGCAGGAGAGGAGGAGACCTGCCTTGGAGTTTCAGAACGCGGCAGATATCATGAGGCTGCGTCCGGGCCTTAATTTCAACTTTACTGTCTTGGAACTTGACGCGATGCTCTTGGAGCTGTTCAAGCCCGACCCAGACCATCCCGAAATGTTCAGGTTGCCGAGGGGCGTAGTTCCGTTGTGCAACAATTCCTCACTCGACCGCATCCGTGCAATGATGCCATTGTGCGACTCGCATGGAATCGTCCCCACTTGTCAAGAGCCTGCAGATGATGTCGTGCGGGAGTTCTTTGACAGCCTGGTAGAAGTGCCGGTCCGCCCCGATGAGCAGAGGGGCCTCACCCATGACACCAGCCGCGATGAGATGCGCGACGCCACCAGCTGGAAGAAGCGGCAGCAGCTGCCTTGGTGAGTTCGGATTCACCGTGGAGGCGAAGCAGCGAGGCGGCAAGCCTTGTCGGCGAGGGAGTTTGCGGCGAGGAGGAGCTTGCGAGCTGAAGCCGAGTCGGCGAGCCCCGCCGGCGCCTCCTCCCCACCTTCAAGTAGCTTGCATGGCGGAGCCCCCAGCTCCGCCAAGGAGGCGTCTCCGCAAGGCTGGAGACGTAGCGGGGCGGCAGACGGGCCAACAGCCGCCGCGCCGCGCGACGCGCTCCATCGTGGCAAGCACTGTTGTCGCGGGAGCACCTCACACTGCTGCGGCAACCGGAGCGGGGCCCTCCTAGGCCACCGCTTCTGCTTCCGCCAAGCGGCCAAGGGAACCCACTCCTCCACCTCGTCGCACCGAAGGCGAGCCAGAATTTGATCTCTCCGCGCTCAGCTCCGACGAGGAAGAAGAAGAGTAAGCTTTTGTGTTGTACTTGTAGTTCTTCAACTTTGTTGCTTTGTCTTGTATCTGATTTGCTTCACTCTGAAACCCTTCCTTTTCAGGACGTTGGCCCAGAGAGCATCGAAGAGAGCCAAGGCCCCGATGATTGTCATCGAGGACGAACCCACCGCAGCAGCAGGAGGCGCGTCCGAGACCTCCTTGCCGGACCCGGCGACTCTTCCTCAGAGCAGCCCCCAGCGTAAGTATATGGTTTACTTTCTGCTGTTGGGTGTACATGGGTGCTCTTTCTTGACTGATATCTGACTGCTGATTTGTGTAGGAGCAAAGCAGCCCCACCAGGAGTGCCCTGAAGCCGCTCCTGACATGCCATCTGCTTCGACTACACCGCCAAGGGAGTGTTCTCCGGCAAGGGAGGCTTCTCCGGCAAGGGAGGCGTCTCCGGCAAGGGATAGCACCAGCGACCCTCCGGTGGTTGAGACCGCGGCTGCAGATCCCATCGCAGGTAATCCTCTTGCCTGAAAATTTCCCTTGGGTTCTTTTTCTTCTTATTTTCTCTTTGGATACTTGCTTGACTTTTCTTCATCCGGTCGTCAGATCCATCTCCCGCAGAGCCAATGGAGACCGAGGTCGCCGGCGAGGAGGACGCGCGTGGCAATGCTGACGACGCCGCCGTTGCCGAAGAGGAAGCTGGCGCTGACGAGCCCGCCGGCGAAGAGGCCGCCAAAGCTGCCGCCGCAGAAGCTGGCGAGGGTCCGCGATCCTGCCGATGGCCCCGAGGCGCAGGAGGCGTCGGCGCTACTCGACCGCCGATCCTCCGCCGCTGCTGCAGCGTCGGGCTCAAGAGCCCCAGCCCAGCGCCTATCGAAGGCAGCGATGGCGTCTTCATCAAGCTCCCCAGGCGTCGAGCTCGAGGCTCGGTCGAAGGAGACCTTTGACGAAGAGCTGCTCGCCTCCATTGGGCTGACGCTGGTCGATGTGCCAAGCAGCAGCAGTGGCGAGTCGAGGAGGAGCAGTTCTTGAGGAAGCTCTTGTCGCTCTACCGCGCCCGACAAGCCAAGCTGGAATCCGGAAGCGCTTGTCGCAAGGCGGGAGCAGACATTGAGAAGCGCGGAGGAGCTCCGGGGCATCAATCAGGAAGCTCTCCGGTCCTTGGCAGAGGAGCGGGAGCGACTCGTCGAGGAGCGTAAAGCCTTCCTCCTCGAGAAGGCTGAAGCTGAAGAGCAACAAAGGCTTGCTGCTGAGAAGCTGTCTGCGCAGGAAGGTGAGTTGGCGCAGAGGAAGGTCAATCTTGACAGCCATGAGGAAGATCTCGCCACGCGTGAGCAGACATTTGGCGGGGCTATCAAGGAAGCAAAGGATGCCGCCGCAGCTGCCGAGGCCGCCAAGAAGGAGCTGGAGGCGAAGGTGGCGCTTGGCTGGAGGCCGGTCTCAAGAAGAAGCGGCGAGGAGCTTGCTACACTCAAGCATGGCGCGAGAAGGGCGCCTACACTCTTGGCGAGCTGCGGGGCCGTCTCGCCGAGAGGAGCAAGGAGCTCAGCGCTGCCAAGGACTCCAAAGCAGATCTTGAGTTGAAGCTGATCACCTTGACTAAGACGCTGGACGGCGCCAAGGAGGCGGGAGGTGGCCTTGTTGGAGAAGATCAAGGTCGACAAAGGCGCTCTTTGGCGAAGTCTTTATTGCTGCCAGAGCACCTTTGGGGATAATGTGGAGCCTTTGGACCGAAGGTCTCATGGATGTTGCCGCAGCCATCGACAGGAGCTGGCGGGCTGGGATGGTAGATCTTGGGTATTCCTCGATGAGCACCTCCAGCCCAGCGCCAAGCTCAGCTTGTTCTTCAAGGCGTGGTGGCGGCCCTCCGGCGACTCGGGAAGAGATCCCAAAGCAGCTGGCCGGCGAGTCGCGCCGGATCTGTGAGGAGCCCTTCGAAGGTCTTGATGAAGGTGGCCTTCCGCAATCAGGCCTCAACCTCACCAACGTCCTCAAGTCCTTGCCGCGGATGCTGATGTGGGCGCTCAAGACCCTTGTCGCACCCATTGTGGACAAGGTGAGCAAGATCAAGAGGGTTGATGGCGACCGTGTAGATTAGGCCGCCCGTTTTTTTTCCTTTGCCGCTGCTGATCATGTTATGAGAACAATCTATTAGAGCTGCGGCAAGTTATCTTGTAATATAACTCTATTTCGGGTAGTGATTGCTATGTTATTTTCCTTTACTTGATTCCTTCCTTTGTATGTTTTTGCCCTACGCTTTTAGGGAACTTGTCGGCGCGGGCACCTTTGCATATTTGAGTGCGGAACGTCGGCCCTCTTTGGCGGTGCCGCTTCCGACAAACAACCTTATCGCAACTAGTTGCAGCTCACTTAAGTTGTTGAGCGGACTCGAAATAAAGTAAGGGCGCAACTAGCTACGAGTTGGTTCCTCCGCGCACAGGTTTTCCATACAAAGTACGGTCGTTCGAGGAAGATAATTTAAAAAAATTTAAAACTGATTGCTCAAACTTTAGCAACTTAGCTTTTCTGCCGTTTGCTTCCCGGTAAGGCGAAACTTTCTTGAACGACGCTTGGTCCACACCATTATCTTCTCCTTCCCCCCGGCAAACTTGTGGGCGAGGGAACCTTCCTTTCTTTGAGAAAGAGAAAGCAGAGAAAATAAAGATATGGAGCCTTATGGCTCGTTATTGCTTACCGGGGTAGGTGCTGCACAAAGTGTCATATAATGCATGCAAAGTAATAGAGTAGAAAGCATGAAATTGACAAGACGTGCGGAGCACATTAGCTTTACTTATGCACGGGATCTGCGCCCGGCTTTGTACAAAGGATTACATGCAACATCGGCAGGACTTGTACAAAAGGTGGTTGCCGGAACAGGTTCCGGCAACCGCGCCCTATGGGTAAAACTTACGAAGATGCTCAATGTTCCAGGAGTTGCTCACGGAATGCCATCTTGGTCTCAAAGCGGACAGCGCCAGAGCCTAGTGACTCGTTTCACCGGTAAGGGCCTTCCCGCCGGTGTCAACTTGTTGGAATTCTTGGCGGACTGAGCGGCGAAGAACAAGGTCGCCTTCCTCGAGACTTTGGCATTAACTGCGGCTATGGTAGCGGCGCAAAGCTTGCTGGTATCGAGCAACTCGTCAATGGCCTGAAGACGGTCCTCCTCAAGGAGCAGTTCGTCATCTTATGCAAGCTGCTCTTGCTCAAACTCATCATAGCGAGTACTCGAGGTGACCCGTATCACGAGTTCCGTGGGGAGAACTGCCTCTGCTCCATAGACTAGAGTGAAAGGTGTCCGGCGTTGGCTCGATTTGGCGTCGTCGATCGACCAAAGAACCACCGGCAGCTCCTCAATCCAGCTTTCTTCCGCACTTGTGCAGCCCGTCGAAAGTCCTGGTCTTGAGTCGCGCAGCACTTCAGCATTTGCCCTCTCTGCTTGACCATTACTTCTCGGATGAGCAACAGAAGCGAAGCAGACCTTGGCGCCAAGATCTTGGACGTACTGCATGAAGGTGCGGCTCGTGAATTGCGTGCCGTTGTCGGTGATAATCCTGTTAGGGATTCTGAAACGGCAAACAATCAACCTGAAGAACTTGACTGCTGATTGTGCTGTCACCTTCCTCACTGCCTCCACTTCCGGCCACTTTGTGAACTTGTCGATTGCAACGTACAAGTACTCAAAGCCCCCGACAGCTCGGGGAAAGGGGCCGAGGATGTCGAGCCCCCAGACTGAAAATGGCCAGGATAAAGGGATCGTCTGGAGAGCTTGAGCTGGCTGGTGTATCTGCTTGGAATGGGCCGCACGCTTCACACTTGGTTACTTGTGCGGTTGCATCACGGAGGCCGTCGGCCAAAGAAACCTTGCCGGAATGCTTTGCGGCAAGTGCTCTTCTTGCCAATGTGGTGACCACATATGCCTCCATGTATCTCTGCCAACAGCTTCATCCATCTTCCCGGTGAATACACTTCAATTTCACACCGTTGAGTCTTCTTACATGCAGTGTCTTTGTCGACAAACTGGTACATACTTGACTGCCGGGCTACTCTTTCCGCTTCTTCTTGCTCTTCAGGAAGTTCTCCTGTCTGGAGGAAATGGACAATCTACTGCGCCCATGCTGGAGCTTGCGGCTCGACAACAAGGACTAAAGGCATATCTGCTGCTGCGGGAACATTCGCTTCCACGGCGAGAACCTGCGGCTCAGCCGGAGCTTGATGTTCCCCGGCAAGCTTGCCGGAGCAAAACTTGTCGGGAGCGTCTGCTTCTACGAAACAAACTCTTGGGCTTGTCGGAGCAGACTGCTCCTCAGCACTGTCGGTGTTGATCTTGGGGATCTTCTTGGCGGCGGCTTCGGGGAGCTCTGCCGGAAAATAGTCACCAGAAATCAACTTCCTCTTCTTGTTCTGTCCAGTTGATGGCGTTATAGGCGGTTGAGTCAGCTTGAGCACAAAGATCCCTGGTTCCACAGGTAACCCGGTCTGGCGACTTGACGAGCCATCGGCAATGTCATTACGAGCTCTTGGAACATATTCCATCTGTAGGCCGTCAAAGTGCTCTTCTAGCTTTCTCACTTCATCAACATAGGCTTCCATCAACGGACTCTGATAATCCTTGTTCACTTGGCGGACGACAAGCTGTGAGTCACCCCTGACAATGAGCTTCTTGATCCCAAGGTCTACTGCGATCCTGAGACCGGCAAGCAAACCTTCATACTCTGCAGTATTGTTCGTTGCTTGCTCCTTGGGAAAGGGCATCTGGACTATGTACTTGAGGTGCTCTCCGGTAGGTGCGACAAGCAGCACGCCCGCACCGGCGCCTTGCAGCGAGAAGGCACCATCAAAGTACATGAGCCACTCTTTGCTTGCTTCCTTGACGGGGATGCTCGTTTCTGGAATTTCTTCATCTTGTGTTGGCGTCCATTCTGCTATGAACTCTGCCAATGCCCTGCTTTGGATAGTTGAAGTGCTTTCAAATTTGAGGCCAAAGCTTGACAGTTCCAGTGCCCACTCGACAATCCTGCCTGTTGCTTACGGATTTTGCGATATCCTCTTCAGTGAAAGCGGTGGCGATTGTGATCTCATGTGCTTGAAAGTAATGGCGCAGCTTTCTCGAGGCCATGAGAAGGCGAAAAGCAACTTCGCACACGAGTACCTTGACCTAGCCCCTGCGCAGAAGGGAGCCGACAAAGTAAAGCTGGGGCGCTGCACCATTCTCTTCGCACCTTCTCCTGCGCTGCGCAGATCCATCTTTGTTGGGACCAGAGTTTGCCGGTGAAGCCCCCTGCTCGTCGCTGGTTGCATCTGCCATGGTTGCCGACTCATCATCCGTCTCCCTCTCCGCTACTAACGCAGCACTAACCACTTGATTGGTTGCCGCTATATATAGCAGCAACTTCTCTTGTGGCTTAGGTGCGACAAGTATTGGAGTGGAGGACACCTCTTTAAGTCCTGCAGTGCAGCCTCCGCTTCCGGAGTCCATTTCATTGGACCTGCCTTTTTCAATATTTTGAAAATGGTAGGGCGCGCTCAGAAGACCTAGAGATAAACTTCTTTGAGAGCAGCTACATAACCGGCAAGCCTTCGTACATCCTTGGCGCTTTGGTGCTTCAATCTGCTCAATGGCCTTGATCTTGTCGGGATTGGCTTCAATTCCCGCTGAGACCACGAAGAACCGAGAAGCTTGCGGAAGGGACTCCAAACACACACTTCTCGGGGTTGAGCTTGAGGTTGATCTTGCGCAGATTTGCAAAGGTTTCGTCTAAATCTTGAATCAGAGTTGCCTTGTCCTTGCTCTTGACCACTATGTCATCCATGTAGGCTTCCACATTTCTGTGTATTTGCGGCTCAAAAGCGTCATGGACTACTCTTGCAAATGTTGAACCAGCATTATTTAAATCGAAAGGCATCCGTATGAAACAGTATGTGCCACATGGAGTGATGAATGCGGTTTTCTCCTCGTCCTCTTCTGCCATGAAGATCTGATGGTATCCCGAGTATGCATCAAGAAATGAAAGCAAATCACATCCAGCCGTGGAGTCAACAATCTGATCGATGCGCGGCAAGGGAAATGGATCTTTGGGACAAGCTTTATTAACATCAGTAAAGTCGATACAAAGCCTCCATTTTCCGTTTGCCTTGCGCGCGACTACGAGATTGGCCAACCACGAGGATGGAGCACTCCTCGACAAGGCCTGCTGCTTCCAACTTCTTGATTTCTTACGCTATGAATTCTTGGCGCTCCTTTGCTTGCTTCGACTTTACGCTTGGCGGGCGCGCATGAGGACAGGCGGCAAGGTGGTGCTCAATTACTTTCACAGGAACACGGGGATGTCGGGGCGGTTGCCATGCAAACACGTCGACGTTCTCCCGCAGGAAAGCAACGAGCTCACTTTCCTATTTAGGGTCAAGAGTGGCACTGATGGTGAAGGTACCACCAGTGCCGTCCTCCTTGGCGGACACCTTCTTGGTCTCTGGTGGAGCTGCCATCGTCTTCTTACACTTGCCAGTGGAGCTCGATGGTGCGTCCTTGACGGTAGCGTAGCACTCCGAAGAGGTGCGCTTGCCAGAGTGGGCATCAGAGCTCTTGCTGGACTTGGTCTTCCTCTTCCCCCCGGGAGCTTCAACGGCAAGTGACTTGTGATCTGTGGCGGCTGCTGCTTCCCGGTAGATCTTGTCGGCGCAGATAAGAGCATCCTTCTTGTCGCCAGGGACAGAGATGACACTTATCGGGCCTGGCATCTTCAGTATGTTGTATGCATAATGAGAGGCCGCCATGAATTTGGCGAGCGCTGGACGGCCAAGTATCCCATTGTAAGGCAATGGAATATCAGCAACGTCAAAAGTGACCCTCTCGATCCTGAAGTTCAACTTCGCTGCCAAAGCGTCACCGCAGCGTGATCTTTCCTTGACTTGCTCCTTCCGGATTGATTCCTTGGAATGTGCGGTCTCTTGAGCTTCGCCATCGGGGATCCGAAGCTTCGGAGTACCGCGGAGGAGATCAGATTCAAGCCGGCCCGCCGTCAACTAGCATCTTAGTGACCTTGAGGTTGCGGATAGTTGGTGAAACCAACATCGGCAAGCACCGACTGCGATGATGCGATCAGGATGGTCCTCAATATCAAAGATGATAGGCGTCTTGGACCATCTCGAGAGGCTTGCGTGACTCAGCGGATGGTTACGCGCATTGACTTCCGCATCCTTTGCTTGAGTTGGCGGTGTGAAGTATCGAGAAGCACCGCCGTCAACGCACAAGACCTCTGTGGCTTTCTGGAACTCCTGCTCATCGGTCTCGTCATCATCCATGTCTTCATCGTCGTCGTCATCTTCATCTTTGTCGCGGCCGCGGGGAGGTATGTCTCCTTGTCGCTGCTTGGCCTCGCCGCGGCGTCCTCCCCGGCCGGGACGTTTCTTGCTAGGTCCTCCAGCACCTTCCTGGGCCTTCTCCTTGTCGCGTCGCTCGTACTCAGCCTTTTGTTGCTCGACAAGCTGCTCGACCTTCTTGCAGCTCTGGAGGTCATGACCCTTGGTGCGGTGGATCTTGCAGTACTGTTTGTTGGAGCCGTCCTGCTTGTCGGCGACCGCCACTGACTGGCAGTTGGTGCCGCGGCAACCTCCTTGCGGAGTTACCAACTTTGGCTTTCTTGGCGCCACCTCCATTGCCTGACTGCTCAACAACTAGCACATCTTTGCCTTTCTTCTTCCTGTTGTTCCGCCGCCGGTTTTTCTTTGCCGGGGCGGCCTCCTCACTATCAGATCCTGCTGCTTCTGTATTCTCTCTGGGGAGTCTCCTCCCTTCCTCAGCACGCGCACACTTGTCGGCCAGGGCATATAGCTCACTGACGTCTCTGATCTTGCACATCACCATCTCCTCCCGCATCCTGCGGTTTCGCGCGTTCGATGGAGCGCGCTGATTCTTCTTGGCGGGGTGGACATCTGGGATGTTGTCTTTGTCTGTGGCTGAATCTCTCGAATGTACTTGCGCAGGGGTTCTCCTTCCTTACAGGCGGCAGATGAAGGTCACTCTCTTGGCCATGGGGCTTGTGGCGCTGTGAAGGCGCCGACAAACTGATGGCACAGATCTGCCCAAGAAGATATGGAGTTGTCCGGCAAGTGCATGAGCCAGGATCGACATTGGGCTTGAGTACCGCCGGGAAGTAGTTGGCCAGAATCATATCGTCTCGCCCCGGCAGCTTGCACCGCAATGGTGTAGATGCTAAGGAACTCCGACGGATCGTCTTGCCGTCATACTTCTACGAATGCGTCGGCTTGAAATTCTTCTTCTGGGCCCTTTGGACTTGCCGCAGCTCACGAGTGAACGCGGGGCAACCTACGCGTCTGGCAAGTCGCTGGTTCCCCTGGCGCATGCATGTCGACAGTGGGCCCGGTAGCGCTGGTCGGATTGACGCCGCGCTTCTCTTCGGCGCTCGATGCGAGTTCGAGCGTCTTCTTGTTGTCGTTCGTGAAGAACTTGGCGCTGATCGCGACGAGCTCGTGGATCCGATGACGCGGTGGAGTCGCTGTCGAGGTGGATCCGGCGAGTCGGCGATCTTGGCCTTCGGGGTGGAGAGTGCATGGTGGTTGCACCCCCACAGGTTTCGTCGCCACCGGCTCGTGCCTTGTCGTCCTGCCGTGGCAGCGATGTAGTCGGTTGCCGCGGAGTGTCGCCGTTGGCAAAGCCGATGAGACTCTAGATGGTGGCCCTCCACTCATCGACCTTGTCGGCTATTGGAGGGTAATCCAGGAGCAGTTGAGCTCTCGCCAAAGCTTCTGCTGGAGTGGTGGGTGGCAGAGGCGAACGGTGCGAGGAGCGGGATATGCTCGGACTTCTAACTATGTTAGAAGGAGCAGTATCCCGTCCAGGCGACCGTGCCTCGCTTCGTGCCGGCATGTTGGCGTGTGCGCTGGTCTTGAGGGCCTCGAGATCCACCAGCTCGATCTTGATCCAACGAGCGTATGGTACTGTGAATACCATGACGCTGTCGGTCCCGCGCCTCCTGAGATGGGCGCGGTGCGTGTACGGACACCGAGGTCTGCGCAGCCTTGTCCTTGGACTTGGCAGCGTCGTGAGCTCCCTCGCCGGCGCCCGTTCTTCCGCCAGTGTCTACCACACCACCCATTTGCTCCGGTGGTGGTGGGATCGACGTGGACGGCTCCGCTGCCGCCGAAGCCTTCTTCTTCGGTGGCATGTCGATGAAGATGATGAAGATGCAGCTCGTGTGAACGCCGGATCAGGTTCACACAGCCACTACGCCCCCCTACCTGGCGCGCCAAAGATGTCGGGGAAGCTGATCTGACCCTCGAACACCTATGGGACCGGCGGACCGAGCCCCTTTCGGTTCGGTGAGGGGCGGAGGTCACACGAAGAGCAGATCGAGGCGAAGCACACGAGCAGTTTACCCAGCCGGAGCTCTCCGGAGAGATAATACTCCTACTGCTGCTTGTTTGATTGTATTGTGTTCTTGCTAGGGAGCGCTGAGTGCTACAGTACACACCAGCTGCTAACGAGACCTAGCGTGAGTGCTTTCTGGCTTAGAACCGTTCCAACCCCCCCCCCTCTACGTTGCGCATGGGCCTCCTTTTATATGCTCAAGGGGTCTCCGACAGGTGGCAACGTAGGCAAGGGTAAAAATAGAAAAAGAGTGCGGTTGGTACAGCTACTTGTACAGTGTCTCATACCTAACCCTGACGGCAGGGGACAAAGGCATTAAATGCCCGTCTAAGTCGCCCAAACAGTGCAAACAGGGGCCGTCAGGGGCGCCACCGCTTGCCACGATGGCAACCTTGTCAGCGCCGCTCGCCACCGTGCTCCGCTGGCCGCACAGCCTCTTGCCACGCGCGCCTGGAAAGGTCCCAGGGCGACACGTTGGTGGATGTGGTGGAGCGGAGGAACAGAGTGGTAGTCTGCCGCGGCAAGCGCCTTGCCGCGTTCGTTGTCTTGTCGCGTCCGGAAGCTTGTCGCTCACCGGGCCTTCCCGGCAAGCTCCTCTTGCCGGGGCCTTGTATCCTAGGTGCCTTGGTTGGCCTTCCCGGCAAGCTCCTCTTGCCGGGGCCTCGTCTCCTTGGTTTGAATACTTTGTTCTTGAATGGCTCCAATGGAACCGCGGAGGACCTTGGCGGTCACCAGGCAAGCCCTGCCGCGGGGTGCTGCAACTGCCCGTGCACAAGTTCGGGATACTAGGGTACCCCTACTCTAGTACACCGACATTCACCCTCGGGGCTGAGGGTATGTACCATTAGCTATGTGTTTGATCTCTCTCTCTCTCTCTTGTGTTCTTGAGGTGGTACGATCTTGATGTATTGCGAGCTTTGCTACTATATTTGGATCTTACGATGTTTCTCCCCCTCTACTCTCCTGTAATGGATTGAGTTTTCCCTTTGAAGTTATCTTATCGGATTGAGTCTTTAAGGATTTGAGAACACTTGATGTATGTCTTTCCGTGCTTATTTGTGGTGGCAATGGGATATTCACGTGATCCGCGATGTATGTTTTGGTGATCAACTTGCGGGTTCCGCTCGTGAACTTATGCATAGGGATTGGCACACGTTTTCGTCTTGACTCTCCGGTAGAAACTTTGGGGCACTCTTTGAAGTACCTTTGTGTTGGTTCGAATAGATGAATCTGAGATTGTGTGATGCATATCATATAATCATACCCATGGATACTTGAGGTGACATTGGAGTATCTAGGTGACATTAGGGTTTTGGTTGATTTGTGTCTTAAGGTGTTATTCTAGTACGACCACTATGATAGATCGAACGGAAAGAATAGATTCGTGTTATTTTACTACGGACTCTTGAATAGATCTACCAGAAAGGATAACTTTGAGGTGGTTTCGTACCCTACCGTAATCTCTTCATTTGTTCTCCGCTATTAGTGACTTTGGAGTGACTCTTTGTTGCATGTTGAGGGATATTTATATGATCCAATTATGTTATTATTGTTGATAGAACTTGCACTAGTGAAAGTATGAACCCTAGGCCTTGTTTCAATGCATTGCAATACCGTTTGTGCTCACTTTTATCATTAGTTACCTAGCTGTTTTTATATTTTCAGATTACAAATACCCATATCTACCATCCATATTGCACTTGTATCACCATCTCTTCGCCGAACTAGTGCACCTATACAATTTACCATTGTATTGGGCGTGGTGGGGACACAAGAGACTCTTTGTTATTTGGTTGCAGGGTTGCTTGAGAGAGACCATCTTCATCCTACGCCTCCCACGGATCGATAAACCTTAGGTCATCCACTTGAGGGAAATTCGCTACTGTCCTACAAACCTCTGCACTTGGAGGCCCAACAACGTCTACAAGAAGAAGGTTGTGTAGTAGAAATCATGTACCCAACAGTTTCTTTTGGGTATCCTATGAAGACGCACTTCTCCGATTTGGGTTCGAGCTTATCAGGCTGAAGCCTTTTCACATAAGCATCGCAACCCCAAACTTTAAGAAACGACAGCTTAAGTTTCTTGCCAAACCATAGTCTATACGGTGTCGTCTCAAGAGATTTAGATGGTGCCCTATTTAACGTAAATGCATCTGTCTCTAATGCATAACCCCTAAACGATAGTGGTGAATAGGTAAGAGACATCATAGATCACACCATATCTAATAAAGTACGGTTACGACGTTCGGACACACCATTATGTTGTGGTGTTCCAGGTGGCGTGAGTTGTGAAACTAGTCCACATTGTTTTAAATGAAGGCAAAACTCTAACTCAAATATTCGCCTCCGCGACCAGATCGTAGAAACTTTATTTTCTTGTTACGATGATTCTCCACTTCACTCTGAAATTCTTTGAACTTTTCAAATGTTTCAGACTTGTATTTCATTAAGTAGATATACCCATATCTGCTCAAATCATCTATGAAGGTCAGAAAATAATGATACCCACCGCGAGCCTCAACACTCATCGGACCGCATACATCGGTATGTGATATTTCCAATAAGTAAGTGGCTCGCTCCATTGTTTCGGAGAACGGAGTTTTACTCATATTGCCCATGAGGCATGGTTCGCAAGCATCAAATGATTCATAATAAAGTGATTCCAAAAGTCCATCCGCATGGACTTTTTTCGTGCGCTTTACACTAATATGACCTAAACGCTGGTGCCACAAATATGTTGCACTATCATTATCAACTTTGCATCTTTTGGCATCAATATTATGAATATGTGTATCACCACGATCGAGATTCAACAAACCATTCACATTGGGTGTATGACCATAGAACTTTTATTCATATAAACAGAACAACAATTATTCTCTTACTTAAATGAATAACTGTATTGCAATAAACATGATCTAATCATATTAATGCTCAGCGCAAACACCAAATAACATTTATTTAGGTTCAATTCTAATCCCGAAGGTAGACGGAGTTTGCGATGGTGATCGTATCAACCTTGGAATTACTTCCAACACACATCGTCACCTCGTCCTTAACTATTCTCTGTTTATTTTGCAACTCTAGTTTCGAGTTACTACTCTTAGCAACTGAACCAGTATCAAATACCGAGGGGTTGCTATAAACACTAGTAAAGTACACATCAATAACATGTACTAGATCAATGATGGTGTGCGTTTCCGCGTCCGTTTGTTACTTCAGTAATATGATAGGAATTTCTCTAAATATGTAGACCCGAGAAATGCATTTAGATTTTAGAGATATTGCATGACATGTAGAAAGTTTTACGAAAATCTTGAATGTTCAATTTATAGTGCCCAGACAAATTTCATAGTTGGAAAAACAAATATTTAGCACCAAATATCATGTATCTATTACATGAATACGAAAACAAAAATCATGACAAACATGGTCCCTTCCTTAAGGACATCCGAATTTCAACCAAAAAAGCAAAACAATAAATATAAATGTAAGATACAATATTGTGTTTGTACCGACGCATGCAAGGGAACAAACTTTATCATGGTTCAAAATTGCACATCTCATGCAACATAATGTAATATATCAACAAAAAATTGTATGTAGGTAATCCCACTCCAGGGATTAATATCCCTGCAATAGCTCATCCAAGTGGTGATGGAGTACAAGAGGATTCCAAAAAACACAGGATGGGCAAACACGTAAGATCAACGTAACCAACACATAAAAAATGACAGCGCACATGAAACATTCTTTGTATAACCTTGCATAAGCTTCTATTAGATCCTCTTATTCCCGTCCATTGTAAAACATTGATAGGGAATTTGAGAATTAAAAATAACACAAACAATATATATTGTTTAGGCATAAATGTTGCTTTCCTCTAGCTATAATAATGAAGAAGTTGGAGATGGCATTACTTCACGTGAACAATTAGGCAAGGCTAGAAGTGCAAGTAATTGCCTCAATATGGTACCACCATACTGATGTTTCTTGTTGTGGACCTGTCAAAATGATGATTGAAACATGGAATTTGGAAATGTGAAAATCAACCAGTAAAATAAAAATGGCATGTCACTCAATGCCAAAGACATCTCTATAATTTAAGCTAACATGGCAATTTATTTCGTGGCAATATAAAGTTTTCCTCTGTGGCATTCGAGCTACCTTGTGTGCCCTCACAATGCAAAATTTAAAAATTGTACTGGTATGCAGGTAATATCCACTTGAATTGAACGGAGGAGATACTACACCATTAAATGTAAGAAAATTAACTCATCGATATGATTATTCACTGTATTAACCTGAATGACTTCATTACTGGTGACACAATATATAATGGGTTAGAAATCAAGTGGGCTTACCTCAGATGGAAATTTCTCATCCCCTATATCATGCTTTCACTGTTTTCTCTCAAGCAGGAGCTTCGTTTCCACCACTAATTGATATGAAGGGAAGCTTTTTTGTTATACCGAATTTCCCACAGTAAAGGTATCAACAATAGTGATCAATCAAATAGTAATCAATAACTAACAGAATATTTGAATAGATGTTAATCTGAAGTCATGCTGATAATACCAAGCTGCGAGTAACATTGAAAATGTAACTGTTGCAGAAGATATATCTATGCATTGGAATTTGTCAGTTATCAGCCAAAGTGAGCATAGCAAACCTTGGAGCTATGCATTTATCTTCATCTACACTATAACAAAGGTCCCCCAATAACAGTACAAATACACCACTACTACCGTGGTGGCAAGGAAGTCAAGATTAGCTAAGTAGGAGTACCAAACTGAAGAGTCCCTCCGTTGGTCAACGCATTTCAAAAAAGTCTTTGCAAACTGCGTTGACTATCTGCAAAAACATAGAGAAAATCATCTCAGTTCTTCACAGGCAAAAAGATTGACACATATTTTTCTCAGTCTACCAACAAAATAACTGATCGCTTCATATGAGGTACATTCCTAAATTCATGTGTAATCGTGCATAAAATAAAGTTATGTGTCATGGCGGGCAATGTGATTAGAGATGGCAAAGAAGAGGTTCTACGTCGCCATCAGATGGTTTCTAGAGTGATTTGCCGTAGCCATCTTGTGTTGAATCAACAATAACAGACACAATGGAGGAGTAGAGATACAGAGGGCATGAGCCACCACCGTCGTTGTAATCTGATTGCTTTAGGGCTTCTGTCTTATCAGACCATCAAAACAACTACTCACAGATTAAGCAGATCCCAATTCCAAAGCATCCGATGAGCGGGGAAGCTGCGGTGTCGTGGTGGCATGCTTCTAGGTACCGACTGGAACACGAGGCATCAGCACAACAGCTAACCAGATCAGCAAGAAACAGGTCAGGCGCAGGCGGGCGGAGGAGCGAGATGATGGGTTGGGTCAGGAGGAGGTGCGAGGGAGAGAGACCTTGCAGGTGGTGCGTTGAGGTCGGGCGATGGCGACGCTTCTTGGCTACAGCCACCCCGTCGCTCCCAAATCGATTGACAACCGTGATAGGAACGGATGTACCAGCAAAGGATCTTAATGTTCACCAAGTATTTCTTCCTTTTCTGCCGGGCGGAATGGTAGCGTGAGAGGGATATCTCTAGGTCAGAGCAAAGGAAGCTAGGTGGCGCAGGGAGGGCGTCGAGCGAAGCGACAGGGGTGGCGTTCGGTGTTTTTTCCCTTTGCGATGTTTAAATGGGCTTCGTGCGAGAGTTGTGGCCCAGTTAACCACGACCCCCAATTTTGTCGCCCAATTAATCACGGCCCCCCAATTTTTTCGCCCAATTAACCACGCCCCCCCCCCCCAATTTTGTCGCGGAGCAGCTGCTCATTCAGTTGTGAAATCTGCTGCTAATTTGTTGTCAGACGGCGAAACCCTGAAAATATAGATTCAACGGTTGAGGATGCTAATGCCCTAAGATGGCAGGATTAGTTCTTGGTCTTAATGTCTCTAAATATCAAATATACCTTTGTTCACTTTGCCATCCTTCTTATCCGCCAAGTATCTAGGGTAGTTCCGCTTCCAGTGACCATTTCCTTTGCAGTAGAAGCACTCAGTTTCAGGCTTGGGTCTAGCTTTGGGCTTCTTCATGGGAGTGGCAACTTTCTTGCCATTCTTTTTGAAGTTTCTTTTTCTTTCCCTTGCCCTTTTTCTTGAAACTAGTGGTTTTGTTAACCATCAACACTTGATGCTATTTCTTGATTTCTACCTTCCCTGATTTCAGCATCGCGAAGAGCTTGGTAATCATTTTCGTCATCCCACTTGATTCAAGAGATTGTAGTACCCAGATATTCTGAGCACATGCTCACTAGTTTAGCTATTCTCCTCCATCTTGTAGGCAAAGTACTTGTCAGAGGTCTCCTACCTCTCGACATGGGCATGAGTGTCGGAGTAAATGACCATGGGTAGCCTCATCAGCTCCCCATGGTATTTCAAGACATCGGGGCTGGCTGCGCCCCTCAAGCATCAAAGACCAAGGACCTCCTTCTTGGGGCCAACTGGTCCCAGCGGCCTGCTGGTAGAAGGCGGCGGAATCCAGAAGGCTGCCATGAAACGAGCCGACTCCTAGCAGGAGGCCTTCAGAGAGGCCGGTTCCTAGCAGGCGGCCCCACGTAACCTCAAAGTTTGCACCCACATAACAACGATGAGGCGGGGCATGGCTACAGTGCAGACTGCCACCCCCGAATCTAGGGCGGAACGTGGCCACAGTGCAGCGTACTGGTGGACATCCTGCGCCAGGCGCAACACTGTAGCCACGCAACCCGTGACATCATCCATGACAGAGGGAGCCATACTCCTACGACGAGCTATCGGTACGGCCCGTTGGTGGCGGGCCCTACCTATCCGTGAGAAGCCAGAAGGCGGCGAGCCCTGACTAGTCGGCGCGGGGGGAGGCCGACTCCTAGCGGCCCCTCTCCCCCCTCAAAGTCTGTGCACCATTGACCAGAAGAGACAGGGAGTGGCTATAGTGAACGCCCACCAGGCGATGGGACTGTAGCCACGCTTTCCCCGACAAAGCATGCATCATCAGTGGCAGGACTACAGTACGAAGCAGCCGGCAGGACACGCAAGCGGTGGACGCGGCCTGTCAGCCAAGTACAAGACAGCCGACGGGACCTACTAGGCAGCGGGCCCCAGCAGCCGGTGGAGAAGTCGGCGACCAGAGACACTGACGGCCTGGTCCTACACCCGGTCGGATTACTATTGTACCCCTGGGGGTAGGCCTATATAAACCCCCCAGGCCACCCATGCAAAGGGTTCAGACCTTAGAACACACACGCACTCATAGAGAGAGGAGTAGAACTAGCCTTGCCCTTCTTCCTCCTCTAGCCCGAACACCTCAAGGAGCAAGCTTGTAGCTACTTGTTGAGATAGTGATCATGCGGAGACACCGCAGAGTAGGACTAGGGGTGTTATCTCCAAGGAGAGCCCCGAACCTGGGTAAGATGCGTCGGCGTACATGTTTATTCCTTATCCCGCTTCCAGGCACTGGCGACATACTTCTGTCCCCCACCATGATAGGCCACCCTCTGGCATATGTCGCTAGATATCCTTGACATTTTGCACCCACTATGGGGCTAGGTGCACCATCATCCGGAGACCTATTCTGGACGGGAACCCTTTTCCCTCCGGGCGAGCGCAGCCAGCCCGGCACGCTCGATGGCATTTGCGCTCGCGCGCTGCATGGCGTGGAAGCCGCTTGCACAGTGAGCGGCCTCCCCGATCTCATTAATGGGATCCGCCTCTCCGACGACCCGCGCCCGACGCGGGAGCAGCCAACTCTGAGAGCTGCATCGTCGACCTCCTTGGCAAGCTCCACATCACCAACGAGCCGACCTCTGATCTAGAGTCGATTGGCTCCACTGACCCGATGCTTGTCGACTCCGACACGGCATCCCTCGACGCTTTCCCTGCCAACGTGGTGGTCATCGACGACCCGCTCCCTTGCACGGACAGCGGCGGCAGCACCGTCACGGAGGTGCTCGTCATCAGCCATGCGAAGCTTTTGGCGGAGCCGGCCAGGATCCGCTGCAAGCGGCACTGCGGGACCTATCCGCGCCCATCACGGCAGACACCAACGCCGAGACACTAGAGGTCTGTCGCGTCGCGCTCGTCGAGAGCGCCAAGAAGTTGGCCACCATGAGACGCCTCTTCGAGGCCTACCAGCGCGAGATCGACCGCGCCGTCGGTGGTACGCCGACTGCTGGCGAGCACAGCCAAGTGGGCATGGTCTGCCAATGCGGTGCTATTGTCGCCAGCATGTTCAGGGTAGACCGCCCTTCTACGCCACACCCATGGAAAAGATACGTGCTGCCCAGGCGGCAGCGGATGAGTTGGACCACCTGGAGGGTGACAAGCATCACTCCATGACGGAGCGCATTCAACAGCTCCTCGACGCGGCCACCGCGCAGCAAGAAGTCGGTCGCCGTGTGGTGGAACCCGGCGCGCACGCTGAGAATCCCCACACCGAGACCAAGGCGCGATCTCCCGGACGCCAACAGGCGGCGTCCGCAACAGAAGAGATCGAGAGCTGGCTGCTAGCCGCAGCCGGACTCATATCACCATCGAGCGCGACCAAGACGGCCGCCCGCGAGCAGTGGAACGACGGGATGATCGTCAGCCTCCCCCGCGCAGGGAGAGGCGCGTCTCCCTGCCGCCTGTTGAGCACCCGACTATCAGATGCCAGCTGGGCCCCCGTGAAGGAGTCGGAGAAAACGACGCCCGCCATCGGATCGACCGGCTGGCTCGATCCCTGGCCCTAGAAGAAGAAGATGCAATTGGTCCGCCTTGTTTTGGCCCCCGCATTCACGACAAGCCCTTTCCCAAAGGGTTCTCGCTCCCACGAGACACACCCAAATACAACGGCTCCGTAAAGCCGGAAGATTGGTTGGTTGATTAAAACACCGCTGTCAACATAGCAAACGGCAACAAGCGCGTTGCCATGAAGTACATTCCGCTCATGCTCCAGGGCACTGCTCGGACATGGCTGAACAGACTGAAGCCCTACAGCGTCAACAGCTGGACAGATTTCACCGAAGTCTTCATCCGCAACTTGACCAGTACCTACAAGCGGCTGCCCAAGCCTCGCCAGGTCTCTTGTGCGTCCAAGGTCCCACCAAATCCACCCACAACTATATGACGCGGTGGGCCGAACTGCACAACTCCTGCGAAGGGGTGCACGAGGTGCAAGCCATAGAGTACTTCACCGCTGGGTGCAGAGAAGGCACCCTACTGAAGCACCGACTCCTCTACAATGAGTCGGCCTCACTCAACGAACTGTTGATCATAGCAGACAAGTACGCCATTGCCGACTCCTCCATGAAGTCGGAGCTCCAGGCGGACCCGTCCGGGAAGGTGCTCCCTCCGGCTCCTCGGACGCCGGCTGGTGACAACATTCGGCGCCAGCAGCAAAACAACAACAAGTGCAAAGCCCCGCAGCCGCCTTCTACCAGCCGGCAAGTGGCCACAGTTGAGGACCAACAGCCGGAGGGACAACCCGGCCCCAAGAGTCAGAAGGGCGGCAAGCCAGCCTGGTTGCCCGCCTTCTCCTATGAGTAAACCCTCGATGCTCCTTGCAAGTTCCACAACGGCGCGAAACCGTCCAATTACACCACCCGGAAGTGCAACTGGCTCACCCGAATCTCCAAGGGCGAAGGACTACTTCCTCCTCCGCCTGCTGGCCAGCCGGCGCCGCCTCCTCCTCAGCAGTAACCGGCCCGTCCAGTCGCCGCCATCCAAGACGATTTCCCAGAAGAACACGGACCTTATGTCATCTTCACCAGCGTGGCCGGCGACAAGCATAGCCGACGTCAGCAGCACCGAGAGGTGAATGCTGTCACCTCAGAGGCCCCAGAGTTCATGCACTAGTCCGAGAAGCCCATCAGCTGGAGCCGTGCCGACCACCCAGAGGTGATGCCTTCTCTGGGTTCCTATGCCCTGGTGTTGGACGCTACCTTTGCAACAGAGAGACGAGCTGCTCGTTTCTCTCGGATTTTGATAGACGGCGGTAGCAACATCAACATCCTTTATTGCGACACCATGGAGAAGTTGTGCATCAAAGAGAAGCAGCTCCGGCCCAGTCGGACTGTCTTCCATGGCATTGTGCCCGGCCCTTCCTGCTCACCAATCGAAAAGATCAAGATAGATGTCCTCTTCGGAGACAAGGATCACTTCCGCCACGAGGCAATTCAGTTTGAGGTGGTTGACCTGGAGAGCCCTTATCATGCACTCCTAGGCCGGCCAGCTCAAGTTCATGGCGGTGCCACATTATGCCTACCTCAAGATGAAGATGCCGGGAACCAAGGGCATTATCACTATAGCCGGAGACTACAAGAAGTCGACTGCCTGTGCTGCTGCTAGCAGCCAGCTGGCCGAGTCCCTGGTGATCGCTGCCGAGAAGAAGCTCCTGGACCGGATTGTGGCCATGGCCGGCAAGCAGCCGGACCAGTCACCAGACCCCATGGAGTCGGAGACCCAGGGCTCCTTCCAGCCGGCCAAAGAAACCAAGAAGATACCCTTGGATTCAACCACCCAAAGAGGTTTGCTATCGTAGGGACCAATCTCGATAGCAAATAGGAAAGCGAGCTCGTCGATTTCCTCCATGAGAATCGGGACATCTTCGCATGGTCTTCCAAAGACATGCCGGGTGTTCCAACGGATTTCGCCGAGCACAAGCTAGATGTCCGAGCAGATGCAAAACCAGTCAAGCAACCCCTTCGCCGCCTGTCAGAGGAGAAGAGAAGAATTGTTGGTGAAGAGATAGCCCAGCTCCTAGCAGCCGGCTTCATTATGGAAGTGTTCTTTCCAGAATGGCTTGCCAACCCAGTCCTTGTACTGAAGAAGAACAACAAGTGTCGCATGTGTATTGATTATACCAGCCTCAACAAGGCCTGCCCAAAAGATCCATTTGCTTTGCCATGGATAGACCAAGTGATAGACTCAACAGCCGGATGCGAGCTATTGAGTTTTTTGGATGCCTACTCAGGATACCACCAGATCAAGTTGAACCCGGCCGATCGGCTGAAGACCTCCTTCATCACACCATTTGGAGCCTTCTACTACCTGACCATGACATTCGGCTTGAGAAATGCCGGTGCCACTTTTCAGCGTTGCATGCAGAAATGCCTCCTCAAGCAACTCGGCAGAAATGCCCATGTCTATATAGACGATATTTTGGTGAAGACGGAGAAGCGCAGCACCCTCTTAGAAGATCTCAAGGAGACGTTTGATAATGTGCGCTGTTTTCAAGTCAAGCTCAACCCGCAGAAGTGTGTCTTCGGAGTACCAGCTGGCCAGCTCCTTGGTTTCTTTGTCTCAGAGCGCGGCATCGAGTGCAACCCTGTCAAGATCAAGGCCATCGAGAGGATGGAGAGACCTGCCCGACTGCGGGACGTCCAGAAGTTCACCGGGTGCTTGGCAAACATCAGCCGCTTCATTAGTCGGCTGGGCGAAAAGGCTCTTCCCCTGTACCAGTTAATGAAGAAGATCACTCACTTCGACTGGAACGACATGGCGGACGAGGCCTTTCTCCAGTTGAAGAAGATGCTGACCACACCGCCTGTCCTGGCGGCTCCGGCTGCTAAGGAGCCCATGCTCCTCTACATCGCTGCCACCAGCCGGGTGGTCAACACTGTCATTGTGGTAGAGCGCCTGGAAGACGGCAAGGCACAACCAGTCCAGAGGCCTGTGTACTACTTGAGAGAGGTGTTGTCGACCTCAAAGCAGAACTACCCCCACTACCAGAAGATGTGTTACGGTGTGCACTTTGCTACCAAGAAGCTCAAGCCATACTTTCATGAGCACCCCATCATGGTTGTCTGCACCGCCCCGCTTGCTGAGATTATAGGCAGCAGAGATGCATCAGGCTGGGTGGCCAAATGGGCCATCGAGTTGGCCCCCCACACCATCTTCTACCAGCCTCGCACCGCCATCAAGTCCCAAGCGTTGACCAACTTCCTCGTCGACTGGGCCGAGACCCAGTACCTGCGCCAGCACCGGATTCCACCCATTGGCGGATGCACTTTGATGGCTCGAAGATGCGCACCGGCTTGGGAGCCAACATCGTCCTCACCTCTCCCAAAGGCGACAAGCTCAGATACGCACTGCAAATTCACTTTGCCACTTCCAACAACGTGGCCGAGTATGAGGCGCTAGTACACGGACTCTGGCAGGCCAAAGAGATCGGCATCCGCCAGATCATGTCCTACAACGACTCGGACTTGGTGGTCCAACATTCGTCTGGCGACTGGGACGCCAAGGATGCAAACATGGCAAGCTACTGCTTCCTCGTCCAGCAAATCAGCGGATATTTTGAAGGGTGCGAGTTCATTCATGTGCCACAGGCCGATAACGAGCAAGCAGATGCCCTGGCACGGCAAGTCATACCAGCTGGCGTCTCCCTTCAGCACCTCCTCAAGCCGTCTATCAAGCCTTCGATGAAATCAGAGTCTATCTTCGTTCCGACCGCCCCCGGAGTAGTCAGATCCGCCTCGGGGGCTGCAGCAGTCGGCCCGGGGACTGCAGTAGTCGCACCCGGCCCGGGGACTTCAGAGCCCGGCCCGGGGGCTGCAGCAGTCAGCCCGGGGACTTCGGCAGGCGGCTCGGGGACTGCAGCAGTCGCACCCGACCCGGGAACTCCAGAACCCGGCCCGGGGGCTGCGGCAGTCGGACCGGGGACTTCAACAATGCAACAAGCGGCAGCAGACTCGACCCAACCGCCCTAGTACCAGTGGCCGTAATGACAGTGGACGAAGTCCAAGCACCATCGTGGGCGCAGCCCATCCTCAACTTCCTGGTGAGCGGAAAGGTACCAGCCGACGAGATCTTGGCCCGGCAGGTGCAATGCCGGGCAGGAGCATACACGATAGTCAACAGAGAGCTTGTCAGTCGCAGAGTCACTAGTGTGTTCCAACGCTGAGTAGAGCCAGAGAAGGGCAAAGCAATCCTCAGAGACATCTACCAAGGAGAGTGCGGCCACCATGCGGCCTACAGGTCTCTTTTCGCCAAAGCTTTCCGCCATGGTTTCTTCTGGCCGACTGGAAGTGCAACTATCCCTGGGTGGTTTTGGTAATGATTAACAACATATAGCTCATTGAGCTAATACTATTTCAAGATAAATATTTCAGGAAAGCTCAATGATTGGCATGGCATGGATTAGAAAGTGGACCCCTCAAAATGCTAAGGACAAAAGATTGGCTCAAGCTCAAAGCACAAGACTATACATTTTATTTCTAGTGATCCAAGATCACATTGAGTCCATAGGAAAAGCCAATACTATCAAAAGGGGGTGAGGTGTTGATTAATGAGTTACTTGCTCAAAATGCTTAGTGATATGCTCCAAAAGCCCTCAACTACTTTCTCATATCCACATATGTCCCAAACCAAAAGTCAAACTCGACCCCACCAAAACTTTCTATCCGGCGCCACCGAGTTCTCTTGACATAGCCACTGCCACAAACCCTAGTCACTTCAGCTCATCGAGATGGGATTGCAAACTCTTTGTTTCCCTTCATAATGTTTAGGTCTAACCAAGATGAGCAATCGGTCCAACCGAGTCTGCAATGCAAACTCTCTGTTTCCTTTTCGTAATGCTTCGGTCCCACCGAGACGAGCGAATCGGTCCCATCGAGTTTGCCTGACCAACTCTCTATTTGCTTATTACCAAAATCGGTCCCACCGAGTTTGAGTAATCGGTCCAACCGAGATTACGTTATGCCCTAACCCTAATGAAACCGGTCCCACCGAATTGACATGTCGGTCCCAGCGAAATGCCTTACGGTCACATTATGAACCAAATCGGTCCAACCGAGTTTTCTAATTCGGTCCCACCGAGCTTGGTGATTTGTGTGTAACGGTTAGATTTTGTGTGGAGGCTATATATACCCCTCCACCCGCTCTTCCTTCATGGAGAGAGCCATTAGAACATGCCTACACTTCCAACATACATTTTTTGAGAGAGAACCACCTACACTTGTGTTGAGGTCAAGATATTCCATTCCAACCACATAAATCTTGATCTCTAGCCTTCCCCAAGTTGCTTTCCACTCAAATCATCTTTCTACCAAATACAATCCTATGAGAGAGAGTTGAGTGTTGGGGAGACTATCATTTGAAGCACAAGAGCAAGGAGTTCATCATCAACACACCATCTATTACCTTTTGGAGGGTGGTGTCTCCTAGATTGGCTAGGTGTCACTTGGGAGCCTCCGTCAAGATTGTGGAGTTTAACCAAGGAGTTTGTACGGGTAAGGAGATCACCTACTTCGTGAAGATCTACCCTAGTGAGGCAAGTCCTTCGTGGGCGATGGCCATGGTGGGATAGACAAGGTTGCTTCTTCGTGGACCCTTCGTGGGTGGAGCCCTCCATGGACTCGCGCAACCGTTACCCTTCGTGGGTTGAAGTCTCCATCAACGTGGATGTACGATCGCACCATTTATCGGAACCACGGATAGAAAATCTCCGTGTATACATTGCGTTTGCTCCCTCCAAACTCCTCCCTTTACCTTCATACGCAATTGTTTTACATTCCGCTGCTATACTCTTAGAATTGCATGTGTAGGTTGATTACTTGATTTGTGCTAAGTTACTAAAATCTTCCAAGACTTAAAATTGGGAAAAGGCTAGATTTTTATTTGGTCAAGTAGTCTAATCACCGCCCTCTAGACATACTTTCGATCCTACAATTGGTATCAGAGTTTTGGTCTACATTTGCTTTGATTTCCATAGCTTTTAGTGGTCATAGCCTTGGTTTCATAACCTAGGAGAGTATGGCGTCTAGGGAGGGAAATTACCACCGTAGAGGTCCTTACTTTGACGGTACTAATTTTGCTAGTTGGAAGCATAAGATGAAAATGCATATTCTTGGACATAACCCCGCCGTTTGGGCTATTGTGTGTATTGGCTTGCAAGGTGAATTCTTTGATGGGAGAGAACCGAACCGTGAAGCTACCGTAGAAGAGTTGAAGATGCTACAATACAACGCTCAAGCTTGTGATATTCTCTTCAACGGATTGTGCCTCGAAGAATTCAAAAAAATCAGCCGTCTTGAGAATGCAAAGGAAATTTGGGATACTTTAGTTGATATGCACGAAGGTACCGACTCCGTCAAGGAATCCAAATTGGATGTGCTTCAAAGTCAACTTGAAAGTTCAAAATGAAGGATGGTGAAGGTGTTGCTGAAATGTACTCTAGGCTTCCTCTCATCACAAATGAGATTGCCGGCTTAGGAAGTGAAGAGATGACCGATAGATTCATCATCAAGAAGATCCTAAGAGCCTTGGATGGAAAATATGATACCGTGTGCACATTGATCCAAATGATGCCCAACTATAAAGATCTCAAGCCAACGGAAGTCGTTGGAAGAATTGTTGCTCATGAGATGTCACATAAGGATAAGGAAGAGCTTCACAACAAGTCAAGTGGTGCTTACAATGCCTCATGTGATGCTCCCACATCATCAAGTGAGAAACAAACCTTCAATGAAGAATTGAGCCTAATGGTGAAGAACTTCAACAAGTTCTACAAGAGTAGAAGCAAGGAAAGAAGTTCCAAGTCAAGGTCCTACAATGACAAAAGATCTTCTAGTCGTGAACGAAATTGCTATAATTGTGGAAGACCCGGACACTACTCCAATGAGTGTACGACTCCTACAAAATAAGAGAAGATTCTCCCAAGAGAAGAAGTAGAAGAGAAGAATCACCACCAAGAGAGAGAAGGAGTAGAGATGATCGATATGAACGAAGACCCTCTCGGAGAAGCAAGGATTTAGAGAGGAAGGACAAATCATCAAGGAGCTACACAAAAACAAGACATCAAGCTCATGTTGGTGAATAGGTATCTGGCTCCGACTCCGACCATCACTCCAAAAGAAGTTATCACTCCGACTCCGAATATACTCAAGATGAAGTTGTTGCCAGTCTAGCACTTGTGGCAACCAACTCCAATGGCATATTTGACTCACCAAACGAAGGAATTGGAAGATGCTTCGTGGCCAAAGGTCCAAAGGTATCACACCCCGAGTATGTTGATTTCAATAGTGATGAAGATGATTATCTAGGAGATGATGATTTACTTGTTGACAACTCTAGTTATGAGAACTATGATGAACTTGCTATTAATCATGATAATCAAGATAAAATGAATGACGATGATAAGAAAAAGATTGAGCATCTAACTAAAGAACTAAACACTCTTAAGCTAGCTCATGAAACTACCTTGGAAGATCATCGAGAACTTTTAAAGACTGATGAGAAGCTACGCTTTGAAAAGCTCAACCTTGAGCAAGAGCATGACTTTTTAAAAGAAATCAATGATGATCTTCGCAAGAAAAGTTCTTCTTACATTGCCAAGCGTTTACACTTGTCTACTTACATGCCACAAGTTAAGTCTAGCAATAAGAACAAGAAAGATTCTTCTTCTAGTAGTAACAACAATCATGCTAAATCCAATGTTGTTGCTTCTAGTAGTTCCCTTGATTCCACTAATGGCTCTCTTAGCCAAGTTACACTTGAGCAAGAAAATAGCTTATTGAAGGGAATTATAGAGAAAGGTGTTTACAAGAGTCTTGCCAGGAGTAAGAAATTTGAGGAAATTTTACGCAAGCAAGGAAGACAGCGGAAGAATCAAGGTGTTGGTTTTGAACGAAAGTTTAATGCCAATGGAGTTGAGTGGGAAGAAGATCAATATCCCAAGACGATGTTCGTTTGTCAACAAGAGAAGTATGATCCTACTTCTTTCCAAGGAACACAAGCTCAAGATGATCTTCCACCACAAGACCACAAGCTAAAAGGCAAGGACAAGCTTCAAGAGGAAATTGATGCATTTGAAGAAGCACCTAAAGCCTTGGTCAAGTGTGTTCCCAAGACTACATCAAGTTCCACTTCATCAAGTATGACTACAACTCCAAGGATTCCCATCAAGATGGCGTGGATCCCTAAGAAGAAGAACTAGAGAGTTTTTGAGGATGACTCCGCCAACATACTTCACTCTCATCATTTTGGCGAGGAAAAGTGCAAACAACTTTCACATCTTGCACTAGTTCAAGGAGTCACAACCCTCTTGTTGGTAAGACAAGGGACAAGGTAACCTAATGCATTCATGGACATCATCTCATGTGAATATCAGTCTATGTCTATGGATATCCTTGTTTGTTCCTTGTGGGACTAACCCGTGTAGGTATTTAAAGTGCAACTCACTCCAAAGGATTGCTCCGAATGATCTACAACAACATTGAGCATCTACATCTTCAACACCTACATGAAGTCATCATCGACAAAACCCAAGGTTAGTTCATCCCTCTTAGGGGGGATATCACATCTAGGGGGAGCTTTACTCTAATCAATTGAGCTAAAGCAACTCTAATGATGTGAACAAAACAATGCTTTATGTAAAAGTGGCAACCCCACTTGTTCTTAAACGATGAGTATGACCTATGATCAAATGTTCTCATTTGACTCCTAAGTCAATATACTCATATATAGATGACCTAGTCATCGCCAAATTGCTTGATAGATGTTAGAATGATTGTGCATGCTTTGTCACATATTTCATTTGTCATTTTATTGTGTGAGCATGTTGGATGCATATTTTACTCAATCGAGGACATCCATTTGTTGTTTTGTTTGTTTGGTTTTTCTTTTGCCAAATGGATGGACAAGAATGCCTAAGAACTCCCTCTAGCTATCTATGATTTTCTCGTCTCAAACTCTATTCATGCTACATCACAAAGTTTGATCAAGTCAGATTCGAACCACTCTGTGTGAGGAGCACTCGGAGTCCCCGATTTGTCATAGACTTAAACTTACAAAACCTCTTTGTGCGTTTTGGTCTGACCGATAAATCCATTTCGGTCAAACCGGGTTCACTAAGTTGATCTAGGTTTTCATCTCGGTGCAACCGATTTGAACACTTTGGTCACACCGAGTTGCAGCAACCGCTTGCAATTCTGCAATCTCGGTGCCACCGTGTTTTTCCACTCGGTTACACTGACACGGTCGGGATATAAATACCCACGGGTGAGACTTTGGAAATTTCTTCAAATTCTCACAGCCCACGCATGTCCTACTCTGCCTTCTCGGGTCTCCGGATCGTCTCCTCGCCGCCAACGACCTCCCGCCATTGGATTCTGCCACCGTCGACGGAATCTACTCCGCCGTCGCCGCCGATAGCAAACACTCGTCGTTCTAGGGTAAGTGCTTGACCCCTTGTGCTGTCTTTTTCACTCATATTCCTAGCACAAGGACAATGCCATGTTTCTTGCCACGAATGAGATTAATCTATCCAGCTAAAACTTCCCTAGGTCTAGATTGATTTGAAAATTTTAGGGTTAGCTCTCCGCAGTACTCATCTTGGACCGACCGAAATGTAGATATCGGTCTCACCGATTCGGCTTAGGCCATTGCACATGCGCTTTTTGGTCTGACCAAAACGTGCAAATCGGTGTGACCAAGTTCAAGATTCTGTGAAACCCTAGCAACCTCGGTGCCACCAAAATGTGACTCGGCCCAACCGAGTTCACTAGTTTAGGTTCCAAGTGTTGCTTCGGTATCACCGAGTTTGTCAATTCGGTAGCTCCGAGATCACTTCTGTAGAGAACTAAAACTAAGATCTTTGACTCAATTTGTTTTGCAAAACCTCTGTACTTTGTGATGCTCATCTACTCTACCTCATCTACAACCTATTCACAGGGTCTGCTGACAGTTTGCCTGCAAGATGTCTGATCAAAGTGACAGTCAGAATAGGTCAGAGGAACATGTGCAGATGAGTGAGGGCTCAGATCCCTCTAGCACTTCTGATGATGGCAGCAGGAGCACTCCAAGCAACTTGCCAAAGGCAGTCACCAGATCTAGGAAGACGAGAACCTCAGAATCAGAGGATGAGTGATACGTCTCCAACGTATCTATAATTTTTTTATTGTTCCATGCTATATTATATTCTGTTTTGGATGTTAATGGGATTTATTATACACTTTTATATTATTTTTGGGACTAACCTATTAACCGGAGGCCCAGCCCAAATTGCTGTTTTTTTCCTATTTGGTGTTCCTTGAAAAAGAATATCAAACGGAGTCCAAACGGAATGAAACCTTCGGGAACGTGATTTTTGGAACAAACATGATCCAGAGGACTTGGAGTCCACGTCAAGAAATCAACCAGGAGAGCACGAGGCAGGGGGCGCGCCCTCCACCCACGTGGGGCCCACATTGCTCCACCGATGTACTTCTTCCTCCTATATATACCTTGGTACCCCCAAACTATCAGATACGGAGCTAAAAACCTAATTCCACCGCCGCAACCTTCTATACCCATGAGATCCCATCTTGGGGCCTTTTTCGGTGCTCCGCCGGAGGGGGCATTGATCACGGAGGGCCTCTACATCAACACCATAGCCTCTCCGATGATGTGTGAGTAGTTTATCTTAGACCTTCGGGTCCATAGTTATTAGCTAGATGGCTTCTTCTCTCTCTCTGGATCTCAATACAAAGTTCTCCACGATTCTCGTGGAGATCTATTCGATGTAATCTTCTTTTGCGGTGTGTTTGTTGAGACCGATGAATTGTGGGTTTACGATCAAGTTTATCTATGAACAATATTTGAATCTCCTCTAAATTCTTTTATGTATGATTGGTTATCTTTGCGAGTCTCTTTGAATTATCAGTTTGGTTTGGCCTACTAGATTGATCTTTCTTGCAATGGGAGAAGTGCTTAGCTTTGGGTTCAATCTTGCGGTGTCCTTTCCCAGTGACAGTAGGGGCAGCAAGGCACGTATTGTATTATTGCCATCGAGGATAACTGTAACATCCCAAATTTCCTATTTGGAATGTTTTACAATTATAGTTAAGCATCCTATGCATCCTGTTTGAATTTGAATGCCATTTGGAGTTTCAGAGAAATTTGAGTTTTGAATTTGAATTTAAACTTTGGCAAGTGGGAAACATTTCAAAAACTAAGCCTGATAAATACTTGATCAAAAGTATGAGAGGAGTAAACATGACACTCCAAAAATATCAGAGGAAAACATTGCCAAAAGATTTGGATTCAAATCTGAATTTTATAAAAAAATGGATTTTTATAAAGTTTGGATTTTGCCTTCGGAAAAATGTTCAAATGAAAGGGAATATTCCCCTGATCATTTTAGTATATATATACCCTATATAAAATATTTATATTTTAAAAGTTATACTCTGTTTTGTTTTATTTTAAAAATAAATTCAAAAGAAAAAACCCACCCAGCGCCACTAGGCCCCTGGCCCAGCCCAGCAGTTTCACACCACCTGCCTGGCCCGGCCCACTGGCCAGCAGCCAGCGCCACCGAGCTGCCCAGCTCCTCTCACTCACCCGCGCCCAAACCCTCGCGCATCGGCCACCCGCCGCTTCCCCCTCTCCCTCTCATCGACAGTGGGCCCGCCCCATCGTCTACCCCCGCCCCACGCCACGCCGTCGCCGCCGCGGATCGCGGATCCCGAAGGATCCGGGATCCCGATCGCCCCCCGAAGCGAGGACGAGGCCCCTGGCTATAAAAGCCCACGCCTCCGCACCCCATTCCCCTCCTAGCCCTCGCCGGAGCCCCTCTCCCTCTCTCTCCCGAGCACGCCGGAGCCCGAAGCCCCCGTCGCCGCCATTGTCGCCGCCATCGCCGCCCTAGACCACCCCGGTCACCCCCGACCCCACCAAACCCTCCCGAGCTCCCCAAGACCAAGACGGCTACTTCCCGACCTCGCTGACGCCTGGAGCCCTCGCCGACTCTCGCCGCCGCCGCGCGCCGCCGAACGCCGAGAAGTCACCGAAGCTCCCTCCCCGTCCGATGCGTGATGAGCGGTCAGATTAGAACCCCAAGGGGTATCTTTTAAATAAAACCGCCCGGTTCTTTCCGGTTTAGTTAGTTAGGTTTATTTTATTAGGCGGCCCGGTTTAGTTTAACCCTAGGCCCGTTTAGGCTATTTGGCCTTACAGTCGTAGTTTAGGCCCATTAGGTCTTTTTCTTTTATTTTTGTTTTTCTGTTTTAACAGAATAGTTTCTGTTTTGAAAAATTCATATCTTTTATTCTGTTTATTATTTTTAGATGATTCTTTTTTGTTGGTTTGCAAATTTTATGTAGTTTCTGTAGAATATATATTTAGCTATGTTAAAATTAAATAAAATTGCTTTATTTTAGTTTTAGTCAGAATAGTAAATCTGCTATAACTTGAGTTAGAAAAATTATTTTGGATGATTCTTTTGTCCCAACTTTATTTTGACATTGCCAAACCATAGAAATTAATTTGGGTATTTTAGGATTAATAAAAAATAGTTTTAAGCAGAATCTCATTAATCTTAATTAATTAACTAGCTACTGTTTTCCTAATATTTTAATTAGTAAATAAATTTATTTTTAACTTGTGATTGATTATTCTAGGTTAGTTTCTGTCACTCTAATAGATGAACTTTTATTTATAATTAATAAAAGTTTTATTTTATTTTCTTAATAGAAGTTGGATTAGGCCTAATAGGAGTTTTATAATAGCTTTTAAATTAATTCTTTTTGCTCCTAGTTGCTTAGTGCATCCTTTTATGTTATGTTAACCTAAAACCATGATTAGGTTATGTTAGAAAATTTTGTTATATAAAACTATTCTAGCTATTGTTTGAAGTAGGAAAAACTTTGAATGGGTTTTCTTTGAGTTTTCCTTTGGATTTTGATTTGGTTGTTTTGTGTGTTATGTTACTTTGTTATGCTATTATGTGATCCTATTGCTATATGCTTATTGTGATTTGTTTGTCTCGGTAGAGTTTAGAGTGCTAAGCTTGCTACTCTGAATCTTTAGCTTACGAGGATCATCAGCAAGGCAAGTTTTGATCATGTTATTTCTATACCTATGTTTTTGTGCATTAGTAATTGTCACCACCCCACCATGCATGCAGTAGTGAAATTTTGAAGTTATTAAACTTGAGTAGTATCATGTGGTAGGATGAACCAATCCCCTTGTTACCATGACCCCGGGACGAAGTAGTTACTTTGCTATGCTCGTAGACGGGTTTTGGGTTGAGTGAAATTCATAAGCAAGATATGAGAGTTAATGATGATGACAACCCCATGAACTACAATGATCAAGATGGACTTCGGAAAATCACTACTGGGTGGAGGACGGTTGACGGGCACCCTGGAGCACCCAGTGGTTGGCCGGGATGCATGGAGAAGTGCCATGACATCTTGCGGAAAGCTTCACCCAGCCACGAAGAGAAGGATGGATGCCCCATGACCGGAAGCTTACCTGTGCAGCCGCAAGCCATTATGGGCTCTGGCTGGGTTGACCCTAGTAGTGACGCTGGCTGGACGGTACTACGAGATGTAGAAGAACGGTAGGATTGGATGGGTACCGCAGTAGCGGAAGAACTCTTTGGAAGACCTGTTTCATTCGTCCGTCTTCAAACACCATGAAGTGCGAAGACTTTAAAGGAGGGAATGATTCTTGCGGGAAAGTCGCAACCCTCTGCAGAGTTAAAGATCTAATCGATTAGCCGTGTCCCGTTACGGACATTTGAGCCTCTGGAACTTGGAAGTATTCGGATATCTCAACACTAAAACTAATGAATTAATTTGAGGGTTTATGACTTAATAATTTGGGAATGAGATATTGGTTGGCGGAACCATCTCAATAACTACCAACAATTGTAGTAATTTGCAAGCAAGTCCTTTGTAGTAGGGAAAAATTTGCTTTTCGCAAAATGATGAAACTTAGAGCCCCACAGCCAAAATGCATATAGTGATAGTAAGTTTATTATTGTTGTTCTTCATGACTTGCCAGCTTATTCAAAAAGCTGACCTACATGGCTGCAACGTCTTATGTTGTAGAGGTATATTCGATCGGGAGTGAGGCTACGCCGCGCTTGGCGATTGCCCTTTGAGTCGGATGGACTCGCTTTATCTTCGACGATTCCGCAGTGTTATTAGTTTATTTCTCATGAGTTGGCCTTGAGCCGAATTTATTCCCTTGTAATAAAGACTCTATATGAGAACCGTGTAATAATATTCAGGTGTGATTGAACTTTGATTACTTTATCGATGTCTTGTGAGTACCGGCATGATCTTGGGATGGTACAGAATACGTAGATTTGACCGATTTTGGGTCGGTCGCTCAGAGATGGTATCAGAGCACACGCTGACCGTAGGATCGTAACCCCTAGGATCGGAAAGCCATAGGAAGAGACCATTTACTTTTATCCTTATCATTCAGTAATTCTCCCCTGTTCAATTCTGACTCTTCTCATATTTTCAACATTCTAGATGGCCGTCGAGTTCACACCAGTTTTGCTACGGAGTTTTGCCGGCCCGATGAGGCGATGCCCTTCGCGTAAAGCTGGTCCAGATGGTGAAGAAGCTGAAGATTGCTCTACCCTCGATCACCGGAAGCCAAGCAATGCACTTCCGACGGACACCGCTTCTGAGATTGAGGTGCATATCCGTGGAGAACCCGGAGGACACACGGAGCCGATTGACTTTGAGTTCACCGAGTTCAACTGGATCATCGGAAGGGACGTGGCGATCTATCGAGCACTTGGAAATCTCCGAGAGGAGTACAGGGCCGAGCTCGATCTCTCAGACCTCGCCATGGTTTCACGCAGGGCAAGGAATGGAGATATCATCCGTACCGTTGATGACGACTCCACTCTCTCTTACATCCAGGACTTGGAGTGTCTTCTCAGGAAACGGGAGATTCAGACTCGCCGTAACTCGAAGACACACCGGAAGCTTTTGTTCCGTGAACTGGAACTGGAGGAGAAGGCACGCGCAGACTTCCTTGGCCATGAGGAAGAAGTCACGGACTTCATGGAGACAGTCGACGATCTGAAGATGAAGCTTGCCGCGATAGAGGAAAGGATGGACTTGGGAGAGGACCTTTATCCGAGTGGAGATGAAGGACCCCTCGTGAGCAATGATCAGGATTTTGAAGGGAGTACCACTGAAGGAAGCCACAAGAGGAGGCGCCACTGATGAAGACTTTTTAGTCGACCACCATGTTATCTTTTACTTTTCGTCGATCAGTTAGGCCGATATTTTTTCCTTCGATTAGTCATGAGCATTTGTAATCGAGTTTGAACCATGTTTGAGTGGAATGAATGAATTATTGGTGTGTTATGATTGTGCATTCATATGGGTAGTGTTATTTCTCATAGACCATTGTTCTATTCTAATCTTCTCATCCACTCCAAAACACGGATGCCTCCGAGGCGTGACCTTTGGTTTCCCGCGGAGCTCACCCAGCTGCTCCAGCAGAGTAATGCACCGATGCAGCTACTTATTCAGAATCGAACAACAATGCCAACAATCCACCGCCACCACTCCTCGTGGATAACTTGACTCGTTTTACGAGACTAAATCCATGATGTTCTCTAGTAGCACCGAGAGCGATTGTGGCTGATGATTGGCTCCGCAAAGTCGGAAGAGAGCTAATCACTGTTGGATGCACTGATGCTGAGAAGGTGCGCTTTGCCGCGCATCAACTGGATGGACCTGCAGCTTCTTGGTGGGAGAACTACACCGCCACCTATCCCATTGGTGCCATCACTTGGGATCAATTTCAGCAGGCCTTCAGCACCGCTCATGTCTCAGCTGGAGCCATGAGTTTGAAGAAGCGTGAGTTCCGCAACTTACGCCAGGGGAACCGTACTGTGGCACAGTACGTGGATGAATTCAGCAAGCTCGCTCGCTATGCCCCAGATGATGTGGCCATAGATGCCGCAAAGCAGGAGAAGTTCCTTGAGGGACTCAATGATGAACTGAGCATGCAACTTATTGTGGCTACCTTCAACAACTACCAGGAGCTGGTAGACAAGGCCACCATACTTGAAGGCAAGCAGCAGCAGATAGAAAGCCGCAAGCGGAAGTACAGCCAGGGGAAGCACAACTCGGGAGCTCAGCAGAAGCCCCGTTATGCACCATACTCAGGAGGGCACACCCATCATAACCATGGAGGTCATAACCATGGAGGAAATGGGAACAACCGCAGCCAGGATAACAAGTCAGGCCATGGCAATGGCAATGGAAACGGTAATGGCAATCAGCACCGTTCTGCCCCGGCTCCGAAGGATATGAGCCACATCACCTGCTTCAAGTGCCAGAAGACAGGGCACTATGCCACCGACTGCCCGGAGGCCAAGCAGAGGAATGGAAATGGCAATGGAGGCTCAGCGAAGAAGCCCAATCCGTTCCCTCGTGCTCAGGTGAACCACATCGACGTGGAGGACGTCTATGATCAGCCAGACACTGTGGTTGGTAAGTTTTTATTGAATTCACGTTCAGTTTTGGTACTCTTTGATTCTGGTGCAACGCATTCATTCATATCAAGGGTAGTTGTGGAAAAGTACGGGTTACCCACTAAAACCCTTAGAAGCCCCTTCGTCGGGTTCGCAGGAGGAGAAATGATGGCGGCGTGGGCTGTCATGCAACCTCAACATCGGGAACCATAAATTTCCGCAGACCTCATAGTGTTGGAAACCCGGACCGTGGATGTAATCCTAGGCATGGATTGGTTGACAAAGTTCGAAGGAAACATAGACTGTGCCCGCAAGTCTATTCTGCTTACCACCCAGGAGCAGAAGAGGATCAAGTATGTAGCCGAGCACAGCCGGATGAAGAATCAGTGCATTCCCTCACGGGAGTTGTTAGGGAGGAAGTGCCGATGGTGCAAGAATTTCCCAATGTGTTTCCGAAGGAATTACCAGGAATGCCACCGGACAGGGACATTGAGTTTCTGATTGAGCTATTGCCCGGCACAGCCCCAATATCCAAGAGACCTTATCGGATGCCACCAAATGAGTTGAAAGAGATCAAGGACCAAATTAATGAGTTATTGGAGAAAGGATATATTCGTCCAAGCTCATCACCTTGGGGAGCCCCAGTTCTTTTGGTAGAGAAGAAGGATGGAAGCTTGAGGATGGTTGTGGATTATCGTGCATTGAATGAAGTAACCATCAAGAACAAGTACCCTCTGCCGATGATTAATGATCTGTTTGATCAGCTAGTTGGAGCCAAGGTATTCTCTAAGATCGATCTTCGATCAGGGTATCATCAGTTGAAGATCCGTGAAAAGGATATACCCAAAACAACATTCACTACCAGGTATGGTTTATATGAGTATACCGTCATGTCATTTGGATTGACTAATGCTCCTGCATACTTCATGAATTTGATGAACAAGGTGTTTATGGAATATCTGGACAAGTTTGTCGTGGTGTTCATCGATGATATATTGATTTTCTCCAAGAGCGAGGAAGAGCATAAGGAACATTTGCGTCTAGTTCTGGAGAAACTTCGAGAACATCAGTTGTATGCCAAGTTCAGCAAATGTGAATTCTGGCTGAAGGAAGTTGGATTCCTCGGACATGTTATCTCAGGAGAAGGAATAGCGATTGATCCCGCCAAGGTTGAATCGATCACCGATTGGCGGTCACCCACCTCAGTCAAGGAGATCCGCAGTTTTCTCGGACTCGCAGGATATTATCGGAGGTTTATTGAGAACTTCTCGAAGATTGCCAAGCCCATGACTGAGCTGTTGAAGAAGGAAACCAAGTATGTTTGGACCGAGGAATGTGAAGCCAGTTTTCAGGAATTGAAGAAACGGTTGGTCACAGCCCCAGTGCTGATTTTGCCGGACATACATAAGGAATACCAAGTATATTGTGACGCTTCTCGTCAAGGACTCGGAGGAGTACTAATGCAGGAAGGAAAAGTTGTAGCTTATGCCTCCAGACAGCTACGACCTCATGAGATGAATTATGCCACACATGATTTGGAGTTAGCAGCCGTAGTGCATGCACTCAAGACCTGGAGACATTTCCTCATCGGAAACCGTTGTGATGTTTACACAGATCACAAGAGTTTGAAATATATTTTCACGCAGAAGGAATTGAACCTCGGGCAGAGGAGATGGCTAGAGTTGATAAAGGACTATGACATGAGATTGCATTACCACCTGTAAGGCTAATGTTGTAGCAGATGCTTTGAGCCGTAAGAGTTATGTGAACACTCTTACAGCAGGAGGATTACCCGGGAGTTAGTCGATGACCTCGTAGATCTCCGATTGGAGATAGTTCCAAGAGGATTTGTTGCAACTCTGGAAGTTCAGTCCACTTTGGCGAAAGGATTCGTGAAGCCCGTAAGTCGGACAAGGAAATTGATGAGATAAAGCAAAAGATGGAGGAAGGAAAAGCTAAAGGATTGAGAAGGATGAACACGGAACTATATGGTTCGAGGATCGTATTTATGTGCCCAATGATCCCGAACTCAGAAGCTAATTCTTCAGAGGCTCATGATTCACCGTACTCGATTCACCCGGTAACACCAAGATGTACCGGATTTGAAGCAAAGTTTCGGTGGGCGGTATGAAGAAGGATATTGCCGAGTACGTAGCGATATCGATGTTTGTCAACATGTTAAGGCAGAACATCAGAAGCCAGCAGGGTTGCTTCAACCTTTGCCGATTCCCGATTGGAAATGGGAGAAACTTGGTATGGATTTCATCACAGGATTACCCAGGACCCGTTCAGGTTATGATTCTATCTGGGTAGTGGTTGATCGTTTGACCAAGGTAGCTCACTTCATTCCCGTGAAGACTGCCTATACCAGTGCTAAGTTGGCCAAGATATACATGACCAGGATCGTATGTCGCATGGAGTTCCGAGGAAAATCGTGTCGATAGAGGAACGCAGTTTACCTCAAAGTTTTGGAAGCAGATTGCATGAAACTTTGGGTACGAGGCTGGAATTCAATACAGCTTTTCATCCGCAGCAGATGGACGAGACCGAGAGAGTCAATCAGATTCTGGAGGACATGTTGAGAGCTTGTGTGCTAGACTATGGGTCTAGCTGGGATGATAATTTGCCATACGCAGAATTCTCATACAACAACAGTTATCAATCCAGTTTGAAGATGGCCCCTTTCAAGCTTTATACGGAAGGAGGTGCGAACACCATTCTTTGTGGGATAGTGTTGAGATCGATCGCTTTTCGGTTCCGATCTTATCAAGGATTCCGAAGAGAAAGTCAAGCTGATTCGAGACAGGCTCAAGATAGCACAGTCAAGACAGAAGAGTTATGCCGACAGTAAGCGCAAGGAAGTGACTTACGAAGTGGGAGACCGAGCATATCTTCGTGTGTCTCCACTTCGTGGGATCAAGAGATTTGGTGTCAAGGAAAGTTATCACCCGATTCATTGGCCCTACAAAATCCTCGAACGTCGTGGAGAGGTTGCTTACAAGTTGGAATTGTCGGAAGGATTGTCCGGAGTTCATGATGTCTTCCATGTTTCTCGGTGAAGAAGTGTCATGCCGACATGGCCGATGTTCCGTTGAGAGACACGGTGCCCCTAGAGGCCATACAGACTTGACGGTGATCGACTTACAAGGAGAAACCCGTCCAATTCTCGAGACTGCAAGCAGAGTCACCCGCAGCAAGGTCATCAAATTTTGCAAGGTGATGTGGAGTCACCACACCGAGGAAGAAGCCACCTGGGAGCGCGAAGAAGATCTTCTTCGAGATCACCCGCACCTATTTGCTAGCCAACCCGAATCTCGAGGGCGAGATTCATCTTAAGGTGGGTAGGTTTGTAACATCCCAAATTTCCTATTTGGAATGTTTTACAATTATAGTTAAGCATCCTATGCATCCTGTTTGAATTTGAATGCAATTTGGAGTTTCAGAGAAATTTGAGTTTTGAATTTGAATTTAAACTTTGGCAAGTGGGAAACATTTCAAAAACTAAGCCTGATAAATACTTGATCAAAAGTATGAGAGGAGTAAACATGAGACTCCAAAATATCGAGGAAAACATTGCCAAAAGATTTGGATTCAAATCTGAATTTTATTTGAATTTGAAAAAAATGGATTTTTATAAAGTTTGGATTTTGCCTTTGGAAAAATGTTCAAATGAAAGGGAATATTCCCCTGATCATTTTGGTATATATATACCCTATATAAAATATTTATATTTTAAAAGTTATACTCTGTTTTGTTTTATTTTAAAAAATAAATTCAAAAAGAAAAAACCCACCCCAGGCGCCAGCTAGGCCCCCTGGCCCAGCCAGCCAAGAGTGCCCACCACTGCCCGGCCAATGCCCACTGCCAGCCAGCCGCCCACCGAGCCGCCCACTCCCTCTCACTCACCCAGCCACCAAACCCTCGGCATTGGCCACCCGCCGCTTCCCTCTCCTCTCATCGACAGTGGGCCCGCCCCATCGTCTACCCCGCCCCACGCCACGCCGTCGCATGCGGATGGATCGCGGATCCCGGGATCCGGATCCCGATCGCCTTCGAGCGAGGACGAGGCCCTGGCTATAAAAGCCCACGCCCGCACCCCATTCCTCCTAGCCCTCGCCGAGCCCTCTCCTCTCTCTCCCGAGCACGCCGGAGCTCAAGCCCTGTCGCCGCCATTGTCGCCGCCATCGCCGCCCTAGACCACCCCGTCACCCCGACCCCACCAAACCCTCCCCGAGCTCCCCTCAAGACCAAGACGGCTACTTCCCCGACCTCGCCGACGCCCGGAGCCCTCGCCGCACTCTCGCCGCCGCCGCCGCCGTCGCCGAACGCCGGTAAGTCACCGGAAGCTCCCTCCCCCGTCCGATGCGTGATGAGCGGTCCAGATTAGAACCCCCGAAGGGGTATCTTTTTAAATAAAACCGGCCCGGTTCTTTCCGGTTTAGTTAGTTAGGTTTATTTTTATTAGGCCGGCCCGGTTTAGTTTAACCCTAGGCCCGTTTAGGCTATTTGACGCACAGTGCGTAGTTTAGGCCCATTAGGTCTTTTTCTTTTATTTTTGTTTTTCTGTTTTAACAGAATAGTTTCTGTTTTGAAAAATTCATATCTTTTATTCTGTTTATTATTTTTAGATGATTCTTTTTTTGTTGGTTTGCAAATTTTATGTAGTTTCTGTAGAATATATATTTAGCTATGTTAAAATTAAATAAAATTGCTTTATTTTAGTTTTAGTCAGAATAGTAAATCTGCTATAACTTGAGTTAGAAAAATTATTTTTGGATGATTCTTTTTGTCCCAACTTTATTTTGACATTGCCAAACCATAGAAATTAATTTGGTATTTTAGGATTAATAAAAAATAGTTTTAAGCAGAATCTCATTAATCTTAATTAATTAACTAGCTACTGTTTTCCTAATATTTTAATTAGTAAATAAATTTATTTTTAACTTGTGATTGATTATTCTAGGTTAGTTTCTGTCACTCTAATAGATGAACTTTTATTTATAATTAATAAAAGTTTTATTTTATTTTTCTTAATAGAAGTTGGATTAGGCCTAATAGGAGTTTTATAATAGCTTTTAAATTAATTCTTTTTGCTCCTAGTTGCTTAGTGCATCCTTTTATGTTATGTTAACCTAAAACCATGATTAGGTTATGTTAGAAAATTTTTGTTATATAAAAACTATTCTAGCTATTGTTTGAAGTAGGAAAAACTTTGAATGGGTTTTCTTTGAGTTTTCCCTTTGGATTTTGATTTGGTTGTTTCGGTGTGTTATGTTACTTTGTTATGCTATTATGTGATCCTATTGCTATATGCTTATTGTGATTTGTTTGTCTCGGTAGAGTTTCCGGAGTGCGAAGCTTGCTACTACGAATCTTTAGCTTACGAGGATCATCAGCAAGGCAAGTTTTGATCATGTTATTTCTATACCTATGTTTTTGTGCATTAGTAATTGTCACCACCCCACCATGCATGCAGTAGTGAAATTTTGAAGTTATTAAACTTGAGTAGTATCATGTGGTAGGATGAACCAATCCCCTTGTTACCATGACCCGGGACTAAGTAGTTACTTTGCTATGCTCGAGAGCGGGTTTTGGGTTGAGTGAAATTCATAAGCAAGATATGAGAGTTAATGATGATGACAACCCCATGAACTACAATGATCAAGATGGACTTGAAAATCACTCTTGGGTGGAGGACGGTTGACGGGCACCTGGAGCACCCAGTGGTTGGCGGGATGCATGGAGAAGTGCCATGACATCTTGCGGAAAGCTTCACCCAGCCACGAAGAGAAGGATGGATGCCCCATGACCGAAGCTTACTGTGCAGCCGCAAGCCATTATGGGCTCTGGCTGGGTTGACCCTAGTAGTGACGCTGGCTGGACGGTACTACGAGATGTAGAAGAACGGTAGGATTGGATGGGTACGGCAGAGCGGAAGAACTCTTTGGAAGACCCTGTTTCATTGGTCCGTCTTCAAACACCATGAAGTGCGAAGACTTTAAAGGAGGAATGATTCTTGCGGGAAAGTCGCAACCCTCTGCAGAGTTAAAGATCTAATCGATTAGCCGTGTCCCGATTACGGACATTTGAGCCTCTGGAACTTGGAAGTATTCGGATATCTCAACACTAAAACTAATGAATTAATTTGAGGGGTTTATGACTTAATAATTTGGGAATGAGATATTGGTTGGCGGAACCATCTCAATAACTACCAACAATTGTAGTAATTTGCAAGCAAGTCCACTGTAGTAGGGAAAAATTTGCTTTTCGCAAAATGATGAAACTTAGAGCCCCACAGCCAAAATGCATATAGTGATAGTAAGTTTATTATTGTTGTTCTTCATGACTTGCCAGCTTATTCAAAAAGCTGACCTACATGGCTGCAACGTCTTATGTTGTAGAGGTATATTCCGATCGGGAGTGAGGCTACGATCCGCGCTTGGCGATTGCCCTTTGGAGTCGGATGGACTCGCTTTATCTTCGACGCTTCCGCAGTGTTATTAGTTTATTTCTCATGAGTTGGCCTTGAGCCGAATTTATTCCCTTGTAATAAAGACTCTATATGAGAACCGTGTAATAATATTCAGGTGTGATTGAACTTTGATTACTTTATCGATGTACTGTGAGTACCAGCATGATCTTGGGATGGTACAGACACAGAGATTTGACCGATTTTGGGTCAGGTCGCTACAGAGATGGTATCAGAGCACACGCTGACCGTAGGATCGTAACCCCTAGGATCGGAAAGCCATAGGAAGAGACCATTTACTTTTATCCTTATCATTCCGTAATTCTCCCCTGTTCAATTCTGACTCTTCTCATATTTTCAACATTCTAGATGGCCGTCGAGTTCACACCAGTTTTGCTACCGGAGTTTTGCCAGCCCGATGAGACGATGCCCTTCGGCAGAAAGCTGGTCCAGATGGTGAAGAAGCTGAAGATTGCTCTACCCTCGATCACCGGGAAGCCAAGCAATGCACTTCCGACGGACACCCGCTACAGGATTGAGGTGCATATCCCAGGGAGAACCTTCGGAGGACACACGGAGCCGATTGACTTTGAGTTCACCGAGTTCAACTGGATCATCGGAAGGGACGTGGCGATCTATCGAGCACTTGGACATCTCCGAGAGGAGTACAGGGCGAGCTCGATCTCTCGACTCGCCATGGTTTCACGCAGGCAAGGAATGGAGATATCATCCGCACTGCTGATGACGACTCCACTCTCTCTTACATCCGGGACTTGGAGTGTCTTCTGAAACGGAGATTCAGACTCGCCAGAACTCAAGACACACGGAAGCTTTTGTTCCGTGAACTGGGCGGAGGAGAAGGCACGCGCAGACTTCCTTGGCCATGAGGAAGAAGTCACGGACTTCATGGAGACATCGACGATCTGAAGATGAAGCTTGCCGCGATAGAGGAAAGGATGGACTTGGGAGAGGACCTTTATCCGAGTGGAGATGAAGGACCCCTCGTGAGCAATGATCAGGATTTTGAAGGGAGTACCACTGAAGGAAGCAACAAGAGGAGGCGCCATCGATGAAGACTTTTTAGTCGACCACCATGTTATCTTTTACTTTTAAATCGATCGTTAGGCCGATATTTTTTCCTTCGATTAGTCATGAGCTTTTGTAATCGAGTTTGAACCATGTTTGAGTGGAATGAATGAATTATTGGTGTGTTATGATTGTGCATTCATATGGGTAGTGTTATTTCTCATAGACCATTGTTCTATTCTAATCTTCTCATCCACTCCAAAGCACCAGATGCCTCCGAGACGTGACCACCGGTTTCATTGGAGCTCACCCAGCTGCTCCAAAGCAGCGAGAATGCTCGATGCAGCTACTTATTCAGAATCGAACAACAATGCCAACAATCCACCGCCACCACCCCCGTGGATAACTTGACTCGTTTTTCGAGACTAAATCCATGATGTTCTCTAGTAGCACCGAGCCGATTGTGGCTGATGATTGGCTCCATAAAGTCGGAAGAGAGCTAATCACCGTTGGATGCACCGATCTTTGAGAAGGTGCGCTTTGCCGAGCATCAACTGGATGGACCTGCAGCTTCTTGGTGGGAGAACTACACCGCCACCTATCCCATTGGTGCCATCACTTGGGATCAATTTCAGCTGGCCTTCCGCACCGCTCATGTCTCAGCTGGAGCCATGAGTTTGAAGAAGCGTGAGTTCCGCAACTTACGCCAGGGGAACCGTACTGTGGCACAGTACGTGGATGAATTCAGCAAGCTCGCTCGCTATGCCCCAGATGATGTGGCCACAGATGCATAAGCGGAGAAGTTCCTTGAGGGACTCAATGATGAACTGAGCATGCAACTTATTGTGGCTACCTTCAGCAACTACCGTGAGCTGGTAGACAAGGCCACCATACTTGAAGGCAAGCAGCAGCAGATAGAAAGCCGCAAGCGGAAGTACAGCCGGGGAAGCACAACTCGGGAGCTCGCGAAGCCCGTTATGCACCATACTCGGGAGGGCACACCCATCATAACCATGGAGGTCATAACCATGGAGGAAATGGGAACAACCGCAGCCGGGACAACAAGTCAGGCCATGGCAATGGCAATGGAAACGGTAATGGCAATCAGCACCGTTTTGCCCGGCTCAAGGATCTGAGCCACATCACCGCTTCAAGTGCGGAAGACAGGGCACTATGCCACCGACTGCCCGGAGGCCAAGCAGAGGAATGGAAATGGCAATGGAGGCTCAGCGAAGAAGCCCAATCCGTTCCCTCGTGCTCAGGTGAACCACATCGACGTGGAGGACGTCTATGATCAGCCAGACACTGTGGTTGGTAAGTTTTTATTGAATTCACATTCAGTTTTGGTACTCTTTGATTCTGGTGCAACACATTCATTCATATCAAGGGTAGTTGTGGAAAAGTACGGGTTACCCACTAAAACCCTTAGAAGCCCCTTAGCGTCGGTTCGCAGGAGGAGAAATGATGGCGGCGAGGCTGTCATGCAACCCTCAACATCGGGAACCATAAATTTCCCGCAGACCTCATAGTGTTGGAAACCCGGACCGTGGATGTAATCCTAGGCATGGATTGGTTGACAAAGTTGAAGGAAACATAGATCGTGCTCGCAAGTCTATTCGCTTACCACCCCGGAGCGAAGAGGATCAAGTATGTAGCCAGCACAGCCGGATGAAGAATCAGTGCATTCCCTCACGGCAGTTGTTCAGAGGAAGTGCCCGTGGTGCAAGAATTTCCGATGTGTTTTAGGAGGAATTACCAGAATGCCACCGGACAGGACATTGAGTTTCGATTGAGCTATTGCCCGCACAGCCCCAATATCCAAGAGACCTTATCGGATGCCACCAAATGAGTTGAAAGAGATCAAGGACCAAATTAATGAGTTATTGGAGAAAGGATATATTCGTCCAAGATCATCACCTTGGGGAGCCCTAGTTCTTTTGGTAGAGAAGAAGGATGGAAGCTTGAGGATGGTTGTGGATTATCGTGCATTGAACGAAGTAACCATCAAGAACAAGTACCCTCTGCCGATGATTAATGATCTGTTTGATCAGCTAGTTGGAGCCAAGGTATTCTCTAAGATCGATCTTGATCGGTATCATCGATTGAAGATCCGTGAAAAGGATATACCCAAAACAGCATTCACTACCAGGTATGGTTTATATGAGTATACCGTCATGTCATTTGGATTGACTAATGCTCCTGCATACTTCATGAATTTGATGAACAAGGTGTTTATGGAATATCTGTACAAGTTTGTCGTGGTGTTCATCGATGATATATTGATTTTCTCCAAGAGCGAGGAAGAGCATAAGGAACATTTGCGTCTAGTTCGAGAAACTTCGAGAACATCAGTTGTATGCCAAGTTCAGCAAATGTGAATTTTGGCTGAAGGAAGTTGGATTCCTCGGACATGTTATTTCAGGAGAAGGAATAGCAGTTGATCCCGCCAAGGTTGAATCATCACCGATTGGCGGTCACCCACCTCGATCAAGGAGATCCGCAGTTTTCTCGGACTCGCAGGATATTATCGGAGGTTTATTGAGAACTTCTCGAAGATTGCCAAGCCCATGACTGAGCTGTTGAAGAAGGAAACCAAGTATGTTTGGACCGAGGAATGTGAAGCCAGTTTTCAAGAATTGAAGAAACGGTTGGTCACAGCCCCCGTGCTGATTTTGCCGGACATACATAAGGAATACCAAGTATATTGTGACGCTTCTCGTCAAGGACTCGGAGGAGTACTAATGCAGGAAGGAAAAGTTGTAGCTTATGCCTCCAGATAGCTACGACCTCATGAGATGAATTATGCCACACATGATTTGGAGTTAGCAGCCGTAGTGCATGCACTCAAGACCTGGAGACATTTCCTCATCGGAAACCGTTGTGATGTTTACACAGATCACAAGAGTTTGAAATATATTTTCACGCAGAAGGAATTGAACCTCAGGCCGAGGAGATGGCTAGAGTTGATAAAGGACTATGACATGAGATTGCATTACCACCCAGGTAAGGCTAATGTTGTAGCAGATGCTTTGAGCCGTAAGAGTTATGTGAACACTCTTACAGCAGGAGGATTACCTCAGGAGTTAGTCGATGACCTCAGAGATCTCCGACTGGAGATAGTTCCAAGAGGATTTGTTGCAACTCTGGAAGTTCAGTCCACTTTGGCCGAAAGGATTCGTGAAGCCGTAAGTCGGACAAGGAAATTGATGAGATAAAGCAAAAGATGGAGGAAGGAAAAGCTAAAGGATTCCGTAAGGATGAACACGGAACTATATGGTTCGAGGATCGTATTTATGTGCCCAATGATCCCGAACTCAGGAAGCTAATTCTTTAGGAGGCTCATGATTCACCGTACTCGATTCACCTGGTAACACCAAGATGTACCGGATTTGAAGCAAAGTTTCGGTGGGCGGTATGAAGAAGGATATTGCCGAGTACGTAGCGAAGATCGATGTTTGTCAACATGTTAAGGCAGAACATCGAAGCCAGCAGGGTTGCTTCAACCTTTGCCGATTTCGGTTGGAAATGGGAGAAACTTGGTATGGATTTCATCACAGATTACCGGGACCCGTTCGGGTTATGATTCTATCTGGGTAGTGGTTGATCGTTTGACCAAGGTAGCTCACTTCATTCCGTGAAGACTCCTATACCAGTGCTAAGTTGGCCAAGATATACATGACCAGGATCGTATGTCCGCATGGAGTTCCGAGGAAAATCGTGTCGATAGAGGAACGCAGTTTACCTCAAAGTTTTGGAAGCGATTGCAGGAAACTTTGGGTACGAGGCTGGAATTCAGTACAGCTTTTCATCCGCAGACAGATGGACAGACCGAGAGAGTCAATCAGATTCTGGAGGACATGTTGAGAGCTTGTGTGCTAGACTATGGGTCTAGCTGGGATGATAATTTGCCATACGCAGAATTCTCATACAACAACGGTTATCAATCCAGTTTGAAGATGGCCCCTTTCGAAGCTTTATACGGAAGGAGGTGCAGAACACCATTGCTGTGGGATAGTGTTGGAGATCGATCGCTTTTCGGTTCCGATCTTATCAAGGATTCCGAAGAGAAAGTCAAGCTGATTCGAGACAGGCTCAAGATAGCACAGTCAAGACAGAAGAGTTATGCCGACAGTAAGCGCAAGGAAGTGACTTACGAAGTGGGAGACCGAGCATATCTTCGTGTGTCTCCACTTCGTGGGATCAAGAGATTTGGTGTCAAGGGAAAGTTATCACCCCGATTCATTGGCCCCTACAAAATCCTCGAACGTCGTGGAGAGGTTGCTTACAAGTTGGAATTGTCGGAAGGATTGTCCGGAGTTCATGATGTCTTCCATGTTTCTCAGCTGAAGAAGTGTCATGCCGACATGGCCGATGTTCCGTTGAGAGACACAAGGTGCCCCTAGAGGCCATACAGACAGCGGTGATCGACTTACAAGGAGAAACCCGTCCAATTCTCGAGACTGCAAGCAGAGTCACCCGTAGCAAGGTCATCAAATTTTGCAAGGTCTTGTGGAGTCACCACACCGAGGAAGAAGCCACAGGAGCGCCAAGAAGATCTTCTTGAGATCACCCGCACCTATTGCTAGTTAACCCGAATCTCGAGGGCTAGATTCATCTTAAAATGGTAGGTTTGTAACATCCCAAATTTCCTATTTGGAATGTTTTACAATTATAGTTAAGCATCCTATGCATCCTGTTTGAATTTCAATGCCATTTGGAGTTTCAGAGAAATTTGAGTTTTGAATTTGAATTTAAACTTTGGCAAGTGGGAAACATTTCAAAAACTAAGCCTGATAAATACTTGATCAAAAGTATGAGAGGAGTAAACATGAGACTCCAAAAATATCAGAGGAAAACATTGCCAAAAGATTTGGATTCAAATCTGAATTTTATTTGAATTTGAAAAAAAAGGATTTTTATAAAGTTTGGATTTTGCCTTTGGAAAAATGTTCAAATGAAAGGGAATATTCCCCTGAGCATTTTGGTATATATATACCCTATATAAAATATTTATATTTTAAAAGTTATACTCTGTTTTGTTTTATTTTAAAAATAAATTCAAAAAGAAAAAACCCACCCAGCGCCAGGCTAGGCCCTCTGCCCAGCCAGCCAGCCATGACCCACCACTGGCCCGGCCGGCAGCCCACTGGCCAGCCAGCCCAGCCACCGAGCCGGCCAGCTCCTCTCACTCACCCGCACCAAACCTCTCGGCATTGGCCACCGCTCGCTTCCCCCTCTCCTCTCATCGACAGTGGGCCCGCCCCATCGTCTACCCCGCCCCACGCCACGCCGCCGCCATGGATCACCGGATCCCGAAGGATCCGGATCCCGATCGCCCAAGCGAGGACGGGCCCCAGCTATAAAAGCCCACGCCCGCACCCCATTCCTCCTAGCCCTCGCCGAGCCCTCTCCTCTCTCTCTCCGAGCACGCCGGAGTTCAAGCCCTGTCGCCGCCATTGTCGCCGCCATCGCCGCCCTAGACCACCCGGTCACCCCGACCCCACCAAACCCTCCCCGAGCTCCTCAAGACCAAGACGGCTACTTCCCGACCTCGCCGACGCTCAAGCCTCGCCGACTCTCGCCGCCATGCGCCGCCGCCGAACGCCAGTAAGTCACCGGAAGCTCCTCCCCGTCCGATGCGTGATGAGCGGTCAGATTAGAACCCCAAGGGGTATCTTTTTAAATAAAACCGGCCCGGTTCTTTCCGGTTTAGTTAGTTAGGTTTATTTTTATTAGGCCGCCCGGTTTAGTTTAACCCTAGGCCCGTTTAGGCTATTTGACGACACGGTCGTAGTTTAGGCCCATTAGGTCTTTTTCTTTTATTTTGTTTTTCTGTTTTAACAGAATAGTTTCTATTTTGAAAAATTCATATCTTTTATTCTGTTTATTATTTTTAGATGATTCTTTTTTGTTGGTTTGCAAATTTTATGTAGCTTCTGTAGAATATATAATTAGCTATGTTGAAATTAAATAAAATTGCTTTATTTTAGTTTTAGTCAGAATAGTAAATCTGCTATAACTTGAGTTAGAAAAATTATTTTGGATGATTCTTTTGTCCCAACTTTATTTTGACATTGCCAAACCATAGAAATTAATTTGGGTATTTTAGGATTAATTAAAAAATAGTTTTAAGCAGAATCTCATTAATCTTAATTAATTAACTAGCTACTGTTTTCCTAATATTTTAATTAGTAAATAAATTTATTTTTAACTTGTGATTGATTATTCTAGGTTAGTTTCTGTCACTCTAATAGATGAACTTTTATTTATAATTAATAAAAGTTTTATTTTATGTTTCTTAATAGAAGTTGGATTAGGCCTAATAGGAGTTTTATAATAGCTTTTAAATTAATTCTTTTTGCTCCTAGTTGCTTAGTGCATCCTTTTCTGTTATGTTAACCTAAAACCATGATTAGGTTATGTTAGAAAATTTTGTTATATAAAACTATTCTAGCTATTGTTTGAAGTAGGAAAAACTTTGAATGGGTTTTCTTTGAGTTTTCCTTTGGATTTTGATTTGGTTGTTTGGTGTGTTATGTTACTTTGTTATGCTATTATGTGATCCTATTGCTATATGCTTATTGTGATTTGTTTGTCTCGGTAGAGTTTCGAGTCTAAGCTTGCTACTACTGAATCTTTAGCTTACGAGGATCATCAGCAAGGCAAGTTTTGATCATGTTATTTCTATACCTATGTTTTTGTGCATTAGTAATTGTCACCACCCCACCATGCATGCAGTAGTGAAATTTTGAAGTTATTAAACTTGAGTAGTATCATGTGGTAGGATGAACCAATCCCTTGTTACCATGACCGGGGACGAAGTAGTTACTTTGCTATGCTCGTAGACGGGTTTTGGGTTGAGTGAAATTCATAAGCAAGATATGAGAGTTAATGATGATGACAACCCCATGAACTACAATGATCAAGATGGACTTCGAAAATCACTACTGGGTGGAGGACGGTTGACGGGCACCTGGAGCACCAGTGGTTGGCGGGATGCATGGAGAAGTGCCATGACATCTTGCGGAAAGCTTCACCCAGCCACGAAGAGAAGGATGGATGCCCCATGACCGAAGCTTACTGTGCAGCCGCAAGCCATTATGGGCTCTGGCTGGGTTGACCCTAGTAGTGACGCTGGCTGGACGGTACTACGAGATGTAGAAGAACGGTAGGATTGGATGGGTACGGCAGTAGCGTAAGAACTCTTTGGAAGACCTGTTTATTCGTCCGTCTTCAAACACCATGAAGTGCGAAGACTTTAAAGGAAGGAATGATTCTTGCGGGAAAGTCGCAACCCTCTGCAGAGTTAAAGATCTAATCGATTAGCCGTGTCCCGATTCACGGACATTTGAGCCTCTGGAACTTGGAAGTATTCGGATATCTCAACACTAAAACTAATGAATTAATTTCAGGGGTTTATGACTTCATAATTTGGGAATGAGATATTGGTTGGCGGAACCATCTCAATAACTACCAACAATTGTAGTAATTTGCAAGCAAGTCCACTGTAGTAGGGAAAAATTTGCATTTCGCAAAATGATGAAACTTAGAGCCCCACAGCCAAAATGCATATAGTGATAGTAAGTTTATTATTGTTGTTCTTCATGACTTGCCAGCTTATTCAAAAAGCTGACCTACATGGCTGCAACGTCTTATGTTGTAGAGGTATATTCCGATCGGGAGTGAGGCTACGCTCCGCGCTTGGCGATTGCCCTTTGGAGTCGGATGGACTCGCTTTATCTTCGACGCTTCCAAGTGTTATTAGTTTATTTCTCATGAGTTGGCCTTGAGCCGAATTTATTCCCTTGTAATAAAGACTCTATATGAGAACCGTGTAATAATATTCAGGTGTGATTGAACTTTGATTACTTTATCGATGTAATCGTGAGTACCAAAGATGATCTTGGGATGGAATGCATACGTAGATTTAACCGATTTTGGGTCAGGTCGCTACAATAACAAGATGGGGTTTATATCATATTGCATGAGTTTATCCCTCTACATCATGTCATCTTGCTTAAAGCGTTACTCTGTTCTTATGAACTTAATACTCTAGATGCATGTTGGATAGCAGTCGATGTGTGGAGTAATAGTAGTAGATGCAGGCAAGAGTCGGTCTACTTGTCACGGACGTGATGCCTATATACATGATCATACCTAGATATTCTCATAACTATGCTCAATTCTATCAATTGCTCAACAGTAATTTGTTCACCCACCGTAATACTTATGCTCTTGAGAGAAGCCACTAGAGAAACCTATGGCCCCCGGGTCTATTTTCCATCATATTAATCTTCCAACACTTAGTTATTTATTTTGCCTTTTATTTTACTTTGCATCTTTATTTCTCTTTATCATAAAAATACCAAAAATATTATCTTATCTTATCTATCAGATCTCACTCTCGTAAGTGACCGTTGAGGGATTGACAACCCCTTTATCGCGTTGGTTGCGATGTTCTTATTTGTTTGTATAGGTGCAAGGGACTCGTGCATGATCTCCTACTGGATTGATACCTTAGTTCTAAAAAACCGAGCGAAACACTTACACTACTTTACTGCATCACCCTTTCCTCTTCAAGGGAAAACCAACGCAGTGCTCAAGAGGTAGCAAGAAGGATTTATGGCGCTGTTGCCGGGGAGATTCGCGCCAAGTCAAGTCAAGTCAAGACATACCAAGTACCCATCACAAACTCTTATCCCTCGCATTACATTATTTGCCATTTGCCTCTCGTTTTCCTCTCCCCCACTTCACCCTTGCCATTTTATTCGCCCTCTCTTTTTCTTTCGCCTCCCTCTTTGTTTTTGCTCCTTGCACTTTCTGCCGTTATGTCTAAAATTGGGGAAATTATTGTCGATATGGACAATAACAATAACATGGAAAATTCTGATGCTCCTGCTGAAGAACCCCCTACCTTACATACAAAAAAATTCCGAAATGGTAGTGGTAATATTTCTTTACTTTCAAGATTTCTTTACTTGTGTCGGTGCTTTGCCTTCTATGGGTAGTTCTATTCTTCATAGAACTAGTAGTCTTGCGGACGCTATTGCAATGCTTGTAGTTGAACTTGAAAGGCAATTTATGCACATGCACCCTTGCATACAAAGGATTTTCCTAGAATTTTCTAATATTGAGCATTCTTCTGTTAAGTGTGCCGCTACTATCTTTTTGGCTCATGAGTTCAGATTTATAATAAAAAGAGGCCAAAGAAATCTTTGCGCGCTATAGGGTGGACACTGGCCGGCCTCCCATAGAGACTATCTTATTTGATCAAGAGGAAATAATGCGTTTTCAATCTCTACACTATGTTGCTTTTAATGAAAACCTTAGAAAAAGGGTTCCTACCAATGTTCTAGTTGATAGAATTTATGAACTTAATAATGATTTTGCTATTCGAAATAATGAGCTAGGATACTCTCTCGAGTATAGGCTCATGAAATTTTGTCAAAAGAATGCTTATAATGATGAATTGGTTGTGTAATATGAAGGGCCGAAGGAGGAACCTATACCTCCAAAGGTTGATCTTGGGGACTTCTGTACCATTAAATTTAGCCCTTTTGATTACTTTTGCTTGCCTCAATGAAAACTTGCTGCTGAACGTAGAGAATATGAAATGAGTTTTCGTGATCTATCCTATTATTATGGCAATACCTAGATCTATCCTTGCTTTTATGCCTAGCTAGGGGCGTTAAATGATAGCGCTTGTTGGGAGGCAGCCCAATTTTATTTTAGTTTTTTACTTTTTGCTTCTGTTTAGGAATAAATATTTGATCTAACCTCTGTTTAGATTTTTTATGTTTAATTAGTGTCTGTGCCAAGTTAAACCTATAGGATCTTCTTGGATGATAGTTATTTGATCTTGCTGAAAATTCCAGAAACTTTCTGTTCACGAAAACAATTGTTAAAAATCACAAGAACATGATAAAATACTGATTCCAATAGCACCAGATCAATAAACAAATTTTCTAGGTCGTCCTATTTTAGTAGATGTTTTGGAGTTCCATAAGTTTGCGTTAGTTACAGATTACTACAGACTGTTCTGTTTTTGACAGATTCTGTTTTTCGTGTATTATTTGCTGATTTTGATGAATCTATGGCTAATAAAATAGTTTATAAACCATAGAGAAGTTGTAATACAGTAGGTCTAAAACCCATATAAATAAATAGTGAGTTCATTACAGTACCTTGATGTGGTGTTCTGTTTTCTTTCGCTAACGGAGCTCACGAGATTTTCTGCTAAATTTTGTGTTGTGAAGTTTTCAAGTTTTGGGTAAAAGATTTGATGGATTATGGAACAAGGAGTGGCAAGAGCCTAAGATTGGGGATGCCCATGGAATGTGACACTCCAAAAATGTTCCTTTGGTTTCCTTCAAAAACTTTGTTGGATTTGAAGAAGGTCTTTTAAACCCTTCCCAAAATCTCTCTCTCAAAGACTTTTTCCCTTTAGCAAGGATTTTATTTGGCATCTCCTTCAACTCTGGTGTTTAGTTTTTAAACTTTTCTTCTGATTGCCCTCTTCTCAAAATTTCAAAAAATTTGGATTCTATTTTCTTTTAAAAAGAAAACCCTAGGAGTTTTGCATCTTCTCCAAGATTGAAACCACTCATGATTTTACCAAGCACCACATGGTAAAACCTTCCCAAAAATCTCTTTTTCCACTTTACGGCAATCCAAACATTCTGTCTCAACAAGTTCAATCCATTTCTGAATTTTATTTCATTTATTTCTCCTCCCAAATCTTTTCTGTCCATTATTTTGAGCCTAGGTGATTTGCAAAGCAAGTACCTAAATGCAATTGAGCTTTGACCTCAAACCAACTCACCTGGATAGTCCTTGGTACCCACAACCTAGAACAATCAAGATCCACTCTTCTTCTTTTCAAAAATTTCAAATTTCAGTCTCTGCAAGTTTGGACCAGATTTGTCAAATTTGGTGAAATTCATATCCTCACTGCTCCAAAAATTTCACAAAAATTCAGGCAGCCTCCAGATGCAATGAGAGGCCACTCCACCAAAAATCAGCTCAAGGAGAAACTCCCACATGCCAAAACCATTCTGTCGAACACCTGGCCGACACTGTTTCTTTGCATTTTCAGAAAAGTTTAGAGTTTCAGAGTTCAGTGTCGTTTCCCTTCGTCAGAGTTCAGTCACGCGTCGACAGTGCACTTGGCACGTTGCTCACAGCCCCTCCTCCCTGTCCGAAGCACCACACGAGCGCTTGGCTCGTTCTTGGCGTCGGTGGCGCCCTGGCCCAACCTCGTCGACGTCTTCTGCGGCGTCGGGACCTCCCGTGGCGGTCGACAGAAGGCACCACCCCAGCACAACGCCGTTCTGCGCCGCCCAGCTCTCCCTAGCGCTCCGCGTGGCTCATGCATGCCAGCGCACGCCCACGTCACCGTCGCCGTGGCCCGGCAAGCACAGAACATGCTCCCTGCCGCCGACGGGTCCGCGCCGCTCCGTTCCGTCGAGCATACCCAAAGCAACCAAATCCCAGCTCGTTCAACACCTAAACAGAATCAGTTGACCTCCATGATGGCACTCAACCCTAAAACCACCCAGACCAATGCCCTGCGCCGCCGTAACACTCGCCGGACTTATCCGTTCACGGCAACCGCCTCGGGCCATCAATAAATAGCACCCCCCGAGCTTGCTCTCGCCCTCGCACAACTCCACCACCTCACCAGACCCCGCCTAGCCACTGGAGGAGCCTCGAGGGGCCCTTCTTCCTCGACTCCGGCCAACTCCGTCCGCCTCGGGCTCCGGCAACGTTCTCTTCGCACTCTCCGGCAAGGCCCACGACCACCCGAACCGCCGTCCGCCGGAGCAAGAGCCACCGTCGGCGTGGTGCTCGCCAACAACCACCACCACCACCCACCGACGCGGAATGGCGCCCTGAGCACGGAGGTACCTTCCGATCTCCCTACCTCGCCGTGGATCGCCGCCGGCGACCACCGCGGCTCTCGGGCACCATCGTGCTCTGCCGCCTCTTTCAAATATTCAAACCTGACGGGTGGGACCCGCCCGTCAGCCTCTCTGTTGTTTTTTTCGAACCGTTTTCTGAAAGCGTACTCTGGAAAATTGGCTTTCTACTCTGAACCGTTTTTCTGCACTTTTCTGCTTAGGCCCCTAAGGGTTTTCTGTTTCATTACAGATGGGTCCTTGGACCAAAACTCTTATAACTTTTTAACAGAAAGGAATTTTTGAGTGATTCTTTTTCTGTCCTCTTCAAAATTTTATCTAGTTTTTAATAATATTTACTTGAAAAATATTTGGATTACTTTTATGTACCCCACGGTATTTACGTTAGCGTGTGTGTTTTGTGTACCGTAGATACCGAAGGAGGTGACGGAACCGCGAACTTCACCGAGCTAGACCCCGACTACTCCGAACCAGGCAAGCAATGTTTGAACTTTTGATATGATGAGTGTTTGGGCATGTTTGCATTATTTTTGTATCATGGCACGTTCATGAGCATCTCGAGGAAAGTTTAGATCGTAAGAGTTGAGGCAAGTGAGTTTCGGAAAATCCATGAGTTGTTGGAAACATGTTGCATGGCCATGAGTTGGCATGAGTATGGGTAAGATGGCATTGTTGTAGCATGCCAGACTTATGCCAGATCGTTGACCCAGTGTCAACATAAATCAGTCAAATTCCCGTCCGTCTTCCCTTCGTACTACCACCTGTTTCCCGCAAGGGATACGGCTTAGTAAGCTGCAAACCACTTCCTGGTACACACCAAATTGAGAGGCCGGGATGAGGGTTCCATGGCCCTGGATTAAAGCCTTTCATTCGGTCAGGGGGCATGGGTGTTTCCGGTTGGGACCGAGAGGGGGGCACCCCTTAGAGCGCACGTAAATAAATTTGATCCCATGCTATTCGAGATTGTGATCTCCCCGTCTCAAAGTTTTTCTTGAACACTGTCTAGGGTGATTCCTGGCAACGTGAGGTATGATGGGTGTGTACTGGTTAGCTGTGTTTCCTCCGAAATACCGTAAACGGAACTAGTCCTTCGTGACTACGGAAATCCGTTGGCTGTGGACAATTTTGGTACAAACTCTGCAGAGTCAAAATTCTTGAATTTCATCTTATCCATGTCCGAGTACCGTGTTTACCTTATCTTGTCAAGTGTCAGTCTCGGTGACAGAAACTCCTGAGAAACATATGAGTGTTAAATATTTATTCCCTGTGAATGGACTAACCCGCTTATTGCCTTGTGAGGAATATTTTCCGTGAGCACCATTTCTTGTCAGTTAGGTAAAATGAATCATAAGCCCTTTCTGCGATGTCGCTCAGACGTCCGACTGCGGCATTGTTAATATTTACTTTTGTTATAAGCCCTTTCTGTGATGTTGCTCAGACGTCCGACTGCGGCATTGTTATTATTTACTTTTATTATAAGCCCTTTCTGCGATGTCGCTAAGACGTCCGACTGCGGCATTATTATTATTATTTAATTTTGTTATAAGCCCTTTCTGTGATGTCGCTCCGACGTCTGACTGTGGCACGCATGTCTTTTCTTTCAATATAAGCCCTTTATGAGGTGTCGCTTAGACGCCCGACTGTGGCATGTTTTACTTATTTGTTCACCCTTCGAGGCGTCGCTTCAGACACCTGATCGGTTTTGAGTTTATCTTCCTTGGGTTTTCGAGCGGACTACCGCCGATTCCCTTTTTACTTACTTGTGATACTGATTTGATAGCACATTGTTATAAATCAATCATGTCACATTCATGCATACATTTGTTATATCTTGCGTCCGAACTGTCTTGCGAGTACTTTCAAAGTACTCACCTGGCTTGTTGATTTGGCCGATCTTGTGGCGATCTCATGGATGAAGAGTTCGATAGCGAGTCCGACGCCTAGAGGAATCGGTCAGTCTCGTCGACCCTGGATTAGTCATCGTGATATATCCGCTTCGCTACCCAAATAAATTCATCGAGCCTCACCTCGACGCTCGATGAGCCGCCAGTGTAGTAGTCTTATTATCCACCCCCACTGTGTTATTCTACCAATCACTCATATCTCGAGTCAGTAGTATTGCCACTCCACACCATTGTGTCATATCCGCCATTATGTATAATTATTGGCGTGTTTGTAATAATTGGTTGGGCATCTTCAGCTCGACCCTTGTAATATTTTATTGCTACTGGCTTATTGTATCAAAGTTTTGTCTACCGGTATGGAGGATTTTCCTCATACTGGATTTCATAGGTCGGTTGCTCAATAAATATTTTTATTGAAAAACCGGTCGTGACATGGAACCCCAAGATAATCTAAGTACACCAAAAATCCAAAGCTTGGGGAATCCCCGGAAGGCATCCCCTCTTTCGTCTACTTCCATCGGTAACTTTACTTGGAGCTATATTTTTATTCACCACATGATATGTGTTTTGCTTGGAGAGTCTTGTATTATTTGAGTCTTTATTTGTTAGTTTGCCACAATCATCCTTGATGTAAACACCTTTTGAGAGAGACACACATGATTCGGAATTTGTTAGAATACTCTATGTGCTTCAATTATATCTTTTGAGCTATATAGTTTTTGCTCTAGTGCTTCACTTATATCTTTTAGAGCATGGTGGTGGATTTTTTTAATAGAAACTATTGTTATCTCATGCTTCACTTATATTATTTTGAGAGTCCTACAAAACAGCATGGTAATTTTCTTAAGTTTAGAAATTAGTCCTAAAGTAATAGGCATCCAAGATTAGTAAAAATTATCTTATGAGTGTGTTGAATACTATGAGAAGTTTGATGCTTGATAATTGTTTTGAGATATAAAGATGGTGATATTAGAGTCATGCTAGTTGAGTAGTTGTGGATTTGAGGAATACTTGTGTTAAAGTTTGTGATTCCCGTAGCATGCATGTATGGTGAACCGTTATATGATGAAGTCGGAGAATGATTTATTTATTGATTATCTTCCTTATGAGTGGCGGTCGGGGACGAGCGATGGTCTTTTCCTACCAATCTATCCCCCTAGGAGCATGCGCGTAATACTTTGCTTTGATAACTTGTAGATTTTTGCAATAAATATATCAGTTCTTTATGACTAATGTTGAGTCCATGGATTATACGCACTCTCTTCCTTCCACCATTGCTAGCCTCTCTAATACCACACACTTTTCGTCGGTATCATACACCCACCATATACCTTCCTGAAAACAGCCACCATACCTACCTATCATGGCATTTCCGTAGCCATTCCGAGATATATTGCCATGCAACTTACCATCGTTCCGTTTACTATGACACGCTCCATCATTGTCATATTGCTTCGCATGATCATGTAGTTGACATCGTATTTGTGGCAAAGCCACCATTCATGGTTCTTTCATACATGTCAGTCTTGATTCATTGCATATCCCGGTACACCGACGGAGGCATTCACATAGAATCATATTTTGTACTAAGTATTGAGTTGTAATTGTTGAGTTGTATGTAAATAAAAGTGTGATGATCATCATTTTTAGAGCATTGTCCCAAGTGAGGAAAGGATGATGGAGACTATGATTCCCCCACAAGTCGGAATGAGACTCCAGACGAAAAAGAAAAAAGAGGCCATAAAAAAAGAAGAGAAAAGGCCCAAATAAAAAAATGAGAGAAAAGGAGAGAAGGGACAATGTTACTATCCTTTTACCACACTTGTGCTTCAAAGTAGCACCATGATCTTCATGATAGAGAGTCTCCTATGATATCACTTTCATATACTAGTGGGAATTTTTCATTATAGAACTTGGCTTGTATATTCCAATGATGGGCTTCCTCAAAAAGCCCTAGGTTTTTGTGAGCAAGCGAGTTGGATGCACACCCACTTAGTTTCTTTTGTTGAGCTTTCATATACTTATAACTCTAGTGCATCCGTTGCATGGCAATCCCTACTCACTCACATTGATATCTATTAATGGGCATCTCCATAGCCCGTTGATACGCCTAGTTGATGTGAGACTATCTTCTCCTTTTTTGTCTTCTCCGCAACCACCATTCTATTCCACATATAGTGCTATATCCATGGTTCACGCTCATGTATTGTGTGAAGATTGAAAAAGTTTGAGAACACCAAAGGTATGAAACATTGCTTGGCTTGTCATCGGGGTTGTGCATGATTAAAATACTTTGTGTGGTGAAGATAGAGCATAGCCAGACTATACGATTTTGTAGGGATAACTTTCTTTGGCCATGTTATTTCGAGAAGACATAATTGCTTAGTTAGTATGCTTGAAGTATTATTATTTTTTATGTCAATATTAAACTTTTGTCTTGAGTCTTTCGGATCTAAATATTCATACTACAATTAAGAGAATTACATTGAAAATTATGCTAAGTAGCATTCCACATCAAAAATTCTGTTTTTATCATTTACCTACTCGAGGATGAGCAGGAATTAAGCTTGGGGATGCTTGATACGTCTCCAAAGTATCTATAATTTTTTATTGTTCCATGCTACATTATATTCTGTTTTGGATGTTAATGGGCTTTATTATAAACTTTTATATTTTTTTGGGACTAACCTATTAACCGGAGGCCCAGCCCAAATTGCTGTTTTTTTTTGCCTATTTCAGTGTTTCACAGAAAAAGAATATCAAATGGAGTCCAAACGGAATGAAACCTTCGGGAACGTGATTTTTGGAACAAACGTGATCTAGAAGACTTGGAGTCCACGTCAAGAAATCAACCAGGAGAGCACGAGGCAGGGGGGGCGCACTCCACCCTCGTGGGGCCCATGTTGCTCCACCGACGTACTTCTTCCTCCTATATATACCTACGCACCCCCAAACTATCAGATACAGAGACAAAAACCTAATTCCACCGCCGCAACCTTCTGTACCCGTGATATCCCATCTTTGGGCCTTTTCCGGCGCTCCGCCGGAGGCGGGATTGATCACGGAGGGCTTCTACATCAACACCATAGCCTCTCCGATGATGTGTGAGTAGTTTACCTCAAACCTTCGGGTCCATAGTTATTAGCTAGATGGCTTCTTCTCTCTCTTTGGATCTCAATACAAAGTTCTCCATGATTCTCATGGAGATCTATTCGATGTAATATTCTTTTGCGGTGTGTTTGTTGAGACTGATGAATTGTGGGTTTATGGTCAAGTTTATCTATGAACAATATTTGAATCTCCTCTGAATTCTTTTATGTATGATTGGTTATCTTTGCAAGTCTCTTCGAATTATCAATTTGGTTTGGCCTACTAGATTGATCTTTCTTGCAATGGGAGAAGTGCTTAGCTTTGGTTTCAATCTTGCGGTGTCCTTTCCCAAAGGATGCTAGGGCAGCAAGGCACGTATTGTATTGTTGCCATCGAGGATAACAAGATGGGGTTTATATCATATTGCATGAGTTTATCCCTCTAGATCATGTCATCTTGCTTAAAGTGTTACTCAGTTCTTATGAACTTAATACTCTAGATGCATGCTGGATAGCGGTCGATGTGTGGAGTAATAGTAGTAGATGCAGGCAAGAGTCGGTCTACTTGTCACAGACGTGATGCCTATATACATGATCATACCTAGATATTCTCATAACTATGCTCAATTCTATCAATTGCTCAACAGTAATTTGTTCACCCACCATAATACTTATGCTCTTGAGAGAAGCCACTAGTGAAACCTATGGCCCCCGGGTCTATTTTACATCATATTAATCTTCCAACACTTAGTTATTTCTTTTTCCTTTTATTTTACTTTGCATCTTTATTTCTCCTTATCATAAAAATGCCAAAAAAATTATCTTATCATATCTATCAGATCTCACTCTCGTAAGTGACCGTTGAGGGATTGACAACCCCTTTATCGCGTTGGTTGTGAGGTTCTTATTTGTTTGTGTAGGTGCAAGGGACTTGTGCGTGATCTCCTACTGGATTGATACCTTGGTTCTCAAAAACCGAGGGAAATACTTACACTACTTTACTGCATCACCCTTTCCCCTTCAAGGGAAAACCAACACAGTGCTCAAGAGGTAGCAATGAGGACTATGTGGCCACTGAGGAGGAAGTAAGCTCCAAGAAGAAGGTGCTAAAGGAGGAGTATGGCACAGCTGCTGCAAGTAAGCCAGGGCTGAACAAGAAGGCACCTGCCAGGAGAACTCCTATGTCTAAGGCCAGAGCCTCTACTCAAGAGACAATGGAGTTCACTCTTGAACCCAAAGAAGGAGGTGAAGTCAATAAGAGGAAAGAAAGGGTCAAGAAGACCATTGTCAGAGTTATTGGGAAGTCCTCAATGGTGAGATCAGATAATGAAGATGAAGAGGATGCTGCACCAGCACCCAAAGCTCAGAAGCTTATGGGAGATGCTATAAAGGCAGGGGCTGCTCCATCAAAGCCCAAGTCTGCTCCCAAAGCTCAAGCTCAAAAGCCCCCAAAACCCAAGAGGAACACCAGAAGTATTCCAGCTGAGGAGAATAACAAGGCCCCAGTGCCTGATGCTGAAGAAGAAGAAGAAGAAGAAGATTCACTTGTTTTGACGAAGCTGAAGCCAAAGATCCTTGACCATAATGATGCACATCCTGTTGCAGAAGATATGAGGATCAGGAAGGATGCAGGACTGAGATTGTGGAGACAATCAGATCCTTATGTTGTGAGGAGGAGAACATGAGTTGATTATAGGTTCCACACAAAGGAACAACAAGATTTCTACGAGACTATCCTGCTTGACAAGAAGCCCATAGTGTGTGACATGAGATGGGTGGATTGGGAGTACATCAAGGAAAATGAAGATCACTATCTAGGAGTTTATGACAGCTTCAAGGCATGTGGAGTAGATAAGTTTGTTCGACAGAAGCTCACCAAATGGAATGATGAGTTGATCATGCAGTTTTACTCCACTGCCCATTTCTATCCAGATGGGCGGATAGTATGGATGTCTGAGGGTACAAGGTACCAGTCCACAGTTGAGGAGTGGGCTAATCTGATAAATGCCCCTGAAGAGCATGAAGATGACTTGGATGTGTATGCCACCAAGAAGAAGGATCACAACTGAGGGAGTTCCGGATTAGGGGGTGTCTGGATAGCCGAACTATCATCATCGGCCGGACTCCAAGACTATGAAGATACAAGATTGAAGACTTCGTCCCCTGTCCGGATGGGACTTTCCTTGGCGTGGAAGGCAAGCTTGGCGATACAGATATGTAGATCTCCTACCATTGTAACCGACTTTGTGTAACCCTAGCCCTCTCCGGTGCCTATATAAACCGGACGGCTGTAGTCCATAGGACGAACAACAATCATACCATAGGCTAGCTTCTAGGGTTTAGCCTCTTTGATCTCGTGGTAGATCCACTCTTGTAACACACATCATCAATATTAATCAAGCGGGACGTAGGGTTTTACCTCCATCAAGAGGGCCCGAACACAGGTAAAACATCGTGTCCCTTGTCTCCTGTTAGCATCCGCCTAGACGCACGATTCGGGACCCCTACCGAGATCCGCGGTTTTGACACCGACATTGGTGCTTTCATTGAGAGTTCCTGCGTGTCGTCACCGATAGGCTCGATGGCTTCTTCGACCATCATCAACGACGCAGTCCAGGTGAGACTTTTCTCCCGGACAGATCTTCGATTCGGCGGCTTTGCATGCGGGCCAATTAAGCAGCCATCTGGAGCAGATCGAAGCTACGCCCGGCCGTCAGTCAGATTTGGAAGTTTGAACTTCACGGCTGACATCCGCGGGGACTTGATCCTCGATGGAGTCGAGCCACAGCCGAGCGTGTCGCACTGTCGCGGCGAGCATGATTTAGCTCTGCAGCCGGACAGTACCCTGGAGGCCGCACCCGAACCCGCTCCGATCTTCAATTCGGAGCCGGCTGCGCAGATCGGGGACGTATGGCTAGACACCGCCTCGGGGGCTGCAACCTCTATGGCGATAGAGCCGAACACTGATCTTGTCCCTCATAAAGCTCGCGACTCCGAGGTGCCAGACTCCTTGCCGGACTTTGAACCTCTCGCGCCCCCTCCGATCGAATCCGATTGGGCGCCGGTCATGGAGTTCACCGCAGCGGACATCTTTCAACTCTCACCTTTTGGCGACATCTTGAGTTCGCTAAAGTACCTCCCGTTATCAGGAGAGCCCTGGCCGGACTGCGGTCAGGATGGTTGGGATGCGGACGACGAAGAAATTCAAAGCCCACCCACCACCCACTTTGTAGCCGCCGTCGACGATCTAACCGACATGCTAGACTACGACTCCGAAGACATCGACGGTATGGACGACGATGCCGGAGACGAACAAGAACCAGCGCCTACCGGGCACTGGAAAGCCACCTCGTCATATGACATATACATGGAGGATATCCCAAAGGATGGGAATGGCGAAGGAACAGAGGAGGATGACCTCCAAGAAACAGCCCAAGCGCCCGGCGCCAACGGCGCCGCTCTAAATCCCGCCACAAGAAGAATGAATATTCCGCACGGAGATAACAATACACCGGACGGTCGAAGATAATCCACTCCGGCAAGATCCGGTAGCGGGAGGATGGAGACGCCAGCCCTCACGAGAGAGCGGCGAAGAAGAGGTAGAGGATTATATGCCTCCCTCCGGGAGCGAAGCAAGCCTCGGCGATGATGAATTCGTCGTGCTGAGGATCCCGTCGAACAAGAGCGTTTTAGACGCAGGCTTATGGCCACGGCGAACAGCCTCAAGAAAAAGCAGCAACAGCTTAGAGCTGATCAGGATCTGCTAGCCGACAGATGGACTAAAGTCCTCGCGGCCGAAGAGCATGAGCTCGAACGCCCCTCCAAAAGCTACCCTAAACGCAAGATGCTCCCCCGATTAGAGGAGGAGGCTTACGAACCCGCATCACCAGGAGACAATACGGCTGACCGACCACCCCGTGGTCACGACAGAGAGGCCTCTAGGCCCTTCACTAGAACCGTACCCCGGCATCGCTCAAAAAGCACATGGCCGCGAGGGGCGCCGGACCTGCGAGATATATTGGAGGACAAGGCAAGACAATCAAGATCGATCTATGGATCGGCGTGGGCGCTACGATGCGTGGCGACAACCGTCACGCCGGACACGATAAGTCTAGCGGGCGAACAAAGCAGAAAAAGCTCTTTTGAGCTCCGTCATGATATCGCCCGACAGAGGCGCCGCACACCCACTATGCTTCACAGACGAAGTAATGGATCATCAAATCCCCGAAGGGTTTAAACCCGTCAATATTGAATCCTATGATGGCATAACAGAACCCGCGGTTTGGATCGAAGACTATCTCCTTCACATCCACATGGCCCGCGTTGACGATCTTCACGCCATCAAATACCTCCCCCTCAAGCTTAAAGGACCAGCCCGGCATTGGCTCAACAACTTGCCAGCAGAGTCAATTGGGAGCTGGGAGGACCTGGAAGCCGCATTCCTTGATAACTTCCAGGGCACTTATGTGCGACCACCAGACGCTGATGACCTAAGCCACATAATTCAGCAGCCAGACGAATCGGCCAGACAATTCTGGACACGGTTCTTAACCAAGAAAAACCAAATCGTCGACTGTCCGGATGCGGAGGCCCTCGCGGCCTTCAAGCATAACATCCGCGATGAGTGGCTTGGCCCGCACCTAGGACAGGAAAAGCCGAAATCCATGGCAGCCCTCACATCACTCATGGCCCGCTTCTGCACGGGTGAGGACAGCTGGCTAGCACGCAGCAACAACCTCAGCAAAAATTCTGGCAGTCCGGACTTCAAGGACCGAAATGGCAGGCCGCGTCGTAACAAAAACAAACGCCGCATTAACGGCGACAATATTGAGGATACGACAATCAATGCCGGATTCAGAGGCTCTAAACCCGGTCAGCGGAAAAAGCCATTCAAAAGAACTACTCCGGGTCCGTCCAATTTGGACCGAATACTCGACCGCTTGTGCCAGATACACGGCACCCCCGAAAAGCCAGCTAACCACACCAACAGGGACTGTTGGGTATTCAAGCAGGCAGGCAAGTTAATTGCCGAAAACAATGACAAGGGGCTGCATAGCGATGACGAGGACGAGACCCAACCGCCGAACAATAGAGGACAGAAGGGTTTCCCCCCACAGGTGCGGACGGTGAACATGATATACGCAATGCTCATACCCAAAAGGGAGCGGAAGCGTGCACTCAGGGATGTCTATGCGATGGAGCCAGTTGCGCCGAAGTTCAATCCATGGTCCTCCTGCCCAATCACTTTTGACCGAAGGGACCACCGCACCAGCATCCACCACGGCGGATTCGCCGCACTGGTCTTAGACCCAATCGTTGATGGATTTCACCTAACCATGGTCCTGATGGACGGCGGCAGCAGCCTGAACCTGCTTTACCAGGATACAATGCGCAAAATGGGCATAGACCCCTCAAGGATTAAACCTACCAAAACGACCTTTAAAGGCGTCATACCAGGTGTAGAAGCCAATTGTACAGGCTCAATTACACTGGAAGTGGTATTCGGATCCCGGATAACTTCGAAGCGAGGAGTTAATCTTGACATAGTCCCGTTCGCAGCGGCTATCATGCCTTGCTTTCGGACATACCGCGTTGCAAAGTTCAGCGCGTGCCGCACCACATACCTCAAGCTCAAGATGCCGGGCCCTCGAGGAGTCATCACGGTCAACGGAAACACTAAACGTTCTCTCCGCACGAAGGAACATACAGCGGCTCTCACGGCGAAGTGCAATGCAGCCTCTTAAGGCAATTTCGAGTCCGCCGTTAAGCGCCGGACACAGCTAAGCGCGCCAGAGTAACTTACAACAAGACCACAGCACGCCCGAGCACGCCAGAGCGATGCGGCCCCAACCCCAGCTCTGCGAACGTCAAAGCAGGTCCTTCGCGTACACCATTATGCTCAAGATACCATGGGCATGGGGAGAGGGGCACGACCACGATAAACCCAGATGCGGCTCAACCACACCAGGGGCTCTCAAGTGTGTCGTTCCTTTTCTTTTCTTTTTACCTTTACTTTTTACCCACAGGACTCTGTTTGTCGAGGCCCCTGTCCGGCAGCAGACTGCCGAACTCACGATGCAACAGCCAGGGAAGGATAAAGGCTACAACGAATATCTGGTGGTCTCCATTACGAGCATTTTATACACCAATCTGTAGCCTACCCTTGGAGGGGGACATGTTTAACAGTCCCATACCTTGCTTATCGCACTATTTGTATCGTTCTGCATTCGTAGCAGCACTTATTGAATAAAACAATGCAACACCTTTTTGCTTATAATTGCATTTCTTTTTCATACATATGTTCATTCACGGCATGTTGCATCTGTACACTTTGGTACGGCTAATATACACTAGGGGCTTACGTTTCCCGCATTATGGTATGATGAGTCCGAACACTTTCACAAGTGCGGCACCCCGAACTTATAGCACTATATGCATCGGCTCCGAATCATGTCTTGGGTCAATAGTTGGGTTTGCCCGGCTCCCATGTTTTGGTACCTTACGTTCCGTTATATCGGCTAAGGTAGCACTGGGAGAACCACTGCATTCCGCCCCAGTTGAGCTGGGTTAACGCCTCAGTGGAGAAAGCTAAAACTGACCGTCATGATGAGGCGAGAGCCAGTCGCTGTTCGAGAGGTTTTTTGCGAGTCCTTAAAGACTTATGCCGCTTAGAGCGATGAGCCGGATACTGTCCGGCCAAGGCGTGGATAGCGCCCCAAATTCGGCCTTCCGAAGACTAGGGGCTTCGCCGAAATTTAAAATTATAGAATTCTATGGCTAAGTGAGAGTGTTCAAGCATTATAAGTCCGGTTGCCTTGTTCGCTATGTTGAGCGCCTCCTAGATGGACCCAAAATGGGAACAAGCGCTCAAGTTTATCCGAACACCCCAGCACTCGTGGCATGGGGCTGAAGCCGACGACTTGCCATCTCTCGATTTGATAAACAGCCGCATGAAGGTAATATTTTAAATTAACAAGCGTTGCTTAGCGCATATGAACTAAGTTTTCAGCGACAGATAACAAAATGCGAGTCTACTCAAATATTACATCTTTGGAGCACTCACCGCAATAGTGCAGCGCCCTTGACACACTCTTATAATACATCTCGGGCGTGCGATGCCCGTTGCCCTCTGGTGGCGGGTCCGTCCACGAGCTTCGGGCATCCATCTTGCCCAGTGCACCTTTATGCGGGCAAGGCCCGACAGGCACCCTCAATACAAGCGGAATGCTTGATGACTTCTACCCAGGCACGCATCCATCGGCCGCCGCACCAGGGCGAAGTAGCTCCCGTGACATGGCCTCCTTAGGCCACGGCCGAACTATGAGGCCCTTCATGGCCTGTTACGCCGCCTTGTGGAGCTCGACCAGCTGCTTCACTGGTCGCTAACGGCACCGGATGTCCGCCTCAAGATACTATGACCGAAGACCTTCTCCATCGAGCTCCCTCCTCGGCCCGGTAGAATGCGGCAGCATCGACACGCTGCGAGGAAGATCTGCGAACGCTCTGGAGAGCTCCGATTCGGGTAAGCAACAGGTAATTAACACTCACATGCTTACTTTGCATGAAAAATGCCTTACCGCTGCTATTTTCTTCACCGCCTCAACCTCCGGAGGGCCTTGTAGGCTTCGCCTTAGCGGCTTTGGCACTCTCAAGAGCTGTTGCAAGCTCGAGACTCGAGTCTTGAGTCACGCTCAAGCTCTCATGTTTTTCACGAGATCCTGGAGCTCTTGCTGTACCTCCGCCACCCGCGCCTCCTGCTTCTCTCGCTCAGTGCGCTCTGCGGCCGATTACGTTCGCCGCTGCCACCGCCTCCTTCGTGGTCGCCACCTCGTTAGTGGCCCCTACAATACCCACGTTATCCTTGTCATTTTCTTGCAACCAAATCCTTTTTCAGAAGGTACAATTTTCATAAGGTATTACTCACCTTCTTTTCCTCAAGCTGCTTCTTGGCATGGCGAGCTCGTTCTCGGACCGCTCGAGGTTTTCCTTCAAAGTATTGACCTCTGCGGTCTAAGGGCGGAGGTCAGAAAGACACAACCTGCAATCCCATATTGACATATTTTTATGACTCCTGCGTTTATCTTTCTAAAGATCCTCGGTCCGGCTTTTCTTTCCGAACACCGAACCGAGCATCGAGGGCTACCGTCTATGCGGTACCATTTTACATATATTGAAATTCTTACCTCAAAGCCTCGTTAGAAGGCTGCTGCAAGCTTCGGTCAGCCCGCTCTTGGCGAGCTGAACCTTTCAATCACCGCACTCATAACAAGGCGGTGTTCCTCTTCGATGGAGGCGCCGTTGGCGCCTCCAGAATTATCCGCACCTCGGTTGGGACGGAGGCAGTTGGCGTCGCGGTCTTGCCCTTCTTACGAAGGGTCGCCCACCGGACTCGAGCCACTTTGTGGCCTCGGGGCTGAGTCCGGTGCAAAGTCCGGAGGGTGTCTGTGACACCTCCGGGGCCTTCTCCTCCTGTTGGGCCCCTTCACTGGGATCCCACCTCGCGTCGTCCGTCGCGGCACGGGGTGGAGGCAGTCGGAAGGAATCCATATCCGACGACTCCAAGGACCCGCCGACGAAGCGGGAAGATCATCCTTGGGCGGACTGCAGGGTTGTATGCGGCATTAGAAAGACATTACGTGGCGAAAAGAAAAAAATTGAAGTTATTCGGGAGTCCGGATACTTACGATCTCGCCAGGGGCTTGGCCCTTGGAGGCCAGTCGTCGTCACTGGCGTTGGCGGAGCAGTCCGGGGGAAGAGTTTTTCCTTTCTTGACCCTTGGCCTCCCTTGTTGGGGAGGCCTTCCTTTCTTCCCTCTTCGCTGGGGAGAGGCTTTCTTCTCCTCCTCGCCTTGGTGGGAGGAGTCGGGCTCGGATTCATCATCCGATAGCACCTGAAAACGGGAACTCTTCCGAGTCCCCGTGGCCGTCTTCTTGGCCTTCTTCTCCGGCACCACGTGGGGTGCCGGAGCCAGCAGCCTCATTAGGCGGGCGTCCGCTGGGTCCTCTGGCAATGGGGCCGGACAGATAGTCCGTTCGGCCTTTGCCAGCCATTCCTGTCAAAGGTAAAGGGAGTTTAGATCCCGCATAGAGCCAAACTATGGAAAACAAGTGGTGAAATCACTTACCTCGTCACTGGACGCTGCGGCGGAATCCGCGATCTTGGTAGCGGATGCGGAGCTTCGGCGCCTTGAATAGCACCTTCCGGACATCTTCGTGCGTAGTGTCAAGAGCCCGCCAGGTCAGTGCTGCGCGGATCAAACTCCCACATGTTGAAGCCCGTCGCTGGCACAGGAGAATCCGGCGGATGAGCATGACCTGGACTACGTTGACAAGCTTGAGCTTCTTGTCCACTAGCTTCTGGATACAGGCTTGGAGTCCGGTCAGCTCCTCCGAATCCCCCCAAATCCGGCCACTCTCTTTCCAGGAGGTGAGCCGTGTAGGGATGCCAGATCTGAATTCGGGGGCCGCTGCCCAATCAGGGTCACGCAGCTCGGTGATGTAGAACCACCCCGATTGCCACCCCTTGATGGTTTCCACGAAAGTGCCCTCCAGCCATGTAACATGGGACATCCTACCCACCATGGCGCCTCCGCACTCCGCTTGGCTGCCCTTCACAACCTTCGCTTGACATCAAGGTCTTGAGCCATGTCAAGTGGGGCTGGATGCAAAGGAAGGCCTCGCACACGACGATAAACGCCGAGATGTTGAGGATGAAATTCGGGGCCAGATCATGGAAATCTAGGCCGTAGTAGAACATGAGCCCCCGGACAAAGGGATGAAGCGGGAAGCCCAGTCCATGGAGGAAATGGGGAAGAAATACTACCCTCTCATGGGGCCTGGGGTTGGGGACGAGCTCTCCCTCGTCGGGGAGCCGATGCGAGATGTTGCTGGACAAATATCCGGCGTCGCGCAGCTTCTGGATCTGCCCCTCCGTGACGGAGGAGGCCATCCACTTGCCTCCCGCTCCGGACATAGTTGGAGAAGGTTGAGGTAAGAAGTGCGGACTTGGGCGCTGGAGCTCGAGTTCGCGGAGATGGATAAGCCAAGGAGGAAGAAGGCGCAGGTAAAAGGGTTGGATCTTTATCCTTATATGGGCGGACAAAACATGTGTCCCCGCCGCCCGGTAAAACTCGCTTATCCCCAAGCGCCACAATCAATGGCACGGTTGGGTTACCCACGTCCGTATTGATGGGAATCCCGAATAAGGGAACACGATCTCGCTCGACAAGACGTGCCAAGGAAACGCGCCGCTAAACGCACGGAGGTGGAATAATAGAAACGAGTAAAGGCTTGGTAATGGCATGACGTCACGCCACTAAATACGTTAGCAGATTGAACTTGTGTAATATTATTCTCTCTACGGTGGTACGTGGAATTTATCTTTGCAGAGCCGGACACTATCCTGGTGTTCACAATCTTCTATAAGTTATTTGGAGGAAGAACCCACCTTGCAATGCCGAAGACAATATGCGCGCCGGACTCGTCGTCATTGAAGCCTGGTTCAGGGGCTACTGAGGGAGTTCCGGATTAGGGGGTGTCTGGATAGCCGAACTATCATCATCGGCCGGACTCCAAGACTATGAAGATACAAGATTGAAGACTTCATCCCGTGTCCGGATGGGACTTTCCTTGGCGTGGAAGGCAAGCTTGGCGATACGGATATGTAGGTCTCCTACCATTGTAACCGACTTTGTGTAACCCTAGCCCTCTCCGGTGCCTATATAAACCGGACGGCTGTAGTCCATAGGATGAACAACAATCATACCATAGGCTAGCTTCTAGGGTTTAGCCTCTTTGATCTCGTGGTAGATCCACTCTTGTAACACACATCATCAATATTAATCAAGCAGGACGTAGGGTTTTACCTCCATCAAGAGGGCCCGAACCTGGGTAAAACATCATGTCCCTTGTCTCCTGTTACCAGCCGCCTAGACGCACAGTTCGGGACCCCCTACCCGAGATCCGCCGGTTTTGACACCGACAACAACTCTATGCAAACATGTACAATGAGATCCCAGATAATGCTTTGGAGACTCACAAACTTGGATCTGTACACTTCTTGTTGTCTGGTCTGCCTACCATCATCTGGATCCTTAGGCACACATTGCTACCCAAGTCAGGAGATCACAAGATGATCATAGGACATTCTATCAACCTGCTCCAGCTTTTTGATGTCCCTCAGAATTTCAAGGTTATGAGCTTAATGGTAGAAACAATCAAGAGGACAGCTGCAGATCAGAAAAGGAGCTGTGGGTATGCTCCACACATTCAGGAGCTCATCAACTCCAAGATGGGCACATGTACATACTTGTTGGACAAGGAGCACCTTCCTCTGCATCCTGACTTTTAAGACAATACTGTTGTGATGAATGAGGAAGACCCCACATCTGTTCAAGCACAGGAGAAGAGAGCCAAAGCAAAGGCTGAAAAAGCTGCCAAGATGCCAAGTGTTGAAGAGGCATCTCAATTTTTCCTGAAGAGCAAGCAAGATCAGCTTTGATACCTGATCCAATCCACCTTGAGGATTGAGAAGGGATTGGCCACCCTGACTCAAAACCAGGAGAGCTTGGAGAGGATCATAGAGTAGAAATTCTATGATCTTGATGTCAAGGTAACGTAGATTCAGTCAGTGGTTGAGCAACTTCAGGAGGAAGCTGAGGAGAAGAAGGGCAAGTCTACTACAGATGCTTTTGCTAGAGTGCCCAGAAGCCAGAGGTCTGCTGCAGTGCCTGTCCCAGATACTAGAGCTACTACATCTACACCAGCAGCCACAACCTCAGTGCCACCAGCTCCAGCAGCCACTCCACCAGCTCCAGCTACATCGACAGAAGCTTTCGTCCTTGGAGTCATCTCTACACCACCTCATGAAGGCCAAGCTTGAGAGACGCATAACACTATGCATATTTTTGACTTTTAGGTACTTGTTGCCAAAGGGGGAGAAATATGTATAGATCATAGTCTTCAAGAGAGTGTGTGTCTGTGTTGTCTTGTCTCTCTTTGCATTTTACTTGCTACATTACATTATGTCTTTTGTGAGATACTTGGATGATCATGTGATTGATCATTTTCTACCTTAATGCTTGTTTGGATGATATTATCTTTTATATCTTATATATGATCATTCACTTTGCTTGGTGATGAGTGCATTGTCTTTAATTATTATCATTTTGAGCGCTCCACCAACATGTATGTGACATGGAAGAGTGACCCATGATCCTAACACATTGTGCATTTGCAGTCCAAAGCAAATTTTAAATAATGCACAAATTTAGGGGGAGCTCTTGCTTATCACATACTTCTCAAAGTGACAATGTATTTCAATCTTATTATCATTTGTCGAAGCTTTGATCTATATGTTGTCATCAATTACCAAAAAGGGGTAGATTGAAATTGCAACTATCCCTGGGTGGTTTTGGTAATGATTAACAACATATAGCTCATTGAGCTAATACTATTTCAAGATAAATATTTCAGGAAAGCTCAATGATTGGCAAAGCATGGATTAGAAAGTGGACCCCTCAAAATGCTAAGGACAAAAGATTGGCTCAAGCTCAAAGCACAAGACTCTACATTTTATTTCTAGTGATCCAAGATCACATTGAGTCCATAGGAAAAGCCAATACTATCAAAATGGGTTGAGGTGTTGCTTAATGAGTTACTTGCTCAAAATGCTTAGTGATATGCTCCAAAAACCCTCAACTACTTTCTCATATCCACATATGTCCCAAACCAGAAGTCAAACTCGGCCCCACCAAAACTTTCTATCCGGCGCCACCGAGTTCTCCAGACATAGCCACTGCCACAAACCCTAGTCACTTCGGTCTCACCGATAGGGATCTCGGTCTCACCGAGATGGGATTGCAAACTCTCTGTTTCCCTTCGTAACATTTCGGTCTAATCGAGATGAGCGATCGGTCCCACCAAGTCTGCAATGCAAACTCTCTGTTTCTTTTTCGTAACTCTTCGGTCCCACAGAGACGAGCGAATCGGTCCCACCGAGTTTGCCTGACCAACTCTCTGTTTGCTTATTACCAAAATTGGTCCCACCGAGTTTGAGTAATTGGTCCAACCAAGATTACGTTATGCCCTAACCCTAATGAAATCAGTCCCACCGAGTTGACATGTCGGTCCCACCAAAATGCCTAACAGTCACATTATGAACCAAATCGGTCCGACCGAGTTTTCTAATTCGGTCCCACCGAGTTTGGTGATTTGTGTGTAAAGGTTAGATTTTGTGTGGAGGCTATATATACCCCTCCAGCCACTCTTCATTCATGGAGAGAGCCATAAGAACATGCCTACACTTCCAACATACATTTTCTGAGAGAGAACCACCTACACTTGTGTTGAGGTCAAGATATTCCATTCCAACCACATAAATCTTGATCTCTAGCGGTCCCCAAGTTGCTTTCCACTTAAATCATCTTTCTACCAAATCCAATCCTATGAGAGAGAGTTGAGTGTCGGGGAGACTATCATTTGAAGCACAAGAGGAAGGAGTTCATCATCAACACACCATCTATTACCTTTTGGAGAGTGGTGTCTCCTAGATTGGCTAGGTGTCACTTGGGAGCCTCCGTCAAGATTGTGGAGTTGAACCAAGGAGTTTGTACGGGCAAGGAGATTGCCTACTTCGTGAAGATATACCCTACTGAGGCAAGTCCTTCGTGGGCGATGGCCATGGTGGGATAGAAAAGGTTGCTTCTTCGTGGACCCTTCGTGGGTGGAGCCCTTCGTGGGCTCGCGCAACCGTTACCCTTCGTGGGTTGAAGTCGCCATCAACGTGGATGTATGATAGCACCACCTATCGAAACCACGGATAAAAAATCTCCGTGTCTACATTGCGTTTGCTCCCTCCAAACTCCTCCCTTTACCTTCATATGCAATTGTTTTACATTCCGCTGCTATACGCTTAGAATTGCATGCGTAGGTTGATTACTTGATTTGTGCTAAGTTGCTAAAATCTGCCAAGACTTAAAATTGGGAAAAGGCTAGATTTTTATTTGGTCAAGTAGTCTAATCACCCCCCTCTAGACATACTTTCGATCCTACACCAACTACTTTGGAGGACGCCAAGGATTTGGTCAAGAAATGCAAGGGGTGCCAGAAATTTAGCTCCAAGCAACATCTACCGGCTTCTATACTCAAGACCATCCCCCTTACTTGGCCTTTTGCCGTCTAGGGGCTGGACATGGTGGGCCCATTCAAGGTAGCACGCGGCGGCATTACCCATCTGCTTGTCGCCGTAGACAAATTCACCAAGTGGATTGAAGCCAAACCAATCAAGAAGCTGAATGGTCCGACTGCTGTGACTTTCTGATACGTCTCCAACGTATCTATAGTTTATGAAGTCGTCATGCTATTACATTATCAACCTTGGATGTTTTATATGCATTTATATGCTATTTTATATGATTTTTGGGACTAACCTATTAACCTAGAGCCCAGTGCCAGTTTCTGTTTTCTCCTTGTTTTTGAGTTTTACAGAAAAGGAATAACAAACGGAGTCCAATTGACGTGCCAAATTTTGATGAATTTTTGTGGACCAAAAGAAGCCTCAGGAGTGCAAGAGTTGGGCCAGAAGAGTCCTGGGCTGCCCACGAGGGTGGGGGGCGCGCCCCCCTGCCTCGTGGACAGCCCGGAGACCCCCCCCCCCCCTGACGTGAAACCTACGCTAAAAATTCCTATAAATACAGAAACCTCTAGAAATAAACCTAGATCGGAAGTTCCGCCGCCGCAAGCCTCTTTAGCCACGAGAAATCAATCTAGGCCCTCTCCGGCACCCTGCCAGAGGGGGCCATCATCACCGGTGGCCATGGAGGAGTATCCCGTAGAGGCCATCATCGCCATGAAGGCTAAGGACCAGAGGTAGAACCTTTCCCCATCAAGGGGGAGGCCATGGAGGAGGAAGCACAAGGGGGAGAACCTCTCCTCCTCTCTTTTGGTGGCACCGGAGTGCCATTAAGAGGGGAGTCATCGCCGCGGTGATCGTCTTCATCAACATCACCATCATCATCACCATCCTCATCTCTTTTACGCGGTCCACTCTCCCGCACCCCGCTGTAAGCCCTACTTGAACATGGTGCTTTATGCCACATATTATGATCCAATGATGTGTTCCCATCCTATGATGTTTTGAGTAGACATCCTTTGTGTTTGGGTTGATTGATAATCTAGATTGGTATGAGTTGTATGTTTTATTTTGGTGCTGTCCTATGGTGCCCTCTGTGTCGCGCAAGCGTGAGGGATTCCCGCTGTAGGGTGTTGCAATACGTTCATTATTCGCTTATAGTAGTGGGTTGGTGAGTGACTGAAACACAAACCCGAGTAAGGGGGTTATTGTGTATGGGAATGAAGAGGACTTGATGCTTTAATGCTATGGTTGGGTTTTACCTTAATGATCTTTAGTAGTTGCGGATGCTTGCTAGAGTTCCAATCATAAGTGCATATGATCCATGTAGATAAAGTATGTTAGCTTATGCCTCCCCCTCATATGAAATTGCAATGACGACTATCGGTCTTGTTAACAATTGCCTAAGACAATTCCGCACACCCATCCACCATTATTCCACACTCGCTATTTATTATGTTTAGTAATATATTCTAACTTTATGATAACATCACCTACTTTTATAATTTAGCTCTCCGATATCATACAAAGTTATCCTCTTCATACCCACAACGTAGTTTTATTTCTCGTTTCTAGTTGGAGGAAAACGTTCGGTGTACGTAGAGTCGTATCAGTGGTAGATAGGGATTGAGAGAATATTGATCTTACCTTTAGCTCCTTGTGGGTTCGCCACTCTATACTTATCACTTCCACCTTTGGAAATTGCTACGATGATTCCCTACACTTGGGGATTATCAAGCTCTTTTCTGGTGCCGTTGCCGGGGAGCAATAGCGTGGGGTTGATATTGTCGTGTGTGCTTGTTTGCTTTCTTCACTAAGTAGATTTGTTTTTACTTTTTGTTTTTGTCTAGTTGTGGGTGAAACATACAATTTTTTTAAAAGCAATGAAAATACAAAAAAATTACTTGCCTCTCATGCCTAAAAGTTTTTCAAAAAGAGAAGTGATTGGAAAGTTATGCATTAAGAAGTGAGGGCCGACCTTGAGCACTTGTGTTCATGCTCATAGAAACAATGTAGAATTTTTCATGGAAGTTTCTCTGTAAATAATTATCCCTTGTGTATATCCATTGTATTATAAAAATAATGTGCCAAGCTTTGGTTTTAGGATGATTAGATTGCTTGTTTGCTATGTGCAGAACAAAAACAGAAACTTTGGCTGTAGTGCATGAATTTACAGTTTTTACTGGAAATTCAAATGGATCTGAAAATTTTTGCACATTACTTCTGTACAAAATTTTCAAATTTTCAAATTTATTTCATAATTTTTTGAGTTACATAAGTTTGCTAAACGTCCAGATTACTACAGAATGTCCTGTTTAAGACAGATTCTGTTTTTGATGCATTGCTTGCTTGTTTTGATGAAACTATCGATTTCTATCAGTGGATTAAGACATGGAAAATTTATATTACAGTAGCTATAATGCAAAAATAAAATATGAATTGGTTTACAACAGTACTTATAGTAGTGATTTGCTTTGTTATACTAACGGATCTCACAAAGTTTTTTGTTAAAGTTCTGTGTGGACAAAGTGTTCAAAGACCGAGGAGCTATCAATATGAGAAGAATAAAGAGAGGCAAGAGTTAAAGCTTGGGGATGCCCAAGGCACACAAAGTAAATATTTCAAAGGATACTCAAGCATCTAAGCTTGGGGATGCCCCGGTTGGCATCCTATCTTTCTTCTTCAACAAATATCGGTATACCTCGGTTTTTGTTTTTGTTCACATGATTTGTGTCCTTTGTGTTTTTGTTTTTCCTTTAAGAACTATGCTAGTATGAGATATCTCTTTATCGATTTAGAGAATGATCCATGTGCTTCACTTATATCTTTTGAGTATGACCTTATAGAATGCTCTTTGCACTTCACTTAAATCCTTTGAGTATGGTTTTATAGAATGCTTCGTGTGCTTCACTTATATATTTTGAGCTTGGATATTGGTTAGTTTATATTAATTGTAGAATGTTCCATGAACTTCACTTATATATTTTGGAGTATGAATAATACTATCATCTAAAGCGGGTTTGGAAGAGTGTCAACTTTAGGAACTAGTGATCCCGCTATTCCGAATGAGAAGAATTTTGCTTATGCGGAGAGTAGAAAAATTTCTATGCTTGTAGATCATGAAAATAATGCTTTATGTGATGGTTATATTGTTTAATTCATTGATGCTGCTACTGAAAATTATTATGAGGGAGGAATATATGCTTGTAAGAGTTGCAATAATATCAAGTTTCCTCTCTATGTGCTTAAAGTTTTGAAGTTATACTTGTTTTGCCTTCCTATGCTAGTTGATTCTTGTTCCTATAAATTACGTGTTCACAAAATACCTAGGCATAGGAAGTTGGTTAGATTCAAATGTGCTAGTAATATTCTTCATGATTCTCTCTTTATGTTTCAATTCTTATCTTTTATGTGAGCATCATTGAAATCATCATGCCTAGCTAAAAGGCATTAAAGAAAAGCACTTGTTGGGAGATAACCAAATATTTAACATTAATATTTTTGTGTGTTTACATGATTAAGATACTGTAGTAATCATGTTTTATTGCTTTTGTTTCAATAAAGTGCTAAGTAAGACCTTTGGGAAGACTTGGGTGAAAATTAATGTCATCATGCTGTAAAAAACAGAAACTTTGCGCTCACGAGATTAGCTACCATTTTTTTTACAGAAGAGTGCTTTTGAGTTGATTCTTTTTGAAGAAGATTAATATACAAATTCCTCACGTCCACCAATTTATTTCATAATTTTTGGAGTAGCAGAAGTATGGTTTCCGTTCAGATCATTACAGACTGTTCTGTTTTTGACAGATTCTGTTTTCATTGCATAGTTTGCTTGTTTTCTAGTTTCTATGGATTATATTTCTCAATATAAATTGTATAAATGATATGGTACAGTAGGCATTTTGTGAGAAAAATTATGAACGTTGTCTTTGACAGTACCAAAGTGAATGGTTTACCCTTTATCATACTAACCTATCTCACGAAGTTTCGGTAAGTTTCGTGTGATTGAAGTTTTCAAGCTTTGGGTGAGATATCGATATGAGGAGAATAAAGAGTGGAAAGACCCTAAGCTTGGGGATGCCCAAGGCACCCCAAGGTAATATTCAAGTAAGACTCAAGTTCCTAAGCATGGGGATGCCCCGGAAGGCATCCCCTCTTTCGTCTTCAAAACTATCGGTATACCTTACTTGGAGCTATAGTTTTATTCATCACATGATATGTGTTTTGCTTGGAGCGTGTTTTCAGTTTTACTTGCTGTTTGAATAAAATCATTGTATCTGAATTACTGAATGAAAAAGAATCCTCTCATGGCTAGTTAATTATTTTACTACTCAGTGTTCTTCACTTGTATCTTTTTGGAGTAGTTTGTCAATAACTCACGTGCTTCACGTATATCCTATGAGTAAAAGGTTGAATGAATTGAATGTCATAAATCTGAATTTATATATGTTCCATTTGCTTATAACATGGGGAGTAATGACTTCACACATAATAAGTATAGGTAGTAAACTCATTGAAATTTAGCAAACGTAGAATTGGTCACTTGAACAATTCATGAAAGAATATTGAAGGAAGAGAGATTTCACATATAAATATACTATCTTGGAAATATTTTGTAATTGTGAGCACTCATTAAAATATGACATGCTAAAAGGTTGATGTTGGACAAGGAAGACAACGTAATGGGTTATGTTTTCTTATATCCGAAATAAAGTATATTGTCATGGATCATCCAACATGCTGAGCTTGCCTTTCCCCCCTTATGCTAGCCAAATTCTTTGCACCAAGTAGAGATACTATTTGTGCTTCGAAATATCCCTTAAAACAAGTTTTGCCATGAGAGTCCACCATACCTACCTATGGATTGAGCAAGATCCTTCAAGTAAGTTGTCATCGGTGCATGCAATAAAAATGTCTCTCTAAATATGTATGATCTATTAGTGTGAAGAAAATAAGCTTTATACAAACTTGTGATAGGGAAGTAATAAAAGTGACGGACTGCATAATAAAGGTCTCTATCACAAGAGGCAATAGAAAGTGATTTTCTTTTGCATTAAGATTTTGTGCATCCAACCATAAAAGCGCATGACAACCTCTGCTTCCCTCTGCGAAGGGCCTATCTTTCACTTTTATCTTCTACCTTATGCAAGATCATGGTGATATTCACCTTTCCTTTTTACATTTTATCCTTTGGCAAGCACATTGTGTTGGAAGGATCCTGATATATATATCCAATTGGATGTAAGTTATCATGAACTATTATTGTTGACATTTCCCTTGAGGTAAAAGGTTGGGAGGCGAATCTATAGGCCCCTATCTTTCTCTGTGTCCGATTAAAACTTTGAACCCATAAATATCACGTGGTGTTAGCAATTGTGAAAGATTAAATGGTAGTTGAGTATGTGAAGTTTGCTGAATCAAAGCTCTGACATAGACCCTTCCTGAAAATAAGATGAATTGCAATTGTTTGATGACTAAGGACGCTGTTTGTTAGTTTTCTAGGAAGTTTATGATCTATACTTTAACATGTGAATGGCTTGTTACTTGATCATGAAAAGTTTTATGAGATGAGCTACTATTATGACATGTATTGATGCTAGAAAAAGTGAAATTATCATTGATCAAACTTAAGCACTTGCTAGCATTCACACTTCATAAATTATTTCTTTTATCATTTACCTACTCGAGGACGAGCAGGAATTAAGCTTGGGGATGCTGATACGTCTCCAACGTATCTATAATTTATGAAGTCTTCATGCTATTATATTATCAACCTTGGATGTTTTATATGCATTTATATGCTATTTTATATGATTTTTGGGACTAACCTATTAACCTAGAACCCAGTGCCAGTTTTTGTTTTCTCCTTGTTTTTGAGTTTTACAGAAGAGGAATACAAAACGGAGTCCAATTGACATGCCAATTTTTGATGAATTATTGTGGACCAAAAGAAGCCTCGGGAGTGCAAGAGTTGGGCCAGAAGAGTCCTGGGCTGCCCACGAGGGTGGGGGGCGCGCCCCCTGCCTCGTGGACAGCCCGGAGACCCCCTGACGTGAAACTACGCCAAAAATTCCTATAAATACAGAAACCTCCAGAAATAAACCTAGGTCGGAAGTTCTGCCGCCGCAAGCCTCTGTAGCCACGAGAAATCAGTCTAGGTCCTCTCCGGCACCCTGCCGGAGGGGGCCCTGATCACCGGTGGCCATGGAGGAGTATCCCGAAGAGGCCATCATCACCATGAAGGCCAAGGACCAGAGGGAGAACCTTTCCCCATCAAGGGGGGAGGCCATGGAGGAGGTAGCACAAGGGGGAGAACCTCTCCTCCACTCTTTTGGTGGCACCAGAGTGCCATCAAGAGGGGAATCATCGCCGAGGTGATTGTCTTCATCAACATCAACATCATCATCACCATCCTCATCTCTTTTACGCGGTCCACTCTCCCGCACCCCGCTATAATCCCTACTTGAAAATTGTGCTTTATGCCACATATTATGATCCAATGATGTGTTGCCATCCAATGATGTTTTGAGTAGATATCCTTTGTCTTTGGGTTGATTGATGATCTAGATTGGTACGAGTTGTATGTTTTATTTTGGTGCTGTCCTATGGTGCCCTCCGTGTCGCGCAAGCGTGAGGGATTCCCGCTGTAGGGTGTTGCAATACGTTCATGATTCGCTTATAGTGGGTTGGTGAGTGATTGAAACACAAACCCGAGTAAGGTGGTTGTTGCGTATGGGAATAAAGACGGCTTGATGCTTTAATGCTATGGTTGGATTTTACCTCGATGATCTTTAGTAGTTGCAGATGCTTGCTAGAGTTCCAATCATAAGTGCATATGATCCAAGTAGAGAAAGTATGTTAGCTTATGCCTCTCCCTCATATGAAATTGCAATAACGACTATCGGTCTTGTTAACAATTGCCTAAGACAATTCCGCACACCAATCCACCATTATTCCACACCCGCTATCTATAATATTTAGTAATATATTCTAACTTTATGATAACAACACCTACTTTTATAATTTAGCTCTCCGATATCATACAAAGTTATCCTCTTCATACCCACGACGTAGTTTTATTTCTCGTTTCTATTTGGAGGCAAACGTTCGGTGTACGTAGAGTCGTATCAGTGGCAGATAGGGCTTGAGAGAATATTGGTCTTACCTTTAGCTCCTTGTGGGTTCGACACTCCATACTTATCACTTCCACCTTTGGAAATTGCTACGGTGATTCTCTACACTTTGGATTATCACTTTCATCGCAGATATCACCATACGACACAACATCTTCACCGACTATGGCACAAACTTTGCCAAGGGCGCCTTGGCTCATTTCTGCGCGACGCAGGGCATCCAATTGGACTTAGCGACCGTTGCCCATCCGCAGTCAAACGGCCAAGTCGAGCGAGCAAACAGCCTCATCCTCTCCGGCATCAAGCCCCGACTGGTCGAGCCACTGGAGAGCTCGGCCGGCTGCTGGATCGATGAGCTACCGGCTGTCCTCTGGAGTCTACGCACCACTCCAAACAAGTCAACATGATTAACGCCCTTCTTCCTCGTGTACGGGGCCGAGGCTGTCATCCCAACTGACATTGAGTTTGACTCACCTCGCGTCACCATGTACATGAAGGCGGAGGCGAAGGAGGCACGAGAAGACGGAATCGATCTGCTGGAAGAGGGCCGGCTGTTGGCACACAGCCGGTCCGCTACCTACCAGCAGAGCCTACGCCGCTATCACAGTTGGAAGGTCAAGCCAAGATCCTTCCAAGAGGGGGACCTTGTGCTCCGGCTGATCTAGCGAACAGCCGGCCAGCACAAGCTCTCGGCCCCTTGGGAGGGCCCCTTCATCATCAGCAAAGCCTTGGGTAACGACTTTTACTACCTGATCGATGCACAGAAGCCCAGGGAACGCAAGAGGGACGATTCCGGCAAGGAAACCGGGAAACCCAAAGTTTTTTACAGTTAAATGCAGTATGTACCACACTACCTTTTGTATTAAGCACTACAAAAAAAGGTACATCTGTGACATTTTGGGCCGAACGAAATTTTTTTCTGTCATACATATGACACTTCTATGACGATAATTGTGACAAAACCCGGTATCATCATAGATGTGGTGGGCTCCTACTTCTATGACAAAAAATCATGACAGAAAATGGGCTTTTCGTCCTGGGCGGGCCGGAGACGTAGCTGCATGACATTCTTTGGGCCGTCCATGACGGAAAAAACCGTGGTAGAAGTGAGGGCGAGGAAAATTTCGGGGAGTTCCTGGTTACGGTGGGAGGTCGGAGGCCGAGCGATGCGTGTTTCTCTCGTACACGTACGCTGCTGCGTGTGTGTAGGCGTTGGCTCTAATCAACCCGAAGCGAGGCGTTGGGCTCTAATCGAACCCGGCGATTGCCTGCGCAGTTACGCGTTATCGAACCCGAAGCGATCGATCGATGGCTGTTAATCGAGCCCGATCGAGCGATTCTTCGCCATCGCCGCTAATCGAAGCCGATCGATGCTGCCTCGATGGGATGAGCGGTCGGCGTTGGGGGGGTGTTTGGATGAAGCAGGAGCGGTGGCGTTGCCTCTGGATGAATAGGACCCCGTGGTGTGGTGGAGGGCTGGATGAATAGTAGACGGTGGAGGGGTGCCCGTGGAGGGGTGGTTGAATAGGACCCTGTGGTGTGGAGGGCTGGATGAACAATAGCCGGTCGAGGGGTGCCCGTGGAGGGGTGGTTGAATAGTAGCCGGTGGAGTAGCGCGTGGTGGAGGCTGGATGAACAGGAGCCCGCGGAGGCTGGAGAAGGTCGACGGTAGCCCGTGGAGGCTGGAGGAGGTCGACGATGGAGATGAACAGTATCCCGTGGAGTCCCGTTTTGCGGTACGCCACAACCCTCCCGATGAACAGGACCTCCATTTCGACCGTAGGAGGTCTGTTTCGTCCATTTTGCGGTACACCACACCCCTCCCGATCAACAGGACCCCCGTTTGGACCGTAGGAGGTCCGTTTCATCCGTTTTGCGGTACGCCACACCCCTCCCGATCAACAGGACCCCCGTTTCGGCCGTAGGAGGTCCATTTCCTCCATTTTGCGGTATGCCACACCCCTCCCGATCAACATGACCCCGTTCTGATTGTAGGAGGTCCATTTCCTCCGTTGTGCGGTACGCCAGGCCTCGTTTCCATCGCCTGTTCCGTCCAAGCCCTCCCGATGAACACGACCACACATTCCGTTCCGACACAACCGGTTGGCTCCCACGCGTTCCGTTGCCTCCCGATGAACATGACACATTCTGTTGCCTCCCCATGAACACGACGCATTCCGTTGCCTCCCCATGAACATGACGACGACACTGTTTCTCCGTTCCGACCCAGCCATGTACACGAGCCCTGGCCGTACGTATGCGCGAGTAGGCGTTCGAGACCCCGCCCGTATGTACACATACTTGGCTGTATTTTCTTTCTTGCACCCTGGCCGCTGTACGTACGTGTACATGCTATATGCGCGCCTCTACTACGACACGTACGCGCCTCTACTACGACCTGTGCGCGCCTCTACATCCACCAGTATATATGTACGTACACGTTCGCGACCAGAATGACAACGCTACGTACGCTTCGACCAGGTGGGTCCCGATCGCCGACACTTCCTTGCTGCGAAGATGTAGCTGGTGGGTCCCAGCAGTCAGGGGGGCGAATCATTTTTTTTGCCCGGACGCACTTCCTTGCGTGCGAAGCTGGTGGGTCCCAGCAGTCAGGGGCAAACGTTTTTTTCGCGAAATACGATGGCCCGTCCGGTGGATCCCCGCTGTCAGGTGGAGGAATAATTATTTTGCACGTAATAAGGAGGCACTTCCTTGCTGCGGCCATGGACCCAGCTGTCGGCCTCTCCACGTACAGTCCACGTCCGATGGAAGCCGTTCCTTGACCACGTTGACCACGCCGCGCCGAGAGCACCAGGGCGGTGGACGACGGCGAGGCCTAGGAAGGGGACGACACGGAGCCGGGGAAGACGCAGCAGTGGATGCCCACGCATAGAGGAGTACGAGGGTTCACTGGTTCACTGCGGTGTGAGGCTGCCATCGCCGCAGAATAACAGGGGGTGTGGGTGAGTAGAGGGATGGCCTGGCCAGCGGTGGGAGTAGTAGGGGGCGGTGAGGCCTCCGCCGCATCGCAGCCGGCCACGGGAGGCAGGAGCACGAGGCACGACCGGCGCTGGTTTGGGCGGCTGGAGCAAGAAGACCAGAGGTTGAAGAAGTACTATGGCCGTTGGATGGACATCGTATGGTCACTGGAGCTAGAATTGTGCATATTGACTAAGTTGACAAAGCCCTCCGTCCCCGTCAACTTAGTAGGCCCACAAGTCAGCCTGCCACTATACTGGGTCCCAGCGAACAGTGGGAGTATTCATTTTTTTGTGCGTAATAAGGAGGCACTTCCTTGCGTGCGAATATATAGCTGGTGGGTCTGAGCTGTCAGCAGCGGTAACGTTTTTTTCGCGAAATACAGAGGCCCTTTCGGTGGGTCCCTGATGTCAGGTAGAGGAATCATTATTTTGCGCGTAATAAGGAGGCATTTCCTTGCGTGCGGCCGTGGACCAGTTGTCGGCCTCTCCACGTACAGTCCACTTCCGATGCATGTCGGTCGTTGAGCACGTTGACCAGGCCGTGCCGAGAGCACCAGGGCGGTGTACGACGGCGAAGCCTAGGAAGGGAACGACACGGAGGCAGGGAAGAATCGACAGTTGTTTCCCACACTGAGGGGAGTATGACTGTACGAGGGTTTACTGGTTCGTCTGCCGTCGCCGGAGAACAATAGCAGGTGTGGGTGTGTAGAGGGATGGCTAGGCCAGCGATGGGAGTACGGTGGGGCGGTGAGGCCTGCGCGGAAGCAGAGCCGGCCGTGGGGAGGAGGGAGCAGGCAGTCCCGCCGACGCTTTTTTGAGCGGCTGGAGCAGGAAGAGCAGAGATTGAAGAAGCACGACGGCCATTGGATGGCCATCCAACAGTCACTGCTTGTGCGTCAACCTTTTTTTTAGGGAAGCCTCAAATATGTGGAAAACAGCATACAACCCATCTGCCATTATTTCTAATAATTTACAGCCCATTTGCTAATTATTAAGGTTTTTTGGGAGCCCATATTGTTTTTGTTAGCATTACATCCCATATTGTGGCCACGGTTAAAAAATTATACGAAATTTTGCATATTTCGGTGCGGTCCGAACTATTTTTAATCCCGAAATTTCGACTCACATTCAAACTGATTTTAAAAATAAATGTATATCAATATAAGATGCAACAAATTCCCCACGCATAAAAATTAATGTAATTTAAAATCTTGAAATGAAAAAAAAGATATTTGAAACTAATTGCCGGTTTGATGTGTTTAAAAAATGTTCAGCCCATTTCTCGTTACTGATGGGCCATTTTCTCGGCCAACCGAATGAAAGCTCTCCTCGTCTTGAAAGATTTGCAGCCCAAAGGCCCGACAAAGCGACTTACTTGGCAAATCACAAAAAACTGGGTGTGGCCGTGGACCCACTGTCGGCCTCTCCACGTCTGAGACTCTTCCGATGGAAGTCGCCTTGACCACGTTGACCACGCCCGCCGAGAGCACCACGTCATTGGACGACGACGAGGCCTAGGAAGGGGACGACGCGGAGCCAGGGAAGACGCGGAGCCAGGGAAGACGCGGCAGTGGAAGCCCGCGCGGAGAGGAGTACGAGGTTCACCAGTTCGGCTGTGGTGTGAGGCTGCCGTCCGCAGGCCTGGCGATGGTGGGAATAGTAGGGTGGTGAGGCCTCCGTGGCAGCCTGACAGCCAGCCACGGGAGGCAGAGCATGCGGCACGACCGGCGCTGCTTTGGTAATTTGGAGCAAGAAGACCAGAGGTTGAAGAAGCACTACGGCCGTTGGATGGACATCGACGGTCTTGGAGCTAGAATTGTTCATATTGACTAAGTTGACAAAGCCCTTCGTCCCCGTCAACTTAGTAGGCCCACAAGTCAGTCTCCCACCAAGGTGGGTCCCAGTTAGCCGAGGGAGTATTCATTTTTTTGTGCGTAATAAGGAGGCACTTTCGGTGAGTCCGAGCTGACAGCGGGGATGTTTTTTCGTGAAATACGGTGGCCCGTCAGGTGGGTCCCAGCAGTCGGGGGGCAAACGTTTTTTTTTCACAAAATACGATGGCCCGTCCAGTGGGTCCATGCTGTCAGTTGGAGGAATCATTATTTTCCGCGTAATAAGGAGGCACTTACTTGCTGCGGCCATGGACCCAGCTGAGACTCTCCACGTACAGTATACTTCCGATGGAAGCCGTTCCTTTACCATGTTGACCTCGCCGCGTTCCGTTGCATGCATGCGTCCATGGGCGTGGTGCGTCCCCACTGTCAGCCTCTCACGTACAGTCATCTTCCGATGACTCTCGGTTGTTGACCATGTTGACCACACCGTGCCGAGCACACCTAGACTGGAACGACCCGGAGATGGGGAAGATGGGGCAGTGGAGTCACAGATGGAGAGGAGTGGGAAACTTCACTGGTTCGGGTGCGTGGCAGCATAGCCGCGGTGCCGCCCACGGAGACAGGAGAAAGAACAGAGGTTGAAGAAGGAGCACGGCTGTTGGATTAACATCCAACGGTCCAGATGCTAGAATCATTTGTTGATTAAGTTGACAAAGCCGTGTGTACACGTCCGCTTATTAGGCCCACAAGTCAGTCACCAAATCTGACGGGTCCCAGCTGTCAACGGGTTGAATAATTTTTTCGCAAAACAAGGAGGCACTTCCTTCCGTGCGAAGATACAACCGGTGGGTCCCAGCTGTCAGGTGGAGGAAATATTTTTTTCAGCTTAATAAGGAGGAACTTTCCTTGCGTGCGACCATGGACCTCGTGGGTCCCAGCCGTCAGGCTCTCCACATACAGTCCTCTTCCGATGACTCTCGTTTGTTGACCACGCCGCACCGAACGCAGCGAGGCGGTGGACGACGGCGAGGCCCCGGACGGGAACGACTCGGAGATGGGAAAACGCGGCAGTGGAGTCGCAGATTGAGAGGAGGAGAAGGGTTATAACTGGTTCTGTTGCGGCGTGGGGCTGTAGTATGTGGAGAATAACAGGAGGTGTCGACGGGTGGAGGGATAGCCTGGCCGGCGGTGGGGTAGCGCTTCGCAGCTATGCGTGCTAAGCAGAGCCGCTAGCCACCGGAGGCCGGACCAGGCGGTCCCGGCGACGCTGGAGGAAGAAGGCGAGAGATTGAAGGTGCATGCCGGCCGTTGGATATAAATCCAATGGTTGTGGATGACACAATCATTTGTTGACCAAGTTGACAACGCCCTGCGTAGGCTTCGACCTATTGGCCCACATGTCAGCCTGCAAAAATGTGGCATATATTTAACCCATGTTTTCTAGAATGTATCCATTTGCTGGGCTGGGTGAACAAATAGTTTTGCGTCAATCAGGCCCATTTATATTTTCTAAGAAATCCCAGCCCATTTGCACTTCCTTGAAATACATGTATTAGGTGGGCTCGTTATATATATAATGTTATGTTAGAAGGAGCAATTAATATCAAAGAATAAACCGGACAGGCACATTTTTAATATATATAATTAAGAAATTAGCGAGTTATTGCTCAAAATGAAAATGAGCGCATTATTATTAAATTGGTCCTTAAAATCTTCGCAAGCTTTTGTACGCAATCACCAGGATTTTCCTTGCCTGTGAGTAAAAAACAACCAGGATTTTCCTTGCCAACTTCCGTTAAACATTTACTTTTATAAGTTAATAACACGTGGGATGTTTTTATAATGTATATATAAGTCTCTATAAAATATACGATAATAGTAATAATATAAATATATATAATGTGGTTAGAAGGGAAAACATAAATTGGACACAACATTACTTTTATAAGAGACTGCGTTTTATACCCCTTGATAGGCATACTAACAAGTTCACACACAAATACAACAGAAAAGGTAAACATTCATATCAAACTCAGGTTCACAGGACACGCTCATATTCATAGCCAACATTCACTATCAACAACTCAAAAGATTCATATATACACAAGCTCAGCATATCTATGCATCCAAATGATTGATAGATCACACGACAATATTCATACATAATTCCCAAAAGATTCAGATATACACATGTTCAAGATGTTTATGCATCCAAATGATTGAGATCACAGCCAATATGATCCATGGATGAACTTTAATTACCTAGGGTACAGACTGGTAAATGGTGTTCAATCGGAGGTACTTCTTGCTAAAATTAGTTCTTGTACGAGTAAACTTTCGAGTACATAAGAGGCAAAGATGCATAATCTGAACTTTGCTTGTAGGTTTATCCTCAAATAGTGGCCTCGTGCCGAGGGAGGTTTGAGCAACTTGGCCACTACTTTCATCCAACTAGTTTACTGACTCATCTTGGTCCTGTATCTTGCCAAATTCTACATTGCGAGCGAGAAAGGAGGCGATTGAGAAAATGAACCACCCAAATTTTTGTGCAGTTCAACCTGAAATGGAGCATCCTTGGCGCAGTGCAGACGATTAAGTGCTAGATGAATATACGCGTCAACCAACTTGTCGGAATCTTTAGACTCCATGCCATATAGTATGCTACCATATGTGCCGATAACCAAAAGGCACAAGTTGGGACCAAAGATCGGACTACGTTTTTCGGGCTATGCACCAAGCAATATTTTGGCGCTCACTCTCCTAATACTTGAATTTGACAATTGGTTGACGTCGGTTGATACTCGAATGAATATAGGCACTTCTTGTCAACATCGATGCTTGTCCGAGTGAACTTTGGAGTACATAGCAGCAACATAAGTACTGTCCATCGATCATTTTGTGCAGTTCTCTGAAATCACCCGATGTAATGATTTACCTGCGAGTTCAGCTCCAAATTACTCCTTTATGAAATCGCAAACAGTAGCACAATAACAAATTACCAATACATATGATAGGCACAATAATCAGGATAAAGACCAGTACCAACCTGTGTGAGGTAGCATATCAATTACTATTTCCTTGATTTGGAAGCCGAGATAAGACAAGAGACCGACAAAGAAAGGAAGAAAGCAAGCGGAGATTAGCGATCGACGGGGAAAGGACGGAAGCTGTCGAGGCAATGAAGCACCCAAATTTTTGTGCAGTTCCACCAAAATCGAGCATCCTGTTGGCACATATATTGAGAGAGTGAGATTACTGTAATAGTGGGACTAGTTGATGAAACATACACTAACAAATAGAAGAACCCTCATTATCTTAATGGGTAAAGTTAGCAACATAGTAGTCTTGCTTAAAGAGAGGTATTAGTTTATTTAATCGGTGCCAATTAGCTCAACTCAACACTCAAAGCATTGCCATTTATCATAGGTTGCAAAACTTTAACGTGCAAAGATAAAGGAGTTTCTCATAATGAGAGTACGATACAAATAGAGATGACATCAAACTAATATGGATGAAGGCCTTAGGCCCATACCAACCTAAGAAAAAAAGCTTATTCATGTAGTCCCATAAGAGATGATAAAGCACTCACTAGAATCACACAATAGTATATATTTTTGTGCACTTCAAATGTATGGTTGAAATCACTCTTGTTTACCAGTGCTGAGATTATATCGAAAGATTATCAAGAACTTCCAGCAGAGCTAAAGCACTGGCTGGGATACAGTTCATTGTATTGTCTTGTGTAGTTCCACTAAAATGTATGATTGGCACAACATGATCCCTGTTTGCACAAGTAGGAACAAGGTGAAACCTTCATTAGCTTAGTAAGAAAGGATAGGAAGACATTAGCATATTACTCAAACAGTAGCATCAAATTCATGATGGACAATAGGCAAAACATTGCCTCATTGAACCAATGGCAATAAATTGACATGCAAAACAATAGCACTATTATGTCATGACACTAATAATATTCCCTCCCTGCTCCACCACATGATTCACCTCCATACACAAACATACACACGTACATGATTCAGCATAGGGTCCTACTAAAGATTTGTTTAACTCCAACAGAAAATTAGGCAAGAATAAATTAGTGGTACTTAAGTACTCCTAATTAATTAAGTGAGACAACATAAGTGGAAGGGCTCCCTGGAGGATCGTCTCACATGTAAGGTAGTCGTTGCCGGAGCCCTTGAATGGCCTCGACTGAGGCCTCTGGCTTCAGCAAGATCGCCTTGGCACTGTTTATTCTTCTTCTTCTTCCTCTTCATGCTCGGTTTCTCTTTCTCCTCACCAGTTGGTGAAACCAAGTACATGATTGGCCTTCTAATTCAGAATTGGTTTTGTCAGTGAGGGAGTACAAGTGTACTAGTAAAAAACAGCATTATTTTCTCATGGCAGGCGGAAAATAGAGAAGAACACATGCATTAAATATCATTCTTACCTAAAGGAAGGTTATGGCGCCAATATGGATGATGAGGATTGTAACACAGATCTCCCTTTGTGCAGTTCCACCAAAATGAACCAATTGTTCCATTTTGATATTTCAGTTAAACAGCACAAAAGTCACTTCTTTTAAGAAGAGTTTTGTGCAAGGCACCAAAAGGTCACAACAAACAACTGTGTGAATTGATATCCTGTTTGCACAAAAAGGCACAGAGGAAACAAATGAGTCTCAAACAATTACAGGCAAAAACATTTGGCTAAACTTGTCATGGCTTATAACAGTGGCATGACTTCATTTTTACCAGGGACATTAGATTAAGAACAACTAAGGCTGTGTTCGGTTCACAGGTTTGGTGCAGGATTTTTGTAGGAACACAATTCCTACGGTATTCTTTCCCTTCCAACCGTTCGGAACACGGGAAAGGTGAATAGTGTTTCATAGGAAAGCTGGACTGGTAGTACTGATTCCATAGGATTAGAAACATCCACGCGCTGCTCATTTTTTGAGCGGAAGCCCGAGGAAGGCGCTCACTGCCATGCGTTAGACAGGTTGCTGTGCTGTGTTGCCGGAATAAATAAAAATCAACCTATGTGTGGTACGTGAGGTGAGGACAAGAGTAGTCACTGTGCAGCTGAATAAACAAATAGCATCTCATACTGCCAAGCATGCTACTCTAAAAAACAAACCTGTACATTTCGTAGTCCATCCGAACACATTCTCTTGAGAGTCTCCTCCGGTTTGCTGTTCCATAGTTTTATACCTACATTCCTTTCCTATTCCTCTATTTTCATCAAGACCTATGTTTTTGCCCCTTTATTTCGAACGGAGCCTAAATATTTTGTATAAGGGCATGGGACAGTGGGTGCACCAAAGAAGATCAAGCACCATGTACGTAAACAGGGGCATAAAGTGGTGATTCATAGTTTTTTGCCCTGAGAAACAAACATCCAAGAAACATATCTGGGTTGGTCCCATTTTTGTTCACTCTAGCCACCTACTCCTATGTGTGGATAGCAAATCTAGTCCTGGTCATACCTTTGTGTACACCGTTACCCCTATATTTCCCTTTTCGACCAAGAGACCGGTTGATGACCGATCTGTACTACTTTCACCCCTTTCCTTCCTGTTTGTACCAAGTCCGATGTACATACTAAATTCCCCACCCCACTTTATTTCTTGTTTGAACCAAGTAATCCTCCGTTCGGAATTACTTGTCATCAAAATGGATGTGTCTAGAACTAAAATACATCTAGATACATCCATTTCAATGACAAGTATTTTCGTACGGAAGGAGTACAAGATTCGACTCCATGAAGTAGCTTTACCTCTAATAATAGAAGAAAAAATGTGACGTTGGACCATCTGATCGAGAGGGGCTGAGAAGTAGAAAATTATGCACATGCAGCAACGTTGCGAGCTGGGGAAGTAGAGCTAAGGCGGTTTCAAACGAAGATATACCTGAAGGTCGTCGGGATGTGGATAGGTGGGCGGCGGGAGGCCGGATCCGCCCACATGCAACGACGAAGGGATCGGAGGACCTACCGCGCCAGCGCTCGGCTAGAGATAATGGTGCGGCCGGCAGTGGGTCTCCTCCCTCGCTGTCGATACGGCCTAAACGCTACCCCTCCTCCCCTTCACCGGTGGAGGGGGATACGTCCGGATCTGTAACCAGCGGTGAGGATAGAAAGCCAGTGTTTTTTGAAGGGAGAATGACAGTGTTACTACCCCTATCTTGTTTAGATCTGGAGAGGATGAGAGTGTGTGAATAGAGCAACCCTAGCAAGCAAGCGCGGAGGCTCCGGACTATATATACGTAGTGGGGTAGTTTTCCTTTTTCACTCCATCAAAACAATCGTTTAAAATTGTGTACTACTACATGCCAGGTCGCGGTTTTTTAGTTGTTGATTGTTTTTTGAGATAGCTACCCGCTTGTTCCAAGTGGTGTTACGGTGTGTCAGGTCACACTTTGTATCGTTCAAGTTTGGTACTACAAGTCCCTCCATTAAATGAACAACCACCCCCTCGTAAAAATTGTGAACAAGCCCACGGTTAAAAGTAGCGGAAACATGGGTTGCCCCAACATGCATTATTATTTATATTTTCTACTCCCTCCATTCCTAAATATAAGTCTTTTTATTAGCCACACCTAAGACAAGAATTTATTTATTAGCAGTGGACCCCACATGTCATAGACACAAAAATTGTGGCAAGATTCCCTTAGGCAAGACAAAGTGTGTCTAACAATTTGAGCAACTCGGGTTAGGCAAGTGTGGCAAGTGTGGGAAAAATATTGTGGCAACATAAGACAAACATAGTCACAATCCAAACAGCCCCGTAATTTTTTGAAGCATGCATGAAAGTTTGGTTAGTTAAATTTATAGTCAAAATTTGGCAAGGTGCATCAAATCAACACATGCAAGTATCAAAAGGAAAGTCACGGCATGCATGCATGCGTTCTACTCCCTCCGTTTCCAAATATAAGTCTTTTTAGAGATTGCAACAAGTGACTACATACGAAGCAGAATATGTCTACTCCTACATACGAAGTAGCCCATTTGAAATGTGTAAAAAGACTTATATCGAGTGTAGTGCTTTGATGTGTCGCGTCAACTCGCATAAGACCGAGAAATTTGATTACTACAACGCCTCCCTCATGGATCGAGCTCGGTGTTTGATCGCACTCGCCTTTGGCTGCATGACAGGAGGGCCAACCACTTGTTGGGCCCACCTGTCATAGACGCAAAGGCAGGAGCAGTAAGTAGAAGCTTTCGCTAAACACTATCCCTCCCGCACGAGGTGGACGGACATGCACCCGTGGATTCGATACTGTAGAAGTAGGAGTAACATCATTGTTCTTCTTCTCGAAGAGGCGAAGAGCCAAGCGCAACCCGAACGTGGCGAAATGTAATGCTCACGTGGTGCAGTTCCTTGGAGTACTAGCAGTGCTCTTGATGAGACAAAATTGCTGTTGTTTAACAATTAAACTCCATTATCCATTGGTTGATACTCATTCTGCATAGGTCCACGCGCTTAGCACCGTTTCCTCTTGGGGTCACCCAATGTTTATTTGCTAATTAATAGCATTGCATGCAATGAACTAGCCATTGCAAGTCATTAAAAGCATGCACACCTCTCATCTCTTATTGGTTGATATGTCAAGAAACAAGAAACAAGGTAGAAGTTAATGCACCGCGCCTAAGTGTTTTGGGACTATTTGGTTTTCAGAAGATGACTTACACACCTAGACGGAGGGAGTAGTATAGCCCTCAGTAAACCGGAAAGGAGTATTTGCCTTTCTAGAGATTTCAACAAGTGACTAGACTACACCGTGTGCGCAAGACTCCTCCCTTCCGGTTTATAGGGCTCAAATCTCAAATCTCATGAACCAAGGCATTTTGCGATTGAGGAATGTATCTCGACTTTACAAAACTACCCTAATTAAACTCATGCATTAATTACATAGTTCTCTCGTTTTCCTCTCCGCTTTGGTCGCGGTGCACAATATTGAGCACTCCTATATGACTAGCCGCTCTATCTACATGCGATACATTTCAAAGCATCCGGGCCCGCGTGCCATCCACCAAATCACAGCGAGGTGCTACAATGAGACTCACTGTCACCCGGTGTGGCCGTCATGACCATCATATCACAAAACCCACACCTTTACCAAAGAAGTGGTAAGGTGGCCTCCAAGTTGGACTGGATGAAGCAACCATCATTTCACCGAACGCTCGCTCAAGCCCTTTCTTCCCTTTCTTGAAGAAAACCTCACTCTGTGCTACTCACTTCGCCATTTTTCTTCTATACCGACGAAGGAAAGGTGGGCTAATCAGTTATGCTGCTATATTTTCATTCCAAGAATCTTCTTTTTGGAAACCGACCGATTCTCACATCCTATTCTTTTCCCATTTTCATTGCGATTGTGGTTTCCTTTCGATTGCTTTTTGTTTGTCGGTTCATTGATGGATCCCGGAGCACTAGGCAAAGAGTTGCGGCGGACAACCCATCGGAGACAAGCGATCTCCGTGAAGCGAGCACCGACCAACGAGTTGACCATGTTGGCGGGCCAACCCATGGAGATGAAGAACTCCAAGAAACAAGCACCGCCAAAGAGTTGAGGACATTGGCGGATGAACTCCTCAAAGAAAGTTGGAAGAACAGCAAGGGCCCCACCGTATGCACCCTGTGAACTCGATTGCCACCTATGTGAGGCTCAAGACCGAGTTTGAGGAGATAGTCGCCGTTGAAGCGTAGTTTCCCGGCAAGGTGATGGCCCCCATCGAGGACGAGGAGATGGACCTCGGAGGGATGAGATCCCCCGGTGAGCTGCACAAGGTAAAAATAATGGCTTATTACCATAGTTGTGGTTTTTGATTATTTGCAATGTGCTTGCTAATATGTTAGGGTTGTGCAGGTGCCGGTGGACGTCCTTGATGATTCCGATGTCGTGGCCCGTCCTGTTGGCATCGCCCCAGAGATCAATTACGATGCCGCTGTCCATCCTGTGGACATCGCCCCAGAGATCGATTCTGATGTCGCGGTCGGTCATGTGGACATCGCCCCAGAAATCGATTCCCATGCCGCTGTCCGTGCTGTGGTCATTGCCCGAGAGATCGATGACAAGAAATAGTTAGTCGCGCTAATCCTTCAGGGTAGTTTGCATTGCCCTGTGTTTAATTACCAGAACGATGCGTGTTATCAAACCATCTTAGGGCTAGTGCACTGCCTTGTGTGGGCGGATCTTGCTACTTTTGTTTGATAGTGAATTATGCGATGAATCATGCGAACCCTCTCCGAGTTATGGAAACAGATGTATCCTCACTAGCTTTTGATGTAATATATGGCATGCTTAGATGTAAGTTTGAACTATTTATCGTATCAGCAGGGCTTGTTTGATGATTCTTGGTGTTAGTAGTCTAGCTACTGTGCGATCTATAGTACTTGCAAAACACTCACCAAAGAGAAACGTTGGGGCTGATGAGCTCGTGTTACGCTTATACTTATCCCTTGTCGATCGACTAATAGCCCTAGCTCCTCAAATTGTAGGCTTAGTGATCGATCAGACAATAGTCGACATACATTCAGGCCTCATTTGGTTCATAGGGTAGGAAAATCGTAGCAAAAGTACAGAGAACGTGCAACACAAAAATCATAGCAGTGCAAAGACATACTCCCTCCGTTCCAAAATAGATGACCTAGGCGGGCTAGTTTGGCCTAGTGGGCTTCAGTGATATAACGTGGTACAGTGCCTTCCAGTCTTCGCTTGTGGTAGCAGTATTGCGGGTACAGTAAGTTTTCTTGAAGAAGCGGAATTCAACGAAGTCATGATGGTTCCTTCGTCCGAACAACTTACAGTGGGAAAGGTTGGGCCTGCGATACGACCGGGATAGACCAGGATAATTTTGTGCATGGCAGGTGGACCAGGATGGTCGACATCCCACATGTCGGCGAATGAAAGTATTCATTCCGATATAGAGGACGAGCAATGAATATTCATTGTTTATTTTTGATGAAAGCTATTGTCTCCACTGTTATGACGGAGGAGTGTGAAACACGTCAGCCCAGTGAACTTGGCATGTGCACCACCCCCTCCTTCCTCATGTAATGCCCAGTGTCGCTGTCAAAACCGGCGGATCTTGGGTAGGGGGTCCCGAGCTGTGCGTCTAGGCGGATGGTAACAGGAGACAAGGGACATGATGTTTTTACCCATGTTCGGGCCCTCTCGATGGAGGTAATACCCTACTCCTGCTTGATTAATATTGATGATATGGGTAGTACAAGAGTAGATCTACCACGAGATCAAGGAGGCTAAACCCTAGAAGCTAGCCTATGGTATCATTGTTGTTCGTCCTACGGACTAAAACCCTCCGGTTTATATAGACACCGGATAGGTTAGGGTTACACAGAGTCGGTTACAATGGTAGGAGATCTACATATCCAGATCGCCAAGCTTGCCTTCCACGCCAAGGAAAGTCCCATCCGACACGGACGAAGTCTTCAATCTTGTGTATTCATAGTCTTGGAGTCCGCCGTGACGATAGTCCGCTATCCGGACACCCTAGTCCGGACTCCTCAAGAGTAGCCTCGAACCAGGCTTCAATGACGACAAGTCTGGCGCGCGATATTGTCTTCGCATTGCAAGGCGGGTTCCTCCTCCGAATACTTCATAGAAGGTTTTGAACACAAGGACAGTGTCCGCTCGCAAAACAAGTTCCACATAACACCGTAGAGAGAATAATTTTTGCACAGATCTGCCGACGATTCCGCGGGCGTGACATTACACCACGGCCAGGCCTTTATATGAATCGTTTTTATTGTTCCACCTCAGCGCGTTTAGCGAGGCGGTTTCTTGGCACGCCTTATCAAAGCATAGATCGTGCCCCTTATTCCGGATTCTCATCAATACGGACGGTAACCCAACTGCGTGCCTGCTGGCCTGCCTTCTCTATCAAAGGCGAGTCCTAACCGACCATCGGGTGGGCTCTTGGTATTCAACCTCTTTATAATGAGACCAAGGCCCTCTTCTTTTTACACCCTCCATAGAGTTCGCCTCGCGCTTCGAGTTCCAACACCCAAAGCTTCAGATTCAGACACTTCGGACTTTCGACGATGTCCGGATCCGACCAGCACGGCCGATGGATGTCTTCCTCCGTCACAGACGAAGATGTGCTAAAGCTGCGCGATGCCAGGTATCTAACCGGCGAGATCTTGCATAGGATGCCTGCTCCAGGGCAGGTCATTCCCACTCCTGAGCCCGGCGAGAACGTGGTGTTCGTGTCCCACTTCCTTCGGGATTTAGGCTTCCCGACGGATCCCTTTGTGCGGGGGCTCATGTTTTATTATGCGTTTGATTTCCATGACTTGAATCCGGAGTCCATCCTCCATATCTCGTCATTCATTGTCGATGTGAGGCCTTCCTCCATATTACCCCCACTTTGGATTGTGGCTCAAGACCTTCAAGGTGGAGCCAAAGATGATCGAGGGGCAACAAGCAGAAAAGTGCGGAGGGGCGGTCATAAGCAAATGTGCCGATGCTCCGTGGCTCGAGGGCTCTTTTCAAGAGGAGCTTGGTTTGTGGCAATGTAAGTGGTTTTATATCACCGCCCTGTGGGCACCAAATGGGCGGCACTCCCGCCTTCCGCCAGTCCACCACAACGGCTGGCATCATGGGTCAACAAGGCTCCACTGGGGCCGCCCAAGGACGCTCCCTTGCTGCAGGGCCGATTCGAGACCTCCAGAAAGAGGGATTAATCTGGTCGCAGTGGGCGCAGGTTATGGTGATCCGCGCCTTCAGCCTCAGAACGCCGCCTCCGCTTGTGGGAATTCAACCGAGGGACCACGAGCTCTCCAAAATTTTATGGGCATGACGCCCATGGAGATGTATAAACTGTTCTTCGGATCACAAAAGAAGTGTCCGGACTTTACCGAGGACGCAGGACTAAGCTGCAATCACCCAAATACTCAAGTAAGTAGTCCTGTAACCAGACAAGCTGTTTATTCATTTATTTTATATATATGCCCTTTAAAGGAGCCGTGTCTTGAACAGGAGTGGATAGCCAAGGAAAAGTTAATAAGGTGTCCGACTCCCGTCCCAGAGACCACGCCGGATCCCATGCTGACCAAGATGTTGAAGGTCGCGCCTTTTGAAGAAGGCGAAGGGGGGAGCGGGGAAGCAACTGCCTCTACAAAGGAGGCTATCAAGGAAGGAGGGACTAAGAGTCCCACCTTCCAAGGAGAGAAGAGGACCGCTTCGGAAGATCCGGAGGTCAAGGCCTCAAAGAGGGGAAAGGAATCTTCGGCAGAGAGTCCGGCGCTGGGAAGTAACCCAGCCGCATTATTTCACCGAGGGATCAGCCCTCCAATGAGCCGTAAGTAAAAAGAAGGGTCTTGTAAATAAGGAACATCCTGTATTTATTCATGAAGATAACCAAATTGTACCTTGTAGTTCAACCTCAGCCCTTCTCGCAGAGCTCGTCTTCGGGGATCTTCTTCCGGAGATGATGGAGAGAGAACGCCCCACCTGTCCGTGACCATATGAAGCGGACGACCCGGAGGTGTCGCCGCGAGGGTTCCCCAAGTCCGGCGGGGCGGAAGGTCCGCGCCAAGTGGTGTGCGGTCGGAGGAGCTGAAGGATCTGCTCGGCGAAGCGGCTATTTCGTAAGATCACCGTGTTCTAATGGGTACGGTGATTGAAAGAGTTGCATCCGCGGAGAGCGGATTGCATGAAGCCATCGAAGCTTATCGACGGGGTTTGAGGTACGCAAAATGATGTACCTTCGGCGCTTATGCATATAAATGCGCCTCAGATAGATAGTAGCCTCGAGACTCGGTATGTTGTCAAAATTGACAACGTGCCGAGGATCAAATTCTCAGTTATAACATATCGCCGCTCCTAAACAAGTGGCGGGGCGTCCGGAGGCCAGCCGGACTGATGAATATGCCTAACTAAAGCGACAACTTGACGAGGCGGATGCGGACATCGCGTTGGTCAATAAACGGTTTGACGAATCACAAGGTATGCGACTTTTATGCGGACACCTGGTAAGGTAGCTTAACGCCCATTTCTTACTATTCGTATGCTTAATGCAGATGGTGCCGCTGCCGTGGAAGAGCTGCGGGCAGAACTCGCCCGAGCGAAAGAGCAAGCCAGAATTAGTAATGCGGCCGCTTTAAAGGCGGCCGAAGAGCTAGAAGCTGAACGGGCTGCTCACTGCCGAAGCAAAGAGGAGATGGCCGATATGGCCAAAAAGTTGAGGGATATTACCGATCGCTGCGAGGTTCTTGAAAAAGAATGTCAAGCGGAACAAGAGGGCCTGAAAAAGGCCGCCGCCGAATCCAAGAGTGCCCAGTCGGCTTTGAGAGCTGTCAAGGAGGAGCTGAGTCAGGCCAGGGCAATTGCGGCTGGAAAACCATTTCTGCTACGGAGGAAATATACTGATCCAAAGTATGCTCAGTTGGATAAGTTGTGAAGTTCGGAGGATGCTTATCTAGACTTGGCGGCGAGCGCTGCGGACGCGGTTGAGCACTTCCGGGGCCAGAAGGGGCACAGAAGGGAAGAGCTATACTGGTCGCAATTCCATAGTCCGGAGCATCCTCTGCCGCTGACCGATCGGTTGGCCGAATGGGCCGAGCTGAATCGGTTGTCCGGATTTGCCATGAAGCATGTCTTGACTCACTTGTGGCCGGGCGGACCTCACCAAGAGCTATTTTGGTTTAGTGCAGCAGTTCCTTGGTGCGGTACCGCAGACGACACAATGAAGCGATCGGGCGGTATTGAGGGGAGCTGAATGGCTCGCCCGTGTCAAGACATACCGGGCAGAGATGAAGGCCACCGACATTGCATCCCAAGATTCGGACAGAAGCCGAGTACCGCCAAGCACTACTTTGAAGAAGTTCTGCGGGCGCTGCTTAATAGAGACGCAGTGCTCAAGGATATTATGTTTAAATGACATGTATGATTTGTGAAAACAATGTTTCAATATAATATAAGAGCTTTTTATACTTGTGCGCTCAAGTAGTAAACTACTCCTGGCGGCCGCTTATGTATATGTGTATATAACCTGAAAGATGGCAGTCCTTGGCTTCAGCCCCCATGCACATAGTGCGGGGGTGTTTGCAAAGAAAGCACTTTTTCACACTTAATCCAACGTCTTGGTCCTGTTAAGGAGGTGATAGCGTAGCAAACCAGGCAACCGGACTATAATGCTTTATCACTTTCACTTAGCCATAGGAGTTCGAGGGTGGGGCTACTATATAGCCCCTGGGGGCACCGCACTCTCCCGAATTCGGGGTGCGTATGTGCCTGACCGAAAACCAGTCCTTCGTTAATGCGGAGGAATCCTAAACATTCCAAGTGAGTCATCGAGTGGTTGACCAGTCTCGCTATATCATGACAGATCGGGCCGCTTTCATCGAGGTGCTCGCCGACCGAACCGGGCACAATCGCAGAGTTCTCCGGTGTCGCTAGCCGTGAAAACGGAACGTAAGGAAGCAAAAGACAGGAGCCGGGCAACCCAACATTTGACCAAAGACATGATTCGAGCTGATGCATATAAGGCCTAATCTCGAGACGCCGAATACTCACTAAGGTATTCGGTCTTTATGAAAATGGGCGAATAATGCCCTAAGCCCCGTGTCCGTGCACGCATAAAAATTCTGGTGCGGCCAATGCCAAAACGCCAGCCTCCTCCTCGGTTATAGTAAGGAACCGGGGATGTATATCAACAAGAGACAGAAAAAGGTTTACGCAGGTCTTAATCAAAAGAATCCTTGCAACGGGTCCCTCATCGCACGCTGCTTTGTGTCTCCGCAGCCGTGATCCGGACGGGTGTAGCACGTTGTTCATCTTTAAAAGAGAGGAACTCAGTTTAAAAGAAAAAGGATTGTGCGAAAGATGTACTTAATATTAAATAAATAGAGTATGGTTCGAAGAAGTGAATAAAGTTGAGCTTTATTGTCTCTTGTTATACATGCATGCAGCCCCTCGTATGGGGGTATGCCGCTAGTAGGCGTCGGACTCGTCTAGCCGTGTCCGGGGTTTGAATGACCAATTCAGGTTCTTTGCCTAGCAGAGCCGGATAGCTGTGGGGCTGTCAAGGCAGTCTCCCGTTCTTCCGTGCTCGAGTAACACTTAATACTTCCTTTTAACGAGATGATGCCACGTGGACCGGGCATTTTAAGTGTTAGAGATGCATAATGTGGTATTGCGTTAAAGCGGCCGAAAGCTTCCCGTCCCAATAGTGCTTGATGGCTACTTTTAAACGGGGCGATATGGAAGAGTAACCTTTCGCGACGGAAGTTGTCGGATGAACTGAACACAACTTCTAGCAGTATGGAGCCCGTACAATGGGCATATGGGCTGGCATTACTCCTTTAAAGGAGGTGTTGCTACGGCGAATTTTGGTTGGGTTTATCCTCATCCTGCGGATTGTGTCCTCGATATATCAGGTTTATGTCCGCCGCCATCCATGAGGACTCGTGTAAATTGGAATCCGTCGATTATAGGATCCAAGATCGTGGCAGTCCATCCCGCTCCGGATATTTTCGAATAGTCCCGATGGTCGAAGGTGATTGGTTTTGACAACCAGGTGCGGCGCGCTTTTAGTGGGCGCCGCTCTGTTTTTCCTTTGATCACATGAAGTGAGTTTACTGTTTTAACCTCTTGTGAAAGTTTTTGTTTTCCGGCTCGCTTGTGGTGCTCGTCGTCATCTTCACTTGGTGTGTCGAGCCCCTTGTGTTCGGCGTTCATCTGCGGACTGTTTGAAGACCCAACAATTTCGTGGGTATGGTTAGCGTGCCTCCTGTGAGTATCATGGATTTGATATATCTTGTCCAAGATTTCGTTGAAGTTGATAGCTCATCGCTATTGTCCTTAAGGGCCAGTTTTTGTTGCTCGCCGTGATCTTTTGAATCCGGCGCTGACGCGCCGGCGCTTTGGACTGTTCCTTTAATCCGCGCTGGTCCTTGTTGCGCCGTGGTTTCCCATTTCCATCCCTAATTTCGATGTACTTGGGTCGCTGGTGCTGCACCTTGCTAGCCAGCTATCCTCTCCCCGCAAAAGCGGGTCATGAGGCTTGTTAATGCGCCATTGTTCTTGGCTTTTCTTGGCGAGGTGTCAAGCGAGCCATTCGCTCTCGGACATTGTGTTTGAAAGCTGCTAAGGCTTCGCGTCGGACGATCGACTATTTGGCTCTTTTAGTAAGGAACCTGTTCCTGCATTTCCGGCTGACTCTCCGGCTGTTGAGTTATGTGACTTAGATCGCTCAGATCCGGAGGGCGGACATAAGTCCCCAAAATTTGCCCAAAATGCATCCTCGAGCTCTCCCAGCTTCCAATGGTATTTCGGGAGGCTTTTAAGCCAATGCCGAGCTGGCCCTTTGAGTTTAAGGGTAAGTATTTTATGGCGTGGAGATCGTCTCCTCTAGCCATGTGTATGTGGAGGATGTAATCCTCGATCCGCACTCTGTGGTCTGTTGTTCCATCGTATGCCTCTATGTTTACGGGTTTGAATCACTGGAAATTCATGATCCAAAGACCTCATCGGTGAAACATAGGGGTGTGCGCGCCCCTATATTTGGGTGTGCCGTGATCTTCGGAATTTTGGCGTATTGCATTGCTTTGACGAGCCTGCTTTCTTGGCCCATAGATGGACCTCACTAGGCCATCCTTTTGATGTGAATCCTTATGCGGATCGCATATTGGCTTGTGTGCGGCGCCATTCGCCGCTCTCTTTTTGCCGTGGGGTCGTCCATCCGACCGGGTGGCCTTCTTACTTTATAATTGTGGGGGCTCTAAGGCCTCCTCATCGAATTCGGGCAGTAGCTTTATTTTCGGGTAGCTCTTTGTTCAGTGACTGTCGCCGTACTTGTCTGCGGTGCTGAATACTTTGCTCCATCTGATCCTGAGTGCATCTTTCGCTGTTTTGAGCTTCCGCTTCTGCTTTTTCAGGCTACGCACCGTGGCGATGTGCCTTTTCTGGAGGTCATTTTGCTCCAATAGTTTGTCCGGCGTGAGATCGTCTGGACTGTTGTCTTCGCCGGGGACAGATTGTTTATCCAAGTTGTCTTGTTCGGACGATTGCTCGATAGCTTGTTCGTTGTCCACCGGTTCGCCTCGCCTATGGCTGGGTCTTTGTTGAGGCGGACTTTGTTCGGCGCTTACGCTGCCGTTTGACTGCCGGGGATTTATCCTTTGTAGCGCCCCATTGTTCCTCGTCTTCATTTCCTTTAGGTGTATCCACCATGTATACATCATGGGATGAGGTTGTCCAAAGATCCTATAGGTGCTGGTTCATTGTTGTCTCCTACATCGCCGCCCATACCGCCGATGTCTTCGAGTCGAAATCGAGCACGCCGTAGGCTCGGCGATTGGCTCTGAAGTGGGTGGTGGGTGGGCGTTGAATTTCTTCGTCGTCCAGATCCCAACCTTCCCGACCGTAGTCCGCCAGGCTCTCCGGATAAAGAGAGACTTTAATGAATTCAGGATGTCGCCAAAGGGCGAGGCTTTGAAAGATGTCCGACCGTGAGCTCCATGACGGCGCCCAATCGGATCCGATTGGCGGGCGCGAGGGTTCGGAGTCCGAGAGGAGTCCGCACCGGAGTCGAGGTCTTCGCAGCGACATGGATGGGGTTCGCTCGATCGCCAGAGATTGTAGCCCCGAGGCGGTGTCCAACCACTCGCCCTCGATCGGGGAATCCGCCCGGATTAAGGGTCGGAGCGGATGCTTTGGTGCGGCCTCCGTGGCAATCGCTCGCTGCAGAGCTAGATCATGCCCATCGAAACAAAGGCGGCATGCTTGGCTGCGGCTCGAATCCGTCAAGATCAAGTCTCCGCGATATCAGCCGATAGTTCAAACTTCCAAATCTGGCTCGATGGTCAGGGCGAAGCTTTCGATCCGCTCCGGATGGCTGCTTAATTGGCCCGCAGGCAAAGCCGCCGAACACGAAGATCTGTCCGGGAGAAAAGTCTCACCTGGACCGTGTCGTTGTTGATGATCAAGGAGCCATCGGGCCTATCGGTGACGACATACGCAGGAACTCTCAATGAAAGCACCAATGTCGGTGTCAAACCGGCGGATCTCGAGTAGGGGGTCCCAACTATGCGCCTAGGCGGATGGTAACAGGAGACAAGGGACACAATGTTTTACCTGTGTTCGGGCCTCTCGATGGAGGTAATACCTTACCCCGCTTGATTAATATTGATGATATGGGTAGTACAAGAGTAGATCTACCACGAGATTAAGGAGGCTAAACCCTAGAAGCTAGCCTATGGTATCATTGTTGTTCGCCCCACGGACTAAAACCCTCCGGTTTATATAGACACCGGATAGGTTAGGGTTACACAGAATCGGTTACAATGGTAGGAGATCTACATATCCGTATCGCCAAGCTTGCCTTCTACGCCAAGGAAAGTCCCATCCGGACACGGGACGAAGTCTTCAATCTTGTATCTTCATAGTCTTGGAGTCCGGCCGTGACGATAGTCCGGCTATCCGGACACCCCCTAGTCCGGGACTCCCTCACCCAGGTTACAACTTTTTCTCACTTTCTCTCTATCTATTTCCTCTCAAATGTTTTTTACCTTTCTTTTTTTAAGACACAATTGTTTTTTATGCCTTTCTTTAGAATTATTTTTTATACCTAGGAGCACGTGTAGAGACGGGCTCTTGCAGAGCCCACTCCTTGACTTTGTCAATGCCTCTCTCTCCTCCACATAAGGAGTACTACTTGCTATGCATGCATGCGGCGGGCAGCTGGCGTCTTGAGGGGCCAGGGCGGTGAGAGTGGGCTCCGGAAGCGGTCCGGACTCCAGCATGGCCCACCTCACATTATCACCATATATTTCTTGAGTCCGTATGCGCGGGCGGGCGATCTCTTCTCCTCCCCGTTTCTCTCTTCTCACCGACGCTCACGAGCGATTAGATTTCAGCTATCGACAGTTTATTCAATTACGGTCCCACATGTCAGTGAAATTGCAAGACAACGCGTGTCCCCTCTGGTGAGCGGCGTGCGAGTCAGACTATCGGGGTTGCGACGCGTACGAGTCGTAAGTGTGCTGCCTTTTCCTTTAGAAGTTGCGAAGCGTAACATTTTCGCGCGATCGATCGATAGAAATCCAGAACAAAATGACGAGGGCGGTGCTTTCCCGCTCGTTAGGCGGGCTAGTTCGAGTGATATGACATGCTACAGTGCCGTCCACATGCTCCATTTTTATGTAAGCAAGAGTTTACACTCTTACGGGGGAGGAGTGCGAAACACCACAAATCTGATTTTGATCGAGGGATAACTGTTCCCTGCCAAATAATGGAGGATTGTTAGCGATTATAGCATGATAGTTAGGGAATCTCCAGCGCTGGCCCACAAATTTACACCGGCATCTGTCCGAGGCACTGATGGATGCCATCCGATGCTGCCTGCATACCTTTCGACAACTATATGAACTAACCGGATGAAATTCGTGCAAACAAAGCAAATTACAAATTAACCGGATGAAATTCATTACATTTCGAAAACTTTTCCTACAAACTAGACGAAATTCATTACATATTTCACACAAACCGTACTAAAACCTACTGTAAACCTAATCTAAATGATCGCCGGCGCCCGACCACCATGTTCGGCCATGAACCCGAGAAAGCCGGCCATTGCCTTTGCCTCCTCCTCATCCGCCTCGATAACCTCCTCCTCCAGAGCACAAGGTTCTGTAGATTTCCGCCTCCACATCGTCGTCAAGCGGCCAATCGGCCGCCGATGTTTACCCCATCAAGCTTGGCGTCGACTGAGTGGAGTAGCGGTGGCCTTCCCGGGACTAGAGCGGCGGCGACATACCGTGTACTACTCTTCCTCGCTGCGGGCTGCGCCTGCGCATGCACGCCGGCTTTGTGGTCGTGGTGGCGGAGGGCGGCCGGGGGGGGGGGGTGCCGGCGATCTCCTTCGTTTGCTCCTGCGTTAGTACGTCGAAGAGAGCTTTGGAGCACGCCCGGAGCGGAACCACCGATGTCCCTCGTCCGCTCCTGCGACAGTACGTCCAAGAGAGCTTCGGAGCGCCAGGAGGCCATGGTTGAAGTGGTGCCAACAGAAGGAAGGGACCGGAGGAGAATAAATGTGGGTCTTTGGCTATGGCTGGGAGCTGGGGCTCAAGTTAATATAGCGGGCGAATGGCAGTGGCCGAACTAGGTTCGTCGGGCATGAATGCGACGCCGCTTCTTGATGACTTAACCGCAGATGCGTTTGGGTTATCGACATGTGGGCCCAACAGCATCCGCCCGCATATCGCTGACACACCAATTGCACCTCGCAGTTAAGTCCGTGAATGCGCATTGACATTCGGAGAGATGGTGACCGTTTCAGCGGGAAGCGTGCGCTAGCGGCGGAAGGGGCTTTTGTGCAAAGTGGCACTAAGATCGGTCGCTCACGATAGTACATACTCCGCACCATACTACCATAGTACCCTCTCTAGCTTAGGCTGTTTTATAGATTGTCGTTGTGATGGACGATATACATGAGCAAGGCGGTCCGAGTATGGCCATTGGTGTTGAGCCAGGTGAATACATGCTCGGCGTTTGCGTAGGCCTCCATCAAACGTCTAAACAGTAATGTCAGGCACCGCCAGGGCGTGCATGTGAGCGTGAGTGCCATGAGCAGGACTTTGATTTAGAGGGCGACGTGCATGCATTAGCATGCTTTGACAGCATGAGCGTGAGTGTCTGACGCGAAGTATTTCATTTTCATTTGGCCGACGAGGGTGCGTTGCAGCGACGAGTCCGTGGTTTGATTCCCCACATACGCATAATTTTGGTTTTTATAGTATTTCTTTCTCCATTGACAGGTAGGCCCGCCGAGATAGATAAAGAACACGAAATGATGAGGCGATGCGGACTGTTTGACTGGTCAACCGGACAAATACGGAGCTATATGCTGAGCCAAGGACCGATAATCACCATATCTCATATACAATGATCAAAGTGAGCTATCAAGACAAGTTCGATGACCGCCAATGCATTTTACTCGGTAATAAATGACCAGGATTGAAGGGGAATCCAAATTTGCTTCGTCTTCTGTCCTTGAGCTCTTGACAAACCAATGCACTATACGGTTGTCCGGCCACTCCACCCCAGAGATCTCACCAAGCGTCGCTCATGCCACCGCTACCGCACACTAACCGGTAAGGCAGCGATGGCATCCCCCCCGCCGAAGTTCCTCGTCGCCCACGATCGCAACACAAAATGGTAGGGAAGCGATGGCATCCCGCCGTGCCGAGTTCATCGCCGCTCGCGACCTCAGAACTATGTGGGAGGAATTTGAAGATGCCAAGGCCGAATGGGCGGTAGAGCAAGAGGCGGCCAAAGTTGCATAGAGGGAGCGGAAATGTCAGAAAGCACTCAAGAAAAGAGAGGCCCGCCGCCGCAAGAAAGAAAAGGATGCACGCGCTGTTGCGGAGAGGTCGGCGGAGATCCAAGCACGGTGGGGTGTCGCCGACAAAGCCGGGAAGGAGAACGATGGCGTCTGGCCAGCATGTGAGAAGTAGTAGTACTAGTAGTTAGTGTGTGTGTCTCGTGTTCGAGTACGAGCATGTACCAATACTACTAGTTACTACTGTAGTTTTAGAGCAAATTACCAAGACATTAGCCTAGACTAAATGGAAAAATTCCTATCCTAAGCATCAAATGGCATCTCTTTCTCTATAGGAATTGAGATGCATGTCATCTCACTTCCTATGATTTTCATATTCCTATCCTATGAACGAAAGGAGGCCTCTATTGGAGTAACTACTGTAGCTAGTAGTACTGCTGGTATAGTAGTTTTCTTCAAGAAGCGGAATTCAACGAAGTCATGATGGTTCCTTCGTCCGAGCAACTTCAAAGTGGGAAGTGGGCATGTGATTTGACGGCTCATTAGTCATTGTTACTGCGGCGCGACGACCTGGGTGACTCTCCCTTGGAGTTATGCGTGCATGGCAAGTGGACCAGGATGGTCGACGTCCCACATGTTGGCGAATGGAAGTATTCTTTCCGATATCGAGGAGCAAGGAAACCGCGTGGTATAGTATCACTGCTGATTGGTTCGCAAAAAAATAGTATCACTGCCGATTTATAATTATTTTTTATTTCTGATGAATGCTAGCGTTTCAACTCTTACGACGAAGGGTGCCAAACACGGCACGTGCTGGATGTCCCACACGTCAACGAAAGGAGTGGGACATGAACAGCGTGGTAGAGTCCAACGTAAAAAAAACAGCGTGGTAGAGCGTCTCCACTTCTTCCATTTCTGGGTCGGAGACCACACGTAGTAGTACTTAGTGGTATGAACGATACAAAGTGCGACCTGGAGAGAAAGACACGTCTAGTTGGAAGGTCTCGGGGCATACACGTAAACAAATATAAAAGTTAATATGTGCCTCCAACTAATATAGTAGTAGTAGAGTACTTAGGCACGCATCTATAACATCACCGTGCATTGCACGCATAACATTTAGTGGTAGTACGTAGTAAGAGACAAATGCCGCCCAAGAGTTCCCTTCTCGACCTACTTTTGGGTGTTTGGTAGAGTGTATGGAGGGTGCATGAGTCCACACTAGTTTAGCACAAATACACTAGAAGCATGCATGAAGAGAGCATGCATGAAGAGGGTGTTGAGTTGAGCATGCATGAAGAGGGAACAACTATGCTGAGACGAGAACGCAACCAAACACACCCTATATGCCATGCATGTTCATACCATTTGTGCCTTTCTACTTCACTTATCTGCGCTACATTACTCAGGTTCAGACGCCCACTCCGGGTACATGTCCGTCTCGTAGTTCCAGTCCCACGTGTTCTTCATATAGATGGAACGATCCTTGCATAACACGTGCACCTTGATGCTAGATGTCTCGCATGTTGGCAAAAGGATGAACAAAGCTCACGTAAAAAAATAGAGTGGAAGAACATAGATTCGGATGACCGAGAAGGAGCAAGGAACCCCGTGGTGGAGCGTCTGCACTCATAATATTTAATATTATTCAGTGATATAAAATTAACCAATCATCTCCACAGTGGACTGGAAGAGTACGAAACACGGCAGCCCAGTGCAGTTACATCATACTAGTACATGGCTAACCCACGCTATCACCATATTTCTTGGCTTCCGTGCGACACCTATCTCTAGTAATCCAGCAGCCTGTATCGCTTCTCCCTCCTAATCTCTATCAAAGTGCGGCGGGCTGGCATTTATGCCGTCTATTGAGGTCGGTTAACTATAACATGTTAGCGACATGCCAAGAGCATTCTAAAAAAAATTCCTTTCACGTTCCGTTTTCAAAAAGAAAAAAAATCCTTCCACATACGAATTTGCCTGTATGCTTTGAGCAACTTGCATATCCTATACTGCTCCTGTTTGATACTCTAACTTAGCTAGAGGTTAGACTAACTCATGACTAACCCTGAACTAACTGTAGCCAAAGAGGTGTTTGGGTGACAGGGTTAGATTGACAATAAATGCACTTCATGGAGAGAGAAAAGTTATTTTTCAGTGGTCCCAATGAGAACTATCTCCAGTTAGCACCTCTTGGGTGGGATAGTTTTTTTGGTGGGTTCGGTGCAACTTGCTCCAATTTAAACCCTCATGCTTGGATCCAAACAGGGCCTATGGCCAGTCTCGACGCGGAGCAATCGCATGCACCGGGAAGCGGCGCTCTCCCGGCCGTCGCGCCACTTCAAAGCCGGCGCTAGTGAGAGGTCGCCTCCGCTCTGGCCGGGCATTAATGCGACACTGACTCTCTAGGGCGATGCTGACCGTTTCATGCGGGAAGTGCGCGCTGGCAAGGGAGTATAGGTTTTGAACCGTTTCAGGTGTAGTACTGGTAGTTTGCAAAACTACTCAATTATTGCACTCAGTTCCTAAGAAATTGTGGTAAAAAATGTTACTCCACAACCCGCTTCCTTCTCCTTCCTCTTCCACCGCCACAAGACGTCTGCGGGAAGCGACCGTCAACCCTTATATAGGAGTGCTAGCACAAAAGATGCATGCATGACCACTAAAATTTCCATATTAAAGCGCTGCTCCGGGGGGAGTATGGCGTATGTTGTTACCTTCGGCCGGCCCATGGCTACCGGGCGACGGAGACTAGAGAAGAGGCCGCGGGAGGGGAATGAATGCAGCTACTGTTTGGGTTTGCCTTCCGGCTTAAATAAATGTGCAGCATCACGTGTACCCGCGGGTGCACAAATTGTAACATACATGTCTGCTTAAGTGGGCGTCACGTAACTGGTGTGTGTGTGTGTGAGAGAGAGATTCTGAGAGACAAAGTGTGTGTGTGCGACTCTACTCTTTGGACATGTACTCAACCTTTTGCATCGGGATATAAGTATAATGGTATTTACTTTAGCTAGTGATTTACGTGGACATGTTAACGTGGTTGTGTCAAAAAAATGTCACTTCCTGCTCGTGATTTGCGTTATATAATTACAAGCAAGATTCTCATGCATTGCACGGAACATCAATATGCATTTTTTTTACAAAACACCTATTGTGATTGACCCATGCAGGAGTAATCCCATGTGTAAAGACTAATGATATCTCGAGAATTTTATCGGAAAACTGGTATCTCGAGAATGTCATCGAAAAAATGAAAGATGAGAGATAAGGCGAGTAGGAGTGGTGCATGGTGGTGACTGGTGGTTGGAATGGGCGGAGGCATGGGGATGGACGGCGCCGGCAGGCGGCAGTGGCCACCATGCATGCTAGATTGTTCCGAGACTTATTCCTTTTTAATTGCTGAGCAATGAGGTTATGGAGATAATGATGTGGAGAGAGGTGCGGTATCTTTTGTAAAATTATCATAGTTTGCTTTCTATCCTCGATATAGATCATAAGGTCTCAGATTATAAGATGGCAGGCACACCATCACCGCCAACTGCGTTTTTTATAAGGGTACAGATGATAAGTTTGTCGACTACTAAAGTAAAGTGGAATTTGTCCATGTTATGCAAGTAAATAAAGGTGATTGTTTATCATCTGTGTAAGGTTGGACGAAGGGTGGTAGGAACAAATGCTCCGCCTAGAGCGTGTGTGTGTGAGATGGAGTCTTAGTGTGTGTGTGGGGTGTGTGTGAGAGAGAGAGAGAGGAGAGAGGAGAGAGAGAGATGGAGTCTTAGTTTGTGTGTGTGTGTGAGAGAGAGAGAGAGAGAGATGGAGTCTTAGTGTGTGTGTGTGGTGTGCATGCGTGCGCGTGTGTGTGTGTGAGAGAGATGGAGTCTTAGTGTGTGTGTGTGGGTGGGGGTGCATGCGTGTGTGCGTGTGTGTGTGTGCGTGTGTGTGTGTGTGTGTGTCGCGGGGTCCTCTGTGGCGGATGTAATTTAAGTGTGCATGGCTTCATCATAGAGAGGTGATGTGTATGGCAGAGGCCACCAACGATGGGCTGCGAGAGAGAAAATGCCCGTAGAGAGGGAAGAGAAGGTGTGTGCGCGTGAGAGGAGTCGACATCAAGAGAACGTGTTTGCTCGAGAGACACCGAGGAAGACTACTATATATCGATGGTGCATGTAGGCGGGAATTAAACAAAGGTATGGTCTTATTGGTTTCGGGGATATAGGGGAAGAGTGAGAGGCGCGGGGGGAGCTAGAAGGAGATTGTTAAGTGTGAGTGTGTGTTTTACCCATCCAGGCGGAAGTTATGTGCACAAAAGGGGAGAACGATTTGATGTGGCGCTAGGATTGAGGGTAATTAACTACGTATGGAGACATAGAGATCTTGAACGTGCATGTGTGAGATGCATACATGTATGTGCGCGCACGCATGATCGAGATAAAAGAAAGAAGACATAAGTCATAAGATCAATGACATGGGAGAGACGGATCGGTATGACAATATGCATGCATGTGAGAATGCAGGGAAGAAGGCCCGACAATTGAGCATGTGTTTTTGTCTTTAAGAGATAGTGGCGTGGGCTGGAGCATGCATCTATGGCGAGCAGAGGGAGTGAGGCGCAACGATTGTGCAAAAGAGACCAACCTATAAATGCATATGTATGGAGAGACATATATAGTGTGGGTGATAGGAAGCAAGACTCCGTGCGAGAAAGAAATGTTGACGGAGAAACTACAGATAGATACAGAGATGGAGATGCTAGCTAGAGGGACATCCGCTAGTTTGGGTGTTGGAGATGACCGTCGGGTGGTTCAAAGGGTGAAGTTATATATGTGTGTGAGAGGGCACTTGACTGCATGTAGAGAGAAACATATGTAGTATGCGTGATAGGAATCAAGAGTGAGGGCGAGAAAGAAGGTTGATGGAGAAACAGATGAATAGAAAGATAAAGATGCTAGCTAGTGTGCAAGTTAGAGATAGGAGTCGAGTGGATCAAGGCTGGGTTATGTGTGTGGGTGTGAGAGAGATAGAGAGAGGGTGCATGTGAGTCACATACAAACAGATATCGAGAGAAATGAGATCCATAGAGATGGAGTTTTGTGTCATGAGAGAGAAAGATATTTCACAACGAGAGTGATAGCTAGAGAGACATACGAGGGAACGCAAGATATCTCTAGGGAGAGAGGGTGTGTGTGAGCTACATACATGAGAACAATGGAGAAATATGAGACCCTGGGAGACAGAGTTTGTGTTTGTGTGTGAGAAATAGATATTGAAGAGGAAGAGTCGTAGGTTCTCATATCTAAGGAGCGAAAGACATCTCTGTATGAGGGGTGTGCGAGTGGCACACATGGGAATAGTAGAGAGAAATGAGACCCCGGGAGACAAAGTTTTGTGTTTGTGTGAGAGAAAGAGATTCCACATGGAGAATCATAGTTAGAGACACATAGCAGGGAGCGAGATATACTTAGAGAGAGATAGAGTGATGAAGGTCGAGGGAGAGAGTACCGTCAGTGTGTTACGAAGATAAAAGATCATTGTCGACATACAGGTAGCACGAGAGATACCTGAGAGACGATGAACGCATATAGGTCCAGAGAGATAGTCCTATATAAGCATGAGTGATAGCTATATGAGACGAATATCTGGATTAAAGGGGATTCAAATATTTAAACTGGAGATCACGACATCGATAATATCATAACGCAAATTGGTGTATCAAACATGCATATTCATTTGAATTTGGGCACGTGTAATGTTATATAGTTTATCAATATTGGTGATCCATAGATTCTTCAATTACAAACAATGCATGGTTTATATGCAATTAATGTCTAAACGGGATTACACTATATGTTGCGTGTGTGAAACACATTATACATGTTTGAGAAGTAAAAAAACCCGCATGAAACACACATTAATTGGAGACAGTTAGTGAGGAATGCATACATTGGATTTCAACATAAAGTGGTTTCAAATATTTGAAAATCCAAATTGATGGATACAACCTTATGAATCTGAGATCATGCCATTTGTAAACCATATTTATGTATAAATGGTGTTGTGCTTTTGAAAGTATATATAAAAAATGATGTATATAGAATGTAATTCCAATTGAAAATGGATCCCGCCCGAAAAAAATAGAATACAAACGGGATTCGAATTGAGTTGGCACGGTAAACGTGCACTCCGCAAAATTTGAACGAAGCGGGGAAAGTCGCAGAATCACCAAACCAAAATCTGCGAGATGGAAATCACTACGCCTATCCTCGCCACGCAAAGCCTATCTCTGGATTTCTATAGGTTTTGATAGGGGTAGGTTTGTAATTTCACCCAAACGTGACGTAACCGCCTCTCCCGGATTCATACGGTGGGCGCCAAAACACAGTGTGTCCTCGGCAAATCGACTCCTCCCGATTCATATTCATACGGTGGGCGCCAAAAACAAACTCTCGTCGGCAAATATTCGTGTATGCGAGATTACCGTCCTATCCCCAAACGACTAATGTTGTTGTGATGTAGTAGAAATTTGAAACAGGGGCTAAGTTTGTAAATTTCTCACATTTGAGACAAGCGCTACTGAATACATGGTTCCCCTTCCTCTCTACCTCCCTTTTCCCCATTCAGACTCCGTGGGCGCCAAAACACCCTCTCCACCCCACCTCCTCCGTCCGCCGTCCGCCACCCCATCCACCGCCGTTCTCCTCCACCATGCCGGAGCTGATACCCCGACGCCGCCGTCCATTACAAGAGATCGACCTCTCTCATCCACGGCTTCGGACCGGGATCCTTGCATCCCATCCTCTCGCTTCATCCCCGCCGTCGTCCACCTTGCCGGCTCCGCTCCTACGACCGTCTCGTCCACCACGCCCAGACGCCACCGTCTACCCTCCTAGATCTGCTTCCACACTGCCGACAGCCATCGCTACTGCAGCACCGTCAAATTCTCAGCAGATGCGTACACGGTGCCGCACCAGAGGCGGTACTCTTTCGTATCTGCTCAACTTATTTATCGCAGCAAGAAAATAGATCGCCACTGCTTTATTCTGATTTCTTGTCTTGGTTGCGAAGTTACCTTTGTCCGGTTTGCACCTTCAGATCCGCCATGGCATGCTCAACACTATACTCCCAATGCTTATGGTTTTCCCCTTTTATATTCCACACTAGTTAAATCACAGTAGACTAAATTTCAAAATTGGGTCAGTCGATTTTTCAGAGCTCGCCGGAGTTCGCCGATGCGATCGAAGGGGCTCGGGTGGTTGTGGGGCCTCACCGAACAAAGAAAACTCGACGCTGGTGGGGGTTGGGGCGGGGGTGGGGGTGGGGATGGGGGTGGCGGAGGAACACAGGCGGTGGGGGCCGGTGGTCCAGCCGGCGGCTCGTGCGGTGTTTTGTATGGGAAGAATCAGAGACGAGGAAGAAGAAGGGTTAGGAGACGTAGGATCTTCATCCAACCGCCTGAAATGGTCGAGAGACAGCTGGGAGTTGCATTCTTAATGCGCTCTAGTTCATCATGTGTGGGCACTGCGCAACCAACATTTTATTATCCAAAATCTCCTTGCTCTTCTTTACCATGTTCCTCTTCCGTTCTTCTTTAATATGTACTCTCTCCGTTCCTGAATACAAGTCTTTGTATAGATTCCACCATGGACTACATATGGAGCAAAATGAGTGAATCTACACTCTAAAATGTATCTGGATACATCTGTATGTGATCCATAGTGGAAATCTCTACCAAGACTTATATTTTGGAACAGAGGGAGTATGATAGTAGTACAAGATGTTCCTTGTAATCAAGATGAGCAGGACATTTGCAAAGTAGAGGTCTATACGATCGGTTGTGATGAACACTTTGAGCCTCTTTGATTCAGAGGATCTTGTAAACATAGGAATAGGATTTGTAGTGGCCTGCCCACTTGAATCCTATAAGAATAGCAAGGAAATGCGGGAGCTGTGTCGCTTTGAGAGTTACATCGATATTAACAAAGGCAACACCTTCACTTGAAGAGAGCTGGTATCCGAAGCCTTTCTAGGCGCATCGCAATACTAGCACATATATTCCAACAAGTTCCACTTTGCTGATTTTACTCGATGCTTAAGGTTTTCCGTTATATCAACACTATGATCTGTGTAGCTGCTTTGTGTCGCACTACCAAAGAGTCCACTCTTGAAGCTAAACACTGCAATGACTTACAAAATTGGCACCAAGGCATTGAGTGCCATTCGGATGCAATGAAACTCATACGCTCCCCACCTGTTGATTCTTGTTCGAATATGATCCTAATGACTATTCTAACCTCGAGGAGTCAAAGGCGATGGCCTGTCCTGTTCACCCATCAAGGTGCTGTTCTAATTTGGCAATGTTTTATTGATTGCGGGTATCTTGCATATGTTATCTTGCATTTCTTCTACTTTGTTGCACCGCCATCCGCTTAGTTTACTCATCATATATGTCGAGATGCCATGCCCATCCATTATCAATACATATTCCATCCGTCATCATACCATGTTTTTTCACTCAAATGTTGTTCTTGTGCATCGACATCAAAAGGAAGAGGGTGATTGCGAACCTGAAGGAGCACCAAGAAAGTCCTTGAAAAACATGGTGGTGCCGAGAAATCGACAAGACCCCACTTATATTGGCTATACAACCAAGTGACACAAAACGTAGGACCGACTCCAGCAGACTGCACCCATACTTCACCGCCACACCACTAGCCCCACCACATAGGACCTGCACTCCAAGAAAAGGTATACCGATTTCATTTTCCATAGCACCAGCTGTACCACAAGAAAATCCCACTCCAAAGAAAAAGTAAAGCAAGTCCACCGTCAAGACCTATCCCAACCGCAGAGACGACCAATTCCTGCAGATTGGAACCCCATTCCATTTATTCCCAGTTTAAAAACAATGCTTTCAATGTTGTTAGGGACTACGTGCATATATTCCCATCATGGGAAGATTATTGTGAAGACAAACACCATTTTCACATCTTCCGTCCAACTTACGTGTAAGTGCTATTATTCATGGTTATTATTTTCCTGTTTTCTCGCTGATTGAACACATCAATGATTTACATTACATTGTTGTAACTAGGCGAGGGTCAATCTGGATAGTCATGACGAGCAAAGCTTGCTTGTGCTTTTCAAGGAAGCATTGCAGCAAGATCGGTGTTACCCGAGGAAATCACACTTTGATGGCAAGTCTATAAACGAATTTCCGTGAAGTCTCCTGTGCTAAATTTAGAAGACATTGAATGGAAAAACCTTGTTATGCATCTGGTCTCGCTCCTCGTGATGAGGTACTATCTATGAAATCACATGACAATTTGAACTTCTACTTTTCTGCATGTGCCTTACGGATCTTTTTTGCAGGAAATATGCTCGAAGAAGAACTCCGGTTTGACAAGAACGACAGGATATCGCAAATATGCTGCCCGCTGCTTTGCTCTTGTTAGTACCTGTTGTCCTTTATCATTGTACTTGCATACATACCTGGTTCATTATGTGGCAGCAGTATGCATGATAGCTTGCTTATCAATTGTTCGCTCCAAATTATCTGATTTGTATGAATGGTTACATTAGTGTAGAATATATCCAATGCCAATGTTTTTTTTACCTCTGCATTGTTCTTGTAAGTACATGTTGTCCTTTATCTGTGTACTTATAATGACAGGTAGTTGTTCATGTACCATCACTCTGCAGCTTATTTTCCTTTGCCCTCCATTTTCTACACATCATATCTATATTTACTCTTATCATAAGGTTGGTACTGAAGAAGTTTAGCTATGCATTGCTCTTGGCTGTACCTTTTGCCTGTATCGCTGCACTTACATTTATAGCCACTTGGTTATGTAGCATCACTCTTCATCTTATCTTAAATATTCTCCATTTTTTCGTATATTATCACATCTATATTTACTCTTAATAAAATGTAGAATAAAGGCAATGCTTTTGAAGAAGATTCTGTGGTAAACTTCTTGAATTGCCCCCCCATCAAGATGGACAAGGCCTTTATAGAGCCTGTCTTCACCAATAATGTAAGTTTGTCCATCTCAAGCCTTCAAACTTTGTTGTATATATTTGGTTAGGCATGACTGCAACAGCTGTTTATTTTTTGTGTTTCCATCAAATTGCTCGTTTAAAGTTTATTATGTAGTTCATAAACAAAAGTTTGTCCTTTCTCAATTTAAGTTTTCAGTTGTACAACCAAGTTCCTTCTTCATACCATGTAAATTAAACTATACAGAGCAAGTGATCTTATTTTGCACTTCATGTATGCTTCTATTCTTCATCCGTAATCTAGTGGTGTGGTGAACCTACCCACTACAGCACAATGTCATATTCTGCAATGTCTTAACTATGAACAATGTCATATCATTCTACTATTATTTAAACCGTCTCTTTATTTGCCATTCTGAAATGGTATAAATTGACAGCACACTAACCATTGATACTTATGAGTTCTTGATCTGTAATCCAGTGGTGTCGTGAAGCTTCCAACTCCTTCACAATGTCATTTGCTGCCATGTCTTGACCTGAACAATACCATATTGTGTTAATGCAATTTTAAACTGTGTCACTTTATTCGTCAAGAAGAAATGTGATGAATTGCCAAGACGATACTTTTATGTGCAAAACCTGTCATTTGTCTCGCTTGTTTATCTTTCGAGTGAGGAAGATATAAATGTTGAACAAGCAGCCTCATCATCTTGCTCACTGCTTGCGCTGCAGCTCCCAAAGAGGGCTAACCTTTCTTGAACTCTATTGAAGTGTTGTCCGTTTTGTATATTATTTTGTCGGCGTGTTTATTTGCAATGGTGGCGATCTTTGATGCCCAAAGGTATGTAATCATTGTTCGCTTGTGCTTTATTATCATAGTGGCGAACTTTGATGCCCAGTGGATGTAATATGCCGTAATTTCTTTATTGTATAGTCTAGGTTTTTATTATTCACGATGCTCCAGTTATTTTATCTTGTATATATATCCCTGTCTTCGCAAAGAAACCGCCAAACAAGTAAAATTACGGTACATAATCGGGCCATCATGCAATCACGATGTAGGTTGGGCTCAAACGTGCCGAACAGCTCACGCGGCGGCAGCAGCCGAATGAACCCGACCCATGATTGTGCGAATCAAATCACGGGTTTTTAACAGCCAAAATTGTCTCGGTCCTTGTTTGGCCCAATCAGATATCGGTCGCGAGCAGGCCGGATGCAAACCGGCCGTAGTTAGCCCAACTATATGACGGGCTTTTAACGGCCGAAATTAATATAGGGCCGAATGTTAAACGGGCCCTTAACAGGCCAAAACTAATATCAGGTCGAATTACTAAGTGGGCCTTTAGCAAGTGGGCCCAAAAGCATAGTGTCCAGTTGACGGGCCGAATCTGATATGGGCCACAATTGAGCCCAAAGCCTCTTAAAGGGCCGAACCTGATCTGGGCCGTAATTTGGCCCAGAACATGGTAGGATTTTAACGGGTCGGATCTCATATGGGCCACTATTAGGCCCGAAGCATGGCAGGCCATTAATGGACCGGATCAAATATGGGCCGGCATTTGGCCCAAAACATGGCAGCCAGTTAATGGGCCGGCCTACTAGGGTCCTCAAAATCTTGTGGGTCTATAGCTGGGCCGGCCCATTAATGTCGGCGAAATCTCGTGGGCCTTTAGCTGGGTCGGCCCATTATGATCCACAAGAATCTTGTGGGCCTTTACCTGGGCCGGCCCATTATGGCACACAAAATCTTGTGGGCCTTTTACGGGCCAGCCATTATGGCCCGCGAAATCTTGTGGACCTTTAGCTGGGCCAGCCCATTATGGTCCGCAAAATCTCGTGGGCATTTAGCTGGGCCGGCCCATTATGGTCCGCAAAATCTTATGGGCCTTCAGTTGGGCCGGCCCATTTAAACTTGATGGGCCGGTCCACGTGTCAACATATCATAGGCGCGTCTCGCCCATTGGATGAGTGACACCTGTGCCAATGCGGACCTGACACGTGTCTCCTCTAGCCAATGATGATTTTACACGTGGAAAATCTCCATTGGTCGGGGCTGTTAACGGGTTATCGGATCCAAAACCCGACCGGTAGCTTAACGACGTTCCGTTATGGTGGATGCCACGTGTCGGCCACCCTTGACAAAAGCACTTCTGTGACGCGCGATTTATCGTCATGGAAGTGGACACTTCCGTGATGATAATTTTGGTAATGTCATGGAACACTTCTATGACAGCACATGTATGACTATCTTGATTCTGTCATAAATTTGTCATGGATGTACATGCATGACAAAAAACGCGACCTACTATGACAAACACGTATCATCACGGAAGTGTATTTTTTTGTAGTGAAGCGCAAAGACATCAGGACCCTTGAGGAGCACTCAGGGGCTACCCTTTTTTATCTATATGATAAGTTTTATGCATGTGAAAGTGTTATTTCATTCCTTCGCCCGGCACCGGGTTCGACCAGTCGGCCCGGGGGCTTGCCGCCTTGTACTATGTTGGTGCTACCTGTAGTCGGACAAGTAGTGTGCCGGCACCTAAGCCCTCTCTTGCCATAAGCCGCAGCTCGCGGAGCGACTGTCCGGCTGGCAAGAGTCAAAGGTAGGAAATGGTGTCCACACGAAAAATGGCTAAGGAACAACGCACCAAGATAGGTCAAGTCGGCTCCTCGCTTCACCGTCCGGCTGCTGAGTAGCCGGCAGGCCGGCTTCTCACTTAACTTTCTACGTTCTAAGCGGCCAAAGTACTTGCCTTCCCAAAACGGCCGAGTACCTGAAACAGCCACAGACCGCAGAGCGGCTGTCCGGCTGGCAAGGCAGCATCCAAGGGAAGGCGGCAAAGAAAAGGCAAAAAAGAACAGAAAAGCAAGACAAGTCAGAACCCGGCAAAGCACATGTTGTGTGAATAAAAGTTATCTTACATGAGAAAGAGGCCCTCGGCCAGCATTCAACAAGTTTGAATACACCCCCAGCGGGTGGAACTGCGCAAATTTAACGAGCTTATTCGAGAGATTACAAAAGGAGGAAAAGGTAAGATAAAACTGGCCGCCTAGGCCAGAGGAGCAACAGACGGGTCCGACAGGTTGCTGGAGTCGGCGGCGCCGGCTGGTGGAGTGGCCGCCTGGCGGGTCTCGGCCTGGTCAGCATCAGTAGCAGTCGGCGCACTCACACGCGACTCGTTACTTGAGGCTCGATCGGGCTGGAGCTGGCCGTCCGCTCTGCCTTCCGGTGCGTCGTCTTCGCCATCCTCGCCCTCTTCGTTGTTGCCCTCATCGTTGGTGGCGATCTCCTCCGCCGAGTCCTCGCCACCTTCCGGGTTCAGCCCGAACCAGTTGAGCGGCACCTCGGCGCCCTCCTCGTCCAGCTCGGGGATGAAAACACCGGTGTTGGTGTAATCGGCGATCGCCGCCGCACGTTGAGTGAGCGCAGGCCCCACCACCACCAACTCATCACTGTCCTCCTGACGGAAGGTGGCCAGCTGGGCTAGGTTCAGCCCAGGATACCATGCCTTGACAAACTCCAAAGCCCTCCGGGCGCCGGTACGAGCCTCGGAGCCCTTCCAAGCCTCGAAGCGGCCGACTGCCACTTCCAGCCACTCGGCAGTCCGACTGGGTGATGAAGCTATGTACCTAGGGTAGGGTCATGGACCTGTCCAAGGTACCCTCCCCAAGGACATCTCTAGAAGAACCAGAAACATTTGGAGAAGAATCATCATCCACTCGACCATGAAGCAATGTTCCACTCTACAGTCTTGAAGACACTCGACCGCGTAGACAATCACTCGACCACCTCGAGGTCTAAAGCCACTCTGCTCTGCAACAGTCGGGAATTAACTCATAACTTTAATGGTCATTATGTATCTTTATTGCTGGCGTTACCAGTAACCCCCCTCTCTTAATGTATAATAAACCATGTGTGACGGAGGGGAGTTGGGGTCCTGGCGCACTCTATATAAGCCACCCCCTCCTCTGGGACAAGGTTCGCACTTCACAACTCACACGCCAGATAATCCAAATGACCGCCTCCGGCTCGAGACGAGGGCTATTACTTCCTCCGAGAAGGGCCTGAACTCGTAAATCTTGCGTGTACAACTCCTCCATAGCTAAGATCTTGCCTCTACATTCCTACCCCCCTATTCTACTGTCAGACTTAGAACCATGACAGTTGGCGCCCACCGTGGGGCAGGTGTCTTAGCGACTTGTTGGAGAAGTTGCAAACTTTCCGATCCCCATCATCATGGTTTCAGGCGGAGGTTTGGCTGAGGGCCGCGAGATCCGTGTCGCTCGTGTTCGTCGCCGATGACTCCGCTTGGCTTCAGGAGGCTCCACTCGACGTCGACGCACTCCCCGTCCGCGGGGCGATGCACTTTCGCGTGTGCGTCAGCGGCGTCCTCCTGCGGCAGCCGTCGACTCAGTATCGGTCGGCTCCTGTGGCGTCCTCCCTCCCTGTTGCCCGCCGGCGCAAGCTCTCCGGTCGGTCGAGGCTTCAACGGTGGGTGAGGCACGTGGTGGCTCGCCAGTCGGCCACCCCCCAAGTCGCGGCGATCGAGCCCGACGAATCTCTCTACGGCCTGTTCGGTGGCTCGCAGAGATCGTGATCCGAAAGTCGGCAGAAGTGATCCAGCAGCGGAGGTCCTGATGGTCGATGGACCGCCCAGTCCTCCCGGCTTCCCTCGCACCGACGGAGGCGATGGCGGAGGCGATCCGTCACGTGCCCATGAAGAGTACCTCCCCGAGACCCTCTCTTCGCAGCAGAGGGAAGAACTTCGCCGCTGAAACATGGATGCGCTTCACACTCCTATCGTTGGAGAAACCCCCGAGGCCCGTGCCTTGGAGGACGCGCGCTTGGCCAACCTGGCTGAGCGCACTCGACTGGAAAAACCTCCAGTGAGTACTCGACGAGCGTGCGCGACAACGGGTCCCAGAATCCAGTCGACGTCAGCTCTTTCCACCTCTGACTCAGGTATATCAAACTCCAATCCAAAATCTTACAGCTGCAGCCCGAATAGCAGAGTCGATTCAGCCCTCCCAGTTAGAAGCTGGCAGAGGTCTAATGCAGATCAGAGCTTTGCTCCGGGTAGCGGGAGATCAGAATACAGCTGTGTCACAGTCGCGGAATAGGATCCATAGTAGGTCCGTCGTTGCGGATACAGTCCAGTCGGCTCACAACCCAAGATCGCCCCCGAGGCGTGAGGGACGTGGAGACCGGCGTGATCAGTCCAGGAACCGTGAGCAGTATGATCACCGACTCGATCGTGATGATCGTCATCGAGTGCCCACCCCTCCCCCAAGGAGTGGGTCATACGTGCCTCGACAGCAGGAGGACAGGCGCCCTCACAGTGTTAGGCGAAGGATTCCAGTCGACCCCAGAGAACCAGGCTTTGATGCGAGATCCATTCTCGTTCAGGGTTTGGTCGACAGGAACAGAGCTCACCGAGGTCATGACAGAGATGTACCCACCAGCAGCAGAGTGCACGTCTCAGGTCCAGAGTGCTTCAGCAGAGCCATCAGGGCCGCGGTGATTCCTCCCAACTTTAGGTTGGCGACTGGAGTCAGTAAGTTCACTGGTGAGTCCAAGCCTGATACTTGGCTTGAGGATTACCGAGTGGCTGTTCAGATTGGCGGCGGTAATGATGAAGTGGCCATGAAACACCTGCCTCTTATGTTGGAGGGCTCGGCCAGAGCATGGCTGAACCAATTAGCACCCAACAGCATTTACACTTGGGAAGATCTTGCCCGAGTGTTTGTCAGAACGTTTGAAGGAACCTACAAGCGACCAGCAGGGTTGACAGAGTTGCAGTATTGCGTGCAGAAGACAAATGAAACTTTGAGGGATTACATCCAGAGATGGACCACTTTACGTCACACAGTGGAGAACGTGTCTGATCACCAAGCAGTTTGTGCCTTCAAGGAAGGCGTTAAGTACAGAGAGCTGAATCTAAAATTCGGTCGAACCGGAGACATGTCTCTGAATCGAATGATGGAAATTGCCACCAAGTATGCTAATGGTGAAGAAGAGGATCGGCTCCGGAGTGGCAAGCACAAATCAGTCACCCATGAAACCGGAGGAGGAAACTCCAGTCGGAAGCCGAAGCGCAAAGCCGAGCCAGCTGCTCCTGGAGAAACCTTAGCCGTGACTCAAGGAAAATCCAAAGGGAAGCCCAAGGGGCCATGGAACCCTAAGAAAATAAAAGATCAAGATGGAAATGATGTGCTGGATTTGCCATGCCACATCCACACAAAGAAAGACGAAGAGGGAAAATCATTTATCTGAAGCATACCACTCGGCAGTGTCGGCTCCTCATCCAGCAGTTCTGAGAGAAACAGCCCAAAGACAAAGAAAAAGAGTCAGACAAGGTTGAGGACAAGGAGGAGAGTGATGATGGTTACCCTCATGTCAATTCCACTCTGATGATTTTTGCTGATGTTGAGAGCAAGAGTCGACTGAAAGTTATCAACAGAGAAGTGAATATGGTCGCTCCGGTGACACCCGGTTATTTGAAATGGTCTCAGACTGCCATCACATTCGACCAGTCCGATCACCCGACGCACATAGCCACCCCTGGGAGGCAAGCTTTGGTGTTCGACCCAGTTGTCGAAGGCACTCGACTGACTAAAGTTTTGATGGATGGTGGCAGTGGCCTGAATATTCTGTATGCAGAGACGCTGAAAGGGATGGGCATTCTGATGTCCAGACTCAGTGAAAGCAGTATGAGTTTCCATGGAGTCATTCCAGGCAACAAGGCTGAATCACTCGGCCAAATTGCTCTTGATGTGGTTTTCGGTGATTCCAAGAATTACCGCAAAGAAAAGTTGACATTTGAAGTTGTGGATTTCCAGAGCGCTTATCACGCTATTCTGGGCAGGCCAGCTTATGCACGTTTCATGGCTCGACCATGCTACGTGTATCTCAAATTGAAGATGCCTGGTCCCAAAGGTGTGATCACTATTATTGGCAATCGAAAGAAGGCAGAAGAGTGCTCCCAGAAGGGCTCAAAGATCGCTGATGCGCAGATGGCAGTAGTGGAATTGCAGGAGTATCAGAAAAATGCAGATCCGAGTGATTTGCTGCGAGCTAAGAAGCCTGCAACGGATTCAGCATTTCAGTCGTCCGGTGAAACGAAACCGATTCATATCCACCCGACTGATCCCAATGCTGCTCCGACCCACATTTCAACAACACTCGACTCCAAATAGGAAGAAGCGCTCATCCAGTTCCTCCGTGAGAAGCGGGACATCTTTGCATGGAAACCTTATGACATGCGGGTGTTCCTGGGGTGGTGAGCATCGCTTGTGAGTCGACCCAAAGGTAAAACCGGTCAAGGAACATCTTCGACGGTCCGCCGTGCAGAAGAGAAAAGCAATCGATGAAGAAGTGGCTCGGCTCCTGGCAGCTGAGTTTATTCGAGAGATTTACCACTCCGAGTCGTTAACTAATGTTGTCATGGTCCCTCAGAAGGACGATTCACTTCGCATGTGCATCGACTTCAAGCATATCAATCGGGCCTGCCGGAAAGATCACTTTCCTCTTCCCCGCATCGATCAAATAATTGACTCGACTACGGGGTGTGAGCGTTTGTCCTTTTTGGACGCCTATTCCGGGTATCATCAGATCCGTCTGTATGGACCCGATGAAATTAAGACAGCTTTCATCACTCCATTCGGGTGCTTCTGTTATGTCACTATGCCTTTCGATCTGAAGAACGCTGGAGCCACGTTCATGCGGATGATACAGAAGTGTTTACTCACTCAAATCAGTCGGAATGTGGAAGCGTACATGGATGACATTGTGGTCAAGTCACGTAAAGGTTTCGACCTACTGGCTGACCTTGCTGAAACCTTTGCCAACCTCCGAAGATATGATATCAAGCTTAATCCATCAAAGTGCACATTCGAAGTTCCAGGAGGAAAGTTACTCGGTTTTCTCATTTCCGAACGAGGGATCGACGCTAACCCCGAGAAAGTTGGTGCCATACTCCGCATGAAACGCCCCGTGTGTGTGCATGATGTCCAGAAGCTTACTGGTTGTTTAGCCGCCCTAAGTCAATTCATTTCCAGACTCGGTGAGAAGGCACTGCCTCTCTACCGACTGATGAAGAAGTCAGATAAGTTCGAGTGGACTCACGAAGCTGATGCAGCATTTGCAGAGCTAAAAGCCCTACTTTCCACCCAGCCGGTGCTTGCTGCTCCAATCAGCAAAGAGCTTTTACTGCTTTATATAGCAGCCACTGGACAAGTCGTCAGTACAGTACTTACGGTCGAGCGGGAAGAAGAGGGTAAAGCCTATAAAGTTCAGCGCCCGGTTTATTATGTTTCTCAAGTTTTGACTCCGTCGAAACAGAGATATTCGCACTATCAGAAGCTTGTTTATGGGATTTACATGACCACAAAGAAGGTTGCACATTATTTCTCTGACCATTCTATTACATTCGTCAGCGACGCTCCATTGTCAGAAATTTTGCACAACAGAGATGCAACTGGTCGAGTGGCAAAATGGGCGATTGAACTCCTTCCTTTAAATATCAAGTTTGAGGCAAAGAAAGCTATCAAGTCCCAAGCAATAGCTGATTTCCTCGCCGACTGGATCAAACAGCAACTGCCGACTCAAGTTCACTCGGAGCACTGGACCATGTTCTTTGACGGTTCCAAGATCTTTGAACGGTTACGTCTTTGAGGTGGTACTAGTATCCCCCCGAGGAGACAAGCTCAGATATGTACTCCAGATTCACTTCGATTCCTCCAATAATGAAGCAGAATATGAAGCACTCTTATATGGGTTGCACATGGCCATTTCACTCGGCGTCCATCGCCTCATGGTCTATGGCGACTCAGATTTGGTGGTCAATCAAGTGATGAAAGAGTGGGACGTCAGAAGCCCAGCCATGACTGGCTATTGCAATGCGGTGAGAAAGTTGGAAAAGAAGTTTGAGGGGTTAGAACTCCATCATATACCCCGACTGAAAAATCAAGTAGCCGATGATTTGGCAAAGATAGGTTCCAAGAGAGAAGCCATCCCCAGCAATGTGTTTTTGGAACACATTCACACACCATCAGTTCAGGAAGATCCTTTCACAGAAGAGCCCCGGCAGCCTAAGAGTGCCACAGATCTGACTGAAGTCGAGGTTCCAGCCGTGGTCAACCTAATCATGGAGGTTCTGGTCACCACTCCCGACTGGACAGTACCTTACATTGCGTACATCCTTAGGAAAGAACTCCCAGAGGATGAAGAAGAGGCTCAACAGATCGTCCGTCGATCCAAAGCCTTTACTGTGATAAGGGGACAATTGTTCAGGGAAAGTGTGATTGGGGTCAGTCAGAAATGCATAACGCCAGAAGAAGGTCGAATGATCCTCAACGACATCCACTCGGGGACCTGTGGTCACCATGCATCCTCTAGGGCCATTGTGGCTAAAGCATACCGAGCCGGATTCTATTCGCCACGAGCGAATGAGATGGCAAACGATATAGTCGAGAGATGCGAAGGCTGCCAGTTTTACTCTGATATGTCTCACAAGCCAGCGTCAGCTCTGAAGACCATTCCCCTCGTCTGGCCCTTTGCTGTTTGGGGATTGGATATGGTTGGACCACTGAGAACTGGTAGAAGCGGCTTCACTTATGTGCTGGTGGCAGTCGACGAGTTTACCAAATGGATTGAAGCTAAACCGATCAAGAACCTTGAAGCCAGAACCACTGTCAGTTTCATCAGGGAGTTGACATTTAGATATGGAGTCCCACACATCATCATCACTGACAACGGGTCGAACTTCGATTCTGATGAGTTTAGAGCTTTCTGCGCTTCTCAAGGCACAAGAGTGGACTATGCTTCAGTCGCTCACCCGCAGTCGAATGGACAAGCAGAAAGAGCAAATGGCTTAATTCTCAAGGGACTGAAACCCCGACTGATGCGTGACCTCAAACACGCAGCAGGTGCCTGGGTCGATGAACTTCCATCAGTACTTTGGGGTTTGAGGACAACTCCCAACCGGTCGACTGGACGAACTCCTTTCTTTTTGGTCTATGGAGCCGAAGCTGTTCTGCCAAGTGACCTGCTCCACAATGCATCCCGAGTCGAGCTCTTCTCTGAAGAGGAAGCAGAACAGGCCCGGCAGGATTCAGTCGACCTCTTAGAGGAGGAAAGAGAGATGGCCTTGATCCGGTCGACCATTTATCAGCAAGACTTGCGTCGATTCTACGCCAGAAACGTGAAGGGTCGAGCCTTTGAAGAGGGAGACCTGGTTCTTCGAGTGGATCAACAGAAGCCACACAAGCTCGCTCCTTCTTGGGAAGGCCCCTTCATTATCACCAGAGTTCTTCACAATGGAGCATACCATATTTACAATGTTGAACATCAGAAAGACGAGCCACGAGCTTGGAACGCGGATCTGCTCCGCCCCTTTTATACTTAAGTACTCATTCGGATGAGATGTAATAAGAAATTCCTCTGTAGTTTATTTATCAAAGACAAGAGTTTTATGATTTTCCCAACGATTGTTGTTGCTCTTGTTTAAGTTCGAAATCCCCCAGTGGGTGACTTAGCTACGAATCTGTTTCGCCTAAGTTTAAAAAATAATACCGAGTGGTGAGCAAGCCTCCCACTCGGGGGCTTAGCTGCGAATCCGTTTCGCCTAAGTTTGAAAAATCCTACCGTGTGGTGAGCAAGCCTCTCACTCGGGGGCTTAGCTGCAGTCCAAGTACTCGCCTAAGTTTGAAAAATCCTACCGAGTGGTGAGCAAGCCTCTCACTCGGGGGCTTAGCTGCAGTCCAAGTACTCGCCTAAGTTTGAAAAATCCCACCGAGTGGAGAGCAAGACTCTCACTCGGGGGCTTAGCTGCAGTCCAAGTACTCGCCTAAGTTTGAAAAATCCCACCGAGTGGAGAGCAAGCCTCTCACTCGGGGGCTTAGCTGCAGTCCAAGTACTCACCTAAGTTTGAAAAATCCCACCGAGTGGAGAGCAATCCTCGCACTCGGGGGCTTAGCTGCAGTCCTAGTACTCGCCTAAGTTTGAAAAATCCCACCGAGTGGAGAGCAATCCTCCCACTCTGGGGCTTAGCTGCAGTCCAAGTACTCGCCTAAGTTTGAAAAATCCCAAGGAGTGGAGAGGAATCCTCCCACTCGGAGGCTTAGCTGCAGTCCAAATACTCGCCTAAGTTTGAAAATCCCATCGAGTGGAGAGCAATCCTCCCACTCGGGGGCTTAGCCGCAGTCCAAGTACTCGCCTAAGTTTGAGAAATCCTACCGAGTGGAGAGCAACCCTCCCACTCGGAGGCTTAGCTGCAGTCCAGTACTCGCCTAAGTTCGAAAAACATATCAATCTGCAAGGACGACGAGGTGCAGGTCGACTGCTTACCTTCTCCTTCGGAGCTACGCCACAAGTACAACATGCACTCCATCCCGATCCGCAAGGACAACGAGGTGCAGGTCGACCGCTACCTACTCCTTCGGAGCTACGCCACAAGTACAACATGTGCTCCATCCCGATCCGCAAGGACGACGAGGTACAGGTTGACTGTTACCTTCTCCTTCGGAGCTACACCACAAGTACAACATGCGCTCCATCCCGATCCGCAAGGACGACGAGGTGCAGGTCGACCGCTACCTCCTCCTTTGGAGCTACGTCACAAGTACAACGTGTGCTCCATCCCGATCCGCAAGGACGACGAGGTACAGGTCGACTGTTACCTTCTCCTTCAGAGCTACGCCACAAGTACAACGTCCGCTCCATCCCGATCCGCAAGGACGACAAGGTGCAGGTCGACCGCATTACGTGCTCCATCCCTACCTGCAAGAACGATGAAGTACATGTCGACTGGATTTTCCACCTCAGAGTTGCATCTCAAGCACAAAGACTATTCTAAGTGAAGAACAAAGTTCACCCGAAGGCAAATGCAAGCATATCCGGAAATAAACCAAGTTCAGATAAATCCTAAAGGTCCCAGACCGCAGATCAAAGTACTCAGGCATTCAGCCCGAAAGAGTTTAACGGTTACAAAATCCACTCGGCATTCCGAGGCAAATTTAAGGCGAGGCATAAAAAGTTTGTTCACTCCGCAGGAGGAGGGCTGGCAGGCTCGACAAACTCATCCAGGTCGACACCATTGGCGATCCGAGTGGCAGCAGCAATGAAAGTCTCCATAAAGGATCAGAAATCATGCTTCTTGGTGTTGGCGACCTTGATCGCTGACAGCTTATCTTCTCGTGCCTCTTTGCAATGGACACGAACCAAAGACAGTGCCACATCAGCACCGCACCGAGCAGAGGACTTCTTCCACTCCTGCACTTGACCAGGGATCTCGTTAAGTCGAGTCATCAGAGACTCGAGGTCGTTCTGGAGCGTTGCCCTTGGCCAAAGTGCTATGTCGATCCGCGACGTGGCGACTTTGAGTCGAGCCAAATAGTCAACAACGCCGTCGATGCGAGATTCCAGTCGGAGCAGGTTCATAGCAGCTTCATCATTCACGGGAGAGTTGATGGGGTCCAAGCTTGGTTCAATTCGCCCAGTCTCCTCCTCGAAGTCTCGGCAAAACTCTGCATGTACAATCCAAGGATGAGTCAATATTCGTATGCCGAGTCGACGAGGATAAACCAGTCGGAACAGGGTATATACCTTCAAGCTTGATGAACAACTTCTTGGTGAGGCTCCTCAGATAGCTTTCCAGATCATCCCTCCTGCGAGCAATGCTTTCCATCTTCTCGTTCAAGTTGACCTTGTCCTTCTTCAAGTGGGCTACCTCCTTGTTGGCTTCGTCCAGGGGCAGATTTCATCTTGGCGTTCTCTTCCTCCAATTTGCCGACTGAAGCCAGCTTCTGTTCGCCAGAGCAGTTTGGTCATCAGCCTTCTTCTGTGCAGCAGCCAGATCTTGATCCTTCTTTACCAGAGCCTGGTTCAGTTTTTCTGAAAAGAAATGATGCTTGATTCAGAAAGAGCAGAATGAAACCCAGGTCTAAGACAAACCAGTCGACAAAGCTTCCTTACCATTGGCGTCATCCTTGGCCTTCTGCAGCTCTGACTTGGCCAACTCCAGGTCGAGGTTGAGTTGAATTTGCTGCTTTTCCAAGTCGGCAAAGCGAGCTCCAAGGTCACAAGACTTCTGCAATCAGAGAGGATGGGTTATTTCACAGAGGTAAAAGGACAAAGACAATAAATACTAAGACTACGGTCGACTGCCCGCAGTCCATCATAGTCTCGCGGACTACACCCAGTGAGTGCACTTAGCATGCCCCCATTGGTTCAATTAACACTCGATGAGACCTTTTCAGCGCGAGTGCAAAAAAAGGAGAAAGACAGCAACAAAGACCATAGTCGACTGCCAGCAGTCGACCACGGTCTCGAGGACTACACCCAGTGGGTGCACTTAGCGTGCCCCCACTGGTTCAGTTTACACTCGACATGGCCAGACCTGACCGAGTGAAGGAATTCAAAATTCAAGACTACAGTCGACTGCCCGTAGTCCACCATAGTCTCGGGGACTACACCCAGTGGATGCACTCAGCGTGCCCCCACTAGTCCAAAAAATTCAATAACAAAATTTCAGCTCAAAGTATGGATTTTCTTAGTGACAAGTCAAAACACCCAGTGGGTGTACAGATGCAAAGATCCTTGGAAAGAGAACTTTCAGGTACCATATCCTAACAGAACAAGCCAAGAGAGTCAATCGACGTGCTGCTAACCTAAACATTGCTTCTGAGAGCCGAGCTAGCATCATAGGCGGCCTGACTGCCATCCCGCACCATCTTCATCTTTTCCATCATAATACCTGCTTGGCGTATGGCTTCTTTGGCAGCATTCATTTCGCCCTCTGGGACGTGATGTGATACGTCTCCAACGTGTCTATAATTTTTTATTGCTCCATGCTACTTTATCTATTGTTTTGGACTATAATGGGCTTTATTTTCCACTTTTATATTATTTTGAGACTAACCTATTAACGAGGCCCAGCCGTAATTGCTGTTTTTTGCCTATTTGGTGTTTGAAGAAGCGGAATATCAAGCAGAGTCCAAGCGGAATGAAACCTTGAGCGTGATCTTCTCACGAGCGTGATAGGAGACTTGGACCCTACTCCAAGGAGTGCGAGGCGGTCACAAGGGTGGGCGCGCCTCCCCTGGCGCGCCCCCTCGTGGGCCCCGACGCTCCACCGATGTACTCCTTCCTCCTATATATACCTACGTACCCCAACAGATCAGGGAAGGAGCCAAAAACCTAATTCCACCGCCGTACCTTCCTGTATCCATGAGATCCCATCTTGGGGCCTATTCCGGAGCTCCGCCAGAGGGCGCATCCACCACGGAGGGCTTCTACATCATCACCATAGCCCCTCAGATGAAGTGTGAGTAGTTTACTTCAGACCTTCGGGTCCATAGCTAGTAGCTAGATGGCTTCTTCTCTCTTTTTGGATCTCAATACAATGTTCTCCCCCTCTCTCGTGGAGATCTATTTGATGTAATCTTCTTTTTGCGGTGTGTTTGTTGAGACCGATGAATTGTGGGTTTATGATCCAGCTTATCTATGGAAAATATTTGATTCTTCTCTGAATTCTTTTATGTATGATTGAGTTATCTTTGCAAGTCTCTTCGAATTATCCGTTTGGTTTGGCCAAGTGCTTAGCTTTGGGTTCAATCTTGCGGTGTCCTTACCCAGTGACAGAAAGGGTTGCAAGGCACATATTGTATTGTTGCCATCGAGGATAACAAGATGGGGTATTTATCATATTGCATGAATTTATTCCTCTACATCATGTCATCTTGCTTAAGGCGTTACTCTGTTTTTAACTTAATACTCTAGATGCATGTTGGATAGCGGTCGATGAGTGGAGTAATAGTAGTAGATCTGAGAATCTTTTAGGTTTACTTGTCACGGACGTGATGCCTATATACATGATCATTGCTGGATAACCTCATAACTATGCTCAATTACATCAATTGCTCAACAGATAATTTGTTCACCCACGTAGAATATTTATGCTCTTGAGAGAAGCCACTAGTGAAACCTATGGCCCCGGTCTATTCTCATCATATCAATCTCCATCACTTTATTTACTTGCTTTGCTTTTACTTTTTACTTTGCATCTTTATACCAAAAATACCAAAAATATTATCTCTATCAGATCTCACCCTCGTAAGTGACCGTGAAGGATTGACAATCCTAAGCGTTGGTTCAGTAGCTATCATTTTGTGCAGTCACGAGGGACTTGCGCGTGGTCTCCTCTTGGATTGATACCTTGGTTCTCAAAAACTGAGGGAAATACTTACGCTACTTTGCTGCATCATCCTCTCCTCTTCGGGGAAATCCAACGCAGTGCTCGAGAGGTAGCATGATGGGTGGCAAAAACTGAAGGTGGGTCGGCAGGAGCTTGAGCAGTCGACGAAGAAGGCAGAGCACTCGACAGTGGTATGGCGAAGGTAACAGAAGCCCGATTGGCATCACCAGCGTCTTGAACGTCTGGTTCCGCCACCGGCGTCGACTGTGGTATCTTGTCTGTAGGAGTTTTCCTATTTTTCTTCGTCAAAGGCCTCTCTGGCTCTTCATCGTCATCGTCGGGGAGGTCAATGATGTTGGGCGCTGTTCAAAGATCAGTCGCCAAAATCTACATCACCCAACGGTATATATTACAGTTGAATTGACCAAATAAAGACAGAATGATGGAGATCGTACCCAGATTGGAGGTGACTGCATCCTCCATTGCCTCATCCTCATCCCTATAAGCTGAAGTCCTGGAAGTAGGAGTGCTGCTAGTTCCAAGATTCATCTGGTCAAATCAAGGGAAAAATAAACAGCACGGAGCGTCGAGTGAATACAAAGGGAGACACTCATACAGAAGCGACGGGGATGTCAATCTTAATCTTCGGCAACGCCTTCCGAGGCTTCTGCACTACAACCTTGGGCTGCTTTGACGCTTTTTCAGTCGGGGCCGGTGAAGACGTCCGAGGGCACTTTGAGGACTGGCCAGTCTGAGCAATGCCATTTCACGGGCACTCGCCCGGTCTTGGTCGAGCTTGGATCGCCTCTCCCTGCGAGGAGGTGACTCGACTTCGTCTTCATCACCTGAGTCGTCGCTCTCCTCGTCCCCCTCTCCGTCAGAATGCCACTCGCCGCTTTCGCCTCCGCTTGACTCCCCCTCCGGATCTTGCTCCTTCTCTCCGTTGGGCATTGAGTACGTTTCGATAAGGGCCTGGAAGAAAGCAAGCAGAACAAAAGTCAATAGACGAAGCATAAACAGTTGAGCGAGTAAATTTAGATCATAATCAGAAGTTCAGAATCGGACCTTGTCTGGTTCGTGGGACAGATCGAGTGGAGGAATTCTCCTGGCTCCCCTGGGGTTATCTTTGTTTCCAGTGATGCTTGTCAGCCACCCCTCCAACGTGGCATCCTCGACCTCCTCCGGGTGGATCCGAGTGGTGTCTTCAGTGCCCGAATACATCCACATTGGATGGTCTCAAGCTTGAAGTGGTTGGATGCGTCACCGGAGGAAGACCTCCAACAGATCCATACCAGTCACCCCGTCGCGGATAAGCTGAACTACCCGTTCGACCAGCACCTTAACCTGCACCTTCTCCTCCGGGATCACCTTCAAAGAGGAGGGCTTCCTCACTCGGTCCATGGAAAAAGGAGGAAGTCCAGTCAACTGCCCTGGTGTCGGCTGGTCTTTGCAGTAGAACCAGGTCGACTGCCATCCACGGACCGAGTCGGGAAGAACCATGGCCTGAAAGGAACTTTTACCTCTCATCTGAATCCCAAGACCTCAGCACATCTGGATCACTTGAGTTCTCTCGTCACTCGGATTAGCCTTTTTCACCGTCTGAGAGCGACAGGTGAAAATGTGCTTGAAAAGCCCCCAATGATGGCGACAACCCAAGAAATTCTCGCACAAAGACACGAAGGCAGCAAGATACACGATTGTGTTGGGAGTGAAGTGGTGGAGCTGCGCCGCGAAGAAATTCAAAAATCCCCGAAAGAAAGGGTGGGGAGGCACAGAAACCCCACGGTCGACGTGGGTGGCGAGGAGAACGCGCTCACCCTCCCGAGGTTGCGGCTCGGTCTCCTTCCCCGGAAGCTGCGCCGATCCGTGGGGAATCAGCCCTCCATCAGCCAAGTCGTCGATGTCCTCCTGACGAATCGCCGAGCGGATCCAGTCGCCCTGGATCCAGCCCTTCGGCGGGCCGGCCCTCGACGAAGATCCGCCCCGGCTGGACTTCTTCCCTTTCGCCATCGCCGTCGCCTTTTTCGCCCGCTCCGGAGCCACCGTCTTCTCTTTCCCCATCGTCACCGACGAGACGCGCACGGAGCAGCGGCACTGGGGCGAGAGCGAGCGCGACGGAGAAGTCTGAGGAGGAGAGGAAGAAATGAAAACACACTGTTCAAAAACCTCGGCCCGGTGCCTTATATGAGGTTATTTTCGAGTGACTGACTTGTAGGCCCGGGCAATCCTGTCAAATCCTACAACAGTCGCGCGCGATACGTGGCGAAAAAGGTGGCGTGGGGATCGAGGCGGCCCTGCCTTATCCCATCTGATTACTGCGGCCTCCTCCGCCCCCGCGCGCTTCCTGAAATTTGAATCCCGCGAAATCCGCGGACAGCAGAACAACTTGTCAGACGGAAGATCTCCTCCACACCGTCACTTGGAGCTCTTCAAGTAAAAAAACCCACTCGACAAAAACTAAGAATGGATCAAGGCGACTGAAAAAGAAGTTGGTGTCGTCACCTAGGTTCATTGATCCAGAACAAGATATACTCATAACACGAAAAATGGGTCGGAAGTGTTCTCAACTCCTTCCCCACTCAAACCTCGATCCATTCGGGGGCTAATGATGAAGCTATGTACCTAGGGTAGAGTCATGGACCTGTCCAAGGTACCCTCCCCAAGGACATCTCTAGAAGAACCAGAAACATTTGGAGAAGAATCATCATCCACTCGACCATGAAGCAATGTTCCACTCGACAGTCTTGAAGACACTCGACCGCGTAGACAATCACTCGACCACCTGGAGGTCTAAAGCCACTCTGCTCTGCAACGGTCCGGAATTAAGTCATAGCTTTAATGGTCATTATGTATCTTTATTGCTAGCGTTACCAGTAACCCCCTCTCTTAATGTACAATAAACCCTGTGTAACGGAGGGGAGCTGGGGTCCTGGCGCACTCTATATAAGCCACCCCCTTCCTCTGGAACAAGGGTTCACACCCCCTGTAACTCACACGCGTATAATCCAGTCGACCGCCTCCGGGCTCCGAGACGTAGGGCTATTACTTCCTACGAGAAGGGCCTGAACTCGTAAATCTTGCGTGTACAACTCCTCCATAGCTAAGATCTTGCCTCTACATTCCTACCCCCTATTCTACTGTCAGACTTAGAACCACGACACTGGGAGTGCGTGGGACCTGGGTATCCGGCCAGAGGGCGGTCAGCACCTGGGCCCCGACACGCTGCAGGCGGCGGAGCATCCGATGAGAAGGCTGTATGCGAGCTTGGATGGAGAGAAGCTGCTCGCTGAGGGTCGGGGGCGCGCTGGGTGCGATCTGTGCACCAGCCCATCTTCGCTCATCGCGGTGAGCCTCGATAGCCTGGCTGGCGGCAACGGCATGACCAGGGAAGAAGTCTGCGCGAGAAGAAAAATGAAGTCTGAAGCAGAAGCCGGCTCATACAACAGTCGACGGCTGAAAGAAAGGAAAGGTAACTCACCATCGGTCATGTCTTCGATCTCACCATAGCCGTCGTTCAGCGCCTTCTCCTTCTCGGCCCAGCCTGAACGTTCAGTCTCGAACTCGGCCTAGAGGCTGGCCTCGCCGTCCTTCACCTTCTGGAGCTCCGCCTTGTGCCGCTCCGCCTGGTCCGCCAGCTCCTTGACCAGGCGGTCGCACTCCTAGGCCGCCTTGCTGCACTCCTCCTCCTTGGTGTGCAGCTCGGTCTGGACCTCGCCCAGGCGCTGCTGCAGTGCGGCGGCCGCTCTTGCAGAAGACAAGAATGAAAAGAACTTCAACATCAACAAAGAAGACAAAGTAGTTGCCGGGAGATCCGGCCCGACTGCTGCCACCTCTTGAGCACTGCGTTGGATTTCCCCGAAGAGGAGAGGATAATGCAGCAAAGTAGCGTAAGTATTTCCCTTGGTTTTTAAGAACCAAGGTATCAATCCAGTAGGAGGCTACACGCAAGTCCCTTGTACCTACACAAAAGAATAGCTCCTCGCAACCAACGCGATTAGGGGTTGTCAATCCCTTCACGGTCACTTACGAGAGTGAGATCTGATAGAGATGACAGATAATATTTTTGGTATTTTTGGTATAGAGATGCAAAGTGAAAAGTAAAAGGCAAAGTAAAAAAAGCAAAGCAATAATAAAGTGATGGAGATTGATATGATGAGAATAGACCCGGGGGCCATAGCTTTCACTAGTGGCTTCTCTCAAGAGCATAAGTATTCTACAGTGGGTGAACAAATTACTGTTGAGCAATTGACAGAATTTAGCATAGTTATGAGAATATCTAGGCATGATCATGTATATAGGCATCACGTCCGAGACAAGTAGACCGACTCCTGCCTGCATCTACTACTACTACTGCACTCATCGACCGCTATCAAGCATGCATCTAGAGTATTAAGTTAAAAACAAAGTAACGCCTTAAGCAAGATAACATGATGTAGAGGGATAGTTTCATGCAATATGATAAAAACCCCATCTTGTTATCCTCGATGGCAACAATACAATACGTGCCTTGCTGCCCCTTCTATCACTGGGAAAGGACACCGCAAGATTGAACCCAAAGCTAAGCAGTTCTCCCATGGCAAGAAAAACCAATCTAGTAGGCCAAACTAAACTGATAATTCGAAGAGACTTGCAAAGATAACCAATCATACATAAAAGAATTCAGAGAAGATTCAAATATTATTCATAGATAGACTTGATCATACACCCACAATTCATCGGTCTCAACAAACACACCGCAGAAAAGAAGATTACATCAAATAGATCTCCACGAGA